>CM067484.1:17336836-17402044 GCA_034552555.1 Semaprochilodus insignis | reverse complement strand
CTCTCCCCTTTCCTCTTTCTCTCCTCTTTCCTGTCCCCTGTATTGCTCTCTCTCTACTTCCCCCTCCTCTCCCTCTTCTCTTCCCACCTCTCTCATTCTCTGCTCTCTCCCTGTCTCCTCTCCCCCTTCTCTCTCCCCCTTTCTCCTTGCCCCTCTCCTGTCTCCGCCTTTCTTCTCTCTCTCCTTCTCTCACCCTGTCCCTCTCTCTTCTTCACCCTCTTTCTCCTCTCTCTCTGTATCTCTTCTTCTTTACTCTCTCTCCTCTCCCTCTTTCTCTCTCCCTTTTCCTCTCTTTCTCTCCTCTTTCCTGTCCCCTCTATCGCTCTCTCTCTCCAGCCCCTCTCTCTTCCTCTCTCTCGTCTCTCCCTCCCTTTCTCCTCTCCCTCTTCTCTCTACCCACCTCTCTATCTCTCTCTCTCTTTCTCCTCTCCCCCCTTCTCTCTCTCTCTCTACCTCCCTCTCTTTTGTCTCTTTCCTTCTCCTCTCTTCCTCCCTTTCTCCTTTCTCTCTCCCTCTCTCTGCTCCCTCCATCTCCTCTCTCTCCTCTCTCTCTGCCTGATGTACACTTTTCCACATCTGGTCAGAAGCAGTGCTATTTACCTCTCTGACCTGTACATAGATCAGATCATTACAGAGAGCTAGTAAACAGACACTTCTGAGCACTCTAGCTTCTGACAGCTTTGGCTTCAGAGCCACTGTTAGAAAAGGGTGGACCAATTTCCTGTGCCATGTGCTTAACCCTAACCTCTAAAACCCAACTGCAAGCCTTAATCCTCAGCCAGATACCGACCAAAATTTCAATCACAGCTCTAATCCTAACCAAAACACTGTGTCCGAAAAACATGGCAAGGTGAGGTCACTGAGAGGTCCAGAGCGGTTTAGTGGCAAAGAGAAAAAGGTAAAGACTGTGTGGGTGTATGATTAATCCCTCTAATTATTATTATCACTTTGAACCATGCTCTTGATCAACTAAGAAAGTCCACAGATTGTCCAGAAAGTCCATCTGAATGCATTTCGTGCATCTCTGCATCTGGTAAACCAGGCCTTCAGGCGTTTAAACAGCACACCAAAAAAAGCATGCTTTGAATTTACCTGATTCTGATGTGTTCATCATTTCAATGTAAATAACATTTATTATAATTGCAGTTCTATTGGTAAACAATGTGTTTATGCAATACATTTTATCCATGTAGAACTGTTGTACCTTAAGTTCATTCCATTTTTTGGGCCAATCAGAAGTGAATACTGAAACCTTTGTTGGAGGACGGAAGTGGCGCATCTTATATCAATCTTTTTGTTAAGCCATGACGTATTAATTATTAATTAATTATTCTGCTTAAACGAAAGGAAAAAAAAAACAAAACGTTTGGTGACATTGGGCTCTAATGTTAGCTAGCTAGCACCTACGGGCAAAGCCAAGTTGGTTCATGCAGATACTCAATATAGTCTATGGGGTTTTTAGGGTGTTTCCTTCTATAAAGCCACGTATTTATGTTTCAAGTGTCAAGCTTGTTGATCAGAAGAGTGCTGATGAAGATAGCCAGCTACCTAGTGAAGACAGAGCTAAGGCTAGCTATATTCGCTTTAGCCTGACAGCATATACAACAGCTAACTATCGGAACCTGAAGATGCGGGTTCATAGCAAGAAACAGTCTATAAAACCCACAGTATAGACAAGGGTATCCTCGTAGGGTCACTTTGGTGTTTGTCAGTGGGAGCTAACGTTCGCTAGCTATAGATAGCTAACAATGGCGCTCACTAGCACCAAACCTCTTCATTGGTGTAAGAATAACAATCAACACAGAACAGAACAGACAAACCTCAGCTGCTCAGTAGAGGTTTGGACCTGGATGTGTTAAGGAGCGGATAGGAGCGGAAATAATTGAACCTTTTTTAACCACAGTGGTGCTGAATAAACAAGGAAGCGACTGTAAAAGGTTTAAAGGTTCTGTGATTTTGTGTTTCTCTTACCGCCGCCAACCTGAACTGAAGCATGACGTTGAGAGTGAGCACAGCAGAGTGTGTTCGGCAAGTTGCATTTATTGAAGAGAAAAGGAAAAGAAAGCCCAACATTACAAACTAATACCCTACCCAACAAATGAATATCCCAATACCCGAACACCTGGGATCAGCCCTAATTCGATGCATCACTTTTTTCAATCTATATCTAGCAGAATATAGAATCATGCTAACAAGAAAACTGATGAAAAAATAAATAGTTTAACTTTTTTAAAAGCAATAATAAAACGATAAAAAATCTTAACTCTGGTAGAATCTGGCCAGAATTCCCATGCTGGTGCATCCCTACTTTTAACCTCTAGATTTGTGACTAATGAAGCCAATAGAAAAGGCATTATGTAACTCAGCAGTACTAAACATGAATTTAAGAGAAAACTGAATCTGATGCAACTCTCCTGTTGTACTGGTCTGAGCTGCAGTTGTGCACTGAAACACACACGGTAAGACCAATGCGGTCGCCACACAGCGTTTGTGTAGGTCGGTTGGAGAAAAAGAAAAAAGAAATGTTCATGTGGGGAATTCTAAGTTTATTTACACAAGGACTTTGAGACAAGGGGTCTGAATGGTGAAGCTCTGCTAAGGAAAGAAATGGTCGGGCTATGCCTTTAGCTTTGATCTAAATGATTTCTCTGTTTTCTCCTTGTTGTTTCTGCTGGTTGTCAAACTCTAGAATAAAAGCTTTGGTTATGGACCAGACCAGTCGAGTTTATGGAGGAGATTCCTTACGCTACAACACTTTCAAGCTCAGCTCAGTCAAACAGAGTAGAGTCGCATATACAGACTTCGGCAAGAAAAGTTGAGCTATCTCCACCCATATTGACAAAACACTTATTCAGTGTTATATAGTGAATATGGTGATACAGCGTATATAGTTATATAGTGCATATGGTGTATACAGTTAAATAGTAATTATGCTAGCCTTATCTCTCCACCCATATTGGGGAAGTGGTTGTGATTTTGCTGGCCTTATCTCTCTATCCGTATTGGGGAAGAGGTTGTGATTCTGCTGGCTTCATCTCTCCACCCATATTAAGGAAGCGACTGTGATTCTGCTAGCCTCATCTCTCCACCCATATTGAGAAAATGGTTGTGAATTTCCTAGTCAAAAATCACAGGGTACTCCTGGCTGAAAGGAATATGCTGAAACAACAAAGTTTAAAGTGACTGACTTTGTGTCTGATTTCCATGGAGTCAGTAACACTCTGTGTAAGGAGATCCACCTTCACTGCCAGCTTGAGTCGTCTGATCATTAGTGTGGCGGCACACATGCAGCTTATTTCACATGGTATATATTAATGAGTATATAATTAAATAGTATGTAATTAATTATGTAATTATGTTTAAATAAAAGACCAGTAACAGATACACTATTAAGGTATACTGTTTTACAATGAACAAAATATCAATCAAAATGACTGCCATTAGCAGGGTTGTTGGTACAGCATCCTCCCAACACATGCCTGCGTGAACACACACACTCTCTAACACAGGCACTCCCTGACTCAGCAACAGCCTGCTATTGTCTGAGGATTAGAACAACACTGAGCGTGCATAATACTCTACTCATCATAAACACATTAAACATTCACAGTACTGTGCAGTCAGACTGCCTTTTATTTAGTTCATTTTCAATCAGAACAAGAACAAAACAAATACACCCTGAGAAAATGTAATATACATTTTTCAGTATTATTTTGTCTCCACTCTTCCCCCTTTTTACTGCTTCCATCCTTTTTAAGATACTCACTTTCTCTTTTACAAAGAAACCTGCAGCCATATCTCCAAAGTTCAGTCTTAGAAGTTGGTTGCATTGTCTGCTGTTGAGGTCTGGACTCTGGGATGATTCTGCAGCTTGTTTAATTGTCTCAGTGATGGCTTCTTAGCAGCTACATACAGTGTTGAATGACTTGCTTACACTTCATTTTGACCGAAAACGAAATTAAATAAACGTCTGACTCAGTACCGTACAAGTGAAATATTTTGAGTCGGAAAGGATCAATTTTTAGTTGCAGAGATTCATAATGAAATTGGTTATTTAATGAGGTTAGATACATAGAGGAGTGATGAGATTCTAAACAATAGCAAGTAAATTGGCTCATATGAATTTAAATTAACACTCTTTCTTCTATTACTGTCAACAACTGTCTGTAAAACTCTTTGAGCTGTCACTGGTATGAAAAGTTCTCTATAAATAAAGATTATTATTGTTACTATTACTATTATTATTTTTATTAACTGGAATCTGCTGCAACCTTCATCAATCCTGCTTATTCATAATCTCCTTTCCTGAGCTAATATGGCACATGCACACACAGTGATCCATTTGTATTTGCAGCTTGAACTTGAAGTTCCACATTGCTGCCAGTTGATGATGGTGTGTGTTCAGTCCATGAAAGCTTTTCAGACGACTTACAAAGAAGACATTTCAGCATGAAGTGGCCCGTCCAAAGCTAGAGCAGCACTGTAAGCAGAGGCACCATTAGCCAATTCTGAACAAAAGGCTTCCTGTAACAGCAGTGTAATTATGCCACCCACTGCAGATTACTGCCCAGTGGCCTGCCTGGGGTGGGTCTGGACAGAGAGACAAACCACCAGTTCAGTCCAGCGGACATTGTTTGGAGCCTCACAATGTTCTCTCCTCTCTCAGCATATTCTATATTCTTCCTCTATTTTACACTGCCCTCACTAATTTTCTGCATGTAAAATGTAAAATATTTTAGTTTTAGTTGTTATTGAACAATGCAAATCAATATGCAGCACTATTATTTTTCCAATGGTATATTTTTTCTCTGTTCTTCTTCTTTTATTTCTTATTCCACATGGGAATAAATGGGGTGTAAAGTTGCATGACCATCTACTATACTTCTGCTCGAATAAAAGACATCATCCCAGGGCAGACCCCTGAGCACTAATCCAGTGTTGTTCTGCCATACTGACCTGCACTCCTCTATGTGTCTAATACACTGCCATACTGACCTGCAGTCCTCTATGTGTCTAATACACTGCCATACTGACCTGCACTCCTCTATGTGTCTAATCCACAGTCGTACTGACCCACACTCCTCTATGTGTCTAATCCACAGCTGTACTGACCCACACTCCTCTATGTGTCTAATCCACAGCCGCACTGACCCACAACCCTGTGTCTAATCCACAGTCGTACTGACCCACACTCCTCTATGTGTCTAATCCACAGCCGTACTGACCCACAACCCTGTGTCTAATCCACAGCCGTACTGACCCACACTCCTCTATGTGTCTAATACACTACCATACTGACCTGCACTCTTCTGTGTCTGATACCCTGCTATACTGCCCTGCACTCCTCTATGTGTCTAATACTCTGCCATACTGACCTGCACTCTTCTGTGTCTGATACCCTGCTATACTGCCCTGCACTCCTCTATGTGTCTAATCCAGTCATACTGACCCATACTTCTCTGGGTCAGTACGGCTGTGGATTAGACACATAGGGGAGTGCAGGTCAGTATGGCAGAGTATTAGACACATAAAGGAGTGCAGGTCTACACTCCTCTATGTGTCTAATCCACAGCCGTAATGACCCACAACCCTGTGTCTAATCCACAGCTGTACTGACCCACACTCCTCTATGTGTCTAATACACTACCATACTGACCTGCACTCCTCTGTGTCTAATACACTACCATACTGACCTGCACTCCTTTATGTGTCTAATACTCTGCCATACTGACCTACACTCTTCTGTGTCTGATACCCTGCTATACTGCCCTGCACTCCTCTATGTGTCTAATACACTGCCATACTGACCTGCACTCCTTTATGTGTCTAATACTCTGCCATACTGCCCTGCACTCCTCTATGTGTCTAATACACTGCCATGCTGACTCACACTCCCCTTATGATGAATAAACAACAAGCTGTTTTTGCAACTTAGGTTCCTGATTTGAACTACAGAGGGAATGGTGCATTTTGAAACTTTAACAGTGGTTACATTTTCATGACATGCGTTCTCTTCAAACACTTACCAAACACCAAACAGTATTTCAAGACTAGCTCACTAAAACCAGCATTGCGCAAGCAGCATAACATTGTTGGCTGTGAACACAACAACAAGCTGGAGGAGTGATGAAATATGGCCTAAAGGTATGCCGAACCTTCAGCTTACAGCGTATGACAACAAAAACAACAATTTCACAGATCAAAATTTTTGCATAATTACATTATTAAGATGCAAACAATGTCATTCAGAGTGACTGGTGTGAAATGCTGTGTGTTCTAGAGAAATTTGCCTCATCAGAACTGATGATGAGTGACAGTGGTGGTGACAGAAACAAGACGTCTGCCTCTAAGAGCTCTCTCATATAAAGATGCTTATAAATACTCTGCATGATGCTCAGGACTCTATTTGATCATAATTTCTAAACAGGTTTTTGGTTTTCATAATTGGAGGGGTGCATGCTGGATGTTGTGAGGCAGGCCTCAAAGAGATTGAGATTTACTACTTTTCCACCATCATCAACATTTAAAACCCTAAGAAGACAGGTCTACAGTCACAAGTGTGGTTTTGAATAGTAAATAAAATGGCTACATCTGCATGTTAGTCATCGAGATTCCTGCCTCCAATCACCACCACAGTAAAGAAATCAGAGTCTGTAAGCTTTGTGTTGAGTGCCTATGGAGTTCAAACATTTTTAAGGATGCTGCACAATGAATGCGATGCAAATGAACAACACAAAAATGCAAAACATTCAGAAAAGAATGACTTCAAGTGATGAAAGGACTCACAAAACGGGTAAGGAAAGGCAAGGCAGGTACAGCCTTGAAGGATTTCAATCTGCAATCTACCATGTTATGACCATAAACTACCTACTTAAACACACACACACACACACACACACACACACACACACATTAGCATGTATGCAGGGAAACAGATGGACTACAGCCTGTAATTGTTCCTGTATGGCAAGTGGAGCTAATAAAATGGACAATGAGTGCACACAGTACATGGAGGTGTACCTAATAAAGTGGCTGGTAGGTGTGTATACAAATATATATATTGTTTTTGAATACGCACATTTGCATTCAACTGCACATGAATACATATACTGCACTATGTGTTTCTAGGTGTAAAATCACAGTACAATTATTAGAATCGATGTAAATATACAAGGCAAAAAAGCAACAAGAATCTCTCACTTTTATGAGTTCATTTGAAGCACAAAGTTGCATTCTGGATCTCTCCTTGATATCGCCAGCCATCATGCGGATTAGCTAAACTGGTATTGTATGAAATATAGAAATATTACCAGGCTGCTACAAGGAGTGGTTTGGCTATGGTAAAATCACTTCTAACTGCATTAGTGTTATTAGTCCTTATTCTAATGTTAGCTTTAACACCAGATACATAGCTTATAAATGCACTTTATTCAGATGCCTAAAACTTTTGCATAGTATGCATATGAAGTCATATGCACAAGTTTGGGCGACACTGGTCATATGGCATGTTTAGTTGGTTTTATGATTCTTTTAAATAAATAAGAACAAACTGCACAATTTAATTCACAACTACTGCTGGTGAATTTAACAAATTGGACAAATAAAAATACCACATTTTGGTTACCAAAGTGCTGTCTTACATAAAGCCAAATACACTAAGTATGCTTTGAGTTCAATACAGTATTGATAAATCAGAAACATGAACATTCAAAAGTATTTTGAAAATCAAATCTGCATTACGAAGACCCTCCTGTGTCTTTTCCAAGAGGGATGTCAGCATTAACTGCATTTGCATTTCATGTTGGGGAAAGGTATATGATGTGTGTCATAACTAAGCTATTTGTTAGATTGTACCCGCTTTCTTCTATTAAATAAACAAAGCTTCTAACCTAAATAACCACAATCTTGTGTGCATTACAGTTCTGAAACATCAGCATGTGTTCATTTCTTGCTGGACTACTACAAAACGTGCATCAAAAACTTGGATGGTGTTTTTCGAGGTGGGTGCACACACAGTGGACGCGTTTGAGGTCAGTCAGAGTTGCATGTGAAACTCTTTGTACGACTGTAAAAGTGCCATATGAATGCAACGACCTCTTCATTTACTGATTTATGCATCCTTTCTTAAAGCTGCACTCACTGCTGGGTGTGGTCTGGGTGCTCTGGTCTTTATGGAGCTGCTGTCTCCGTGGCAGACTGGTGCTGTGTCTCAGGAGCCACACAGTACATGACCCCGCTCGCTTCTCTCGGAACAGCAGTGGACCGATCTGGGGGCAGTTCAGATGCACAAATCAGCCTAGAGACTTGATCTATAATTGTGTACACAAACTGGCTTATAAACTTGCATATCAACATTAAATATGAATTAAACGCGACAGACAAACTGTTTCTGTAAGGACAAAAAAACTGGTGCTGAAACTGGTGCTCTTTCACTGCTCTGCTGCTGCCCTCAGCCTGTGTAGTTGTTGATGTGTGCTGCCCCCTACAGTTACATATGTATTTATAGAACACTCCCTGTTAGAATGATGACTATCCCAACACAGCAGTGAAATACTAAGATATACAGATACAGTGGCCTTAGAATGTATTTAGCTATTTGGACCATGTACAAATGTACAAAAAAAACCTTTTAATTTAATTTTTAAAATTAAAAAATTTAATTTAAAATTTAAACAGACCGTTCAAAGACTGGTATTTCTATATGGTAAAATTTTCTTTCAATAGTGGCTCCTGTTTCAGATCATTATCTCTATTCCATATTTATGATCCCATCAGGGAACATCAGTCCACTGACACCACAGTAAAAAAACAGCCCTAGACTTTGTTGTTTCCACCTCTGTGTATTACCATACTCCAGTGAGTGTAATATCAGTTTGATATTGTGCCAAATTTGTTTTGTTAAAAATGTATAAGGTAAAATGTGATATTGCTACAAAAGTCTTTGAGCATCGTGATATTGTGCTGTATCTCCCAGCCTTATTTACCTCTGGTTATTTAGCAGTAGTAAATAAGTGTCTAAATACTTTTCAGTGCTACAGTAGCTGGAAAGGTAGACACAGACAGACAGAAAAATAAAAAGAACAGATTAAAAACTAATTGAAATTGTTCTGGCAAAATGAATAACTAGGCTAAATATTCAGATTATTATACGGTCATCATTGAAAAAAATAGTTGCAGCCAGAAGGAATCAACCGACAGGACTGAAACTCGGCCGTGCATGTGACGTAAGCAAGGACGGGCCTTATCGCTGACTACAATATGTTGCGTGTGCTTTCTATTCGGACTCGTGCTGTTGTGTTGGTAGTATCATTTGCAAGCGAATTATGCCTCAGAAAAGACTTCGAAAACTCTGGGCTCCAGGAAGCAGGATGGTCGTGTGGATACTATCATAGGATGCTGTTGCTGGCAGTGGACAGAATAAGGCATTCACCAGCAACATGAAGGATCTGGGAGACTGAATTTGACATGTCCACATAGCCCTGAAAAAATCACTGTCACATTAAAACAAAAAATCAGATTTCAGTCACTTAGGCCTGGTAATGTGAATGTGAATGTGAATGTAGGGGTTGAAAAACTTTGAGACTGCATTAGTCATTAAAAGGTTTGTGTTGAATTTGGAGAAACCACTTACTATCTTAGTGATATTAAGCTATTTAAATTGTTCTTGTTGGATTGGTTTACTGAAAACAGCTGATTTTGCTAGCATAACTAATTTGCAATGGGGGTTGAATAATTTTGACAGTAAATATATTTCTTAAATTCAAATAAGCATCAATCTTAAATAATACACGTTAATAAAAATAAAAAATAATGTGGCTTAGGTCAATCAACTCATATGTGCATGTTTTGTTATCGGTTTCTCACACAGAAAAAGGTTCTCGTGTTATGTTTATGATCTTCTCATGTTTTTCTAATTGTAACCATGGCTTGTGTGTTCAGATTTAGTTGTTCAGCCTTTATTGCCGTTATAACAAGAAAGGATTTTTAAGGCTCCCGCCAGACGTGCTGCTTTTAAATGAAAGCCATATTGAGACACAGAAAGCGAAAGCCCCAGTAGATCGCATTTGGCTTGAAACGTACACAGAGAAAGACAGCCAGTCTTTTAAGTAAACAGACAAATGCTAACGGTAAGTTACCCTAACTAACAATACTAGTCTGTGAAGAGGTGGTAAACCGATAACAAGACTTTATTTAATTCAGTTTAAATAGAGTGTAAAAATTAACTTGAACCTGGCGTTTACAGGGTTTTACTGCTGGCATGACGCAAGGTGGACACAGTGTGGCATGACACAGTGAGACACAGCGTGTCCGGTGGCCTTTACAAGCCTATTTAAGCTTTTACCACATTGTCTGAAAAATGAATCCCAGTAATGCCACAACAAAAGAGTGAGTAATTGTCTGGACTTTTTTTGCCAACACCAGTAAAATCTTTGGTCATCAATATTGCCTGATGTTACTGGCAAACCAATATATCGGTTGGGTTCTAATACAGACCAAAAAGCTACCATCAGCCACATCTTAGCCCTTCTCTTTAGCACCCAACAGAACCCACCTCTGCTTTGTCGAGCAGAACCAGTTCACACTCAGTAAGAAGGCAGAACTTTATCCTCCATCCGGAGGGCTCTGTTAACGGTTGGCCACAAGATATCCAGTGGACTGAAGAGCCTTTCATGTCTGCAAAGCAAACACATGCATCTGATTATAACAGCCTTTTACTACATCTAATAGCATTATGGTTATTGATTAAGATTTAAGCTTCTGCTCTTATGGTCTGCAACTTGAGCTCCTCTATAGATCTGGGAGTAAAAAGTCTTCTCCCCTTACAAAATCCTAACCTGATAACAGAAAATGTAAAATCGGAACAGAACAGCTATGGCACCTCTGCAACACGTGAAAAGACAAAACTCTCATGATTATTTAAGTGAAAAAAATCAATTCAGCTGTAATAAACTGGGTAGCTGATTACTGGCAGTTTTATCAATGACAATATATATTTTACTGATAGATGCACCATTTATTTGTCTTTTTTATGTAGCTCAGCTAACTGTCAAAATAATCCAAATTAGTCAACTGCTAACTTTTGATGGTGAAAGTCCAGTCCAGTTGTTTTTTAAAATTTTGGGTAGTTGAGATTTGCTATGTAAGATTTTATATGGGGGGGATCATGTTTTGGTATTTGCTATAGCTCAGTCACACTGGTTTATGAGATATTTCTATTTAAACATTATTTGCATGTTTATTACTATTAAGCACCTGTCGAGGGTGCTTCCTGCCTTCTGCCCAATGAACGGTGGTATAGACTCCAGCAGACCAACTCCTATCTACTACTGTCATCTTCATCAGCATAATGTTCATTTTACATTTGAGACCTAAACTTTGAATCAGACCTTCTTTTTGATGTTAACACATAATGACATATGGTGTGGACCGAAAAAAAATCCTACCGAATCCATCCTGGTACCTCTAACTTTTAAATTGTTATTTCAGGCTTTACAACACACCATATTTTTGTGTGTTTATCTCCATCGCTGGTTACTGATGTTCTGTAATTCTTTACCATCTTTCTCCAGTCCTGCTTTTATAGCATACAGGTTAAACAACGATGTATCCATCCTTTCCTGATGTGGAACCAGTCTGCTTTCTGTCATGACTGGTTGGTTGATCAGTGTAGGGCAGTGGTTACCAACCCTGCTCCTGGGGATCTTCCTGCACACTAGCTGCAACACTAATTGACTACAACTGCACTAGATAACTATTGTCTTCAGAAGTCCTTGTTTTGAAGTCTGAGTGAAACCTTTTCTCCTGTTTCTGAAATTTGGCTTCTGTGCAGTAACCCTCAGATTTTCTCACTTTGAATAAAATATTACTGCATATATGGTCTAAATATTTTGTGTCTGACTCTTCTCACTCCCCAGTCTTAGCTGAATAAGATTTCCCTATGAAACGTGTAGGATCTCATCATTTCCCTATATAGCTCTATTCTACATCACACACTCTTTCAGGGGTCAATGAGTGTATGAGATAACGCAGGCTTTCCTCGTCCATCGCTAGAACTTCTTACAATGAAACACTGATGCCACTCTCCTCTTTTCTCCTAAGGAGGGGTTAAGAAGAAAGAAGTGAGAATCAGTGATACTTCATTAATACAATATTGAGATCTGCTTTATTTCTTAGAGACAAACTTCAGAAAGACAGTTTTCCTCTGGGTCGGGACTCCTGGTTCCCAACACCACCACTGTAAAGAGATCTGCGTCTGTAAGTATCTCTACAATGAACCATTTCACATCAAACTGCTCTGAATGGCTTTGTTCACATCTCAAACTCTGAATTATACAGTAACATTGGAAGATTGGTGAAATTCCCCTTTAAGGACAGGGCCAGTTTTCACTAGAGCCTGAAAGTGCAGTGTATAATTACAGAACTGAGACAGTTGAAGCACAAAATATTTTAAAGAAACAATCTTCTGATCTCAGAATCAAAAACTATCAAAACTGAGAATACACTACACCCCTATAATACACTCATCAGCCAAAGCAGAACCAGAGACACTGTACAGCTACTATAGACCAGAGAGGAGAGGAAGCACGGTGCCAAACCTGGAGGGTAAACAACCCACAGACTGATTAAGAGGCTTTAAATGGCCTTTACCTCGCTGAGCTGAGAGAGAAAACAGTGCAGAGTGGACGCTTACCGGTCACTCCCATCCAGCCTTGGTGCTGACAGCGGGTCGTGATCGGCGCGGCTGACCTTTCCATGGTGGAGCTGTTCAGTCTCCTTATAGCTTCTTCCCTCAATAACTTCACAACCAACAAGCTTATTTCCCTTTCTATACCTGCTGGGCTGCAACAGCCAGACAGCATTAACCACCTCACCCCATGCTAACCAAATCAGCCCGAACTCTTCAGCAATATACGGTGAAAGACAGAGTTTTCCCTGTCAGAAGAAAAAGTAAATCTTGTGTAGAAAACTCCGGCTCAGAGTGGGAGCGAGCGGCGGGCTAACGTCCTGTAACACCGTAATGAGATGAGCTAATGGATTAGCTCCTGGGAAAACAGCCACGGCCTTCGTTTGTCCGGTCTCTAAGTTTGACAAGAGTGAAAGCTCCGGTCATTCATTGGTCACTTGTTACAAGTTTTTATTTGCGCTTATGTTAAATTATTCTTTTGGTGGACTACACCCTCACAAACAAGCGTGAGCCTAGAAGCTAACGTGATCCCAAGACTGAAGAAGCGGCACCGACATGACCTGCTTGGAACATGGTTCTCTCTCCTGCTGGAAGAGGGTTTCATTTTATGTTCATACATTACTGTTAACTTACTAAAAGGCTGAGATGTAACCAAAGTCATAAACGCCAGTTTATTTACTATCCAGTATGACCAGCTAACCTAAACGCCTCGAAGCCCTTTCTCATTATTTTGAGATGCTAAGTTATGATTTTTTTTGAGATACTGTCTGATTAAACCCAGACACCCATTTTATGCCACTCATTATTTTGAAATACTATCATTATGTTATTTCAAAATGCCAAAGATACTATCTTATTTTGAGATGCTAAAGTCATTAATTTGAGATAATATCTTATTGTTTTGAGATGCTGGTCATTATTTTGAGGTACTGTCTCATTAAATTGAGACACCCATTTTATACCAAGTCATTATTTTGAAATACTGTCATTATCTTATTTCAAAATGCCAAAGCTACTCTCTTATTTTGAGATGCTAATAAGTAATTAATTTGAGATACTATCTCATAGTTTTGAGACACTGGTTATTATTTTGATATACTGTATCATTAAATTGAGACACCCATTTTTGTCAAGTCATTATTTTGAAATACTATGTTTATCTTATTTCAAAATGCCAAAGATACTATCTCATTTTGAGAAGCTAAAGTCATTAATTTGAGATACTATCTTATTGTTTTGAGATGCTGGTCATTATTTTGATATACTGTCTCATTGAATTGAGACATCCATTTTATGCCAAGTTATTATTTTTGAGATGCTTAGTAATCATTTTGAGGTTGTTATTAATTTGAGAAACTCATTATTTTGAGATACTATCTCATTATTTTGAGATGCTACTCACAGAGCCTTACCTGGGTTCATGAGGTTGCTAACTGGACCTAAGAGGACTGGCAACATGTGGCATGGTCTGATGTGTCAAGGTACTACTTGTTTGATGGCAGGGTTTGTGTGTGCTGCAGACCCCATAAAGTCAGGGAACCCAGTTGTCAACAAGGCTGGTGGTGGTTCCATTCCACTATCACTCGTTCAGACTCCAATAACTCATGTAATATGGCCAAGATCACGCTGGCCATTGTTTAGCCTCAT
Source organism: Semaprochilodus insignis (assembly GCA_034552555.1). Taxonomy (NCBI): domain Eukaryota; kingdom Metazoa; phylum Chordata; class Actinopteri; order Characiformes; family Prochilodontidae; genus Semaprochilodus; species Semaprochilodus insignis. Next base: position 17,387,712 of record CM067484.1, on the reverse strand, counting down.
TCACAAGATAGCAACTTACAGCTTATATAGTGTGGGTGTTCCCAAGCCATCCCCTGTGGTAATGCCATAATCAGTTTACATACTGCTGTCCCACGACCCATGATATCAGTATATCTCATTGTGAGATGGTAAGTCATTAAGTTGAAATGCTAAAGTATCATTTTGACATACTAGTCAGTATTTTGAGATACTATCTCATTAAATTGAGATATTCAATTTATACCAAGCCATTGAGATACAATTTCATTATTATGATACAATCTCATCATTGCTAAATACTGACTATATATACACACAATGAATTAGTATCTTAAAATAATGGCATAGTAATTGACTTAATAATGAAAAATAATAATTAAATGGAGTAAACACTGTGGTAATGGTTACTGTTTTGCCTGCATCTCACTTGAAAGGAAACACACAAAACCAGCATGTGCTGGATGCAGCATACCAGCATTAAAATAGAACATAGGTTGGTTTTACTGGAGACCAGCCATGCAAGCAGGCATCTCTCTGCCAATAATACATTTTAAAAACTGTTTTAAACAAACATAGTTCAACTCTTCAGAAACCTGGTTCCATTGTAAAGAATCAGGAGCTGAAGCTACTGATGGTATGACTCTGGCGCCCTCTATTGTCTGTTTGGTATTCAGTATGTCATGCAAATTATTTCCCCATAACTGTCCTTGAACAGGCCCCAAGTCTGTTAAAAAGGCCAGGCAAAAGGCCATAATCCATATTTGCACACTAAGCAGGCTGTCATAGCTAAAATAAATACATATGTAGATAGAACAGACTATAACAGAGCACACCATGCTCAGCAGATTAATGGCCTCTCTACACATGGCCCCAGTTTGAAGTAGTGGAAAACAAACACTGAGAAAGATCCAGGGCCAGGCTAAGCCCAGAGGTGCCAAAAAGGAGCAACACATTCTGACAAAAGGTTTTTTATTGTTTAAAACTCAAGTGAATGGTTCATGAATGACACACCAGTTATTACATATTGCAAAACCTATGTTAACAAATATCTAACATACATGAATATTGGCAAAAAACCTATAAGTTCCTTATGTACAGCTTAAAGCATGTTACATTACAACACTGTTGTAGGAAACACTACATGGTTATCTCACTTTTAAGCCCTGTCAGGATGGTTTGTGAGGAAGTCATTGTCTGGATGCTGGAGCTGCTCTATAGGACTTAAGACGTTCACAGTTATCTCCCAATGGAAAGAGTAGACAAGATAAAGTGGCAGTGAAACGGATGTCACCTACAGTCTGCTAATCCAATTAATCCAGACGGCTCTGAGAAACATTCTCGACGGGCTTTTTGATGGCGTTTGGTGGCTACACAGCCACCTACATGTGTGCCATTTCAGCAGCTCCTGACTTGAGCTTTAACAAAATAACCACAAAATTAGAAACTTCAGAATCAGCAGCTGAACTACCAACCGTAACTTAAACATGATAATCTAGGCAAGGTATTGTACTGGAATTTGTATGAATGTAATTTGCATAAATGTTTTCAGTTGGGGAAATATTTCATAAAACATTTTATATATCAATATATCACGCATGAGTAAGTGCTTTGTATAAACGTTTTTTTTTTCCTCTTCTAATCAATTATAAAATATATGGCAAATCAATTAACCGATAATAGCTTGCATAGCTGAGAAAATATGTTAATAGTGCAATACGATAAAGGGGGCTAAACGTTTCTCCAATTATATACATGTAAATAATAAAGTATATTTAATCTTTTTTTTAACACTGTAAAAACTAATAATGTCCAATAAACTCATCATACTAATATGATACACAGAGAGATCATACTTCAAACGTACATTTTCCAGTCAACTGAAACTTGGGCAGATAATAGGATAAATCCACCCTCCCTTAGGCCTCATATGCAGCCCGAAGCTAAACCGTGAGGAAGAGCATCTTTGGAAATGACACATTACGGAACGCAGTTCTAAAATTAAGAATACTATGAGAGTACAATAAAAGTGGTTTGACTCGTCTGTGACATTTAAGGCTTTCTGTTGTAAAGGGATATTTAGGCTAACAAGAAATTTCCCAGGGATGGACCGTTTTGGTCCTGAAGAACAACAGCACTGTCATTTAGTTTCCTCTGATTTCAGAAACTGGTGTGCGTCATGATGCAGCAAAAACCATCATGGTACCATATACCATTATGATACCAAATTAAATACTTCACTAGGGGCGCTGCCAATCAGGAGCTGGCATTGCAAGGAGCTGTTGAAAGTTTTAAAAGTACTGTTTCATGTCATTGATGTCAGTGTCTTAGTTATATGTACATGATTGACGTGCTACCGTGTCGGGGGATGTGGGTGGTTGGCTGGCGTGTTTTGTGTGTGAGGTCACCTGTAACGTAAAGCCTGTGGTTAGTAGTGACCCCCCCTGCGAGTTCAGTGCCTTTCTGCCTTCGCTGTGAACAAACAACTGTTCTCAGGTCAGTAACATGGCTTCAGTTAGATTTTCTTTTCACGTTGTTACAGTACGCATCACATTATATAAACAAGCTGGAACAGATAAAATGCACCAGCAACACAGCAGACACATTTACCACAAAAAAGCTATGAAAAATGGTATAATGAGCTGACATCCAATCAGCTTGGTCATCCACACAGTTGTTCAGTGTCCTAGAAGTGTTCTAGTAATGCCTATGATATACTAGAAGAGCAATTTATTACGATAATAGCATATCGTCATACTACCGAGCCCTACTGCGAAAGTCTTTGTCCTGGCAAGTAAAGCAAGCAGGCAACGACAACAAAACAAGCATGCTCTCATTATAATCAGACCACTTTTTTGCATCAGCCACAAAGGGTTTTCTGCAAAGTGGCCCCATTTTGCATTCAAAGTCTGTCTTGTCTGTAATTTGTTTAGCTTTGACATACATCGTAGACATCCAGAAGGCGATGTGACACTATTTTAATACTTGCTTGCTGTTTGGACAAAGTTTGATGAGGTAAAAAACATGTCACAGTGCTGTAGCTCTTCAAGACCAATACTACATATACCACATGCTCTACTACAGTACAAGTGCTCTGTAACTGCACCAGCAGTCTAACTGCTCTGTACTACATACGCCATGTCCAAGTAAAGCACAGCTGGAAATACTGTCGCACAAATTCTTACAATAGTTCTTCCATTGCTTTGGTTATGCAGTCACCTACAAGTATGACGGGAAAAAATGAGGAAAGTGCAGACTAAAACCATTTAAACTTACTAACACACCTAGAGTTTCTTTCTGTTAATCTAGAGTGTGCAAAAACAAAACTCACACAAAAGTACCATTACTTCTGCAAAACTAGATGTTTACAACACTCTCTCTCTCTCTCTGTAAATCACTCTTTCTAGTGTTGTAGACATTTTCCAAGGTCTCTATCATTCACAGATGTGCACATGAGCACAGCTGAGACTTCAACAAGATCAAATCTAATGACAATTAGGTCTCATTAGCAACATTACGAAGCACAGATTAACTTCCTTAATCCCAAAAATAAAATACTGGAACATAATTCAGGCTCTTATAGACCTGGGGGGAGGGGTATCTCAATTTTTCCACCATTAGGTAGCAAAAGAGTACAGCTTATATTCTGCTAAATTGACATACAATTTAACAAAGAAACCGGGATAACATTCATCAGCTGTTCGTTGTCATAACACCTTAACTGGAAAGGAACATGATATACATGTTGTGGTGATCACAGACGGTCTCTTACTGAAAAACGTGAAACCAGTCTACAACCAAATCAGAAGAAACTACAAAGATACATGAGTATTAAGTACTACATACTAAGATTTTGAACCAGACAACTGAGTTTTGTGCTGTTCACAGTGCCCTGTCAACAGAACACTGTGATGATGAATTAAAAACACTTCAATACCCGCCATGGGGCAAACGCAGAATGTAAATGTTTCCCCATATAAGGTCATTTAGAAAAAACAGGACTTTGCTGTTTGGAGCTGTAAAGAAAGGAGTAAAAGAAAGAAACTACTTTGGGCAACGTGACACTCTGTCTAAACCAGTGTCCTTCTGATCCAGTCCTGTAGGGTTACCGCACTGCATGTGGTCTGGTTTTTCACAAGCACCACATTGCTGAGACCACTTAATCAATTAAAGGGAGTCTGCACAGCAATATGCACTGGCAATTAAGGATGCACAGAATGAACAAGATACCATACAGAAATTATATTTCTACATGCTGAGTTTGCAGTACATGTCGCAACAGACTTTAAACACACTGGTGAACCCTTGATTGATATGAAAAAACATTAACCGCATTGTTTTGACCAAAACTATAAAGTTTTGAATCACATGACTATTCATAAAAATAATCTCTCATCTGGAGAATACATAGCACACTTATTTGCCCAAGGGCTTGTCTGCATGCTATATACAGTACATATACATGTGCAAACATGTTGTGTAACCCTGCTTTCAACAATTCTATTTAACGCAAGAATGTTTTTGGACAATATGGACTGGTTAAGTGTCCCTGCCCAGCGGAACTGAGTTCTTTAAAGGCCTTAAAGCAGAGCAAATACTGAACTTCTGAACTATGCAGTGCTGTGGCTCTTCAGGACTGGAAGTGGAGAACACTGTGTCAAAACTCATTCCTTGCTCTCCCCTCCTCTTGTTAAGGCTCTCAGTAGGGCGTGGTGCCCTCCCACTCCACCAGGTACTGCACCTTGCCCTCTGGGGTGATCCTGCGTGCCAGGACCTGGTACTTCTCGCCACAGGTGAGCCGCCCTGCAGCGCCAAAGTAGCTGGTTATGGAGGACTTCAGGTGTGAGAGCGAAGAGTCATCCTCGCTGAGACTCTCGAAGGTGTGGCTGTCGATGGCTCCAGGTGGCTCGTCGCCAGGCAGGCCCACAGGGCTCAGCTCACTCTCCATCATCTCCCTCTTACTAGCCAGCACGCTATAATTGGAAGAGGGCAACTTCCTCTTCCGACTGCCCACGTTCTTCCTGCACACATGGAAGATCAATGGATCAGTGCCAGAACAAGTTATCCTCAACTGCCCTCAAGCTCGAGTTCATCCAAGACCCATTTTATATCTAGGACTGGGTGAGGGAGCAATGTAATCGGACTGCAATTGTTAAAGTTGTTGGTGTACCATCTTTTATTGTTTGTCCTGGACCCAGTAAAAAAATAAGCACAATATACAAAATTTTGATTAAGGACTCACAACACAGACCCTTACAGGTGATGATTATATTTTCCAAACAGCTGCAGTGCCCTGATAGTAAAATAATCAATATATAAACAGGTGTGTAATAGTCACCATTTACAGTCAAAACAGTCATTACTTATGAGGAGATTAGACATGATATTAACCACTTGCATAAAAGAGAGAAAAGTAAAAAAAAAAAATTAGACATTACAAGATATAGAGATGAGCAAGTGCTGGTACTTAAATTATTAACATCACACAAAAAGCTTTCATCTTTGAGAGAGAGGAGAAAATCAAGCTTTCACTTCTGCAGATCTGAAAACATCCTGTTTCTGTCTGTTCTTCCACTGTAAGAACACTGAGATCATTCAGCCTCAAAGGGTGTGCATGTGTCAATCTTGAGAAACAATCACACTGGAACACTAAAGCTAGACCACTGAGATGTGGAGTATTTTGACGGACTGATGTGTAAGTGGGATTACTGAATTGATTGTGAAAAGTAGAAAATACAACCAACTTCTAAAAGGTGTGGAAAAATATCCCTGTAGATTTAGAAAACGCAAAGAGTTGACAAATTAAATACTGTAAAACATTCATACCATATACGTCTGTGTAACTGTCTCTGTAACTGTCTGTGTAATTGTCATTTTACATCATTTTGACAGCAAAATGAAATAAATGAAGGGTGTGCCTTTCGGCCTTAAATTCCATAGCATTACATTTATCTTCAGCAGCAAGAAAGTGTTGTGATATTGTGATATAGTGTTCTTTAGATATTAACCAGGCCTATTCACATCTAACATGAAGAAGTTACACCATGTTTAGCCACTAGATGTAGCTCTAGTTCACTAAAAGATTTTAGTTCTGCTTCTTGGAGCAGCTGCCTGGCTCTGTGGGTGTTTTACCATTTAAAGGTCACATGGTGTAGATGGACTTCCCATTTTATTAAATTCTTCAGTAAATACTTTTTGGAGTTTCCAAATACACATAAAAACCATGTTAAACTTCCACGCCTAGACACACTGCTGTGGGGAAATGAGTAATGCGATACTCAAAAACCTTGAACTGAGTCGCTGTTTGAGAATGATTAGAGCTGCTAAAACAGGAACTGGAGCGCTGTGGTATTAGTACATGAAAGTGGTGCATGGGAAGCAAATACATGTAAGTGGCGTGTTTGATCTATCCCACTGTGAGCTGGCACAGTAGGGGACGACCCTGGGATTCCAAAGCCTGCACTGACTCGTGCCGACATTTCCAGCCACACATATGTGCACGCAGCAAGATGTGTATGTTCCCATCCTCTCTAAACACGTTCAGCAAAGAGAGAATACTAATGAGCAGCATAACATCCTAAAATAAATAAAACTGTCAGCTAAGACCATTCCCAAGTCCTTTCTATTCTCTCTCTCTCTCTCTCTCTCTCTCTCTCTCTCTCTCTCCCTCTCTCTCTCTCTCTGACACACATACTGTTATTGTAAGCATAGGCCCTTGGTTTCTCACAGCAGGACAAATTGAATGCAGCAGTGCTGGGTTAGGAGAAAAAAAGGAATGAAACCGATTACTGACTACATCCTGAACTGGCCCAGGGGACGTGGAGCGTCACAGCCGGGAATTAGATGAGCTTCAGACGCTGAGGATAAATTGCAGCACTGGAACTCGGGGATGAAAAAACATGACGCACAAAAAAGTTCCGTCACAGAATGTCAATAATGTCCTGGAACGTCAGATTTCAAAACTCTCCCAGGAAATAAAGCACAAAGAGAGACAAAAACTGCAAAATATAAAAAGAAGAAACACGCACACACACATACAAGACTGAGGACAGAGCACTGGTGATGTCTGTAAAATGGCCCAGCAGCATGCTCACACAGCTCTGAACTGCTAAAAAAGTATTATGGCCAAAATCCTTACAGGCCAATTTCACCATAGGCTAGAACCTGGAGTTTTCTCTTCACAGACTGTCTAAGAGTCTCTAGTCAAGAGAGAGCCACAAAGGAGTTCTGTTGATCTACCAGCGTCCGTCACAGTAAATAATCCATAATCTGTCATCATTTTTCTCCGTGGGCTGTCAAGGATGGTTAATCCAATGTTAGGTGAGGTGACCGACGGCTCTGACTCCAGGGTAGGGCTGACTAAGCCATGGCACGAAGCCGCTGCACTGACAGCATCCTGTGCTGTGCACTGTATGGTGAGAGGGGATGGGGCACACCCACCTAAGAGCAATCAAACATTAGCCAGGCCTGGCATGGGTTTGCTTTGAAACCAGAAGAACAATGCTTTGCAATGGTAAAAGGACAGAAATAAACAGGAAAGAGAGAGAGAGAGAGAGAGAGAGAGACTCATAAAGCTCACACAAGAGTCTCAAAATGAGTCAAAGCACAGGGGTTTTCTGTTCAGTCAGCATGTGAAGATTCACTCACACCCAGGAGTGACTGGTGGCTGTTCACAGAATCATGCAGGTTCGAGTAAAGAATGAAAATTGAATGTAATACAAAATTAACAATCATGGAAATATGCACTATGCTCAGAGTATTACTCTTCACAGGCTGTTTGTCCTCCCCTTTACAAATACCAATGTAAAAAAGGATGAAAATTCCAGTTATTTTAATTTCATTTTAATTTCATACTCCAATAATTTGAATAATGTTAGATTTACATTTAATTCAATTTGAAACATTTTGAATGTTTTTGTTATCTTGACCAATGATGATGTTTGGTGTGTTAAATTTAATACTCCATACATGGCGTGACCCACACTGGGTTCCTGAGAGGCACTATGGTCAAAGATTCTGCCCTATTGTCTGGCGATTGCAAGTAATGCAGTGACCCAAGGACCAGCACATTATCAACAATATTTTCAATAACAGGGCTCTGTAATGGTAATGACCCTAGCGATACGATACAGGGGTTACAATTTCATATACTGTGATATATTTAAATACTGTATGCAAGGCGATATATTGCAATTTATGAAATTTTATTTTAGAAAACTGCTGAAGTATAAAAAACATACCACCACACATGCATAGGTTTGCTAATGTTAACGTTAGCGGTGCACGCTAAGGCTACCTAAAGCTACTTACATTGAAGTGGAAGAGCCTAGTAACCAAAGACAGTTATCTAGTGGTCAAGGGTTTAAACACAACACAAAATCAACCACTGGCTGCAGTCTTTGAATGTAAACTGGCAATTGATAATTCACACTGCGCTTTTGCAAATCAAATTCACAAAACATCAACCTCGATATTTTCAATATTTTCTTACACCCCTAGTCAATAAAGGCCAGGATTATCAGCCCACCAATATAACGGTTGAGCTCTAACTGGGAACCCCGCCAGAAAGGCAGCAACCTGAAAATTTGTGCATAAAACATCAGTGAAGTTTTTCCGTAAAGAGTGAGTTGCACAAAGGCCTTAAATTTTCCCTTAAGTGTTTTCTTAAATAATGTTCCTCAAGCCTTAGTACACCATTCTAATTTGATATCAAAGGATGACTACGGAAACCACTGCTTACACTAGGAAATTACAGGATTAAAACAAGTACTATACAGATCATTTGCTTCTTTAGTTTTATTTATTTAGTATTATTTAAAACCCTCAAAATCCCAAGGCTATTATTTCCTAAGGCTTGTTCTTCAGTAACTATGTGGACTGTAATACAAACTAGGTTTCAGGTTATAAAATGTGTAATCGCTGTTGTGACCTGCTGGAGGCTGTTGAACCACATCTATAGCATCAATTCAATTTTATATTAAATAATGGGTATTACCTAAAGAAATCATTTAAGCCTTTTTTATGGGAAGTATCTATTTAATTTCTTTAGGTTAGAGAAACCTGACCCATGAGGGATCATCTGATGAAATGAAGGTTTTATGCAACTGCGAAGTGAACCTTTAGCATGGACTCTACAGACTGTATTTACAGCCAGGCACAACCCATCCGAAACCTTGTGAGCTTTCTCAATGTTATGGTCTATGAATTCAATTTGGCGTTCCCCCAATAGCAAGCCACGTCCCTGTAGCTCAGAAGAACACACTGGTCAGTCAGACTCAAGAAATGGCCACAGGAAAAGTTCCCAGTTGGGACGAAGCCAGACTGGATCCGTGGAGCCAAACAAAGCAAAAGCTTGTGAGAGTCAGGATGGATTTCGCAAAGATACAGCATTTATGTCATCATGCACATATTTATGTGGTTATGAATTTCACTTCAGTGAACAGTACACTGACTCTACTGTATGTGTATATTAATGGTCATCATAGCAGTTGTTTTGAACTTTATCACACCTGGCTTTAGAAGAATTAAATATCAACATTCTTACATATGACTTTTTGCTGTTATGTCAGACATGCAACCACAATCTCTCGTCTTCACATCATAATTTAGGTTCGTTTCCTGTGTCAACAGTTACTTTAAATATATCAGGAATCATCTCGTAGCAAATTTTGTGGCTATATTTTGCAATGGACAGAAAGAACTCTAAGGTGATCACACAGTTCTCCACAGCATCAGAGAATTTCATCTACATAACTTTTTACCATAAACTAATAGGTGTACAACTGTTTTTTTTCTCAGCTTGCTTACATACAGTCCTTACATGACCCACTTGCCAGTACGCCTCGTAGTGTACTAAGGAGAATAAGAACAGGTCTGCCAGGGTATAAAGACTTTTGAAATGTTATACCTGAAGTCGTAGGACACACTGGTGGTAGCAGAGCCTGAAGTGCTGGCAGCATCTGTGGAGTCCTGATCCAGACTGAATGTCCTTCCTGAACTAGTGCTACAGGGACAGAGAGAGAGATGCCTTGTGATAACTTTTGAAGTGCACTATATAAATTAAGTTAAATTGAGAATAATATTGTTGCATGAAATGTTTCCTCTATATGCCCCATTCTCACCACCTCAGAAGCTACCTAATGGCCTGAAGCAAAGACAAACTGCTCATACAGTACAGAATAGCCTATAATCACACCAACTGCCAGACGTTCAGTACAAACCTCTGTGGTCTCTGGGAGTATAATAGAACTGATCAGGATTCAAAAGACTGCACTCAATGCAGTTCACAGCTATGGGAGTCAACCAAAAATGGCCTTTGTAGAGTGACCGAACTCTATTTAAAGCTCCTTTCTAGACTTCAACAAGCCCTCATAGATTCCTTTTCTTGCATCTGAAAGCACGGCGGCGCTCCAATTGTCCCCGCAGTGTTTACCACACGCTTATTATTCCGGCCTGCTCGGGAGACGATAACCTTTACTGAGAAGTGTAATTAAATCACTTCACCGGCCGCCGCCTTGGTAAAAATGATTTTTGTTGGAGGAGGAGAAAAATAAGGCCGAGTAAACCTTTTAGATTTTTCTAAAGGGAAACACATGCAAATGAAAGTGATTGTTCGGAAACCGATAAATGGTTGTTTAATTCAATTTGAAAAGCAACGGAGAAAGGTTAAGCATGCCACATGTTGACAAAGAGAGAGAGAGTGGAATTGAAACTATATTATTATTAAAAGAGTTAATTACTAAACAAAGTGCAAACAAAAAGAGACAGCCTTTCATGTCTTAGCCTCTGCTAAACAATTCTAGATAGAAAAATAATGAATCATAAGATATTTAATTTGTTAGGAAGGTTAGTTACATTTGTCATTTACGTCATTATTGTCAGAGATATTAGCCATTTGGTGATTGTGGTGATAATGTCATGTACTCAATGCGGTAAGGATGTGACGATATTTATCATTATATGACAATATTTACCATTGTCATGATAATTTACAATATGTCACGATATACATTTCTGAGCATATCGTGGATGACCAACTGTATGTTTCATTCCTAGGAGAGCATTGCCAGGTCTGTTTAACTGAATTTAGGCCAGTGCAGTTGAAACAGTAAATAAAAAATCACTGAACTATTTTTAAAACTAAATATCATGAAAATGTCATTGTAACATCTGATGATAAAATACAGACCTAATGGTATAGAACCTAAAATCTTGTTCATAATTAACAGTGGTTGACTCGGAGCTGTAAAACACGAGGTTAGAATTTCAGAAAGGCAAAAATCAGGCAATTGTAGGTTAAGATACACCAAAAGAAGACAAAATCTTTGAATTTTGAACATGAAGATGGGCTGTTAGTTGTATGATATTTAATTGTACTGGGTCTTTTCCCTCAGAAATGTGGGCGCTGACCCATACACCACCACCTGACAGGTTCATCTCACCTTTTCAAGCTCTGCAGTTCATCAAGCGTGAAGTCAAAGATATTAGCCATGTGGTGATTGGAGCTCCAAGTTGACGTCAGCTCATTCTGCAGAGAACGTTCCACACAAAACATTAAATGACAACACAATGTCCATTATCCCGCATTGACTCATTGACACACAGGTATAATTACCTCTGCTCATACTACAGTGGGTTATGGGCATTAGTACTATTACTGCAACTCCAATGAGCTCTTTGAAGCCTTTGCTCTTAGGCCACTTGTCATGCTATTAGCCATTCTGTGCTATTAGCTTGGAGTGTCAGGAGGTTGCTGTTAAAGAAAAACATGTCTGGGGACTAGACCTCTCTGAAGGATTTGTCAGTTAAATGCTTTAGAAGTGCAACATAATCCCTTTAAGAATAGTCAGAGGGAGAGCTAAAGAGAGAGAGAACATAGTGACACGTGAGGTCTGTGTGGCATGAGGCAGATCAGAAGGTCAGAAATAAGACTACAGTGGTGCAAGAGGACATTAAATTGTGTGAGAGAGGAGAGAAGATGAACTACATGTCAACATATTCTACTCTTCTATAAGCCTGAGAGAGAAGACAAATGTTTTTAAAAATCTGACAAAGATTCAAGAAAAGAGAGAATTTAGATTTAAAAAAGAAGATCTGAAGAAAGCAATTGATTTGAGAAGGTATGAAAAGATTCAAAATAATAAGAAAAGATATGAAAGATATCCTCAAGAAAATTTAAACAAAGGAAAGGTCAAGTGAAGAAAACAGAAAAAGAAGAGCTGAAAAGATTTGAAAAGAGAAGAGGAAAAGAGATGACAAGGGAACAGATGCCAAAAGATAGGAAGAGAAGTGAAATGATGAGAAGAGAGCAGAAGAGAGCAGAAGAGTAGATATTTTAGAAGAGAAGTAGAAAAGGTTTGAGAAGAGAAGAAAATCTTAGAAGATGATTTATGAGGAGAAGATTCAAGAAGAAAAAGATCCCAAAATATGCAAGAAGAGATCAATATGATTTAAGAAGAGAATACAAGAGGAGACAGGCAGAGAGCTACTGCTTTTGAAACAGCAGAAAAGAGAGAAAATGGTAGAAAAGAGAGAAAAAAGGCTCAGATTTCATTTCTGTTTCTGTGCTATGACACAAGATAAGATTTGAGATTTTGTCATTTTGAAGAGCGCAGAGAAAGGCAGAGCCGAGAACACTTTGGCTTGTGTAAAGACTCAAAAAAGCAAGCTGGTGAAGAACTTACATTGGGAATAGCATCCTCCAGTAGCCATTTTGACTTCTTCTTTCTCCGCTTTTCCACAGGAGCACAGCTATCACAAAGACGAAAAGATGGAAAACAATGTCACTTAATCACCACTATTCAATTCAGTGACAAATAAATAAGCGACCACACCAGGTATTACTTTCTGGCCTTTCTGCTGGCATGCAAAACATATAATTACTTCTGGTTAAACAGACTCAAATGCCTAAATAACATAGTGAATTACAGAAATTCATTTGATTCTAAACTCTACCTAAAAGGCATTCTCTGTATTGAAGCTAAGTCCTGTTCAAAAGAATAACAGCAAATACTACAAAACAGTCTTTACAAATCTTACAAAACAGATGTGCAGGGCTGGCAGGTTGAACTACTGAGACTCAGAAACATGTCTGAATTCAATTCTGGCAAAAGAGAAAATGTTTTGTTCAGTGAGGTGTTTGTTTGCTGTGAGGAGAACAGTTGGGTGCAATGGGGAGCTCATTTTAACTCACTGGTTGTGAAAACAAAAAAGTGAAGAAAAGCGACCAGCAGGGGGTACCTGCCATGATTACCTCCCCTCTTGGCAATTTAATCCTAATCAACACTTCAAAGCAACGCTAATAAGTAAAACAATTTTCGGATGTTCCTGAGGGAGATTAAAACGATAGCGCCGTGAGACTCAGCGAGTGTAGCATTTTACCAGTTCTATGAGGGTGTCAAGTAAACACTGGTGCTATTATTTACGGAGAAATACACTTCAGGCAAAACAGCACACAGTAACGTTTATTACAGCAAAGAGTAATATTCTCAACCTCGATCTCAACAGCTGTATTTCAGAGTTATTCATGGTTAAAATACACAGGAAGGTACACACAGGTTCAGCTTTTTGATTTACTCTCATGTTTTATAAGAACAGCATTTCCTAAAGACTGTCATGAGTACCTTGTTTATTTAATTGGTTAATTAAAAATCATTTAAACCTAAATGTTACCTTTTCAATGGCAGGGCATTGATTATTTGGGAATTTACGTAATGATATATGCATTTTTTTACCCCTCAGATCTCACTGGCAGTGTACTTCAATCGACAACAACACAAAACAAAACAATATAACACAACAAGCAAAACAACATCTTTTTGGCCAAAACAACATGATGGTTTAAGATGATACAATATAGTGTGAACAACACTAACATAACTCACTAACATAACTTAATGTTCAGATAACCTACCCGGCCTGTTACCGGCCTTAATCACTGAATCGCTTGTTCCGAGACCTGATCTTGACTGTGATTGGTCTACTGCACATTTCTAGAGGACTAGAAATGGGTAGCAACACAATACACGTAACAACATTACACATCCAGGCCATAATAAAGTGAATGTATTTCAGATAACTTCTGCATGATCACTGATAGGATAACATGGATGGATGTAAGGATGTGCTGATTGATCAGCCAGGGGACGGAATCATTCCTTTTTTTTTACTTTGATCAATCATGACAGGTGACTGACCAACGAGTCTAATATATCTAATTCTGTGTGGGCAAATTTACTCATGGGCCTCACGGATGTTCACTTCAAGCAACTGCAGCACAGACACTGCCACACACACATACACACTACCTGTCTTCAGTTTTGAAGTTTGTCACAGTGAGTGAAGAAGACAACAATTTACAATACCTGCAAAGCCAAAGTAAGTTGTGGAGGAACTCCAAAAACATTGGGAATTTTTTTTTCTGTAGTGGAGGATAGAGGTGACATTTCTTGGATGTCACATTACCAGAATTGTTTAATCTGGTGTCACGCTTCACATGCAGCTGCTACAAGATTCCAAAGCAGCAATTATGCTGCATTCAGGTGTTCATTGGGAGGTTGTATATACTAGAGGGTTAGAATCCTAAATTTACTAGTTGTATATACGACTCTATCAGGCGTGTTTTTGTTTCCGACACCACTCTAACCCATTAGAGTTTTATATTAGTTTTACAACTGACATTTGGAAATCTACTGTTGAGCCTGGAGGCTCAGTGGGTGGATGAAGATTTCCAGTTATACCATATTTTTATGTGAGAATTTAAAGATGGGTTGTTACAGGTTATTCTTTTTCTTTTACCTGTTGTACCTGTACCTACAGTACAAATCTTGCACTTCATATTAAGTTGGGAGGTCGGTAAAAAGAAAAGGTCTGCAGTTGGTGCGTCTCTACAATAATGCCAACATCTGTATTTCATTGAAATTTGCCATCAAGAATGATAAATCTGTCACATGAGTTGTATAAATAACATCTAATTCTACAACAACAATCTTGAGAATACTCCATCAGGTGTATGTAAAACCAGGGTAAAATGTCTGATTCAAATATCTGCGGGAAACTGCTGCAGATCTCAGTTCAGTTTGACTAGCTATAAATCGAACTTTTGCTTAAATGTGAGCCAACATGATAAATATCGATAAATCATACATGTTTGTAGCCAATTATGCATGTTCATCAAAGCATGAACTTGCACTTTACAGGAGCTTGGCCTAAATATCTGGGTATATTTGATGGTTTATTTTAGCAAAAAATGTTTACGAAATTAATATTTGTTGTATTTACACTTACTGGTTTGGTTAAATGTCTATATATTAAAAATATATATATAAAGAGTTATGCTCTGATAAATAAATAAACATGATTTCCAACACCCCCCTAGCAGCACCACCAACAACCCACTGGGGGGCTGTGGCCCACAGGTTGAAAAACACTGGCTTACATACTGACATACTAAAAGTCATGGGATAGCAGTATGTTAATTGATTATGAACTGGCATTACCGCAGGGAATGGCCTGTGAATGCCCAAACGTGTATGTTGTGAGGTGTTATGTTATGAGTGAGGCTAAACACTGGCCAGCATGCTCATGGCAAGGCAATGTGAATTGTCGGAGTTCAAACAAGGCATGATAGTGGGTGCCAAAGGGATGGAACATTCAATTTCCAAAGTTGTGCAGACGCCTAACATTTCTAGATCCACAGTGTCACGTGTGTACCGGGAATAGAAAGCATTACTACCCATAGTGAACAGTGCAGTGCCCACCCATGAGTGTTTAATGACTGTGACCGTCAGCGTCTGGCTAGATTTTGTCCAAGTGAACAGACAATTGACTCTTGTTGCAATCACATCCACAGTCAAGGCAAGAGGCTCCACATACCCCGCAGGTCAGTGCGGCATGCTTTAGCTTCCATGGGATATAGGAGAAGAAAACCCAACAGAGTGTCTCTGTTAACACCACAACATCGGACACAGTGCCTCACCTGGGCTTTAGAGATTGCTAACTGGACCCTAGAGGACTGGCAACATGTAGTGTGCTCCAAAGAGACACAGTGCCATTTGTTTCGGGTGGATGGTAGAGTTTGTGTGTGGCACCGACCACATGAAGTCATGGAACCCAGCTGTCAACAAGGCATTTTTCAGGCTAATGGTGGTTCCATGTGGGAGTGGGGTGAGTTCTCATGGCATGGGTTAGGTCAACTGGTTTGCCTAAACATGTCATTGAACTGTGCCTGCTATGTTTCACTGCTTGGTGACTATTTGCAGCCCTTATGCTCGGCCAGAATGATGAGATATTACAGCAGGATAGTGCACCTTGCCAACGGGCCCAATACATCTAAAATTTCTATTTCTAACATTCTATTATGCTATAGAGATATGCTAAATAAGTATATTACATCTTGCAGCAAGAACACTTCATACACATAATAAAAAGTGAACAAAATACGGTAAAATGATATGTCTGAATCAAGTATGCTTCATAAAGCAATCCCATATACTGAAGCACGCCTAGACATCAGTGTGATGCAGTGCACTCGGTAAAAGCATGGCTCAGTGCAGGCTCCCTACCTGTTCCGCAAGCTTCCTTTCTTGCAGCCTCCGCGGCTATCGCTTTTTGGGGTCTTTTCTGGGAACAACTTAGAGGGAGGGTTGGGAGGAACTCGTGTCCTCAGTCGAAAGATGCATTTTCTCTTTTTGATCTCCTTTCCACACAGAAACCTAAAAGAAATATGTATGTATCACTACCTGGACATTTTCATTTGATGTGCTGCAAAAAATGCTACTTGAGTGACACTTCAACCTGCTAACCATGAGTTAATTAGCAAACAAGTAACACGCCAGGTCCATGAGGTGGTCCACATTATAAATGAGAAAAAACAAAACAAAAAGCTTATGTTAAAACTAGAGGTGCACCATCATTCATTTTTACGAGCCAAAGTTTATTTTAAAAGCAACAGCCTCAAGGAAAATAATGTTTATTTGACCTTACCAGAACTCCCACAGCAGGCTAAATCAATGCACTGATTTGAAACAGTCAGGCTGGTAAGCAGCCCTTACACATGAACAAATGTGCATGAATTTCAGACATAGAATTTAGATATATAGCAAAGGAATTTATCTATCTGGCTCATATTATGTATATCATAATATTACAACACCACCAAAATAAAAAATGATCTCATTATCGTCTGATTCCAATTCCATATAATTCCTGTGGTGCACCCACATTTAAAACACTCTAATCCGCAATCAGGAGCAACAGAAACTGGCAGGCCAGTTTTAATTAATGTGACAGAAGATTTAAAATCCTTAGCCACTATGCACAAGTTCCATTACGATGCTTTTTGGAACAAACACAAAACTGGTCCTGAAGCTGCCCAGTTTCTGCAATTCCCAGTCAGGACATTAGAAGCTGGTTTTAAAGCCTTGGATTATATTAGCACTTCCCAGAGATTAATACTGCCTAGCCAGACGACTACTTTAGAGAAAGTCCAAAAAAACTGTCTTACTTGCTTTTGTACTTGTTAAGAGCATCAAGGATGAGCTGACCTCTTTCTGAGGGAGGGGTATTGGCAAGCTGTTGAAAAGAAAAAAAAAACAGAAGAATTGTAGGAGAAAAATGGACCCTGTGATGAAGTGCTATATGAAAGGTTTCCTTAGCTTGGTGTCTTGAGCTGTCACATCTGAATGAAGACAAATGAGTCACACAGCCTTACGTTGTAGCTGTTCTTGCTCTCAAACAGCAGGGTGGCTAATTTAGTGCTGATGTTTTTGCCATACTATACATGACAACACAGCATACACCAGAGTGGTTTGACATTAGAAGAGAATTGGGGGGAAACAAATGACGTGGTTGCCATTGTCCATTTGCACCTAAAAGATCCTGGCTGCAAACATATTCATCTATCAACAACTATCAATTACACGGTCAATCAAAGAGATTGTGCACATCTGTATAGCGCCTGCGCTTTTGTTTGTCTGAAAGCACTATCTGGCTGTGTGACCTTGCCCAGTTGGAAATGATCCCAGTTGTTGCTGATGAAGCTGAGGATCTCCTCCAGTTCAAAGTATTTTTTCTTACTCTGCACTCCCAGGTTATATAGGGCAAGATGGACCACATCCACCCTGCCAATGACAGATAACAGTCAATTAAAAAACTATCTGAGAGGAAAGAAAAGCATGTCAGCAGATATTCAAATGTGATTTAAACCCAGTTAGAAGGCGCAGCAAAAGTTTAAGAAACCCTAATTTCCTGGAGAGCCCATGCCAAAATCTACATAATCTGTTGCATGCTGTATAGAATCCAAATTAGAATGCATCTCCAGCTGAGAGATTAAGAGCACTTAAACACTGAGAGCTTCCTGGAGGGATAAAGCTCAACTCAGGCAGTCTGAACTTTAAGGGCCAAAAAACACCATTAAGGCCATGCAAACTCTACTTTAATGGAGTTTCCTTTTTAAATATTTAAGCAAGAGAGCAAAAAAATGAGACCCTATGGCCCGTAAAAATGAAATTTAAGATGGATAACTATCATTTATCCTTTTTAAATTCACTATAAATTTGTGTAGAAATTGACTGAACTAGTTCACACTGAAAATATACTCCAATATATCTGCTAATCAGACCATGTGAAGACCTCCTTGGAAGAAGTTTGTCCACTGGTCCATCATTTCCATTTGTCCATCATTTCCTGTCAGTCTAAACTACAGGTGAGTCGGTACCCTCTTTTCAGGGCTGCTACCAACTGCAAGTAAATTAAACATACTGAAACAACTAGATGTGGTGTTCTTTTATATATATATATTTTATCTGTCTGTTAATGTAGGTATGCTGAGATATGACAAATAAATCACAAATCACAAGTGAGTAATAGCATTGTTTTAACTGATTCCCACACTACAGATACCAGAGTCGATATAAGGTCTATTTGCATTTGGAATCTTGGTAAAGTAGGGGTGGGCAATATGGTAAAAACACAACAGGCGGATGCTTTAAGATCTAGTTATGAGACACACTAGGCTTCACGATATTTAGTTTTCGTACCAACGTTTTATAAATTCGAGCAATACAAGGAGTACAATCATTTTTATTCAGTGTTTTTATACACTGCTCTGCACTAAATCTAACAGGCATAATCATACTTTTTGGTGAAATATTCTTCAGGGACTTATCACACCCATCTAGTTGTATATAACACCACCCCCAGTTTAACTTTGGGACCATCTTTGGGGTATAATGGGACCATCTGGACCATTTGGGCAAGAAAGAAGTTGGGCGCCCTGATACTAAAAAGTAAACAGATTAACACTGCACTTTCTGTCAGATTACAAGAGCTATATGTATGAGATTTAGTACAAAATTAACTACAATTAACAACCAAGTATGAAGAAATAACATGACATGACAAAGACGTCTATGTATTTGTATTGCAGAGATATCTACTGAAGTTAGCATGCTAAACAGCCAGCCCTGACCCGTCTTTTCTCACAATACCGCTGGCTCATATCCCAAGGGGTGACAGTGAGTCACTGTAACATCTAGTCAAATTCAACATGAGAGGAAGAAGAAGCAGTGCTGCCCCGATGGTGTATCTTTAACTTGTCTGTGACTCGTGCTTAGCCAATTATAATAAAGCGATTGAAATACATATTAAAAAATGCCTATACAAATGCCGTATCTTTTTTATGGTCAGAGCATAAGAACACAACCATGTTTCTGAAGAAAGAAGAAAGATGGTAGGAAGGGGCAGTAAACATTTACCAGCATTGGCTTAATGTCAATATAATGCTGAAACCCTACAGACATGACAGCTGTGGTCATTTCTAGTCTACACAACTTGGTTAACTTATGACCAAGTTCTTGTAATCTACTCACATTTCAAACTCATCAGATCAGTGCAGCACCAAGCAGGCGTTGGCAAATAAAATGAATCTCATAACTGGTCCGACGTGAATCAAAGTTTTGTTGTTTTAGCCAAGTTCAGCCTAGCTAACTAGTCTCAGCCACAGATGGTTTGCCCATCACATACTTCTTCTTAAGGTTTCCTAAGGGACTTTTTATGTCTTGACTCTGTTTTCAAGATTACTACCTTCTATACCTCATGCCAAGAAGCAGGCTTGTGATTGGTTGTTTTTGTGTGTCAGTCCAATTTCTCCTTCCTGCAATAGAGGGTGATTCTTGGCCATGTTAAGTGGCAAAACTTAAACTGTAATGTAGTAATGTATAGTGACAGTTTATCACGGTAACAATAAGCATTTTCATATTGCCCACCCCTGTTGTTGTTTTGAGCAAAATAAACAAGTAACTAAACCCATTATGTACATACAGTGACCAAAATGTATGTAGCATGCAGTAGATCTACTGTATACAGTATAGTTTAATCCTTATTCGTCTAACTACTCATGAGCTCAAATTTGAAGTTTTTATGGTTTGGGCTGAAAGGTGTGATTTCACGCTTGGAAATTTATTCCAGGAATACAGTATGTCCTCGACTTTCAAAAATAGCTGGGTGCTTCAGACATCTCCAGTAGGCTATTGTCTACATCAATCATGTCCAGCACTTTCACTGTATAATTTTGACACGAGACTGTGAGCAGTCGTTTGTGAAGGAAAGAAGTGCGAAGGCACTTACCAGCGCAGAGCCAGACGTTTGATGTACTCCACTCCCTTATTGCATACTGCGCAAATGAACAAGTAAAACCTTTGGAGATGAAAGCAGAAAGAAACAGAAAATTGACATGAAGAAATTTAAATGACCAGGAGGCGAAATGAAGGGAGACAAATGGAGCTTTATGTAAAGACATGGCTATTTCAACACCACCATTATGATTTCTTACAGTCCCCTAATGCATGTTGTTTCTTTTATGTGCCGTAACACTGAACACATTGTTATAATTCACTCATCACAGGATGCCATGAACAGAGCATTTCATTATGGTTGTCATTACCTCAGCACTTTTTAACCTGTTAAAATCCCAAGCTTATTATATCTCTACGCTCACGTTTGTGAAATAAAAGCCTGGAGCAGCCACTGCGCCCTGGCTGGTTTCAATGGACCTACTGGACGTGTTTTACAGGTAAAAAATAAGTGAAGAAGCACTCCAAACATAACCCTTAAAAAATTGCTGTTAACAGCATGATGTAATTTGACTAGCTAAGAAAAACTGCCAAACCTGCGGATTCAAAACTATCAATGCCTCATTTGTTTTTTGTATGATTTGATGAAAAGTTCTCTTGTGTAAAGAAAAAAAAAGCATTTCTGCTGTTGCCACTTCTAAAAATATGGACTTTTTGGGGGGGAGAAAAGGCAGAATATGCAAAAGTCACAATGTACTTTTTTTAGTGTGAGAGCGATATGTATAATGTCCACAACATGGAATAAATTAAGTAAGCATTGTGTACTAGCATTTAGCGCATAGCATTTTGGCTGTGTGTTAGAGCTGGTTCGAACCTCAGCTAAATATATTTCAAAAGTATTCTTCGGTATATCTTTGAGGAACATAAAGACTCAGCACACCAAAACGTTACACTTTAAGGGAACAACCAAATGCATTACTCTTTAAAGAGCATCTACAACCTGTACATTTAACTATCGGATGTAGTGGTTATTAAGGGTTACTGATAGCTGACTAAACAGATGAAAATTGAGTTATTCACCGTTCATTTTTCAGTCAGAGCGTGCCTCGCACATTCATATGTCCCCACACATAGACCACAGTACACTTGATTTATTTGGTATTTTTTAGTATATCTAGTGTGAAGTGCCATTGATTCAAAAACATGTCTGATATTTTAAGGGGGGGCTGATTGTATAAGGCCAAATGTCTTATGCATCATGGCAATACACACACATGTATGAAAGAAAAGCGGTATGCAGCAGGTGGTTTAATGTCTGAAGGTACAGGACTATATAAAAGTTTGGAAACCACTGCCCTAATATACAGCATTTATTACATAGTTTATAACTCTACCCATAATGTCACATAAAGAACTGCTTAATGCTTAGATATATCACAAGTTCAAAAAAAGAATCTCTACTCCTTTATGACTGACAGGTTTAATTTTCCATCCATTTGAATCGGGTCACTGATGCCTGGCCAAAACTGTCAAAAATATGTTCTGTGGTCCCCGTGGCAAAATCAAATGCTGTGCTAACGCTTATCTGTCACTATTCCAGAGCTTGCACTTCCAGAGAGATATGGGCATCTGTGAAATGTTAAAACAGGACAGTAATGCTACGAAATGCTGCTAGGAAAAGAGAAAAGCATGCTCTAACACTGATGTCCTTCTTTGGCACAGCCCATCACAAAACTGTTTCCGGCAGCAGAGCCCATGAGCCACATTTTAGTTATTTACCCATATCAAAATGGACTGAACTAAAGAAAAATTTAGATTTTTCATGCTACAATAGTTTTAAAAACTGACCAATTTTTGTGTCAATACGTACCTATCTCCAAACATCATGGACTCTTGCAGGCACTGTGTGCAAGCCTCGTGAAACCACTGTTCACAACGGAAGCACTGCAGCATTTTCAGGTACCATCTGAGAGAGATGGAATAAAAAGATTAAGTTTTCACTGTGCTAGACAGTTTCTAAAATACCAATTAAGAGCTGCACAATTACAAACAACACCAAATCAAACAGCATGGAAGGTGCAGGGTAAGCTAATAAAGTGAAAGTAGTACAGGGGAATTAGAAATGGCAGCACAGGGGCAGACTCATCCACTAAAGTTTGGTGCAGCCAGTGAGCTCGGCTTAACATGCTGATTTCACTTTGTGTCCCTCAGTGAAGCAAGCAGAGCATATACTCCAATAGATCAGTAGAGCCTTTTAGACTGGCCATTAGTGCAGGGTAAGGGGATAATTCTGGAAGCTGGGTTATACTGTATTATGATGAGAGGAGAAGAGTGAACGAAAGAAACACAAATGGGAAGAAGAAGACGAGAAAGAGAGATATGAGACAGACAGATAAAGAAAAAGTGGAAGAAGCACAACAATACATACAAAATCAAATATAGCATGTTTTCAAGGAAAACATCAATGCTTGAAAATCAAACATGTATACATGCTTTGACATCTGTCCATGACAAATATTGTACTCACTATCTTTCTCTCTCCACTAACTACACTCTTTTTCCTGAATTCGGTTCATTTTTTTAATATTACATAATGTTCTGCTTAGTTTAATATTACACTATGACTCCCTTCAACACGAACTTCATCTTAAAATGGATAAGACATTTTTAAACATTTAATTGTACTTTAAGACTTTTTAAAACTTATTAAAGACATATTTTCAGTGAAGCAAACTATCAGGAAGGGAGCGATGGAAGATGGAGATCAAACATGATATAATGGACCGTTCTCACACTTCCGCATTTGTTAATGCGGATGCATAAATAGTACTGTTAAACAGATACCAGTCGTGTTGTAAACAGTGACTGAGATTCCTGCCCGTTCCCAAATACACCAATAATTCAACCAAACAGACTCACCAGGGTTTACTCCATCGATGTTAAACATTTACAACTCCAGCTAAAACGCTTTGCTCATCATGTCATTTCTTAATGAGGAAACAATCAAAAAAAGAGGGTAAAACTGAACCGGAGAGTGAACACAGGGCTGAACAGTGGGACAGATTTCCCCATATTTGTGATCAAAATGCTCAATTTTAATATTAACAATAATTCACAGGAGTAAGTACCATCCTGGAAACAGTGAGGTTTGCTTAAAAACCCCTGTGAAATAGACCTCTTCACACTGTGGCTTGCTGAGTAGTTTAATGTAGAAATAAGATGCTGAGACGGTGCTAATGTTTACATGGGCTGAGTGAGGAGAAATAAAACTGCTCAAAATTTTTCCCCTCCAACATGAAGTGATTTAGTGTTGCACATAAAAATGCTTTGCTCCTTAATTTTTTCTCCACCGTCTGAATACTTTAAGTATATTCAGCTTTATACACGCATTATTTCCAGTGAAACGCATAATACATACAGCTGCCATGGAATTTACTCAGCTCTGCGTGGAGTTCCATGCAGTGGTAAACTGTGGGCAGATGCAGACGTGCAGGGCCATACATGCATGATGCGCTTCGGCCAAGTCAAGGTAGCCTTTCGTCCATAGAAAAAGACTTAGAGAAAGATCAACTACTCTCCTGTTGGCTGTGCTGAAGCCAAAGGTTTCTGAGGGAGGCTGAAAACCAGTGAGCAGGCTACTATTCAAAGCCGGACATGACGATGCAGTGACTACAAGGAAAGTCTACTGGGTAATATTATTTTAGGATGTTTTGAGGGCATCAATTAATTTAGAGACATTACACTGAGTAGGTAAAAGTCGTTACATTTTGATAGAGAAATTGATTTTTGTTTTAATCATGTGATTATTTGTGCTACTACAAACAGGGACACAAAATAACAAGCTGTGCACACAAGGTGCACACAAGGTGAAAAGTAAAGAAAGAAGAGAGAGAAAAGCTGATAGAGAGGAAGTGAAAAAATACAAAACCATAGAGAGGAGAGCATAAAAGAGAGAGCGAGAGAGAGAGATTAAGAGAGGAAGTGAAAAGATGGATGGAGGAAGTGAAAAAATACAAAACCAGAGAGAGAGAAGGAGAAAATGAAAAGAGAGAGAAAGATTAAGAGAGAAGACATGGAGAGAGGAAGTGATAAAACCAAGAGAGTGATAGAGGATGAGAAAGAAAGAAATAGAAGTGATAAAGGTGAAATACAGATAAAGAAAAAAAAAACAGAAAGGTGATATGCGAGACAGAGAGAGAGAGAGACAGAGAGAGAGAAAGAGAGAGAAAGATGGAAACAGAATGATTAAGATAAAAATCAAGAAAAAGAAAAGATAGAAACAGATAAAACAGAAAAAGAAGGATTAATAAAGACAGAACAGTAGAGAGACAAAGGTAGACAAAGAGAGAGTGGGAAAGATAAAGAAAAAGAAAGGGAGAAAAACAGGAAAAGAAAGCAATAAAGATGGAAAGACAGAAATGAAAGATGATGAAAGAAAGATGAAATGGTGAAAGAGATAGAGCTCGCGAAACAGCGGTAAAGGAAGAAAAAACAGATAAAGACAGAGAAGAGAGATATAATAATAAAAAATGTATAAAGAGAGAGATAAATACAGTGAAAGACAGATAAACATGGAGAAAGAAAGATAAACATGGAGAAACAGAAGGACACAAATGCCAAAACACTGATAACAATGAAGAAAAAGAAATAAAGATGGAGAAAGAGAGAAAGACTGAAAGACACAAATAGAGAAGGAAAAATAGAGAAAGAGATGAAGATGGAGAAAAACAGAAAGCGATAAAGACTGAAAAAGAGAGAGAGAGAGAGAGAGAGAGAGAGAGAGAATATGTCTTGTTAAGGTCACTCACTCCCCAGGTCCTCCACAGTAACAGTAGCACTGTTGGTGATTGGTGCGATGCAGCGAGTCCCACTCCAGCTCCTCTGTGCTATAAGTGAGGACTTGCTTCATGGCCTGCAGAGCTTTGGCTATGGGACCCTTCTTCAGAGCGCCCCCTTTCTGTAAGTAGAGCGAAATGCACACATCAGCAAGCCTCTTTGGCCTCATTTGGTCCACCTGCCAAACAGTTACACTATGAGAAATTCTACTCCGCCAGCTCGAGTAAATATCTCAGTGCCGTCACTGCAGGGTTATGTGCTTGTTACGAGGCCTGGCTAGATCCTGTGGAAAAGAGTGAAATGGGAGCAAGTATTTCTGAAAAGGTTTACAACTGCAGTTTTCACCAGATACAAAGTTAAGGGAGCTCAGTAAGATTTAGTTCTAATGTTGCTATTTTTTCTGTTTTCTTTTGCTTTGGTTTATGACTCCTGGATATTATCCTGTATAGTATCTATATGCTTGTTATTTGTTAAGCAATAAAAATATATAATTCAAAAAAGAAATGAACAGAGAAAAGTAATGAACAGAGAAAAGTAATGCACGATGGCACACTCACTCTCACAGCTAAGGCGAAAATGCACTTCCTGCAGAACCACGGCGAGAGGTCCGCTGAACTCTCCACCTGTGGTAGGTGGCACAGCTGGTGGTAGCCTGACACAAACAGATGAAAGGGGGGAAAAATCAAGTGAGAGGACGAGTGTTTGAGACGCGGCTCATCTTGGAGCCAATCAGAGCTGTAAACGTATGAAGAGTGGAGCCGCAGTGTGAACTAATCCCTCTGAACGCACAAAGAGAGCCAGCTGCAGGTCCCCCATGAGTCATTACATGCAGAGCAGTCTTAGCCTTCACCTCATCAAAGAGGCTCAAAATACTTCTGTTTGCTCTGCAGACCGTATGGATCCTGACCCAAACTGACAAAACCAGTTCTGACCCAGTTTGGAGCTCATAGCTACAAATACTGAAACACTACAGTACAGTCATTTTTATGAATGTTTAAAGTGACAAAGTGTAATACAGTGCTATCACTACTGTTTATACTAGCAGTCACTTAATATAGTAGGTTAAAATTACTGGAAAAAGATCAACCAATAAAGCATTTACAAGGACTTTGTCTAAAAATAAAAACACACTGAGGCAAAAATGTGCAAATATGGATACATCCATCAGATTCTCCTTCTTACAGTAAGAAAGATCAGTTCAGGTCAGATGATGATGCAAATCATGAGATAATTTTTATTATGCTTTAATCAAGTAAGCATGACAGCTAGGGATGCACAACTGGACTCACAATATTATTGGCAGATAATTTCTTTAAAAAACAACTTTTGTTACCCCGGTAAATATCCCCCACAGGACCACCACAGAGAAAAATCATCATGCAAACAGCATCCTGAGGGCAGTGTCCTGTGACTGCTGAAAAAGGACTAGAGGATGATCAATGCAAAATAAGCAGTAACTGATGAGCTATCGTCTCTGACTTTACATCTACAAGGTGGACCAGCAAGGTTGGAGTGTGTAATAGAGTGGACAGTGAGTGGACACAGTGTTTAAAAACTCCAGCCGCACTGCTGTGTCTGATCCACTCACACCAGCACAACACACACTAACACACCAGCACCACGTCACTGTCACTGCACTACTGAGAATGATCCACTACCCAAGTAGTACCTGCTCTGAGGCAGTCCTGACCACTCAAAAACAGGGTAACAAAGTATGCAGAGAAACAGTCTACAGTCTGCTCAAGAAATCGCTGGCAAATCACTGTACACAACAAGTACTGGATTAGTCCATACTAACATATTCAAAAAATGCCAGAGTGACTGTAAAACCCAGACAATGTAAAATCCTACTTGCCTGTTTCAGGCTTTACTTGATAGAGCAAGCTAAAAATGTGAAGGAGCATAATCGTTAGCTTGATGCTAATAGAACATAGGAATTCCCACTGACAAGCTAGTGGAAATTAGCTTTAGAAATTTTATTTAAAATGTCACTTAAGCATGATTAAAAAGAGTTTCTGATGTTGTTAATATTATGGCTGGCATGTTCATGATATTATGACTGTCATTGTGTGTGTACATTGTAAGTTGTCTCTGAAGCACACCAAAATGGTTTAAACATAGGCTGTGTGCTATTTTTAACATCCCCAGCACAATAGGAAGGTGTTAGTCTACAGCCCTGGCAAAATGCCTTACAATACTATATTTCACTCTAATAATGTTGTATATTTTATAAACATTTACATGATTACAATTTCCATATCAGTGCAGCCATAACAACAGTCTTAGCAGGCTGAAATATGTGAATTAAAACTATTGGTGCTGTCAATTCACTCCTCACACCTTTGCAACTGAGAGACACTACAAACAATTTTCACAGCTCAAGGTGTAACTGCTTTGTTGATAGTTAGCACAGGTGACATTTTGCTCCCCAAGCTATTCCCATCAACATGTAAATGCAGGCCAAAAATCAAACAATCTGCACTTTTAGTGCTGCAAAGAGACTCACCTATTCCACATTTTCCACAGATAAGGATTTTATTATCAGACACCATAGTCATCTCAGAGCACATGGAGCATTTGGGCTCTTCTCCCGGGACGCCGGCTGAGTTCCACACAAAAACCACCAGAGTTATTTAGCGCAGCGCAGTTACATCACATTTCATAGCATGCATACCACAGTACTGACAAAACAGACCAAAGACAACAATAACACACCTATATAGTAAGATAACTCTGGATATATCTACTCATACAATGTTAAAACAGCTCCACTGGGTTTCACCTAGCACTGATTACCGAGGGTAAAGCAAATGCACAGATAACTTAGATGCACAAAGCTTTCTTTTGGCTCCACGGAAACAGGCCACAAGACTAAAGCACTGCCTAGCAGTTCTGTTAGAAGAAGAACTGAGGATTCCTACCATGCTGAATGTCTTTCCACAGCACCCAGAACTTGGAGTTGTCTTCGAATGTGACAAAACAGCTCTGCTTTGAAGAGCTCACCTACGGCACAACCAGGGTGAGTAAAACATGAACTGGCAAGAAATACTTTTGCAGTGATGTATACATTACTGCTTAGCACATATGTCATGAGGTACGCATTTTGCAATTCAAAGCATGTTGTTCGCTTTTGCTTTGAAACTCCAAAGAGCTGAATTAAAACCATTTGCGCTGTCACAGCGCTTCGCATAACATTCACTGCTTAATACACTGGTCATAAGCTATACATTTAGCTTGTTACATAATTCATGAGTAACATATGCATTATACATGATCCTGTTTAAGTAAGGGCCCAAGGTAACTAACCATGTTCTTGAAGTCCTGCTAACACACACTGAGAAAAGTAATGCACTGAATTTTCTACTCATTTTTAATGTTAATTTTCCATATGGTAAGTGGAGCTGATAAAATAGAAACATGAGTGTCGAAACAAGGAGGTGTTCCTAAAAAAAAGAGCATCTAAAAAAGGTTCATGGTTCAAATGCGGGAAGTGGTTGCACACAAATACAACACGTTCACACAATTACTTAATTACTCAATGAGCTTGTTTTAGTGAGGTTTGTAACAAGCAATGCGTCCCTATCACCACCCAAAAAAAAGTTTTGGTGGGTGCTACTTTGCATCAGGTATGTATTTCCAATCATTTGTGTGATGTAGCTTTTAGAGGATTTTAATGTTTGGTTTAGTTTCTATCGCCACCATTGTGTATAATTCTAAGTCTAGAAACCAGTTCTATTCCATATTAAACCACTTCTAATTACTTTGTTTCTGTCTTAATGATTGACTTATGTAGAACTGTGTAGCTATTTTAAAACCCCCTAAACCCCCAGGCTTCTTACGTTCTTAAGGTTCATTATTCAGTAATTGTAAGGAAAAAGTAAACTGATTTAGTTACAGATGTGAATCACAGAAGCGTAGACCCTGTGACAGATCAATGTGGTTAAACAGTGCAATCTGTTGTAACACAGAGTCACTGACACATATGTGGGTTTTCCATCCACCATTTTCTTGGCACCAATTTAGAAAAGGTGCAAAAAAAAAAAAAAAAAAATGAATGAAAAAATAAACAACATCACAAAAAGACTTTTCACAGCAGGATGAGGTGGAAAAGAATATTGCTATAGCCGAAGGGCAAGAAAGGTTGATGGAAACTTTTTTTTTTTTAAATAAAAAATAATGTATAAAGTCGTAAGTGAACTGTTGTTACACGTACACCAAACATTTTGACCACCATCCTAGAAAGTGGCCAGCTTGTACAATGCAATGGTGTTACACCCAGATCCAATCAGGAGCAGGACCTTCAACTCGATTGACAAAGGGTTAGAATAAATCGTTGGGGCAGCAGCACTACTTCTTCATCCTCTCATGTTAGACTGATTCAACTCAAGGCTACAGTGACTCATCATCACCTCTTGAGGTACAGAGTAGTATTACAACACAAACAGGCCGGGACATGCTAACTTTGTAGATATCTCTGCAACATGATAACTTCTTTGAAGTACACATTGCTCCTTTAAAGCAAAAATCGAGTTAAACATTTCCATCTTGCATGTTTTAATGCAGCCTATGACATCTTTGAACAACTTTACATCATCTGTGCAAGTTTCTTTACATAACTGTAGTGGGTGGATACATGACCTCATTGGCATTTTTCTGCTGAAATTTCCTAAAAGTGCATTTGTGAAACTTTGGAATGGAAACCTGGCTGCAGGTGTGTCCCAACGCTTACCCTCTGGATCTTCCCCAGGTAATAGAGGCCGTCAGACCAACGGCACAGAACGTACTGCCCCACCGTCAGCTTGCTCTCCAGGTCACTGCAGCTCTTCTCGCGTTTGGGCAGCAGCCTCTTGGCTTCCAGCTCTTCATGACCCACAGCCAGGTAGCTGTCCCGGTAGGCTCCTTCCAACATACTTACCACGCACAACTACAGTTCCTGAAGGAGAAACATCCGGACATTAGCTTACATCACGGATCCACCTGAACTAAAGCACCTGCTTAGTGTAATCTGAGTGAAACAAATCTCAGTAAGATGGGACATGCATACATAAATCATGTGTTTGATGCTACTGAGGGACTTGAATGGAGAGTGAAAGCTGCAAAGACTGCTGCTCAACCATCAGTGTTACCGTCACAGCACTGTCCGTTAACACTTCAGACCTACATACAAAAAAGCAAGGAGGGGGCACAAGGAAATCTTGCGGTATAGTCTATAAATGTAAAATCAACGACCAGTTAAGCCGCAAACGGTCCACTCCGGCGGTTTCGATTCACTTTGCAAGTGTAGAAAAAGTCGAACGAAAGAAAGCACCTCCTCTGTGGAGCAGCAGGGACTGTTGGATGACTCAAATCCGCCTAGAAATGAGTGAAACCAAAAGCAGCAGAAACACAGCGCCGTTTCGGTAGCGATGTCAACTAACGTTAAACTCACAGGAGAACTCCTTTTCACCTGCATTTAGACGGCCGTGTCTTAAAGCCACACGCCGAAGATGACAGACTTTGCACGAAGTAAAGGCATTAGGTACATAAGCAAGTGCCTGCTCATGCTAAGCTAGTGGAGAAAGTACAGTAAGTCGGGATGGCCCTCCTCCTCCGGAGATATGAACCCACACCGAGCTGGCTAATACGTTCGCATTAAGTTCGGTTAACGTTAGCTAGCCAACTTACTTTACGCTTGGTTTTAAGAGGAGCAGACAGCTTTTTTAACCATTACGTCCTGTAATAAGGTCCAGTTTCCACTGTCTTGTCCTCGGTCCCCACCAAGGACATGACTACTAACCAAAACGCTGCAAAAATACAATGTTCGGCTAAAACAGTCCGCATTTCCAGTCAGATAACGTATAGCTAATATTCAAGTCTTGTTTATGTTAGCACTTTGAGCTAACAGCTTTTTCCCCCTCCCCGATTCAGAAGAAGCAGCTCCGAGCAACTTTAGCTGTCCAAAAACTACAGTTCTTAAACTCTTTAAAAGAATAAATAACCACTTTTTCCCTCAGCAAGGACAGTTTGAGGTGTCACTCGTTCAGATACAGCGCACAAAAACACAGACAAACTGTAGTTTACTGTCAGTTATTAAGCAAAACCCCACCGCCCCCTACTAGCTATAACACATACATATAGGCAGTGACGTTGAGTTTGAATTGAGTTTACAGTTAGCTGGCTAACTTAGCCGCTCCGATTCAAAACCTTCTTCTACATTACCGCGCTGATTTCTCTCCGATCCTCAGGAGGAATAAGTTATTCTCGAAATGCTCCTCTCGCTGCACACTCTTCCATTCGCGGAGCAAAGTTTGTTTTCTTGTCCTGGGGCTGGTTTGCTGGCCGTGCAGCGCTCAAACTGTGCCTCTGCAAGTCGCCATTTTTTCACCTTTTCCCGCGAATCATTTACGTGTTGCTTATGTAATTAACTCAGAGCTCCATCATCAGCAGCAGGCAGGAAGAGAAGAAGCTCCTCACAGCAGCCGGACACGAGTTAGACCCTCACATCAGATCAGGAAACATCACAGCACACACGAAGTACACTAGAAGACGCCTTAAAGATGATTAGAGTGGTTTATGCTTTAGTTGTAAACTTCCTAGTTGAAGATGCTGGACTGAGGAAATACAATCAGACCAAGTTCTTGAGGACTCACGAAATAAAAGTGGGATAGTAGAGGAACAAATAAGACATAAGGCTGGACCACTATAAGAGAATTACTAAAAATAAAAGTGGGATAGTAGAGGTAAAAATAAGAAATAAAGCTAGACCATTATAAGAGAATTTTAAAAAATAAAAGTGGGCTATTAGAGGAAAAAATAAGAAATAAAACTAAGATGACTTAAGAAATAAAAGTGGGCTATTAGAGGAAAAAAATAATAAAACTAGACCACTATAAGAGAACTCAAGAAAGATATGTTGGCTAGTAGAGAGAAAAACAAGAACTAGACCAGAGAGAGAGAGAGAACTTAAGAAATAAAAATGAGCAAATATAGAAAAAATGGGAATTAAAGCTAGACTACTATAAGAGAATTTAAGAAATAAAAGTGGGCTATTAGAGGAAAAATTAAGAAATAAAACCAGACCACTATAAGAGTTTTTTTTTAAGTGGAACAGTAGAGGAAAAATAAGAAAATGAACAGGCTAAGAGAATTTAAGAAATAAAAGTAGGCTAATATATTTTATTAATAAAATAAAACTTATATCTATAAAATGACCCATATTCTATTTTATTCTTGTATTTTATCTTTTTCTTGAGCTCTGTCTATAACAAGTGGATGAATCATTATTTATTTTTACATGATCATTTTCCAACCTTCTATCAACGCTTACATTTGTTAATAAAATAATAACTTTTTTACCTAGTTAATTCATGTCATATTATCATCATGTCCTGTGATATGTTCATTTCATTTGTCATATAATTTAACGAAACAAATTATTGTTTTCCTGTAATCTTCCATCTAACTTTGTACTTCTGATTTTTGATCACTGTGCACCAGTGGGTGGGGAAATTGGAAATGTGTTGGTTGTCATGATGTCACAAAATCAATTATTTAAAAAGGTTTTTTTTCTGGCAGTTTTGCAGCTGTGTTTCCATGTGTGTACTGTATGGAGTGGAAAGTGGGAAAATTAAAGGTGCAATATATATTTTTTTCAAAATTAATAAAAAATTATTGCCCACTTTTTTCCCAAATTAAATGATTATATAATTATTATATGTGAAGAACTAACTGTTTTGACAGCATGTCAAAGACATCTGTGTATCAAGCTGCAGATATCTACTAAAAATGCTAGCCAGCTAGCCCAAACAGTCCTGTGTCGCAATACCACTTTATACCTCAAGAGGTGATAGTGAGTCACTGTAGTGTCAGGTCAAATCAGTCCAACAAGAGAGGACGAAGAAGTAGCTTTTCCTATCTACTTGTCACTATTGTTACCCAATTTGAAGTGGAAAACCCGATTTGGACTACACATGTGCAGCACATGTACATAATTTACAAATGAAAACCTTTGCGTTCTACCGCCTCTTACTGCTCCTGATTGTATTACGGGCGTTTCCACATTATGAGTGAAATATGTCAATCAACAGTCTTTGGATGTATAACCTGCACAACCCCGACCCCACCCCAACCCTGGTTTTGATATGTTTTCCCTGGTAATAAAACACTAAGTCTGTACAAATTATAGCTACATTCTCCATTAGACTGCACTTGAATGCACTCAGCATATCTTTGGCTTTGGGTGGAATAGGTTATGATTGTTGCTATTTAAAGTATTTGGCTATAGTGTTTTTCTATCTGTAAGAATACATTATCAGTTGGCTGGGATACTCCTTTGAACCATTCTCACGCATGCATTGTCTAAAACAGGCATTCAAGCAGCAGCGGTGATACAGCAGCAGCAATGAGGTAGATGTTTTACGCATGAGTTGTCCAAATCAGGTTTCCAGTTTAAATCAGATAATGACAGTCACATATCAACCTTCATGTATGTTTTCAGCTACTGCGTTGGCTGAGGATCTTGTTTTTTGAATAATCCAAAACATTACTCGGTTGTCATTCTAATGCTTTCCTTATAATGAAAAAGAGAGAAGGAGATGGCTGATCCCTAAGTCAATTCCTAAACCAATGAAGAAAAGCAAAGTTTGGCACCAGTGTGCCCTGGAGTTAGTGAGCTAGATAACCTAGCTAACGTTAGAACGCACTAGACTAAAGGGTTTTATGGGGTGTTTACATTAGAGACCAGTGGCACCAATCATTGTTTTTCTTCATTGGTTTAGGAATTGTAACTCACCTAATAAACTGCAGCCATTTTCATTCTCTTTCTCATCATAAGAAAAACGCTAGAATGACAGCTGAGTATTTATTTATTTTTTGTACGGAATAAAGGAAAAAGCGATTAAGGAACTGTTCAGAGGCTCCATAATTGTTATTTTGGTATCTGCAGGCGTGTATGGATCTGGATATGCCTTTTACTACAGGCTTAACAAGCAGGTTCTAACCTCTTTCCAGTCTTGTCGAAGCCCTTATAGGAAAATCTGTTTACTCTGTGGCCATTTCTAACCATATAGGAGCAGACCCTCTCTCTGTTTGAATGGAGGAAGATCAAAATACTACAAAGGAGATCAAAAATGCTACAAATTACTGTTATAGAAGTGCATATTTCTAAGTCACTGAGAAAGTCTGACTAAAACCTCATAAATGGTTTGTAGGGTTTGTAGGGCTTTTCCACAGGCACCACAGTGTCATTGACCCTTCTTTGTATTCCAAGCGTTTCTATTTGTATTTCAAACAAGAACCAGTCTCCTCGTTTATAACGTCTCAGGTACGTCTCCCGGTTAGATTATTTAAGGACAGGTAGCCAATAAAATGAAAAGCAAACACCACCACCTGTTTCTGGCAAGACACCATGTTTAGCAGCAAATAAAAGAAGTAATATAAATAGAAGCAAAACAAGAGTTAACATTATCATTGTTTCCACTACTGGAGACACTCTTGGAGAGTATGTATGTTTCTTCTAGACAGGTATGGATTGAAGATGGAGAAGGAGGGACTGTTCATTTGCTTGTTTCTTATGACAGGGGTGAACACCATGTTGCCCCCCTGTTGTTTGTCGTATGAAAGTCATCTTACAAACTACTCCTTTAACAGTGTTTACCTACTACATCCAGCTCTTCATTTCACAATGACACTGTTAATCCTTGATACATTGTATGGGGTTATGAGTTTATTAGACAGTTACATAGAGAAGAAAAACAATAACTAGACTGATTCTACATCACTACTTTCCCAAGACTTCCCTGGCAGTGATTCTTTAAAACAGTGACTACACACACTGGCCCATAGAAGTGGAATATTTCTGAGATCAGTTTATTCCTCTTTCATGAAGCTGAAGAGAACTACGGTGAGCCAACAGACCGACTCTAGGCTCAGTATTCCGAGGTACTGAGATTTCTGAGTACAAAATTATTTCTAGCTAATTCTAGGCTTATTCGGGTTTATCAGCTCCACTTACCCAAAGTACACTTTGTAGTTCTACAATTACAGACTGTAGTCCACCTTCTCCGCATACTTTGTTACCCTGTTCTTCAGTGGTCAGCACACGACCACCACAGAGCAGGTATTGTTTGGGTGGTGGATCATTCTCAGCACTGCAGTGACACTGACGTGGTGGTGTGTTATTGTGTGTTGTGCTGTGTGCCATGTTGTGTTACTGCTGGACTGAGATTAGTCCACCAATCAAAACTAACCAGCTAACAGCATCCTGTGGGCAGCGTCCTGTGACCACTAATGAAGGACTAGAGGATGACCAACACAAACTGTGCAGCAACGGATGAACTATCACCTCTGACTAGGGCAAGGTAGAAGTGACTAATAGAGTGGACAGTGAGTTGTTAGCTTGCATTAGTGATATAGCGTCAACCTCAATTGGTCATCAAACAAATAATTCAGTTGGTTATTGAAACAGCTTGTAACAAAGTATCCTTCCTAAGTAGCCCTTCAAAATTCACTTCTACCATTGAGTTACATCATCAGAAGGGGTGGGTTTCCTAATGTTTAAAAGAAGAAATTTCACTTTAAAGGCTATTCTCAGACTGCTGAAAGGGTGAACAGGCATGCTTACAACGGATGCAGCAATGGTTACATTTTGGTTTACCATTTTGGTTCAAGTGTCCCCTTATCAAGCAAGACTTACATCCATTCTTTCTCAGTAGAGTGACATTCAGGTGACACTACTGAGGATGAGGGCAGACCAAACTGCCCTTTCTCCCAGGCCACAGTGGGCAAGCCCATTTAGTCATTTAGTAATATTCTTATGTACTCAGAAAGACTGTACAATAGGCCAGAGCGGATGTGACAAATATCAGGTCTAGATTACATGGATGATTATTAACTCGTTGTGGCGACAATCTCTGAAGCAACGTTTCAGCGTTCACCTCCCACTTTCTCCTGAATAACTCTGTATATGCACCATTCTATCAAATTAGTTCAACAGAAATGAAAATAAATATAAAGCACAGAAGTATTCAGACCTTGACAATGATGTCATGATCCATTTAAACCCAAAGTAATTACAGTGATAGTAATAAGCCAAATACTGTATATACAAAATCATTATTTATAGGGTTCTTTCTATTGAGAGGTGGAGGTGCAAAATCCTCACTGACTGACTGATTACTACCTCTGTACTACACATTGTTCATTCTGCACATCTATGCGCATTTATGTAATCACTTTACACATTTGTTATCCATATTGTAATTCTACCTTCACATATGTCTTGTACATCCTGCATATTTTGCACATCCATTCACAGTCACTTTACACATTCAAATGTAGTTATTTATATTCACATGGCAACTGTTACTGTAGTTTACTCCCATTCTTCCACTGAGTGCACTGTCCATATGTAAATATCTGAACTATCTATATTCTATATTAATGCTTTTTCTATTGTTTCTTCTTGGAGAATGCTGCACTAAATTTTATTGTATGTAAGTATAATGACAATAAAGATTCTATTCTGTACTAATATCTTTTTGACTCCTTTTGAAGTGAAGTTGAAAGTTTTAGTTTTATCATGACGTAAAATTTTATTTTATAAAAAAGTTCAGCCCAAAATGATCCCGCAATCAGCGTTCCCTACATTAAAAATAACCTCGTTCACTATATAGAACACTATTATAGAAAACAAAATTACATGCTTGCTACACAGCTGTTCGCTCATTACTGTGTGACAGCAGATTTCATTTCATGAACGCTATGAACGTCCTGTCGGTCCACTATAAAGGCTGATAGTCTGACTGCATACATGGGAAGAGTTTTCCTGTAACTGGTACATGGATCTTCCAGCCAAACAAAGCAGTGCATTATGGGTATCCCACTCCTCTTAGGTACACTTTGAGTGCACTGCTTATTGCAGTGCACTGTGGGATGCACTGTACTTTGTGCAAGTACTCTGGATCTTCTGCTCATTTCGGACACTGCTACAAAGTGGTGGAACCCCAAAGTAGTGCACTATAAAGTGAATAGGGCACAGTGTCGAACACAGCTAAAGAGTTTTAGTCTGTGGGCAGAGCCTTATTTTAGCCACACCCATGTGTTTTAGAGCAGGAAGTGAGATCACTGTCCCACATTGAGAGCAGTTAGATATAGTTTTGAAGTAAATGTTTTACTTGAAAATCAGAATTGAACATTAAGAACTGTGAGCACCAATACTCACATTTCCTACAATGAAGTCATTTTGTATGTTTTAATGAAAAATATGATTTTTATGTGTGTGCAATTGTTCAAAATTGTGTTTAGTGATGTACGGGCTAGAGTTTTTGAATTATGCTTAAATGAAGCTTATAACTTGTCACTAGCGGAACAATCATTACTGAAGCATTTGGTTACATTTACTTTGGTAAAATGTGAGAAAAATAAAATATCTGATAACTCGGTAGATTGATCCATATTCCAGATCTCCAAATTATGACTCCCGTTTAAGGGAAAACGCCAGCATCCTAATTTTTGATATTACAGCTAAAGTGATTTCCATCACTACCTGCAAAACATCGTTTAAAATAGATCAATCAGTAAATAAAATAACTGAATGGAAAATGAACCTTTCAGGAACCAACAGTAGTTCTTCTGTGACATCGCTCCAGAGAACCCTGGGTGGCACATATATTTTCAAAGCTGCAGTCACAACACTGATACTAGTACTCTGTTATTCCTGCAGTGAAAGTGTTGACATCAGTGAAGGTTATTTGAAAGACATGCGTTTGCATGGTGAAGTTCATTTTAATGGTGAAGTAGCAACAAATCAGATAACATAAGTTTTCTTTTGGAACTATTTGCCTTGAAACATTCTGCCAAGAATAAAACAAATAATTTCAAGCCGATATCTCATTTCAAAACTACTATAAAACAATGTCTCAGGCCTCAGGGAACATATTGGTGACCATTTCATATAACGACTTTCTGTGAGGCAGCTTTTAGCGGCATTACACTCTTCAGGGTTTAACAGTTCTGACTGCAAGCTTCTCCAGAACAAAGCATTTCCACTCTGAGTGACTTTGTTTCCACCTAATTGATTGAATTTTACAGACATTTTGAAAAATTGGTGAAATTCCCCTTCAACTGAGACATTACAACAGAGCATTCACTCTCAGTGTGAGTGTGACTGAAGGAAGAAATAGCTCCTATTCATCAGGATTAAATTACTGTGATTACAGAAACAAAATTGTGAGTATAATTTTAGCTCATATATTTAGCTCATCAACTAATTCACAAACAGATGTCCATGAGTGGGACAAAGTCTGATTTGTATTTTATTTACATTATTTGATTTTGTGGTTAGCGCTGCCGCTTTACAGCATGAAGGGCCTGGGTTCGTTTCCCAGCTGGGGGGGGTCTGGGGTCTTTTCTGTGTGGAGTTTGCATGTTCTGTCTGGGTTTGCTCCGGTTTCCTCCCACAGTCCAAAGACATGTAGTCAGGTGAATTGGAGAGGCTAAAATTGATCACTAGGTGTATGTCTGTGTGTCTGGTAGGTGTGTCTGTGTCTGCCCTGTGGTGGCCTGTCCAGGGTGTTTCCTGCCATCTGCCTGGTGATCACAGGAATAGGCTTCAGCACCCCTTATGACCCAGGAGGTTAAAGCGGTTTAGAAGACGAGTGAGTGTAAAAGTGAATTATACACAATAGCTCTAGGACGACCCCAAGAGCAAAAAAAATCCCAATTCTCGCTTAAAGCTGCTTTACCGATAATTGTACTACATACAGATCACTACGCTGTCCCAACATTTAAAATATGCCCACTGAGCAAATACAATATTTGAACTTCAGTCTACAATCTCAAGCATGTAAAAAAAACTGAGTTTACTTGAATCTACAAAAACAGAATAATCTTTAATAATGTTGAATTTTCAGTGCTTCTTGGTCTTAGCTACAATTTTTATAGCATCAAATACACATCCAATTCCACAACAAATAATACAAAAAATAAATAAGAAAACATCAATATTTTCAGTTATCAAGAAGAATTGTCAATATGTCCTCAGTGCTTCCTCATTTACATGACAGTGTAAAAGTATAGCTATGGTCAATTCCAATTCTAAATTTCTTTACAGCCACAATTCCTGATGGCTTTGATGATTTGCATTAGCTTTTTTTTTTACCTGAAGCTCATGCTGTGTGGCCTAAATGAGCACACTAGCACATTTCCAGCAGTTTCTGTCAAAGTCTATGAAAGACTATAAAGTCTAAATATAAATAATATTATTTTCTCTTATATTAGAATCTAAATGTTCTCCATTGCCTATTTAAATAACATGAATGGAGTGCTACATTGAAAGAAAGGCACATAGCTATTTAGCATAATCTATGATTATTGCATAATTCTTTCTGTGCTTGGCATAGGTATAGCAGGACCCACATACTTAAAAAAGATGGCTCTTCAAAACTATAAATGCTCCTTGCATGGTGAACTGTTCTTTAGATTAATGGAGAATGTGTTCCTTCTTATATATATATTACTATACTGTATACAGTTTATACATATATATAGCACCAAAAAGGGTTATGATGTTGTCACTGTGTCAAGCTTGCAGTGCTATATAAAACCATTTCCAAAACTTTTTGTAATAATCATTAACACGGGGGAGGCAGGTGCCTGAAACCCCTTCTTCCTCCAATCTAACACCCTATAAATTCACTTCCTCATCTTACGTTCCCAATATCCCAACCGCCACCCAAACTCTCCCTGTTCCTTGTCCTCTATCAGATCTAATACAGTTATGAAGGGGCAGGAGGGGCACACGCAGAAGACACTCAGAACTCCAGGTCATGTTCTCAGCGTTCTCTCCTTTCTCTCAATCAGTCTTCCCTTATTCTACCATCAAGCATTGATGGCACGGTGCGAACTTGCCACCCTCCATCAATCTGAAGAACCTTTACACCATGCAAAGAACCGTTTAAGCTTGCAAAAGGTTCTTTTAACACAAATGGTTCTATATAGAACTACTGTCTTTACCCTTGAAGAACCATTTTTAAAAAACTGTATCTCTCTAGCTTCTCATAAACTTCTATACAATAAAAAATAAAAACAATACCTGTTTGTCTGATTACCCATCAAGGGCTTGGATCAAAAAATCCACTGATTCTGATCTTGGCAGCTTCTGATCACAACATAACTCACTAAAAGAAGTCAGTAACCTGGCTGCCCTAAGATGAACAACAGTTAACAGAAGGATCATCTGTCAAACATGAACTTATTAACTGTAACCTCACAATTTGAACGCAGCCAGGTTGTGTGCTTTATGTATTACAACAAATCCGGACGTTATTTGTTACAGTGCTGATCAGATCAGTCACTTCCACTCAGCCACGCCCCCCTCAGGAGGAGGAGTCCACCACACACTTGATAAAGAGTGTGTCATCCTTGAGGTAGGCGTGCTTCGGTGAGCGCAGTTTTGCCAGGGGACAGAAGAAAGGGCAGCCGCTGGCTACATTCATCTCCGACATGGGTTGGTGGAAAGACACGGAGGAGAGATCAGGACGAAAGGCTTCAATCACATGCTCCTTTTGGTTGTGATCGATGAGGAAGAACGTTACCTGTAGAGAAGATTGTGGGTTCGTTACAATACATTAAAACATTAGAAACAACAAGGCTGGGGTGATGAGCTGAAGTGTTGCCAGCCTGTAAAATCACTACTACAGAGATACAACTGTAATATACACTCATCATCAAATGAAGAGTTGCACAAATAGTTGCACCCAGAGGGAGCAAGGAATGAACTTTGGGGGTACATCTGACATTGTGAGACATGCGAATGATTCAAGTTCCGCATGTGACAAGGACGGGCCTTATCGCTGTACCCGACTGACCATATAAGGTCATCCTGTTGCTCATGCTTTTCATTCTGACTCGTGCTCTTTACTCTGTTGTGCTGATAGCATCCTTTACAAGTGAAGTATGCCTCAGAGAAGAGTCTGAAAGCAATTCGAGCACTTGGAAAAGTTGAAGAGGGTTCGCATCATAGGGCTCTGGGAAGCGGGGTGGTCTTAATGATGTATTGTGCCCAATACCGGTCTTGCGGGTACTACCATAGCACACTGTTGGTGGACAGAAGAAGGCATGCACCAGCGACATAAAGGATCTGGGAGACCCACATGAACCACAAAGAGCAGTGTTGCCAAGATGAACGGTTTGTTGTCACACATCCAGAAGGCCTGGTATCACTCCACCACCACTCCTACTGCAAAATCTGCAGGAACTGTGCGAGAATATTCAAGCTGCATGGGATGGATTATCACAGGACACCATTAGGAACCTCTACAACTCCATGCTGGGACGTCTGGCATGTTGTGTTAGCAAATATGGGGGCCTGACACCATCCTGAGAGACACTACTTCTCTATGTGTAGCTCAATAAATATTGGCCATATCAGTCTAAATGTATCATCATTTATTGTTTCTGGTAACCTTTATCTTCCTTCCCAATAGCACTGCAATCCCACACTTCCTTCTGGGTGCATTTACTCTATTCACTCACACCAGCACACAACACACTAACACACCACCACCACATCAGTGTCACTGCACTGCTGAGAATGATCCACCATCCACATAATTCCTGCTCTGTGGTGATCCGGTAGGATTCCTGACCATTAAAGAACTGGGGAACAAAGTATGCAGACAAACAGATGGACTACAGTCTGTGATTGTAGAATGACAAAGTGCTCCTATATGATAAGAGAAGCTGATAAAATGGACAATACACGTAGTTACAAGGGCGCGTTCGTACTAAAGTGCTCAGTGTGTGTGTGTGTGTGTGTGTGTGTATATTGTATAAACATCATATAGACAGTTAAAGGTTCGACTCCTCCACGACTGTAGCTCTAATTAATACAGCTTGTGGATTCCTGTTACAGAGGAGGCTCTTGAGAGGAACCATAGTGTTCCACTTTGCTGTTGGTTGTGTTGGTTTGCTGCCCTGTCCAGCATAGCCTTCTGAAGGCACTGAATGTGCTTTATGAAGCCATTTGTATCTGAACAAAATGGCTAAAATTCTTTTATTGCAACAAAGAGCGTGTCAAAATCTGGGCTTCAGTCCAAGGTAATGGAGGTCATCTAGTTGTGGTTGTCGGCACAGTAGAAGGTGAAATGCCTTCAGTCTTTATGATCGCTCATTGAGGAATCTTGGGCTTCTATTGTTGGAAGCATTTCCTGGCAAAGTGGTGAGCCTCAAACCTTTGCTCATAAAAGACAAGGCACTCACTGGGCGTTCCTTTTATATCAAAGCATGAATGTATGACCTGTTCTTAGTCCCAACTTAGTTCCCAACATTCAAGTGTATATGTACATAAAAATTAAGCTGATTAAAGATGAAAAAGTATTTTCCAAATCGCTCTTTTCTTTTTTGGAATCAAGGTTTTATGATTACAAAACTAACTAAATAGAAGCACAGTAAA
Organism: Semaprochilodus insignis; assembly: GCA_034552555.1. Classification (NCBI taxonomy): domain Eukaryota; kingdom Metazoa; phylum Chordata; class Actinopteri; order Characiformes; family Prochilodontidae; genus Semaprochilodus; species Semaprochilodus insignis. Next base: position 17,344,899 of record CM067484.1, on the reverse strand, counting down.
GATGTTGAGTATAGATTGCTGAGTGTCATTCATTCACAGTGTCTTACCTTGTGCTTAAAGGGCCATGAAAGAAGTGCGTCATACTCTCCTTTCATAATGACAAAGAAGAGAGAGATGTGCGTCCCTTTCCCCACTCCATCTCCGTACATGTATAGTCGCATGCACACTTTAAATCCGTACTTGGATGTATAGAAGGCTGGAAAAAAAACAGAGCAATAGATCACATCTCCTGTGCAGCCCTTTTCTGCATAATACTGGATTTCAGTTAAAAACAAGTGGTAGACATAGAGTTGCCCATCTCTAATATGGAACTGCACATGGCTATTTTTAAAACATGCCGTACTGGATGTACTTCAGTCAAATTTGTACTGCATTTTCACATTAACAAAACATATTAAACAAAAGTTATGATAATACGGTAGTAAACTGAGAGGTAAAATTGTGCTGGTGTGATATATTTTATTAATTAATCTGAGCCATATGAATTCAAGGCATCCCTTCTTTCAGAGTGTGCTGTAGAGCGCTGAGAGCAGTGCGGCACATCTGCGCTACGCGTCTGTGTACCTGGAGAGTATTGACTGCTCCTCTGCCCCGTGGCTGCCTCTCTCAGCTTTTGACTGACATCACAGATCCTCCAGAGGAAGGTGCCGTCATAGGAGACGTCCTGCTGCGCGTTGATGCTCTGCTGTAACGAGGCGATCTGCATGTCTTTCCTGATCAGTCTCTGCTGCTGATCCGCTACCTGAAATACACCAGCAGAAAAGCCTCGTTTATAAAGACCATACAGAGGAAGGTTATGTATCCTAACACAGCGGTGAAGCGGCCTTGAGGAGCAGCAAAACAAAACGGAAAGTCCTCCGAGCTTTCTGGATAAGCTGAAAACATCACTGTAATTCCCTGTAAATCTCATATCGTAGCTCTTCTTCATTTCAGACGCAATTAGAGAAGTTCCACTGTAACTCTCAGTTCCTTCAGGATTAATCCATCTTTTAATCTGTCTGTCTGTCTGTCTATCTATCCACAATATCTGTCTATCTATCTACACCTCTACCTATCCATCCATCCATCCATCCACTCCTCTACCTATCCACCTACCCCTCTATCCACCCATATATCCACCTACCCATGTATCCACCTATCCATCCATCCATCCATCCATCTATCCACCTACCCCTCTATCCACCCATCTATCCACCTACCCCTCTATCCACCCATCTACCACCTACCCATCTATCTATCCATCCATCCACCTACCCATCTATCCACCTACCCATATATCTATACACCTATCAATCCGTCTATCTATCCATCCTTTCATCCATCTATATGTATGTCCACCCATTCCTCCATCCATCCATCCATATATCTATCCACCTACCCCTCTATCCACCCATCTATCCACCTACCCCTCTATCTACCAATCTATCCACCTACTCCTCTATCCACCTACTTATCTATGTATCCATCCATCCATCCATCCATCCATCCATCTATCTATCCATCCATCCATCCATCCATCCATCCATCCATCTATCTATCTATCTATCTATCTATCTATCTATCTATCCATCCATCCTATGTCTCCCAAGTGACAGAATTTACCTCGGAAGACTGCATTGTTTCTTTCTTAACACTGCATCTCAGTTCTTTAAAAGAAAAACAGGGGTGTTCAGACACAATCATGCAAAACAACTCAACCTAGGAGGGATAACAAGCTGCTGAACGAAGCGATAATGAGGTGTCTTTATCACCTGACTGCTTCGAGCCTTGGAGGATATATAAATTCACACCTTCCTGCTATTGTATTGATTGGAGTCACAAATAAAGAAGACGCCAATTTAGACGGAGACAGGCTGCATGAAGCAACACCTGGTTTGACCTGAGGAAGTCTGATTCATGGAGTAATCAACAAATATTAACCAACATATGTACTTTCTAATTGGCTACATTCTGAACGTGGATCTTATTAACTGAGCTTCCACTGAGGAGCAATAAACATGACTGTCGTCTGGAAGGAAAAAACAACAGCTATAGCGACTAATGATTTTCAAACGCACTTGAATTTTGACTTGAAACGACGCATGTAGATGATCATGTACAAATAGGGTAGTAGTCTCTGTGGACAGTGCAGTTGGATAAACCTGCTGATCTGTCTTCCTAAACTGCTAAAACTGTCTTCCACTGTCCACGAGGTAGCTGAAAGTAACTGCTGCACCAGTTAAGAGGATTGGGAAAAACTCGGACAAGAAGCCTGTGAAAAGGAAGCCGATTTCAGCCTCATACAGAGATGAAAGCAATGAGATGGAAGGAGGAGGTTGCTGTGTTTCTGCTGGACAGGTGGGGAACATTAACTTATTTCTGCTGCCACTACTGTTTTGACTTGTTCCTTATTTTTGTGATATTAACTGGTCAGCATCACAGGGACGATTAAAGCAACAGTTCGCTCACCGACAATCTAGCTAATCACATTACATTACTTGCTGTGCTGTTGTTCACTTTAACGTTATCGAGTATTTGTGAAGGTTTTTATCACCAGAAAGATCTAAAAAAAAAACAAGTGTGCTAGCCCAGTGTCATTCGACTTTGCAATGCACGTCTATGAATTTGGGGTGGAATTTCTGAAGGAGCACTGAAGGGAGGGGTGTATGTGTTTTGTTATTGAGTTCAAATATCAACAACTGTTTTCCCGAATCGCATACTGCACCTTTAAAACAGAGAATTGAAGCCTACCTTTAGAAGTAATGCAAGAATTACTTTCCCCAGTGACTACTTATTTTAATATGCAGTAACTGGTAAAGTAATTCAATTCTCCTTCTAAAAGACGTAACTAGCAACTATAACTAAGTTTCAGTAACGTGCACAGCACTGATTATAAAGGAGCTCCGTGTCACTGGGTTTTCTTTTCTGCGAATTGAGAAAGAAGTCAAACCAAGAAGCAGGCATAGCTGTGCTCTCTGGCCCTGCATGACATTACGAATGCAGCTACACTGCAGAGCCAAAATCCATCCGACAAGACTGACAGTATATTTGAAGATATTTCGAATAAATATCAAGGATGTTTACAGAGAAATGCTTTACTGGCACTGCAGCAGAAGAGACACGGCTTACGCGCTGCAGAGAGGCTGGTTATGATTCAGCCTGAGTATCGAACAACAACTTCATATGACTGCATCGGAAAACAGCACACTGTTTGCAGCTGGTATGAGCACAGCAAAATCTGTCAATACTTCATGAAGTACGCTGGTTTGATAGTAAACGTGTAGCACTTAAGTAACAGTTATAATGGACAGTTATAATGGAAGTAATAACAAATCCCTCACGGTTTTACAGCACTCCTTAGGAGTCTTTTATCACATCATGCTCTGATTTAGGAAACATAAACATGAGGTGCACAAAGCAAATCCCCTGCCTTTACTCATCAACAAGCAAGCAGCCAGAACAGGCTCCACATTGCACCAGTTAAAAGAGCCGTATAAGAAACCAGAAAGTCCTCGCTCCTCATATCCATACAGGCAGCTTGTTTTCATTTCACCGGGCTTGTGATGGTCATAAACATAAACACATATACACATAGCCCCTCGTTCTGCCGCAAGTAGTTTAGCACACAGGCTTAACTATGTTTTATACAGTGAGGAGACGGGGATGCCCATGCGTTTACAAACACACTTTCACCCTCAGAATTACACTCATCGTCCAAAGAATAGCTGCACCCAGAAGGAAGTGTGGGATTGCAATGCTATTGGGAAGGAAGATAAAATTTACCAGGAACAATAAATTTAGACTGATATGGACAATATTTATTGAGCTACACATACAGAAAAGTAGTGTCTCTCTGTATGGCGTCGGACTGCCATGTTTGCTGCCAGTCGTCTCAGCATGGAGAGGTTCCTAATGGTGTCCTGCGATAATCCATCTCATGCAGCTTGAATATTCTCACACAATTCCTGCAGATTTTGCAGTAGGAGTGGAGGTGGAGTGACACCAGGCCTTCTGGACGTGTGACGTTCTTGGTGCTGACAATGGCGCCTCCACACATGGATTCGTTGGTCGTCTCCAACAAGACAAAAGCGGCACTCGTCATAGAATACGACACCATTGCGGTCACCACAACGTTGATGTGGTGTTAAGGGCAGTCATCATAACGGTCTGCGTGCATGTAGTCCTGCATCATGCAGCCGTCTGCCAATGGTGCTGGCACTAACAGGATGATTCATGGAGGGCATCACTGCTCGCTGAATGTCCATAATCATGGCTGTTGGGTCCGTCAGGTACAGCGATAAGGTCCAACCTTCTTTAAGCCACATGCGTGGCCAACCATAAAACTTGAATTATTTGCATGTCTCACAATGTCAAACCTACCAACCAAGTTTCCTTTCTGTCAGTTGATTCCTTCTGGGTGCAGCTATTTGTGCAACTCTTCATTTGATGATGAGTGTACACCATTATGTATCCATCACATATTTTGTTGATTTTCTGCATGAAAATGTGAACACATCCTGTACAACATAGAAAACTCCACATTCTAATATATTTTCTGTATAGTTACTGAATTTAACATACTGGCAAAAAATAAAACGATTAAATGTGCCTTGTCTTTTGCACAGGCCACATTTTATATTGAATATTTCCCCCAATAAGCAAAAAACCCTCAGCAAATACGCAGTAATTGTGTTTTAAAATGTGCAGAAGTGTGGTCTCTGTGGAGGATGTGTTCACTTGTGGTACCCTGTTATTAAATTCAAATGTCTTTCGTCTCTGATTCAGGCTGTTTATCCTATTGTTTTTCTTGTTTATCCTCTGAGTTAACAGCTGGATTTTCTCATTATGTAGCTAAATGAACCATGTTCAAGGGCTTTTCTCATATTTGTAGGACGTGCACTGCGCAGCCGCCAGTGCGTCCCACATCACATGTAATGAGAATTGACTGAAGATGCTTCCCTGTGTGGTCTTGGGGATGTTTTAAGATAGCGTTTGAACAGGGCCTTGCAGAAAGCTATTATGCAGCATGGTTTAAGGAGGCTACACCTGTGGGAACACAATCTGAGTAATTTCCAATCAAACATTTTGCAAGTACACTGTTGAAAATGAGAAGTTAGATCCACTTACAACGATAAAGTAGCTGATTACACAGCTGTTATGGGGTTACCTCAAAAAAGGACACAAGAATTTCTTAAGTTAAGTTTTCTTAATTTTGTAGTTCTCCATCTCAGGTAAACATCTCCTGCTGGGATAATGGCTTAGTCTGTTGCACCACTCAGAAACATCTGAAACACCACAGATTCTGTCAAATGTCTGTACATGTTTAATTAACTGTAGATTAATATTTGTTGTTTTGATTTTGAAGAGTAAGATGGCCTCATGTGTTGCAACTGTCTAATAATTCCTCCCAACATCAGAAGATTACAAATTGAAATCCCAGCAATGCCACAGCCATACATATCTGGAAGCCCAAGTGAAGAAAATGTCTGACGGCATTGTGCAGAGTCCCAGTTATCGGGACTCTGAATTCTATTTTGTTTAACTAACAGAGTTAAGAGATTGTTTTACCTATGTTTTGTTTATTCAAAATGATTACATTTTTGCTAGAAATTAAAATGTTTGCTAGTAATCGTTTAACTAAAAAAGAAAAATAAAGTAGAAAATTAATGGACATATGAACAAAAAACAAAGAAAGAAGGAAGGAAAGAGAGACAAAAAAGAGAGATAGAAAATTAAGAAAACCTCACAGTCAAGAATCTAGCACTTAGAGAACGGGACGTATCAAAGTGTGGAGAGAATATTATTCCCTGTTATGGATACAAGTAGAAAAAAGCTCTTCACTCATTTCGGAAGGTCCAGCTTCACTGTATTCATGTGGGATAGGCATGGCTGCCATGTTTTGTAATAAATGCCAATAGGCCCACGTATACGACTTAAGAATTTTAAGAAGTTTAAGTTAGGTGAAACCTTGTGTCCTTAAGTTCAGTGAACTCAAGAGAAGCTGCGTAATCAGTTACTATACAATTTTAGGTTGAGCAGACTTAATTTTAACCGTGCACTGTTCCACGTAAACTGCAACAAGTAGATAAGTGCGCTGTGAGGCAAGACTTGTACCCAACATGCTTGGTGTAGAACAGAGGCATTCAAATTTTTATTAGCATCTAAATTATTTGAGGAAAACAATTAAAGGTTGTGCTGTTCCCGGCTGCCAGGAAGCAAATATATCCCAGCAGATGCAAATGAACAAAAATGATGTGAGACTAACACAGCTAGAGTTCAGCACTTAAGCCTTGTGATGCTGTGAAACATATGAGCTTAAAGTAGACCTACCACAGTCTCTAAGTGCTGCACGGCCTGCATGGTGTTGTGATTGTCTCTTTCCAGTGCCACCACGGTCAGTTGGGTCTTCTCAACCTCTCGGTTTAGTGCTGCAATGATGTTCTCCATGATCTGCAGTCTCTGCTGCAGGGCGTGCAGCTGCTGGCCCACTTCAAGCTCGGCCTGGTCATCATGCAAGCTCAGGGCCTTGTCACTGGCCCCCGCGTCCCCACCGTCTGTCTCCAGCTCTCCGTCAGTCTGAGTGCTGAGGGAGGACACAACCTGGCTCTGAAGGAGCAGGTCCAGGGCAGGGTACTGCACACTTCTCTCGGGGGGAGGGGGTACAGATGACTGTAGGCCCCTGATGGCCTCCAGGAGGAGCTGTAGATGATCAGCAGTGTTGCAACTCTCGTGCTCATGCACCTTTTCAGTGTTTCCCTGGAAGAACAAAGAAATAAAAACTGTTGCCTGCTACTGTTCAGCATCAGACCCTGCTGGTTACTTATCTTTGTCTCATCTTTCAGTCACCATAGAACTGTTAGCGTCAACAGATATTCATATTCGTCAGATATAACAGACATAACTACTAATAAACACTTGCTTTCACTGAGCACCTTGTTGGATAGGGAAGCTGTGCCAGACCACCACTTCCAAGTAGTAATACTTCATTTTCCCCATAAATTAACAAGATTTAACGACCCCATGCCGTTATTTCCATGTGAACATGATTCCAAATGTATCCACACGTTTTTAACGTGAAGTGTCCACATGTATTTACATGTAAAATGCATGTGACTGTCCTGTAAGGGTAATATATAAAATAGCATTAGGCTTCAATTTGTTGGGAATTGCATTTTGCATTCATAAAATATGCCTTGATGTGACATAAGTCAACATTAAACTGTAATTAAGAACTAAGGATATCGGCCTTGTGCCATTTGCTCTCTATAGCAGCACGTCACAGCTCACAAAGCTCCGCACTGCTGCGACTGGACATACAGATAACAGCCCAGACCTCTAAAGCATGCATAATGAAAAGAAAAAAAGACACAATCAAGTGCACTTATTGATTTCAAAGAGGCCATCAATAATTATTGATAAATGTATAAGTGTTCCCAGTCCTGCCAAGCAACATAATGATCTGCACTTCATGGTCTGCATGCCTGCACTTTAAATTCTTTATTTAACTTGAATGCTGCTATAAGACCTCAGTCTTTCTGTACACTTTACAGCGTTTGCTCTAGCTCCTTCAGTACTCACATGATGCTTTATGCCAACCGATGCTTTTACTATATACAGTAGAAGCATCGGTTGGCATATATATATATATATATATATATATATATATATATATATAATAAAACCATTGATGGTGTGTGTGTGTGTGTGTGTGTGTGTATTGCACCTTTTTATATATACTGTTTTGTTGTGTACTTATATTCTGTATTTATATTGATTGTCTGGTTTATTTACTCTATATTCTGCACTTGTTTCAAAGTGTTGTGTGTCTGTAATCTATGTAGTCCTGTATAATGTGCTGCTGTTGTGTGTTGTGTTTGGGGCTCAAAGAACCACATTTCATTCAGTGTATAAGTTATATTAAGGAATGACAATAAAAATATATTGACTTGACTCAAAAGATTACTCCTCAGACAACTGTTTATATATTGCCACATTAATAAACAGTTTTCGGTTGTGCCATCAAGAAAAAGCAGTAACTCAGAATGTACTGTAATATTGCTTGTCTTGTCACCGTTACCCTGTCG
>CM067484.1:17054532-17327945 GCA_034552555.1 Semaprochilodus insignis | reverse complement strand
CATTCTCACATATTATGCTCCTGAACATGCTCCAGAATATTCTCTTAAACATTCTCCTGTACCATGCTTCTAAACATTCTCCTGAACATTTCTCTTATCTAAGCCTTTATGTTAACCTATATTGTTAAAGCAGAGAAAGGGAACAATTTAGGACAAGACAACTTCCTCAGAAGTCTTATCAGCTTCCCCAGGCAGCACTGACAGAAACCAAAAGAGCTTTGTTAGTCAAACATCACCAGTGTCAAAAACAGAGAACCCTCAAAAAAACAAGCTTCAAACACTGAGAGCTAGGAAAAAACTGGAAATGCCACTGCACAACACTAGTAACAACTGGGCACTGTAGTGCAGGGGCCTTGACACCTTCTTAGACCCCTAATATCACTACCTATGCAATTTTATACCCATGACACTTTATAACCTGCATCAACCATTAACCCACATGAAAGCATCAACTTTGATGAGACAGGTATAGAGAGTAAACACACAAATTGCACTGTTGTTTGTAAAATCACTGAAGGGCAATTTTCCTTTGAAGGACCATTAATGTCTTTGTATTTGGGAGCCATATGATTTGCCCCACTGAAAACTGACACTGAGAAAGAGTTTAGCAGCAAGCATACCAACCGCAGTAGAGCTATAAGAGAAGTGCTCTTTTCCAAAATAATCAGTCATTTTTATTCAGCAGATTGATTGAGGTTGATACAGCTATTGCCCTGCTTTGGAGTAGCCTTAGTGGTCACACTGTATAATGAGCTAACCACAAAATCCAGCTCAAATATCCAAATCTCAACCCAGCAGTCTCCTGTAGATGTAATTTAGGGCACCAGACCATTAAAATTGCATGGCAAGCGGGTTGGCGAATTTCTCCAGGCCCTAACGGTCCATTACATCACGCCAGAGACATCTGCAGAAGTCTGGTCCAGGTCAGCACTAAATCCACTTTTATGACCAAAGAGTAAACACCAAATTCATCAACATGAGGTAAATGTCAGAGAACACTACGATCACAAGAACAAGGAGTCAAACATTTACTCCGCCGAAGGTATGCTTGTACACATACAGCATCACAAATACCAAAAAATTCAATACCAAATTTCAATATCTCAGTTAGTCAAGAGCCAATAAGTATGCACATTCCAAAATCTAGACTTCTGACTGGCTGTTTCAGTTACGTTGCATATGCATGTTATTAACATAACACCACTGTCGGAAACAAAACCTCCAAACTGTAGCTTCAAATGACAGAAGGAAAAACATGCTTTTCTTTTATTAATTTATTAATGGAACCAGTCTTTTTCCAGGTCAGTTTGGAATTTTTTGGTCTGTTTATCATGAAATTCACACACAATTAAAAGGGCAACTGGTATTTTCATATTACGTCAGAAACTGAAAAAGGCCCAACAGGAGATAGAAACGGAGATGGAACTGAGATTCAGCCATGTGTACACAAATCCCTACTGGACATATAGTGCTCTATTTGTGTGCACATTGAACAGTGCTAATAGGAAGCAGGGAGCCATTTGAGATTTTGCCTGTGAGTCACTGTGGTCAGTAAAAGTACCCACTTCCTATAACTCATGCTCATTCCTGGTTTAAGCAACATCCACGTCTGGTTGTGTTTTTAAAAGCAGAAATCAGGCAAAGCTTCAAAAATCAGCATCGAAGTCCAGGTACCACTACTGGTACTGGTATTGTTGGTGTTAAACGATACCGATCCCTGACCACAACGTCCACCAGTGGCTTAAAGCTCTACAAGGATCGTTACTGTTTGTTAGCAATCAAATGGAAAACTTTTTTTCACAGTGCTGCTGGCTGCTCAAAAGCTTTGACAGGTGCCACTATGCACACTGTGTGCCATGCCATGTGACCACTATTTTCACACTTATCTACACTACATTGAATTTTACAGAACTTTCAAGTCCGGACGTACAGAATAATCACACTATATTACACTATAGAATACTACTGTATACACTATACTATACAGTGTGAACCAGTTGGTATATGGACCATAGCCCATGGTCTTCTCCAAAAGAAAGAATGGCATTCCTCCACCGTGTAAGGGGAGAGGACCACCCCTAGTGGAGGAGCTGAAGGGAGTTCAGGAGTGAAGGGAAGAGGGATTGTGAGATTGGCTACAGGCTGGGACAGACGGAAGCAGTAACACAGTCACTGTACCGCTGTAGTGGTGAAGAAGCAGCTGAGCCATAAGGCGAAGGGATTATATCCTCAAATTGGGATTCCCCCAGAATGAGCTGGAGGAAGTTGCTAGAGGAAGACTTCTCTGCTTTCCCTACTGCGACCATGATGATGATATTGATGATGTTTACTATTATTTTTAATTATTATTACTATTAATTATATAATAAAATAATTACTTACTTAATACAAATGAATCACAATAGAGCTTAAGATTTGCATGGCTCTTTATATTTTAAAAAAAACACTTTACTATATTATAATATCTATTGCCCAACACTTTTGACAATAAGAATTCGTTTATATATAAATAATATATATTATATATACTTGTGTTGTAGACATTAGGACCCCTGGATCCCACCACCACCACTGTAAGACACTTCGGACCATTGCACATTAAAACACTCAGAATGACTTTGTTAACATTCCCGTTCCTGGATTTATGTATGAGAATCAGTGCCATTTCCCTCCAAATCCTCCTAACTCACATTTTTGGACTGTGAATAAGGTTGATAAACAATGGAAAACTGCAACTGCGGACATTTCTGATGGATGTTTACTCAGTTTCCTCCTCCTCCTCACACCTCCTCCTCTTCATCCTTACCACTTAGTCATCACTAGCTCACACCTGCCTACCAGGAACCCCAGCATCACAGTGCAACGCAACTCAAGTAAAAGTGAAAGTATCTGTGTAGAAAACAACGTAAGTACAGGTACAAACATATCAGGAAAAACTATTTACAGCACAGAAACTTATCAGTCAGCATCAGAACTGAAGTTATGCCATGTTACTCTCTATTCTTCCGCTTTTGGTCTAAAATAAAATTAGATTTCTAAAGAGTGAGAGGCGTACAGGGCAAACACACCACTATATTATACCAATACAACAGAATGATATTAATTAGAAGGAACTAAATGTTAAAGACTGACCTGGACCTGACTAGAAAGAACTCTCCTTTACTCACAAGCATGTATGAGAAGAACTTTTTTCATTCAAAAATATGCAAAGACGTCCAAGAAGACCAATTAGACCAGTTTGCCAAACTTCTACATAATTAAATGTAGATGTAAACAGGTTCATTCAGAGTAGTTTGTGAAGAGACTCTTACAGACTCTACAGATTTGTTTACAGTGGTGGTGATGGGAACCAGGGGTCCCGATGTCTATAACACAAATGTAGGGGAACTATTTTGCATGTACCACCTCCACCAAGCCTGGACTAAAATAAATGCATTAAAATACATTTATGCCAAAACTTTATCATAAAACAACATATTATGCAGCATATTCATAACCTTTTCAAATACTAATTTTCTGTGAGGGAGTTTTTAGAGATCATCCGGTTCCTATCACCACCACTGTGAACAATTCTGACTCTAGAACAAAGCATTTCAAACCAAACCACTTTGAATGCTTCTGTTTACATCTCAACCACTGAGATATGTGGCATTTTTGAACAACCACTGAAGTTCCCCTTTAAGTAATATGTAGGATACCGGGCCTTTAAGTACATGGAGTGGAGTAAACTGTCACCACCCGACTTCTAAGAATGATTATTTTTAATAAATGAAATAATGAATTAAGGGTTGTAGGTGATATACCATAAATCACTGTCATGCATGACCTAGAGAGGCGTAGCGGAACAGGTAGAGATAACAGGTAAATGTTAAACTAAATTATTATAGCTAACATGACTTCTCTCAACATAAACATCTCTGATTCTGTCGTTAACTGTGATTAATGCCTTTCAAACTGGCCCTTATTTTTCAGTTGGGAAGCGGTTTTGGTGTGACTCTGTCATTTCCACTTTGACGGAAGGAAAGTACCTCAAAGTCCTTCAGGGTGCTCCTCCAGGGGCAGCCTTGGTTCACGCAGTGCACCCTCAGCTCCTGAATCTCTTTATTGATGGCTGTGTCATTGAAGAACTGTGGCGAAAAAGAGGGGAAATTATGAATACTTTCCTGCCAGAGCCTCTGAGTCATCACATTATTGGTATGATCAAACTGACTTTCATCTAAGGTGCTAGACCAAAGGTCAGGTTAGTGTTTTGGGGTCCAAGGCCTCAGCAGCTTCTTCACCTGTGGGTTCTGTTATACTCACCTTCCTTTAACTGGAATGTGAGTCATAACCATTCTATACATTTGATACAGGACGCTGAAATAATGTCATATAGCCCGACTTAGGTGAATAAAATATACGACATCACAACAAAAACTGATATTGATAAATATATTGATATATTTTGCATGTGGAAATTATGCACATTTGAATCATTTTGCTGCACAGCAAATAAAAGCTATATATATATATATATATATATAGTGTGTGTGTGTGTGTGTGTGTGTGTGTGTACAGAGATATATAACCATTTATTTTTGTCTTCTTCTTCTTCTTCTTCTTCATTACTGGAACAAATATCGCTTTATCTGTGAAATCTAAATACTTTATGATGCTTATAATATTTCCAAAGTGATTATCAGCTGATTCTGATAAAATATCAATTTCCAATGTTCTTTTCCATGACAGTTTTCCTAAAATTAGCCTTAAAATAACACAATATATTGTCTTGCTTACAGTATCACACTATATTGCAATATATTGACCTGTACATATACAGGCAATATACTGAACCTTATGATATGTATCGCATTGCTAGGTTCTTGCCAATACACAGACCCACTAGTGTTCTTCCAAAATTCCGAAAACGGATGAGCAAACTTGCTACCTCTTGTGACAAGCATTATAAACTCAGATAGAAACTATCAGCTTGAACAACATCACTAAATGTGTAGATTCGAAACATCATGGCAAAATGTCACCAGAGGTCATTCCGTCCCCCAAAAGAGCAAAACAAAGCAAATGCCGTGATAAATGGACCAATGAAAATGCTCCAAAACTAGAATAAACCTGGAATAAACCCTCTTTACGTTAACATACATTGAAACGTAAGAGGGTTATTGCCTTCTCCTGTATAGTTACTATTTTGGAGATACTTGTTTTCTCTTTGGACGCTGACAGCATGAAATATCTGAAACAATGTTGCCCTTTTAAGCGTTCACTCAAACGCCCCTACACCTTGTTGAGTGAGTTGAGTAAAATGTCTTTATGAAAGTGGAAAACCAAAAAATCCAACTGTCACTTTCTTTTTCAGGCAGTTTTAAAAGTTACGCTTGCAGTCCTACATGCATCTGTTCAACATTTAGCTATTTAAGGTATTTAATATGTTTGTAAGATGCACGCGGTCGCAGGCGTCCAAGCACAAACAAGCCTGAAAATCGACTGCTGACACTGAAAGGTCTCTTAGACTGTTCATTTTGAGCGATTTGGATATGATCGATTTAACCACATGCATTACGCCGAACTGCTCGTGCTGCTCCTCGTTTTTCTGTCCTATTCAAAAGAAAATCACAAGTTTGCAGGTGCTGTTCATTTCCTCACACCAGCAGTCAAGGTTTACGGGAATGATTACTGTTCATAATGATTACTGTCCTGTGCTTGTCACTGCAGCCATGAAGCACGAGCATTAAAAAACAGCACTGTACTGAACAAAAACCGGCAAGGCAAAGAGCACAGAGGAGCACAAGCGCTGTGTCTTCATGTACACCTTGTGAGCTTTAAGTTGAAAACGGCTAATTATAATCAAAATCATAAAGACTTGTGACCTCTGGATCCCCAGTAAATGTAACTCAGCAGAACTGTCACTGGGCTGGTTTCTCAGGCAGATGCAGCCTAGGCCTGGACTAAAAAGCTGACTACATTACAGTTTAGTCCAAGACCTAATCCATGTCCAGGAAACCGGCTGTAAGAGTTAATGACACTCTTTTCCTGGAAAATCCGTCTAGACCCGAGACCAGAGCGAATGTCCGGTAAACCAGGCTGGAGTTTTGTAGTGCCCTTTACAAACTCCCTCTCCCTTCACCCAGAATTTCCCTCTCTGTTCACGTGTGTGGGTGTAGGTTAGTGTGAGCGTGCGTGCATCAACAGGGTTGACATGGTTGTGATGTCATACATGTAAATAACCTCCTCCACCTCCAAAGGGAAATTCTGAAGCAGCTTTAGACTGCGAAGGCAGTGATGCACCCTAAAGGTCATTTTCATGAGGTCATCTGCATGTCTTTTCAGTTTTAATACTTATTTGACAGGTGGGTGCTACCACGGATCCCCCTCTCAACTAGTCTAGTCAAATCTGACAGTAAACAAACTTGTCACGGAGGAGTAATGAAGTAAGATACGTACGTGGTCCAACGTCAGCATCATGCTGGACTCGCTCTCACTGCTGGGGTCTTCTTTACACTTCGTACACACCAGGTCTTTGTTGTTCCTGTAGTTCAAACACACAACATGTGAACATTACAGTAAAATGACGAAAGTAAAGAATGAGAATTAAAGGAAATCAGTTGGTCTGTCTTTCCAAATAGAGCTAATAAATAAATAGAAAAATTACAGAACTGTGTCAGTTTATTGGTCTTTGAAACCTGATGTTGATAATAATAATAATAATAATAATATATATATATATATATATATATATAAGAATCCAAAGTCTGTTGATCTATCTTCCCAAACTGGGCCAATTTGTTCATCTTGTTGATCTTTTTAGGGAAGTAGATAACTCACAAAAACTGAGTGAGTGAGTGAGTCAGTGAGTGCACTGACCTGCTAAGTGAAAGAGTGAGTGTACTGACCTGCTGAGTGACTGAGTGTGTGTATTGACATGCCGAGTGAGTTAGTGAGAGTACTGACCTGCTGAGTGAGTGAGAGTACTGACCTGCTGAGTGACTGAGTGTACTGACCTGCTGAGTGAGTGAGTGAGTTAGTGTACTGACCTAATGCCTGAGCAAGTGACTGGACTGAACATGAGTGAGTTGGAGAGTGAGTGAGAGTACTGACCTGATGATTGAGTGAGTGACTGGACTGAACGCGAGTGAGAGTACTGACATGATGACTGAGTGAGTGACTGGACTGAACACGAGTGTACTTCCCTGATGACTGAGCGAGTGACTGGACTGAACACGATTGAGTGTACTTCCCTGATGACTGAGCGAGTGACTGGACTGAACACGAGTGAGTTGGAGAGTGAGTAAGTGTACTGACCTGATGACTGAGCGAGTGACTGGACTGAACACAGGTAAGTGAGTGAATGAGTATACTGACCTGATGTCTGAGCGAGTGACTGGACTGAACAAGAGTAAGTGAGTGAGTGAGTGTGTGTACTGACCTGATGACTGAGCAAGTGACTGGACTGAACATGAGTGAGCAAGTGAGTGAGTGAGTGAATGAGTGAGTGAGTGAGTGAGTGTACTGACCTGATGTCTGAGTGAGTGATTGGACTGAACATGAGTGAGTGAGTGAGTTGGAGAATGAGTGAGTGAGTTGGAGAGTAAGTGAGTGAGTGAGTGAGTGTACTGACCTGATGACCGAGTGAGTGTACTGACCTGATGACCGAGTGAGTGACTGGACTGAACATGAGTGAGTGAGTTGGAGAGTGAGTGAGTGAGTGAGTGAGTGTACTGACCTGATGACCGAGTGAGTGTACTGACCTGATGACCGAGTGAGTGGACTGACCTGATGAGCCAGAGCACGCAGGCTCTGCAGTATCTGTGTCCACACTGAGTCTGGTGCGCTTCGTTCAGCACGTTGTTGCAGCTGCTGCAGAGGTAGTGGAGAGGCGGCAGCTCGTCGCAGATGCTCTGAGGGAAACCGCAGGGAAACTCGTTCTCCCCGGGGCAAGACGCCATGGACACGACTTCACTTCACCTACAGCGAGCTGAAGAGTTTCTGGAGCGCTCAGCCAGCGACAGGAACAGTTATAAACCCGAGCGGAGGTGCATTTCAGCCGGGTTTCCCCTCAGAGCACCCGGAAACAAACTGCTCTTTAACGTTTACCCACGTTCACATAGAGAGAGAGAGAGAGAGAGAGAGAGAGAGAGAGAGAGAAAGTGTGTTCAAAGAGAGAAAGAGAGGGAGAGAATTCTGGGGAGACGTCGTCCACACACAGTGGCTACAGTACAGTACATTATGTCTTTTTCTCTCTCGTCGTTTCTTCGTTCATCTTTCGATTGATCTCTTCTCTCTCCTTTTTTATGCTCCTATTTCTTTCTTTTTTTCTCGATTAAATCTCTCCGGCAGCTCTTCTTTTTTTTTTCTTCTTCTATTTTTTCTATTTCCCTGTAACCCCTCGCCCCCCCACTACGCGTTTTACCCAGAATTGTCTGCCTGTTTGCTCCGTCATATCCGTCTATGTGGAAAGTCCCTGCGTGAACGTGAACCTGCTGCTTGTTGTATCTCTTTCATCCTGATGCTGCTCTGTTTATCATCATGAATCAATATCTTTACAGTAGACTGATAGTTTTTACCTGTGTAGCCTGGTGTAACCCACCTGGTAATAACTGTGCTTTTACTATCTTGATGATATTGTATATTCAAATAAACATAAATGCAGCACTTCATTACATACACCTCCATTCTCCATTCAGTGTCTATTTCACTAGCTTCACTTACCATGTAGGATCACTTTGTAGTTCTACAGTTACAGGCTGTAGTCCATTTGCTTCGCTGCATACTTTGTTACCCTGTTTTTCAATGGTCAGGACCCCCGCAGGACCACCACACAGCAGGTATTATCATGTTGTGGTGTGTTAGTGTGTGTTGCACTGGTACGTGTGGATGAGACACAGCAGTTCTGCTGGAGTGTTTAAACACTGTGTCCACTCTATTCCTACTCCTACCTTGCTGCTCCACCTTGTAGATGTACAGTCAGAGACGATAGCTCATCTGCTGCTGCACAGTGTTGGTTATCCTCTAGTCCTTCATCAGTGGTCATAGGATGCTGTTCACAGGACACTGGTGGCTGGATAGTTTGGTTGGTGGACTATTCTCAGTCCAGCAGAGTCACTGAGGTGTATGAACACTCCTGTGAGTGTCTCTCATCCACTCACACCAGCACAACACACACTAACACTCCACCACCACCATATCAGTGTCACTGCAGTGTTGAGAATGATCCACCACTCAAATAACACCTGCTCTGTGGGGGTCCTGACCCTTGAAGAACAGACTAACAACACAGTGTACTTGGCCAATCATATGAGTCCATTATGAGTCTAATATTGACGCTCAGATGCTGAGACTGTTCAGACGCTGAGTGCAGACATTATGTATGTAGGCTAGCTTTTATAATACAGACAGTGGCCACTTTATCTGAAACACCTATCTCACTGGTACAGAGTTGTAGCCTGTAGCCTGAATTTGCATTAATTATCCTCAAGCCTTTTATTAACGGGCAGTTTCTGGCCACAAGTCCATTCTGAGTTGGATATCTTCAGTCAATGTTCCATTTATAAAACCCTGCTTGATCACTGATAGCTACCCTGTACATTGGATGCATGAGAAACCGCGCACAAATCCATCAAAAGAGAGATAAAGGCTGTGAACGTGCAGGGAACTGCTCTGCCCGCTCTCAGGAGACCCGTCAGAAACCCCAGCAGTGCCCATTTCTCTTTATGATAACTCTGAAGAAAGTAAATAGGACAGCCAGCAGTGATGCAACTTTGGATAAATGATGCAGAAGCCTGCAGTGAAGCTACAGGGATTCTCCTTAAGTGCACCTCTTAGCCTATAGAGGCTTATTGTTATTGAGGCTTTAATCGACTGTCTGACCTTTTCTGGATCTTCAAAGTGCTTAGTTTATACATGGCTCCATACATTACATGCCTGGTGAGAAAACATACTTCAATACACTGGAACTGATGACAGAACCTTTAGAGGTCAAGGTAGATTTTAGAGCATACAACATTCAGCCAAGAGTTTTGGAGGGTTTGACAGAATCATGATGCACTGTTTCTAGTGAATCCTATTACACAACCCCATATGCCAGCTTTTTAATCCAATGTGCTGTTCCACCTTAAATGCTACAGCTTGTACTGGTGCCAAAATGAAAGTGCAGCACTGTTTAAGGTGGAATGAAAAATCTACAAAAAACGAGCTGGTGAACAGGAAGCCACCTCAGCACCCACATCTTTAGCAAGATCCTTAACCATTTCAATTCCAAATTTCAACTCCGGACAGTTTCTTAAACCTTGGACAATTTTGAGCAGCTTTGCTCAGCATTTGACACTGAAGAGAGTGAAGAGAGGAGCAGTTCCACCTTTATTAGCATCACAACCCCACCAGCAGCCTGTTAGTAGCGGCCATGCCATGTGATTTTATCACTGTTAAAGAAAGACACAGGTGAACATTCTTTAAAAATCTTTTCTATTTAATATCAAATGTTTTTAATGTAAGATTACGCTTGGAATTTGAACGTGTATGACTGTATATCTGCATATGTTCACTGACTTAACAAAACCTAATATTTCCAAAATCAGCTGACAGGAATGAAACTTGGTAGGTTTGACATCGTGATACATGAGAATGGTTCAACTTTCATGCTCGACCGCGCATGTGATATAAGCAAGGACAGGCTGTATCACTGTACCTGACTGACCCAACAGCCATGATTGCGGACATTCGACGAGCACTGATGCCCTTCAAGAGTCATCCTGTTAGTGCCAGCACCACTGGCAGACTGCCCTTAACCCCATGGCAACGCCGCCAAAGACTGCAATGGTGTGGTGTATGACTGTCATGGAGTGGCTCAGAATGGCAGCAGGTCATCTTCAGTGAGGAGTCCCGCTTTACTCTTGGTGGAGACGACCAATGAATCGCGGTCAGCGGCAAGGGGAACGGTTTGTTGTCACGCGTCACATGTCCAGAAGGCCTAGTGGCCTTCGTCTCCACCCTCCTCCGCGAAATCTGCAGGAACTGTGTGAGAATATTCAAGATGCATGGGATGGATTATCACAGAACACCATTAGGAACCTCTACAACTCCATGCCAAGACGTCTGTAGCTCAATAAATATTCCCCATATCAATCTAAACTTATCATCATTTATTGTTCCTGGTGACCTTTATCTTCCTTCCCAAGAGCACTGCAATCCCACACTTCCTTCTGGGTGAAGCTATTCTTTTGTTGATGAGTGTAGTAACTGTACAGAAGAAGGAGACTCAGGTTTATTATATGCAATCTGATTGTTTTTCAAGTCATTCTGAACCATATGTATACATGTAGAAACTTAATAAAAATGGGGAAACTGAACTGTAACTACATGGTTTTGATATGACAGTGATCATATGTAAAGATATGTATGTACTAAGCTTTTGCTGACGTGACAGAAGTTTAAAGCCACAATAGTTTCGTACCTCACCAGCCACGACCTCCTTTAAAGGGGAATTACACTGATTTCTGCATAATTCAATCATTACGATGTGAACAATTCAGAGTAGTTTTTATGTGAAATGCTCCACATGAGCTAGAAATATTTTTGCTTGCAGTTGTTCACAGTGGTGGTGACAGGAGCCAGACATCTAAAGGACAATGACATGAAATGGCTGAATATGCTGCCTGATGTCTTAAAATTACTACTAAACTTTCACTTGAGACATATTTAAAAAAAATTAATAATGATTTTATCATTTTAAACATACTGTGCAAAAGTGAGAGACCATCATCCATTTTTTTACATTCATATTATTTTTTCAGCACCAGAAAAAAGTTATTATTATAGTATTATTATAGTATTATTATAGTATTATTATAGTATTATTATAGTATTATTTTTTTGTGTCCAATCTAATCTTTAGCTTTATTACAGCTTCCATACTTTCTTTTCACTTTCAGTTTTTCAAACAACTCTTCAGGCATATTTTTCCACACTTCCAATGTACAGTCTTGGAAGTTGGTTGCACTTTTTGCCTCTCACGATCCAAATAAACTCAAACACATCCAGTGATTTTGAAGTCTGGACTCTGGGGGGGGGTTCAGTCCATTGTTCTGAGAACACCTCCTAACAAATCATATCCTGTTTATTAATGGTGGAGGAAAAAATCGATACAACACAGTATCATGATATTTTGTGTGGTAATATCATTGTTACAAGGGTGCCAAGTATTGATACAGTCATCATCAAAAGAATAGCTGCACGCAGAAGGAAGTGTGGGCCTGCAGTGCTATTGGGAAGGAAGATAAAGGTTTCCAGGAACAATAAATGATCATAAATTTAGACTGATATGAGGAATATTTATTGAGCTACACATACAGAAGTAGTGTCTCTCAGTATGGCGTCAGGCCACCAGACGTCTCAGCATGGAGTCGTAGAGGTTCCTAATGGTGTCCTGTGATAATCCTTCCCATGTAGTTTGAGCATTCTCACACAGTTCCTGCAGATGTTGTGGTAGGGGTGGAGGTGGAAGTATACATCAGGATGTATGACACCTGAAAACAAATCATTCATCTTGATGCTGACTGCAGTGGCTCCACACGCGGATTCATTGGCTGTCTCCACCAAGACAAAAGTGTGACTCGTCACTGAAGATGACCCATGACATTACAGTCTTTGGTGACACTGACATGGTGTTAAGGGCAGTCGTCATAGCGGTCTGTGTGCATGTAGTTCTGCTTCGTGCAGCTGCCTGTCAATGGTAACAGCATATCACAAAATTGCCATAATACTGTATTGTGACTTAAGTATCGTGATAGTATATACTCGTGGAGCCTTTGGTGATTCTAATGAATGTATATGGTGTTTGTACAGGCTTGTTTTTCTACTGTTTTGTTGTAAATACACTTACAGTACCGTTAGATTTAACATTTCAAAATGTTCAGCTCCCTCCTTCACGATGAATGAACACACCTGCAGCATCAGATGAAATCTGAAGATGACTGACAGGCAATGGAGTTCTTTGTTAAATTGTGGTTCTGCTCTTATTCTGAGTTACGCATCATGATGATTCTGCAGGACTCATTAAGTCTAATTATCGTGTCCTGCTAATCAGTTCTTTTACACATAGTTCAGGAAATGAGCCTTTATGAAGACAACAAGCGCAGGATTCTAACATACTTCAGGGCAGTTTAAACCAGTAGCGTAAAGACATTCTGCACAAGAACAGCTGTCTGAAAAAAACGAGGAGAAAAACAAGGCACAGATGAAAAATCAAACTCTTAATGATCAAAAATCACTGAAAGAAGAAGACACGGAGAAGAAGTAGAAGAATGAAAAGAAGGAAAAAAGATGAAGAAGACAAAAAGAATAAGAGAAGAAAAAGAAAAACCATGAAAGACAAAATTGAAGCAGAATGAAAAGGAAAACAAAAATGAGAAAGGAGAAAAAGAAAAAGGAGGAGTAGTAAAAACAATAACAAGATGCAGAAGGAGTAAAGGGAGGAGACGAGAAAAAAGATTGACAAGGAAGGAGGAGGAGGAAAGGGTGGGTATGAAGCAAATATGAGCAAGGATGAGCAAAGAGGAGAAAAGAAGAACGGTAATTCAAGAAGTAGAAAAAATTAAGAGTGGAATAAAGGAGGAAAAAGGAATAGAAGAACAAGGCGGAAAAGAAAAGGAGAAGAGATAAAGAGGATATAAAGAAGACGGGGATGAGGAGGAAGGGGAAAAGAGAGGGGCAGAGAAGGAGGGAAGGGGTAGAAAAGGGAGGAGGATGAGAAGGAGTAGAAAAGCAAAGAGAAAATGAAGGAGGCAAGGAGGAGAAAAGGGAAGGCGGGGAAAAAAATCCAGGGGTGGTGGGTGGGAAGGTGAAGGGACAGGAGAGGATGAAAGGTCTGAAAGGGAGTAAAAAGGGGAGGAGGAGGATGAGAAGAAAAGACAGCAGGAGAAGAAGGGAAGGGGGTTAAAAATAAAGTGGAGGAAGACGAGGAGGAGGAGAAGGGGGAAGAAAATCAAGAAGCAGGGAGAGGAGAGGGAGAAAAGAACTGGAAGTAGAAGAAGAGGAAGGAGGTGAGCAGCAAAGGGGGCTAATATAACTGAAGCGGGTCATGGAGGTTTCAATATCAGGTTGAAGGGATTAATGACTCGAGCCAAAGCGTTCACCTCAATGGGAGCATTCTTCACCACAAATCAATTACTGTGTAATAGGAGACCTGAGCCATGCCTGCCTGTTTTTCATTAAACTGCAATCACAGCAGAGCCCAGCGCATCAGAATTACTGTTGCAGGTCCAGCAGGAGCGGGAGGTGAAGAGAGATCCTCAAGCCCTCTTAAATCACCACACGGACATGCAAAACCAGTAATGGATTCATACAGCGAGGCCGTGATGCAGAAGCCTGAACGGCGCTGCAGGATATCGATCGGCCCGGGCACGAGGCCCAGAGGATATCTGGCCGTGAGGACGCAGGGCCACTGAAGATTCCTCCAGGTTGTGGCGGTCTCTCTTGTAAATCTAGCCCTCACTGGAGATAAGCCCGGGCGTGAGGAATGTAGGCCGCAGAAGAAAGGAGATGAGGGACGAGTCTGTGATTTGCTGAGTGTCGGATATTTAAAGTGGTCCAGCCGCGAGTGAACGGCCGACCTCCCCCTGAACCAGTCCTGTGAGCGCTGCCTCGTGGCGTATTACATTAACACCGACACGTACTGCACTCACAGAGAACATGACAGGTTAACAGGAAACGTCCTCGTCACACTCGGCTCGCCGCACTAACCAACGGACGAGAAAAAGAAAGGTAAGTGGAGCGAGGGAAAGAAAGAGAAAAAGACAAACCAGCGGTGAGGCGTTGAAGCGAATCAAACAGTCCGTGGGCATCAGGGTGGTGACTTTATCTTGCCGGAACAGGGCTGTGTAAAAGTCAGGGACCACCCTTCATTTATTTCCTTTCTAGTTCCAGTACAAGTTGTTCAGTTTTCAGGAGGTAGTTCTGAGGAGATATGAGATAAAGCACTTCCATAACCACCATGGTAGGACCTGGTAGACCACCAGAACTGTCCCCATCGGAAAAACAGGACCTAAAGCTTTCATCTTTGGAGAGAGAGGAGAACATCGAGCTCCACCATTGCTTCAGATCTGAAAACATCCACAGCTGTCAAAAAACCCGAACTGAGACAAGGAGTCAGTGGACTGCCCACCCCAGAGTCCAGGCCACAACTCTGTTGACTGTGTTTGGCATAATGTGGGTTATGAGAAGCAACCAACTGCCAGGGCTGAACTTTTGGAAGTTTTTCAAGAGGTCAGTTAGGAAGACCTCCTGTATTTCACAACTTGGAATGAAGTCATGCAAGACTTAAAAAGAGGCTCTAAAATGGCTTTTCTCTGATATGTATATAGAACTAATACATTTCTGTGCAGATTGTGTACACGTTAAAAGGTCCTTCACAGTTAGACATTTAAAATTTCAGGCTTATCACATCCTAATGCTTGTTATAGTGCTATAGATGTTTTTACGCCCCTCGCCCTACCCCTACAACCTCACACCTCCCCATTGTTTAAGTTTTAAATCATCATAGAATTTACACTCAGTAGCCCAAACCTACTTAGTCAGCTGATGTGTTGCTTTAGTTTGCACTAGAGCTAATGCAGTTAACAAGTCTGTGTCACCTGAAATCATTTAATAGGCCTCATACCTGCAGTACAAAACTAAAGGTTTGAGACCAATGGAAACTCTAAACTACATGAACTGTTCATGCAATACGGCTATTAGGGTAAATTCATACCAGAAAAGCAGGTGCAGGATAAGTCTACATTTTTTTGGCTCACCTAAAAAAAGGCCTGTTATTCCACCAAGTCAAGTGTTTGAGCACTGACCTCCTTTTAGACCAGTAAGACTAGGTTTCCGAGATCATACTGAATAAGTGAAAAGAATATAACCGAAACCTCTTTTGGGAGTCTCCGGGGTGTTTTCCAAATTCAGTGCAGTCATTCACTACTATGGCAAAGTAGCAGCACTGTCATTGTAGGGTAAGCACTGTCTTCATAGACAGTTACAGCAAGGACAGTGCCTCATTACGGGGCTTCAGAACATTCCCCTAGGCTGGGGCATCAGCATTCATGGGAATTGATTTGACTGAAAAAACGGAGAGAAACTATTCAGAGATACTGAATTGAACTGAGGGTCACTGTGAACGATAAAGACATTTTATTTATACAGTGCTTCACACATGCATGACCGTATGATACGGCAGGAACAGTATGAACACGCCGTAGCTGTCATTGCTGTTCTGATGTGAGGGGACATTTACCTGATACAGTGTAAATAGATGAGAAATCTAAGGGGGTTTCCAGAGGCGTGTTGCAGTTTTGTGATTCAAAAGCTGCCCTTTACCATGTGCAGAGAACTTCTCAGCATTATTCTTTTATAATTACAGTATAAAAATGTCAAAAATGCTAAAGTTTGTCCTGTTTTATATCCTGTTCTTTGGGGAGGCTGCGAGTGCTCCTCTGTCATGTTGAAATATGGCACATCGTTGGGAACGTTGAGGCTTTTACATTGACTTCAAGCGGCTTTCAAATCTACATGAATGTTTGATGCCTACAGATTTTTAATGAGGCTCATCGGTCCCCATCCGTCCTTACGCAGCATCGGAACAGACAAAAAAATCCCCCCGTTTCTCTCTCTGTCATCTTTAATGTCAAGCGCTGTGCCATTTCAAACAGCGCTCACCTGAAAGACACGACTGCGATGCTTGCCAGCTCGATGGGTCTACTTTGCTGGACTATTCTCTGTGATTGCAAAACAGAACTGACTGACTAATACAGAAGAGGATGTGATATGCCCACGACGTCTACAGAAGATGCTCTGGCTAATGATCTATGCCTGGCCGATCTAGTCAATTACTTACTAATGAGCTGACCCACAGCCGCTGCACTCTGGCTGACCATGGAGGAGTAATTACCTCACACTGATATGCTTACCTCAGCCTCGGAAAAACACCAGACGCATTAAGGGGAAGTAGTTTAGAAATTCTGAAGGTTTATTAAATGTCACTCGGAACATTGAAACACATTTTATAGATTAAAACAAAAGAAAGAGAGGAAGAAAGAAAGAAGGATAGAAAGAAAGGAAAAACCCAAAGAAAAGAAAAAAGATAGGCCTACAAGACAAGAAAAAAGTTACGCTTGGAAATATGAGAGCATGCCGAATGCTGAATGATTGAATTTCTTCTATGAAAAGTGCTGATCTGGTCTTCATCCTGTTCATTTCCCAAGCTCTGCATCCTTCTTACATTTGGTCATAGAGGAGGAGGGGCTGCTGCTGGAGGAGGCGACGGATGCAAAGGAAAAGAACAGAAAAGCAAAACCCGTTCACATTTCTCCAAATCAAAGAGACGGGCAATTTCATGCTTGCATGGATGAGTGGTAAAGGCCTTTGGGACAACTGACTGCAGTTTCCGACACCACCAGTAGGGGGTCCTGAGACCTGGGGAGCCTCGGAGCTCTGCCTTTCCCTGGAAGTACCACGTTCTCGTTCTTGGTAAAGTGGCTGCAAGCTTCTGCCTATTTATCCGACCTAAAGTAGCTGGCAAACTACTCTCATCTTTAGCAGTCAAATGCAGGGTAAGAAGACTTAAGAGCGAGCCGGCATGTGAAAAGCTTTCCCTCGTCGCTAAAGCAGGTGAAATGGTCCAGGTAATGGCATTAGCTTTGTTGTCACATGCTAGAATATGAGAACACTTGTAGCACAAAAAGCCCCCCAATCTCGTCTGAGGGGAATATTTTAGCTGTCAAATCCATTCCATCTGTAGGGCATCATCCTCTGTACAAAAAAAAAATCATTTCATCTTGCCAGCAATGACTGCTAGCTGAGGCCCTAGGCTCTGCTTATTGAGAGAGTTAATGTGTCATAATAACGTGAGGGGAAAAAAAACCTGTCAGCTTGCCTGAGTGTATTACTTTTGAAGGGCCACTGACAGTTATTCATTCGACTGTAATTCTGAGTTCCTCTGACAGTGAGTTAGCTTTTCAACACATAAATAGTGGCTTTTCACCAGGAATAACCATATATATATTTTTTTCTTTCATTTTCAGTGTTTGCAAAAATAACTGGACTAAAATTGCAGGGGTTCTTCATTTACACAATGAAGGATGAACAGGTTTCCTTTCTCACATTTCAGTTCAATAGAAATATAAAGGTGAAACATTGCTATAACACTGTCATTAAAGTGCAGACATCTTCCATCTCAGACGACAATCATTTTACAGTTACATCAAATATCTTCATAACAAACAGATAAAATAACAAAACGGACGTACACGTTTCTTAGACTGTAACACCACACTGTGCGCAAGGCCATAACCCATTCGGTATGATCTGCTGATCTGGGACAATTTACACATGGATTGCTGTTTTCAGTATGAGGTACCAAAAATAATCGAGTGCTTACTGAAATTGACATAACGAGTTGTTTATAAATGATAATCAAATGGCTGGGCGGACACTGTACACTCTTGATTGTTAGGAGATGCGTTTCTTTGCAGAGACAG
The DNA here is from genome assembly GCA_034552555.1 of Semaprochilodus insignis. Classification (NCBI taxonomy): domain Eukaryota; kingdom Metazoa; phylum Chordata; class Actinopteri; order Characiformes; family Prochilodontidae; genus Semaprochilodus; species Semaprochilodus insignis. The sequence continues at coordinate 17,309,442 of CM067484.1, read as the reverse complement.
GGACAGCTGTAATTGCCCAAACTTCATGAGGCATAGGTAGTTTGTATTTGAGCAACATGTCCTTACCAGCCGTGGAAACTGAAGTGCTGAACTTTTCAGTGCACCTCATGATCTCTCAAACATATGACTCTCTTTAACCTGTAATATACATTAGAGGAGATGTGATGGACATTGTAGACAGACCCAGTAAACTCTACGGGCTGGTTTCCCAGACCTAGACTAAGCTTAGGCCTGGTCTCGAAATGATGTCAATACTGAGAAGATATGCAGTCTACTGTGTTCTGGCAACCATCTAGTAGTACAGTCATAGCAATGCACCACAAATTAGTACTATTTCAAGAACACTCCATTAAATGCTACAATGATGCGACCACCTCATTGTCACTCCGGTTCTGCAAGAGATATTCCTCAACCATATGACCAAAGGCTCCATGAATAGGGACATGTTGAGCACCTCACCACTCCATTGACGAGCCTTGTAGTAACTGTGCTGTTCACTTTATGGCGCCATTGAGTTGTCCGAGTGAAAAATTGTTCTGATTGGGCCCATCGCTCTAAGAGTCGCCACCGCTGCTGTCTTCCCTCTCTGCATCCCTGCAGGTCAATTATGCATTCTGTTCGACATGGGGGCAGCCAGTTATCTCCTAGTTACCAAGGCAGGGGTCGTATGCAGCGGCGCAAACCTGACACACCCAGCTACTTGACAAAGCATTAGCCGAAAAGATGACAGAATAAAACAAAAACAGAAAAGCTTGTCCTCTGTCTCTAAGACAAGCTTGGATCTCTGTGGGTAAGAGGGATAATTCTTCTTCTTTTGAAACAAAAGGCTACACATAATCCTTGCTAAGTTCCACAGCTACTGATTTTTTAAAAATTATTATTTATAAATTTTATCAACAGTATTTTTTTTTAAAAGGACAAGAACTTCATTATTTCATCATAATATTCAGAGAGGTGACCAGGAGAGCGAGAGCAAAACGGTTGTCTAATGCGCTTCAGCACTAACACTGCACTACAAGATGGGTTGGGGTGGGGTACTTCAGGAAGAGGGTTTAAAAACAGAATCACGCAAAACTGGGGAGCGGGAGGGGGGGGGTACTACATCGTCACAGTTCTCACACGTTTCTGTAGTTAGTGTCTCTAACACCTACAGGCCTGCTCTCCTCCGTTTCTTTTGCATGGTTGCCTTTGTTTAGTCCATCCTGTGGTCCTCCTCATTTATTCTCTTCCCGGGTAGCCCTGATCTTCATCTCGGTGAATTTGAGCGAGTACTGCCAGCCCGTCCAGGAGGACCACTCGATGCCATCGGCGTAGGATGTGTGCTGGCCGCGTAGATACTGTCCATTCAGGTTGGACGTGTGGCAGTTGCGGTACCACCACGCTCCGTGATAGAAGGAGGCACAGTTGTTCTCTGAGTGATCGTTGTCCTTGTCCTTGGTAGTGAACTTCATGCTGTTGTGTTTGAGCAGTGAGTCACCTAAAACGTCAGAAGGAGAGAAAGAGAAGGAGAGACAGGTGAGACAGTGGCACAAAGTAGGGAGGAAACGGTATAAAAACTGCTGAATTACTAGGTCCTGTTATATGTTATTATGCAATTAAATGACTGAATTGTTGAGACCGATTCAACAGTGGAAATGAAATTCGCTGTGTCAAACCAGACATAATCATTACAGGGTCTTTGCTTTGTTGCACACAATCTGCAGAAAAATTGTTAATGAGCTTATGAGTGTTTTAAACATGCCAACACAGCTGGAACTTGTAGTTACAAACTTGTACTGCATTTATATCATGATGAATGATTGCAAATATGCCTTGTTTTTAAATGGAGCAGTGACAGAGAATTCTGCACACGGCCATGGCAAAGGCAGCATGCCACAGCGGTCAAGAGCTCTATTTTCCCACAGCTTGCCATCAGCCACAGCAGTGGAATAAACTGGATGGTGAACCAGTTCATGAACAACAAAACACAGCATTAGAAACATTTGCATGTGTTTAGAACACTGTTTGATTTTCAACAGGGCTTACCCCGCCATCTAGCACACAGGCAGGAATACAGGGATAAGCATCCTGACTAATTTGACATTCAAGTATCTGTAAGCATTCATTAACAGATATCCAGGTAAAGGTGAAGAAGGAAAAAAAAAAGAAAAAAAAATGTTCTGTGACAGAAAAAAAACAACCTCAGGAGGAGGAGCACATTTCACAACATGTTTTCATTATTTAAAAACAGACAAAGGGAAACTGGTAGGCTTTCATGTTGGTTAAGTAACATAAAGGAGACTGCCTTACATGAGCTAATAGGCTAAAACTATAGCTAACTTGTCCACTGGATTCTAATAGAAACTTATTACCTTCTACAGGGCTGTTTTTATCTTCACTGGCCAATGTACCAAGATGTTGGTTGACCCGGCCTATTAGCAAAAAGCTACATCTCCGATTTCTCAGTCAACGTGCCCATCCTAAGACCAAGTCTTACTTATTCGCAAATACAAATATGAGTATAACTCCCATGTTTTAAAGTGCTACTGAAACAAAAATCAGCTTTTAATTTAATTTAATTGTCTTTGTTGGTCCATTGCATGCAATGATTATCAAATGATCTATTAAAGAAAAACCTAAATTGGCTGAAGCAGCTGATTAGTCAGCATTAAAGTGCATTAACATTACTAATGTTAGTGTACCATGTTTTTGTGCGCACCTATACACACTACTGTTACAGATACATACTGTTGCTGATTACCTAATTTCTGCTATGACGTACAAAAAACTTATTTCTTAACATTTAGACTTTAGCCTGCAAAAGAGGCTTCAGAAGGACTGACGTAGGATTGCTTTGGATATGTAAACCCACAGAAAAGTGGACCTGAAAAACACAGGACAAAGACTTTTGCATCACAGCAACAAAAGGAGAGAAAAATATAGGAATGCAGAAAAACAACACAACACGCCAGAAGAGGAAAAAGAGAGAGATGTAGAGAGCAGTGCAGTTAATGTGCCCTTTTTAAGCGGCGTGATGGACTGCATGGCTCGTGAATGTAATGTTGCTGTGAGTGCTCAGGCTAATCTAATCCCAGCTCTCTGTCTGCACGCTGCCAGGCTCTGCTGAACCCAGGCCCTGCTGATGAGATCAGCCTTTATTGCCATTGTTACAGTGAAGCCACGACTCTGTACTCCACAGACGCTGATTCCATTCTGCTGCAGCACGGATCACACTAGCCCTTTTATTTCTACGAAGGAGATCCCATTGATATAGTTATGTCATGTCATAAAGCAAGAGTTACACGTCATAAATTCGTTTCAGGTGCCTCGTGGATTCATCAGCGTGTTCTATGAGGTGATGAAGGACCGAAGAGATGGTACCAGTAAAACAAATGAATGCTGGAGTGTGAAAGGGGATGGCATTAAGTGTGGCGGTAACGAGAGGGACCTGGAGTCGTTTGGTTGAAATATGGTACTGTCTGTCTCACCCTGGTGTGCTGAATACCTACTCTGCTTCTACTATGTAACATTCCTCTAGTGCTGGGTGATACTTATATGCAGTGGTGGACGAAGTATACAAGTCAGATAAAATAGAGATACCCAAGGTGAAATATTATTCCAGTAAAAGTAGAAGGTCCTCCCTTTAGACCTCCACTTGAGTAAAAGTACAAAAGTATTTACCTTCAAATGTACTTAAGTATGGAAAGTAAAAGTAGCATGATTTATTATGGCTCTAATGTCCTATTATCATTTCTGTAACACTTGCTTAATGAACTCATTTTAGGTGAAGAGACTCTAGTGTCACTCTCTCTCCACCAGTCTTTTAATAGAAGGTCATTAAGTAGTCTGACTCTGATGTTTATTAACATTATTATAAGCACAGAACACTGAAGGAGAACAGTTTCCACTAGGTAGAACCAAGCTCTGTCCAACAGGTCAAAACAAGTTCTGTACCCTGATTGGTGGGTGCGCTTCACGCTTCTTTCGTTTTAAAATGTTACATTTTTATGCACACAAAAGCCAAAGGGAAGGGCAGATTTCACACAATGTAGTGGAGTAAAAAGTTATTTGAAAAGATATTTGACTCTGAAATGTGAAACAAACAGTAAAGACTTACTAAATACAGTAACCAACTACATTCACTTCATTACTGTCCACCACTGCTCATATCATGGTATCAGATGATATTTCAATTTGTATTAATATAACTAATGAACTCATTCTGAGTACTCTATGCTCTAGTCATACCACGAGGACACTCCAGGTCTATATGAGTCACGCAGTATTCCTATTTCTGCTTTTCATCAGTCAATAACATTGAGTCATTTTTACAGAAAATATGAACATGCGTCATCTAGAAGATGAGGAATATTCAAATCCTTCATTTTGTCAAGCATGTAGTTGGGTTTAGTGATGTCTATTAAAATGATTTGTTCTCATCCTGTGGCTGCTTGCTTATTTCTTTTACTGTGGCCTGTTTTTGCACATGTTCAGACTGAGAAATCCGAAAGAGACCAGAGTAAGAGTACACATGCATTGAGAAATCTGATTACTGAACTAAAATTCAGCTCTCTATCAGATTTCTGGGCCTTAATTTGATCTAAGAAATCAGAGCATGCTGATTACATGAACATTCGAATAATCAGATAACTGCAGAAATCAGATTATGAATAGATTATTATTAAGTGTATGTAAACACACTCACTGTCTTACAAACCTGACATACAGTAGTGTCAGAGACCGGCTTTTGTTTATTTCAATTTCAGTCAAAACAGCCTCTAAATACAAGTTATTAATTTCAAGAGATATTTGGGGAGATAATCTACTTTCAAAAGGAAGAGAAAAAGGCAATCCTAAAAACCATGTGAGTCCTAGTAGGCTGTCAAAAGTCTACACCTCAACATCACTGGATATGTTTAGTGTTACTTGGATTGTTAGAAGAAGAACTGCCACCAACTTCTAACACTGAACTTTGGAGGTGTGGAAAAATATCACTGCAGATTTTTCTGAAAACCTGATAACCTAGTGAAAAGAATGGATGCTGCAATGAGGTCAAACAGCGGAGACAGTAAATACTGAAAATTATAGCATATTGCTGTTTATCACTTTTCCCACATTCATTTTATTTCAAGATCAGGTGTTATGGCACAACAGACCACTCTGAGCTGATGGCTACTGCCCTTCAGCAAAATGGCTAACCTTAGGCTATCCCAAATTTGCTCTGGGCAAAGCATTAGCAAGAAGTAAGAGCTCTCCGTACTGAAAAGGATGACACCGTTACATTCTTTTCTCTCTCAGCATGCTGTACTTTTGGGTGGAATCCTCCTTTAAACTCTCTCAGGAGCAAACTCGACTGTAGGTGGGTATTCGGGAGGCAGTGCATTTCAAAGCATAACACATCTTTGATCGTGTACAAATTGATACCAGAATATTCTACTCATACACCGAGTCAATCATTTTACCAAAACATTTTCTCTCAGCAGAACAGCCTTCAAAGCTCTAGCACCTGAAAGGCTGGGTAAAGAGTGTTTGTGCGAAGGTACGCCACAAAATTCAAATCAAACGTCTTGGGACGGACCCACCTACCCATGAAAGCAATACGAGTCATTAGGCATGCACCGGAATTCATAAACAGGCTCGCGATGAATACATTAGAACATCAGAGGAGAATTATGCATGCCTCCGCTCGGACAAGCATTGTTACAAAATTATCAAACGCTGGTGTATAATTCCGCTCCTCTTTTCCTGGCCTTCCTAATGCTAGAAAAAACATTTGCGTGTGGCAGCAAAACTGTCATTAACACTAGCTTTGAGGTTGGAGGAGCTGGAGCAACTGGAGACGTTTGCTAAGAACAGGCTGTGGAGGCCGAGAAACCCTATCTCAGGTAATTACACGTTCTCTCTCTCTCTTCCTCTCTGCTCCTGCATCATATGGGCGCTTCATTAACGAGCACATCATTAAAGACCGCGAGCACTCGTACTGTTTGCTCAGAATAGAATTATGACTCAGTGGTCCCATCGCAGCAGAACAGCATGTGATGTACAACAAAAGACACTTATGCAGACAAAAGGCACCTATTATCTGTCCTGACATCATGGATTAATGGGCAAATTACACCAAGTTTAAGAGAGTCAATCTAGTGGAATTAATGTACAGGCCTAGTGCACGCCCCACCAATGTCTTTATTGGAGGTCTTTCAGCTAAACTGCTGCCATTTTCAATTGCTTCAGGGGCTGCTAATGCCTGGTTGGCCCTCACAGAATTACCCGAGCAAGTACGTCCTTCCCAACAAGAAGCCTAGGGGGACTGCTGGTGAATAACTCCCATACGCTGAAGTGCCGGCCGCCACTGGCAGTGAATCGCTGCTCCGGCAGGCCTTATACCCTTAACCCCCTGTCGGAACTTTTCTTTTCTCATTTCAGTGATGGTTGAGCTTTCCAGAGCAGCGGCCTTTCATTTGTTGGGCAGACTCTTATTTAAGTTGTCGAGGGTACAGGGCTTTTCACCCCAACATAACCTCAATCTGCCTTTTAGAAAAGTTGCTTTAAGGGTTTGTGTTTGTTTTTATGTCAGCATTTTGAATAGCAATGTAAAAACCCTGAAGACTGGCAGCTGAAATATGTGCAAATTAGCAATTAAGCATTTGAGTGATATTGAGATTGACTTTTTTCATTTTAGCCTTCCTTACCCTAGTTGCTAATTAGACAGCTCACAAAGAGTTATCACATGAGTTTTTTATTGATGAGATCTTTCTCTCTCTTTATGTCTTAGTTTAACTATATTAGTACTTTGGATCCTAGTGGTAAGTGAAAGGATTCAGTCATGTAGTAGGGTGGTCCATGTTTCCTTAGATTTTATGGGGCATGTGATGACTGAGAAAAAACATGAAAATGGACCATTATTTGAAGTACTTTTTCCCCCTGCATTGCAAAAGTGGCCCATGGGACTAAAAACAGTGTTTTTGCATGTACAAGCTAAAAGGAACTCACAAAGGCACTCTTCTTCTTTCTAACTTAATTTGCATCCCTACATAAACAGCTATATTTATGTTCTGATTTAGCTTTTAGTGTGCATTAAGAGTTCAACCCATGCAACTTTAACAACTCGAACAATTACAGACTTGTTAATCTTGATAAATGCCAAGTAACAAGCTTTGTTAGTGGTTCTGCACAAGCTAAGAAAGCCTATGTAGGACTTCGCTAATCAGCACTAATACATGCCCTCAGAGTGTTCGAGTGTGCTCTTACAGATCAGACAGCTTTAACAGCATTTAACGGCTGTTAAACAGAGTTTGGAAATGTGAGGATTATTAACTGCGTGGCTTGTTGGCATTTCATCACAACAAACAATTCCAGCATGTTCCAGATACCTGGAGAGCAACGTAGGACTCCAGTAGAAAAACAGTCACAACTGAAAGATTCCTTAAAAGGAATAGTTCAGGTAAAATTCGTTTTCCACTTACCCCAGATGTAGTCAATCAGTCAAGACATCTCTGGCATCAAACATTGGGTTCTTCAGCTTAGCACTGAGGCTACAAGGTTAATGTTGCTAACAAACAGTCACAGTCACAGTCAACCAAATTGTTCCCATAAATACATGGCTAAAACTTCTCTCAACCCACTTAAACAGCTTCCACTTTAGGACACAGTATGACTTTCAAACAGCACTGTATAGACTGTATGGCTGGATTCACGGCTTATAGACAGCATAGACCATGTTCAGAATTACTGCTGTTTCTTTTCATACAACTATTAATCATGAACTGCCAAAATTATGTGGACATACTTTTAATTAGTAAGTTCAGGTGTTTAAGCCACTCCCATTCCTAACAGGTGTATAAATTCAAGCACACAGCCATGCAGTCTCCATAGACAAACACCAGCACTAGAATGAGTCATACTAAAGAGTTTGGGGATTGGCGATTCTGAAACAGTGTAAAACAGCATCAGCACAATAACTGTGGGTTGGGAGCTTCATGAAATGGGTTTTATGGCCAAGTAGCAGCACACAAGGCTAAGATCACTACAGACAATGCCAAATGTCAGCTGGAATGGTGTAAAGAACATACTGGAAAAAGGGAAACGTGAGTCCACAGTTCCAGTTGAAGATAAGGTTAAAGCTAGGATCCTTTCCTGTTCCAGCATGACTGTGCTCCTTTTCACAAAAGCCAGCTCCATAAATGCAAGGTTTGAGAAATTTGTTACAGAGAAACTCCAGTGACCTGCACAGAGTCATGAACTGAACCCCACTGAACACCTTGGGGATACTTCTGAACGTTGATTGTGAGCCAGGCCTTCTTGTCCTACATCAGTGCCTGACCTTGCCAATGCTCTTTTGACCAAATGGGCACAAATTCCCACAGACACACTTCAAAATCTTGAGGAAAGCCTTACCAATAGAGTAGAGGCTGTTATAGCTCCAAAGCGACAGCCAACTCCATATCAATGCTTGTATTAAGGCATATGGATCTCCAGAAACATAGTAGTGACGGTCAGGTGTCCACATACTTTAATGCTCACAGTAAGGCATACTGGGTTTTAAAGTCTAAAGACCAGGCTATGGCCTGAATGGGTTGACAGAAGTTTTTGGGTATTTTTAAAAAAGATGTGACTACTAGTGTAATAAATGTTAGTCTTGTAGTTCCAGTGCTAAACTAATGCAGCAAAATTTGCTTCTTTCAGCTCATCTGGCATTAGGGGAAAATCGTGTACATTTGGTGTTTTCACTTTCACTCCTTGCAGCTTGGTCCATTTAAGTACTCAAAGCAAATGACCAAAGTGAAAATGACATAAGCATCATGAATCAAATCGCAAATGTCAGAGATGAATAAAATAAAGATAAAAAAGGAATTTAATGCTGTGTATGTTATGAACGCAGGAACCTAAAGGCATCCTGGCTAATTAGACCGGGCCGGAAGCAGCATTGCTGCTCTGATTTATGTTAATAGGAGTGTTTGTTTATGTCCCTCATAATAAGCGAACTGTCCACTTTATTGGAATGCCACAGATGTATTCCACTGCTTCATTATCCCTGCCCTTTCCGGCACACTCCGAAGGTCAGCTGTGGGCTTGGACCCAGTGAGAAGGCCAGCAGCAGGGGAGCAGAACCCAGGACTGATAGAGTGCAGGGACCCAATTAATGTTAAAAAGAGGCCCTGGCGGCAGCGCAGGTGAAGCATGGAGAATTGCTCCTCTCTCTGCATCTCTACAGACCGAGATAACCACAGGACCCACATGCATGCATGCAACACAGCGGAAACATATACCTTATTGTACCAGCACTGACAGGGCTGGAGGCTTTAAATTAATCGATGGATTTTCATTATACTTTTTTTTTATTCATAGGTTTCCATGCGGAGCAGAGTGAAATTAAAGCTCAATCTCTTCTGAATGCAAAAACCCCATTCTTTCTCAAATCAAACACCCAACTCGGCTCAATTTCTGAGTATAAATTGTATCAGCTGAAGGAAACAGAACAGATACTACATCAACATCCAGTGAATTTTAGAATATCCTCACACTACTCACTTTTTCCAGCAAAGTGTTCATACTTTATGAAATATGAGCCTTTTAGGCACTGCACTAAACTTCCCGTCAATAGAAAGAAGCAAGAAGCCAGAAAGTCTGAGCTGGTCATTTAAAGCCGCATACTGTTTCAAATTCACAAAGCAGACTTTGACAGAACATTAGATAATGTATTATTCTGAGTTCCACTTTAGCCCTTTAGCCAATATGCCCTTTTTCCATCTCATAATGACAGATGGTCTAAAGATAAACCACGTGTTACTCCAGTTATTCCCTTACAACCAGGGGACAGCAAAGGTTGGCCTACAGTTACACTCTATGTTCCAGCAGAAAAAAACTAGTGCAGTTCAGTTGCGCAGTATGTGTCTTTAGAATACAGAATTCATAAAGTCATGGGGGCATAATGCATCTCTGAAAGGGTTCCTCCTTCCCTATAAATCTAATAGATGCAGTCAGGAATATACAGCTCTTAGTACAATGGCTGAGCACTAAAACTCTCGGACAAAGAGGAACTAGGGGAGTGCTCCGTACCGGCCGTGCCAGAGTAGTCGGCTACGCTCAACGGGTAGCCATCCTCGTCAGGGTCGACAGAGAACAAACCCACTCCAAAGGATCCGTACTGCGCGAAGGAAGTGCTGTTCTCAAAGTCCTCCAGGTCGATCCTCAGCTCGTAGTTAGCCTGAATGGTCAGAGTGTGGATCCGCTTCAAACCTGAAAAGCAAAAGCAAGGTCAGGTCAGACACTGCTGTGCTGGATGTACAAAGCTACATAAAAGAAAGTTCTAGTGAAAGAACTTTTCAATACAATTTGCAAAGCTAGATGTTATGGGGTTTGTTATGTGGTATAAGGTAGTGATCACCAACCCCAGACCTGGAGATCCACCTTTATACTGAGTTTGGTTCTACATATAACTAACTTCTCTAGTACTCTAACTACTATAAATTAATATCTTTAGCAGGCCTTGATTAGTCAGATCAAAGTTGCTATAGTTAGCAATAACAAAAGCATGCAGTAATATGATACAAACTTCTTTTCACTTGTACCTCATATGTGCGGATTCTAAACTTTTTAAAGTGCAGATTCTGAACTTTTAATGGCTACCACATCTGTGTTTGTGAGTACAAGAGGAGAGGAGACCAGCTGACCTGATTGATCCTGTTCACAAATCCTAGTGACTGTTTCAATAAAAAAACAAGGGTGACTCCTGTTTAACAGTGAGCAAAACAGCACTCCAAAGAACTCAGGTCAGTTCCCTGAGATCAATACTTCTATAGCAGACTCCAATTCCAGTAAGTTTTCACACTTAATATGCCTGACCCTGGCTTCACGGAGAGCAGGTAGGGCGCCTGACAGGAAACTAATGTACTTGCCTGCATATGAATTCCCTTTGAAGACCGTGCAGTGGTCAGAGTGTATGTGTGTTACAACAACAGGACAGAAAATCAATATGGCTGAGTTTTGCTAGGCATCACCGAGACTTGCTATTGCTGTGAAGTGGTTGTATACGGTAGCCTAAACTCAGCAAAAGTGGAGGGGAAGGTGTGAGGTAAGTGTACTCCATCTGCAGGGGTCCAGATTTGCCAACCGCAAAAACAACATATTGTGTTTAGCACATGCAAAAGAGATGCCAGTAAGAGCTGAGTCATTATTAGCATTAATTGTAGATCGCTAACAGGAGTGTCTGAAGAACTCACTGAATCACTCTCTAGATGTTTTATTTTTTTTCCACAACGGGCCAAGCACATTTCCAGCTTGGTGATTCACGCCAGTGGAGGCTGCAGATTGATTTCAGATTGACTTAAATTCCAGAAGAAGCAGCACTGGAAAATGACCTCAATAACATGAGACTCCAAGTCAGAGAAAACTTGCGGTCTTTATTTTTTTCCAGCTGAAAGTTTGTTGAGGCTATGGCTATGCAAGAGGTAGATCTTTATTTGGGGTTAAGTGAAACATTCACATTCAAAGAATTCACAAGAAGTAACCCAAATTGGAAAAAACAGAACTGACAGCCGTAATTCTTTTTTTCCAACTGCTTAGTGGACAGCTGGAACCACCACAATAAACTAACTATTTAGTTGTCGTTTTTTTTTAACCATTTTATGCCATTCTGAGGCATCTGATTTGGCTAAGTAGCTACCTTGCTTGACAGTGAACTTGAAGGGGACCCACAGTGCTAATTTTCAATGTTCATGGTTTTCTTTTTGGGTTCTACTAGAATAGATTTACATGTCAAATCACAATATTTTTATCATACTGTACATCTGTATTCACCCTCGGTCTGAAATGCTCTGTTAGAGCTTCCGACTTTAAGCCCCGCCTCTTGATGGGCCCAGTGTGTTCTGACTGCTCAGCCTCACAACAGCCTTGAACATTATTAGGTTCTGCTGATACCAATCTTGAGTAGCTCCAGTTTGCTGCTACCAAATGCACTGATGCTCCTGTAAAAATGTCTTTAGCGTCCAAATTGTAAAATCAAATTTCTGAGTGACTTTTTACAGTGATCGCCACAATCTGCTAGTAATTTCAAGTGAACACTGTAGATTACCACATCAGCTGAATGTGCACCAAAGTCCAGAGCTATATTAGCTAACATTATGCCAGCTACTGAGCCATTGAAAACTAAACTTACTGACATAGGTGGGTGTTACGAAAGTGTCCAAATTCATTCATTCACCTCTACATAGCACAATACTAATGATGGACAGGGATCATTTTTTTCACAGCCTGTCATTATAATAAGAAATATGATTATAAAGTATCTTATCACTAAGAAAATGAGTGAGGCAAGCCCAACCAGTAGCACCTTGGTGGAATCTGCCAAGCATAAACGCCACCCTAATGTCCTCTGCACTGAGTAAATGGATGGGTCATTTACGCTGGAAGGTCACTGCTGTTTCGACCCAGGCACCTGCAAATGGAGCTCAGCACCAGTCCAGGGTTTAGAGGAGTAATACATCAGAATCACCAGCCAGCATGCTGTTTTGATTTTAGAGGGAGAACTGATATGGGTTTTTTTCCCCCACAAATCTCTTTAAGACTGTAAAATTTGATTTGTTGTGTTTACTGCGGTTTATAGAAGACAATCAGTTGAATCATTGCCGTTGCCAGGATTTCAGACATTTATTTTCATACTTTGTACATTTTAGTTAAGGCTACACAATTGAATTGAGCTAAGACAGCACACTGACTTTTACAGCATGCACAGGATCTAATATCCTTATATTTCAAGTTTTATCCAACACAGTCCGTTTATGATAATACCATACAATAGAATATTTAGAACCTCTGCCATCATCTGGATTATGAAGGTGTAATGAAGACATAAAGGAATATTTCTTTCACCCCACCTGAACCGTTATTATAAATACACCTATACCTCAGTAGATCCCGATGCATGCTGGCATATGATCATTTAGTAAAGCTTGGTGGCTAATATTTGACAAAACATTTTCTAATGGCTCATTAATGTTTCGTTTTATCATGGATGTTTGATGAAACAGCGTCAAGGAGAACGGCTTACAGGATTTCTGTTATAGTATAATAGTAAAGGAATATCATGAAACAACCCTGGAGAGCAATTATACCATATTCACAGTCTTAGGACTATTACTGCTGTACTGGGAGTGTTGCAGTTTTAAATGAACTTTAAGACTTTACTTGCATGTGGAAACTTGCCCTATTAATTTGAAGTCTCACTGCTGCTGTAAATTATTTATTACAGATTCAGGCACAGAAATTAGCGTCTCCAATAAAAGACAGACAGCATGTTATAGAGATGTAGTTCAAAAACTACTGAAACCACAGCTCTTGGCAGAAGTTTGAGCTTGATGGAAAATTAATGAAAAGTCACGTCTTTCAGAGTCCTCTCCGCCCAGCCAGTATTGTTGACACAAAGCCAGTTTGATATCTGCTGTTTTAGGCATTGATTGCTTTCGCTGACAGGCTGCTTTCTCCTACCATTTTCTTGAGCCTACATAGCACCCAGCAAAATCAAACACCAACCTTTTGGCCTTTAATATTCTCAGTTTTGTAGTGTTTATGAACCGGAGAACTCCTCAGAAATTCCAGCCATTATTTAATAAAACACGCAGCTTCTATTTTTTTCCCCTTCACACAGTGAGATGACCTTAAGAGTTGGGCCTTGTGTGCATTCACAATATGAACGTTGCATCTCCAGTAAAAATAAGTCATTTCTGTAAAAGAAGCTTATTATTTCTTTTATCCACAATAACAGTCAGAAAAGCGATTCCAAAATGAAGCTAAGCTGCTGGTTGCTTGCTGCTGGATGGAACTGAACTATAGACAAGGCGCCATAAAAAGAGAAGCAGTTCCAGCAAAACTAATCCTCCTTTAAGCTAATTATGGAATAACATGTGGATGGCTTAATGACAATGACAAAAGGTAGTCTCAGGACCCCTTCATTTAATGAATGCTCAACAAGCCTTGCTTGCCTAAATGGAAGCTGAAGGCTTAGTCTCTGAAGCGTGGTAGCCTAATGATATTAGATAACATAGGCAGTTTAAGGTCATTAAAACTGCTAGCTCATTTAAACTTGGTGAAATGTAAAAAGTAGATTTAGTGTAGCAGCTTCCCCAGTGAGGGAGACTTTAAAGGAATACATAAGCACTAAAAGATATAACGAGTGACTTGGAGCTAAACCCTAACTGAGTATAAAAGTCTATACAAGCAGTATCTATCAGTTTAAATGTGCTAATAACAGTCAAAAAGCATGACAGCCACCTTAAGGTCCCAGAGAACAGAGTAAAATATGACACATATTGGTACGATATTAAACTGAAGTGTTATATTAATCATCCAGCAAATCTTGAAAGAAAAATGTAAGATATGAATATGGCGTGAATGAACATGGATGAACAAACGGATCAAAGGACAGTTGGACGAAGTAATGTGAATGAAAAAATGAACAGACAAACAATGTTGACATATTGATAAAGGAATGAATGGGCAGCAGGCAGCTCCAGACAGGTGATCTAGCTTGTTAGCTTGGTCATGCTGGGTCAGCTTTAGCTCATTTCTTTGACTCTGAACTGTTTCGTGTGGGTGAGCAAGAGACATCATCCTTGGTCAGGAAATGCTTACGGATGCGTTACCCAAGGTAAGGACCATCCAGTTTACATGGAGAGGGGAGAAATACACAGCAGACATTTATTAGATTTTGGGAAGATATTCATAGAACGCATTTTGTACATGTACACTGTGGCCCAGAGGAACAAGATTAACTTAATTACAAAGAGGATACAGCGTTAGGGTGACTGGGGTTTTAAAATGTTTAAACAGATTCTATATAAAACAAATAAAGCAATAAAAAAAGTCAAATATTATCAGGTCAAAGATAGAAGTAAGAAATGGCAGGACTGTTATCAGTCATACTTGCTTTATCATTTTCTCTATTCATTTTTCCACAAATCACAGTTAGAATTCAGTTAAAAAAAAAACAGGTGATGTAGAATGGAATAATATCTCTTGTAAGTGTTATCCCACTCCCAACAATGTGTATCATGGAACAAAGAAAAAAAAGATCTATAATGTGTTTTGTAACAAAACAGTTAACAAATACAAGCTACAACTACATAAACTGAATATTATTGACATTTCACATGAAAGCACATCAGATTAGTATGGCATTCCTCATATTTAGGACTGATAATTATGAGCCAGTGTCATTATTTCTCTTTTAATCTAGAATCACTTAAATGTTTCTGCAGCTATGAGCTGAAGTCGCTCTCATCTAACGATGTAAAATTATACTATATGCACTGACTTTAAAGACTTCTACTATGCCTATGCTTAGCCAATTAGAAAACTCACAGTCAAGTGCAAGTGGAATTTTGGAGGATGGCTCTTGGCTATTGAGTTGGAAGAATACATATCTCTAGGCAAATAATTTAAAATTCAAAGACTTTAAAAAAGAAGAAAAAAAATGCACCCTGCTTATGTTTAAACAGTCGGTTTCCTCAGAATTTACATAATTTAAGAGTTTAATTAAATCTCCAGAGAGTCTTTCACTTCATGGAGTGAAGTCATTTTGTGGAGAAGATTCATCAAAAATGTGCAACGCTTTCCTGAATTAAAGCCCAGCGTCAGGTGTAGTGGCAATAATTACCTTTGCAGTACTTAATTAACTTGTCTGTAAAAGCCACTCTAATATTGCATTCTACCTTCAAAACACACAGAGGAAGAGTGAAAGCCAGCAATTGCCTGCTAGGATTATTGCAGGAGTCATGATATTCAAGGATCTATCATTAAGACTTTCCATGTCAACAAAGCACATGAATGAAGAGGAGTACATTAAGGTCTGAAATGACTGATACGTTTTATGCATATAGACAGACACAAACAATATGACACTTAATTATGTGTGATGAACTTGAATAGGCCTATGGTATATGGTCTGGTGGCTAATAGAATAAAAATGTCTTTTGCATGAAAAGTGATTACAGAAAGCGCAGCTCTTGTGTTACACTGTGGCAATGAAGCAGTCTGGCAAAGTCAGGGCTACTCTCCGTGTCTCCCCATGCAACAAGGCTTTGCCATTAATTTTTAATCAGGCTTCTCCATCTGTGTAGCAGGAGGGGCTCTGCAGCTCATGGAGGAGGAGGAGGAGGAGAAGGAGGAGGAGTCGGAGTAGACATGAGCTTAGTATACGCATTGAAATGCTTCATTTGGATTAACAAGTAAGATACAATAATCATAACAAGACCAAAATGTTGTTTAGAGTCATTACGGGACTCGAGACTCTGCTCACACAGTGCAGACACTTTTAGCAGGCACACATTAAAAACAGGCTTCTGGTGACAGCATCTTCTTCAAATAGACAAGCTGGCTATAATAGTAAATTGTTGAGCCTTTCTTCTCTCCAGCCCAGCAAGCCGCAAACCACACACGCGCATACATGTCCAAAGATTTCTGCCGCTTTGCAGTTGTAACCCTTTGTGTTCAGTTGCATTTCTGTTTTTTTCCCTTTCCATTGCTTTTTATGCATGTAAACGGTCTGCAAAGTTTTAAAGTCCAAAGTACATGCCAGATGGAGAAACAACTTTTCTCAGCTGCCTGAAATGCCATTGGAATTTAAGCTTTGTTACAAGGTGACATCATCTCATAACACAATCATTATTGCCTGCCTACCGGCAAGCTTGGCACACCCTCACACAACACACAGAGTGCTACAAAAGTAAAGTCTACAGGACTTTCAGGATTGAACTCTGGCTCAAATAGATACGGCAGAGCCAAAGCCAATGTAGGAACAGCCAAAGTGGATAGGAGGCCAAAGCCAATGAAGGCAGAACGTACCAGGATGTTGCTCTGATGGTTGACCAATCACAGCACACTAGGTAATTGAGTTGACCCTTTAAAGCATAGCGTGCTCATTAAGAGGGACTTAAAGACTAAGGGGCTCAAACAGAGCATTTTAGAGGTAATTAGTATGACACGGAGCTGTAAATTAAAACTGCAGGAGATGATTCTAAAACAAATCAGAAAGCAGTGCAGCATTAAGAATGAACCTATAACAAAATCAATATAAAATGAATCCAGACGTTATCATATTTCAAAGGTGAACTCTCACAGTGGATAATATGACAAAACGTTTAATTCACTTCTTACTTAATTCTTGAAATATGAAATAAAAAGTGTTTTTTGTGTATAAATTGACAAAAATGTCATGTTAACTCTGTATATCAGAATTTGAAAGAATTAATGTTTACATGGTTGAAAACCAGTCAGAATAAAATTGTAGGCTCAGAAATCCTGCCTAGTAATGACAGCACAAAGAACCATGAATCAAGTAAATTCAATGCATCACTTTTTCATTATGAAATCAAAATGACCTCAGGTTGTCATTATAAATTCTTCATGCTGCAGATAAGACAGATAAGAATCTTCATGTCTGTTTAGGGTCCTTTTAAGGGAACTGCTTTACAGCACTTCAGTTTAGAACAACACTGTGAAATGGCTACCGCATTCATTCTCCCTTCAAAGTCCCCTGAGAAGGCTTCATTTATGCTATTTGGATCACAGTGGATATCAATCTGTAATCAGTTTGTCACTGACTTCCACCAGCTGCCCCTCTGCGCTGGTCCAGCTCAGCTAGATACAAGCACTGCTGCAGAGGTCGTTTAGCTAAATCGGGGCAGCATGGATACAGTCTGGATAAATATTTCCATTTGTGTATTCTGTGCCTTAAAGGGGTTTCTAAAACTGGAGTTTCATATGATATTTCTCATATTATGCAGTACTCTGTATCACAGAACTGTATACCTCAGCCTCACTGAAGCTGAATTTGATTTATTGTATCCTTCTCATGCTTTGCTTATCAATGATCCCTCTTTACAACAACAGAAAATACATACATAATAATGGGAATGCTTGTAGTGTCAACCAAACCTGACTATTACAGGATTTGCATATTCCATTCTGCACCGCAATCAGATTTTAGTATGACTAACCAGAGATGCATTTGACTGTGAAAGGTGCATGCATGTGGCCCACATTTTAGCAACACACAATCCAATTAAAGGATATAGATAACCAGGATCCTTGCTAACTTTAGCTTTAAGCTCATTGCCCTGCTCATCTGACAGGTGATTTTTGTTGCTTGAGTAATCTATTCTGTCCACTATAATGATAATTTAAAGATTAGCACAGCTATGTGTCTGAAATAAACTAGTCAGATGCCTAGCAGAAATGTGAGCTATCTGACTTTGTTCTGTATTCACTGGCTAATGGATAAAGCCTGTCCCAAAAGTCCATCCCAAAGCTGTTGTAGTTTTGCAAAAGTTCCTGCCACCTTCAAGAGGCATCATCAGAAGGAGGTTTTCTCACTCTGGAGACAGCTGTGGCAGTGACGTAGAATGTGAGAAAACATGTTTCCTGCAGAGAAACTGTTTCAGAGAACTAAACAGAGTAGAATGAACAAATTGTTCATTTTGGCTGAAGGGCTCCAGACTTTAATGTGGTGACTTCACTGAAAATAGAGGTGCTCTGAATTGACTTGGACAAATGAGCAAAAAAATGACAAATGGTATTTAATGCTATACGGTATATCTTATATAATTTGAGTGAAAAGTAGGAAGACGTCTGTATCAACTAATCAATTAATCTTTTTACACTATAAAAAATTATCTAAAGTCATAAATTCTTTACGTTGCAGATAAAACAGGTGAGGTGTGGAAATGCAAATGCTCAGTGCAGTGTATCAACATTCACAGGTGGCATATTGCCTGCGTGCACACAAACACGTATGACGAGCACACGATGTGAGCTTATATACACGCACCATCCTCCAGCACTCCAACACATGAATGTATACACAGTCAGTCGCCCTCCAGCACTCAACACATTCCCTCTTTATTCCAAACACACACACGCACACACATGCATGCACTTTGGAGGTGACTGTGCTGTGCCTGTGCGCTCTCAGGTCTTGGTATGGGGTTTTTGAACACCTGGCATTTGAGTGACAGCAGCATTCCAGGAAGAATGATTCCACCATAACAAGCTGGGCCCCACCCGCCTAAACCTCCCCACACATCACAGCCACCTCTGGACCAATATTGATTTCACTCATTTTCTGAGGCGCCACATGAATTAAAAATGCTCGGCACATGCATTCCGTGCTCTGAGCTGTCTTGGCAAATCCATTTTCTGCCTTGAGCTCAATTATATGCAAATCAGGAGAGAGAGAGAGAGAGAGAGAGAGATTTAATTAGGCTCTTGTTTTCCTGTTTTTTCCCGCCATGTACATTTTGCAGGCTGAAATAGCATCAGTGGTTGAGGCGGTCACTGTTTGACCCCTGCAGGACTAAGGAAGTCCATTCAAAGGAAAACAGTGCTATGAAACCA
Organism: Semaprochilodus insignis; assembly: GCA_034552555.1. NCBI lineage: Eukaryota > Metazoa > Chordata > Actinopteri > Characiformes > Prochilodontidae > Semaprochilodus > Semaprochilodus insignis. The sequence goes on along the minus strand of CM067484.1, from coordinate 17,290,077 downwards.
GACACAAGGAAAGGCGTAAAATAAACAAGCTTCAGCTGCATTGAATATATAATTAACACAAGCCTCTGCATGTGCGGAGACTGAACTCCAGAGTCAAAACTAAAGCTGGCCTGAATAGCCTTAATCCCAGCTGTCTTCATCCACAAATATGTCTGCGACTGCTGCAGTTTTGCTGTGGAATTCAGTGCTGGGGCAAAATAATTGACCCAGCATAAGAGTTACAGTACCATGCCAACCTGTAGACCACTGTTCATTTATTCATATTATTGTCGAAGCCACCTTATGCACAAGGAGATTACACATAAGCTTGCATGAGGAAGGGAAAACCGAATAAAAGAAAGTGAAGATCTGACTCTTAACACCTGTGCAAGGCCTGTTAGATCACCAAAACCGTCCGTGTCAGATAAACAGTTCCTAAAGCTTTTAACTTTGAGAGATAGGGGGAAAAAAATCATGCTCCACTTTTACTTCAGATCTGAAAAAAAAATCACAGGCATTTCTGTCCATCCTTACTTAGAAAAGGGAATAGACAAAAAAGAAGAAAAATTACAAATCAAATCAAGAATAACCATTCTCAGAACAATGGACTGGCCACTGGTGACCCCAGAGCCCAGACCTCAATGTTACTGAATGTGTTTAAGATTACAAATTGCAATCAACTCTTAGCCTGAACTTTGGAGGTGTGGAAAGATATTGTTACAGATTTCTTTGAATAGAGGCCAAGTCCTGAAAATGAAAGATGTAATAAAGGCAAAGAGTGGACATGCTAAATACAGAAATATCTGATACTAATTTGTTGTTGAAGGATGTTGAAGAATAACTTTTACTCAATAACTTAATTTAACTACGTCTTGTCTCTGATTTGTACCACTATACTATATATTCCTTGCTAACTGTGGGCTAAGGAGTAAGCGCAGAACTGTAGGAGGAGGACAAAACATAGAGACCTTGCTCTAGAATTGCTCTAGGAAGCTAAACCCCAGATGAAGGAAAAAAAAACAATCTTTTTGATTTGACTCCATTTTAAAAAGTTATTTCCAGAATAACTTATGCTGATTCAATCAACAGAAATAAGTATGAGGATCTTGTGTAGATATCTAAACAGCATCATGCAAAAATTAGCATTTTTGCTTTAAGGAGTCCCCCTTTTCACTTTACACCACTGTTGTTAACACAAATTGTGCTTTTAGTCCCCCTAACAGGGACAGCTAAATATGTGCATTTGTTGATGAGCTGAAGGATACAGTATCTTCCCTTTGTAGGCATATGGATGGTAAAGATAACACAGATAACACACAATTTCGGTTGTTTCTATGTGTAAAGCCATATAGTACATTGGCCTACAATACACACATGCACACAAAAGCAGCTGGAATTCGACACAACTCTGCCAAGATAGATAATATAACAGGATTTTATTACAGGAGGTGCAAACTTTCATGGCATTTTTTGGCATAAGATTGACAAGGACTGATCAAACCTCTTGGCTGCTTGACTTGAATTTATTATTTTGTATGCTAGGCTGAAACAGGGCTGAGGTTAGATGACTTCTGACACTGGAAAAACTATAAAAAACTAAGAAGTAAGACTGTGATGCCACAGATACGGTTACAGTCTACATTGCAATCTTACAGAAATACCATTGGCAGGGATGAAAAGGTTTTCCCATAAGCTGTGAGACTGTCTCATGTCCTTTTAACTCTTCTACATCGTCTTTGGTCTCTTTGCTGTTTCTGTCATGATGTCTGCGCTGGAAATATCTTCTACTTATAGCTAGCTGAAGACCCACAGTTGTTGGTGTGTGACGTGGTGCCGTAAAACATTGTGCAGCTCTTCTGAGAGGTCTTGTGCCCGCACCACCAAAATTTAATAGCGCTATTGCAGCCACTCTGAGCCATGAGTGGCATCAACAGAGATGCCATCCTGCCTATTAACGCTCAGGGCACCATCAAAATGATTTTGAAGCTGTTATTAAATTGAAGATTTAGACAATGTTGCTTTAAGACATTGCATACAGCAATATTGCATTTGTCTACTTGCGCCCAGCCTGTATATGTCATTAATAGTGTGAAAGCCAGCTCTAGCTCTGTCTCCCTCCTTCTTCTTTGCTTCAATGCTGCACTAATGGTCGATCATTTTGTGATGAGAAATTGGGCTGAGCGCTTCTCCTGATAACATCGAGGCATTGCTTCGCCACCAACGGAAATCTTATCAGGTACATCAGCATTACGCTGTATCTCTCAGAGTGCTGACCCGATTTCCCCTCTCCAGCTGGCTGCCTCTTTTTCCCGCCGAAACGCTTCACAAAAAACACATTACTGTTCATTACTGCCTTCAGGTTCTGCTAAATAAATGGGCACTGTGGGGCGAAGAAACATGTGGAGCATCCAGAAGGTTGCAGAGACTAAGAAAATAATGGCCTCTGAAAAATCACTCCTATTAAGCCTTTGAATCATGAAATGGAGTACAAGCAGTTACCTTCAAAACAGTGCTCATATCTCACAGCAGCATGCTCTGCATCTGGCCCTGTAGACGTAAGAATTTCAGTCCTTGGCTGGATAATCTCTTTAAGCTTCACACAACATGTAATTTAATTTAGCTTCTCTGGAATGAAGAAGGCCAGTTAATTAATCAAAGCATGAGCCGTGGATGTAATCTTTCACTTCATTTACACGTCAACTCTCACTGTGAAATGCTGTAGGAGTTAGAGTGTAAAGCATATGCTTGCTAACCGTATGCATAAACACTGTGGGTGTGATATCAGTGCTCTGTGGCTTGTGGTCTTAGAGATCAATGCTTAGTCACCCATTTTAGAGTCCTAAAAATGCTTAACGTCTCACGGTGCCTCAAGCAAACAGAAATGAAACAAATGGGTCAAGAAAATGAAACAAAACCAACCAAACAAACAAAAAAAAAATGCACTGGAGTTTTCATTCATTTCATTTTCATTTCCAGCTTCCGTGTAAAACTGGAAGCCATTAATGCAAGTAGAGTCTGCTTAGTGTTATCCAATAAAAAAAAGATAAGTAGTGAGACTAAAAAAAATCAGAATGAGGATTAATGGAACTCTTTGTGGATGTCGCACAAGGTCATGTTTTATTCAGGGCCTCTGGAGGATCATACTTGCAGATAAATCACAGATAAAGACCCTGTGAAAATTGGCAATATTTTCATAGTGCCCAACTACTCAGCAGGGACCGCGCTGGTGTCATGTGTGTATATCTGCCCGCTGAGGTGCAAATTCACTTTTTTGGGGGAGATTTTTGCCCAATTAACTCCCCAAGGTCAGTAGTCTCCAAATCCCACCTGCTGGTTGATTCCCTCATTTTGTTGTAACGTATCAACCAATCAGGAAATGTGAAAGCGAGCATGTGCCTCCTCTAAAACATGAAATGTTTTGGAACTGTGGCTCACACTGCGATGTAGGGCAGCTGCATGCATTTCGATTGACAGGAAAGAAGAATTAGAGCGCTCAGCACTACAGTTGCACTCACATGGATGGATGTGGCATCGTTCAAGGTGAAAGGGTTCATGAATTCAGCAAGGCTGAATAAAAACAGGGTTTTCTTTAATTGCTAAAGAAGTGCTTCCATGCTTAAGTGGTTCTCGTTTGTCATAACCACCAACAACTGATCAGATTTCTTATAAACATACACCTACTCCAACAGCGTTTTCCATATCATTAAACACTCAAACTCATGGCCCACTGGCTTGGATAAAATACGGACATAGGATGTAACCAGCAGACTAACGTTTGCTCGGTTTTAATTGTGAAATGTGGGGCTGTTTTGATGAAGGTACAACTCTCAATCTACGTTCGAATGTGAAGATGCACTAAATCCCGATCCCAAGGCTGGTGAGGATCTTAACGTGTTTGTGGTAAGGAAGTAGCGGTTTATGAATAATGAAATTGTAGTTTGGGGAGGTTTTACTGAGTGCAGCAGTTGTTCCCTTGAATAGAGCATAATAAAAGATGTAAAACTCGAATGTGGTGTTTTATCTTTGATGTTTTAACAACGAGTAACGCCATCAAGAGCTCCTCCTACTGGATGTTTGCAGGCATGTGCAAAGCCAACCTCATCAAATTTAAATCTAAACTTACAGATGTGCCATGAATTACTAGTCAATCACAACTGTACTTTGTGAAAAAGTATAGTGAATGTAGAATTCACATGTACAGTACATTCAATGTATTTTTAAACTCATCATCAACAGAATAGTTGCACCCAGAAGGAAGTGTCAGACTGCAGTGCTATTTGGAAGGAAGATAAAGGAAATCAGAAATAATAACTGATGAAAAATGTAGACTGATATGGGCAATATCAGTGTCTCTCAGTATGGCATCGGGTCACATTGTTTGCTAATGCAACATGCCAGACATCTCGAGTTCTAGAGGTTCCTAATGGTGTCCTGTGAGAACATTCTTACGCAGTTCCTGCAGATTTTGCAGTAGTGGTGGAGGTGGAGTGACACCAGGTCTTCTGGGCGTGTGACAAGAAACTGTTCATTTTGCTGCTGACCACGGTGCCTCCACACACAGATTTCTTGGCCATCTCCACTAAGACAAAAGCGGGACTCATCACTGAAGATGACCTGCTACCATTCTGAGTCACTCCATGACAGTCTGGTATGACGCCACTGCAGTCTTTGGTGACACTGAAATGGTGTTAACGGCAATTGTCGCAACGGTCTGGATGCATGTAGTTCTGCATCATGCAGCGTCTGCCAATGATGCTGGCACTAACAGGATAACTCATGGAGGGCATCATTGTTTGTCAAATGTCCGCAATGGTGGCTGTTGGGTCAGTCAGGTACAGCGATTAAGGCCCATCCTTGCTTACGTTACATGCGCGGCCGAGCGTGACACTCGACTCGTTCATATGTCTCATGATCTGAAACCTACCCACCAAGTTTCATTCCTGTCGGTTGATTTCTTCTGAGTGCACCTATTTGTACACCTGTTCTTTTGATGATAAGTGTAATATGCTATTACTCTTGCATACTACAGGTATGGGTGGTATCCCTGAAGGGGCAAACTGGCCACACTTACTGCAAGAATAAGATGACAATCCCCTGTTTACCTCTCAGCTAAGTGACACACTAGTCATCATAGAGTACAGAACATCCAGTGAAAAGGGAAACTGGCACATGAAAGAGCAAGTGTTCCCTGAGATAAAGATAAAAGTGCGCACAAAGTTGGGTGTGTTGGGTACTCATGATGCAATGCGTCATGTGTTTTACTCTTTCCACAGCTGTGGTGTCATTCAGCGGCCAGGGCAGGTGGAAAACAATGATGCTGCACTCCTTAAAAAAGTGACCGAAAACGTGTTGGCGGATTCAGGTTTCTACCTTCATAAGGAAGAGGCCTACGGGGTTGGAGCTGTCTTCTAAACTGAGCAAAAATGAATAAAACATAGCTGAGCCGTTGCCATGTTTCAACCTAAAATGTCAGTCTCTTCTTCACTAGCGAGATTCAATGGCTTTTTCTTCCCTGCTGTGATTCAGTTAACAATGGCATGAACTGTACTTTAGATTCCTAAAATATTCATTCTGTATTAACACATTCTGGCAGAAACATCACACTTGTGCCTCTGTGCAATAGAGAGTGTCGGCAGATTCTACCAGTTCTTTGAATCTCGCAGGCTGTGAAATATTAAGGAGGTCATTCTGTAGCTGCCTGCCGCATTTTCTGAAAGTAAACAATAGCAAAGTGTCATAACACAAAGCTTCACAAATACTCATACTCACTACAGATATACGCAGGGGGTAACGGAGGGGGGCCCGAGACTAGGACAGTGGGAGGGAGGAACAAAGAGAGAGAGGGAGAAAGGGAAGGGGAGATGTACAGTAAGTAGTGAATATGCTTGTCAGCAGAATCTGTGTCATACATCTCCGGTAGGTATGGGCAGAGTAGCAGGGAGAAGAAGGAGAGAGCAAGGGAGCGAGACCAAGCCACGTGCTTCGACAGGAAACAAAGCCATGTGGGAGCCGAAAGAGAGCGTGCACAAGCTCTGGCATGAGAATTCACTGTCTGTGCTGACATATCTGAAATGCAATGAGTGTAGAATATGTCACTGTGTCACAATCTGTCACATTCCTTTAGGGCTGTCATTATCGATTATGTAAGTCATTGTGTTATGAACTGATTATTGTGGTGATTAATTGAGTAATCAGCTCGTTAAAAAAAGCCGAACAATGACAAACAAATGGGCTTACGAAAATAATAACAGGCCGTGCTAAAAAGATTCCTCAGGATTTGCTCACCTACTTTACTGTAAAAGCTTAACAAGGAATATATCACTGATAAATGCATAACTAGCATCCTAATTAATAAGCGATTAAGGTCACAGATGTTTTAACACCATTAACAACAAGTTTGAACGAACTTTCCATAGTTCTACCTCCACAGATCTCCACTTGAGTAAAAGTACTAAAGAGTTTGCCTTCAAATGTACTTAATTATGGAAAGTAAAAGTAGCATGGTTTATTATGGATCTAATGTCCTATTATAATTTTTGCAAGAACATTCTTGTTTAATGAACTCATGTTAGATGAAAAGACTAAAGTGTCACTCTTGGTCCACCACTCTTTTAATAGAAGGTCATTAATTAGTCTGACTCTGATGTATATTCTAAAAATCATAAGCACAAAACACTGAAGGAGAACAGTTTCCATCAGGCGGAACCAAGCTCTGCCCAACAGGTCAAAACAAGCTCAAAACACTCTGTACCTCGATTGATGCACTCACTTCACTCTTCTTTTGTTTTGATATATTACGTTTTTATGCACACATAAGCCAAAAAGAAGGACAAATTTGGCATAATGTAGTGGAGTAAAAAGTAAGTTCCTGACCTCCACTGGTAAACACAAACTCCACACCTGTCGACAATGCTCACTGGAGAACTACAGATAAATAAACAAACTAACAAAAGCAGCAATAAAGTGGGCAGCTGTAGTTCCACTCTAAACAAGATGTAACGTCCAGTAAAAGCATGATGGGAGGATGGTGGAGTATCAAACATGGGGGAGTCAGATCTTCAGTCAACCACTGAATTATTTAAATAATTTCATAGCTCAACAAAAACACATATAAACAAAATAGCAAAAATGTATCAACATCAGTTTATAACTGTAAATGAGATCAGTACAAAATGTAAAAGATGAATTAACATGATTGAACTATCTACTAATTGTCACTGAATCTTAAAAAAGGTACATTTTATTCAATTGTTGTTTAAATAGAGTAATCCAGTTTAATCATGTCTGCCTTACATTCCAAGATAAAATCAACCGATGGCTATTTTCCTGTCTCTCATGGCTGTTTATAGTTCAGAGCTTATATAAGAAGCGCATAAAGCGATATCACCAGAGGAACGGATCATGCAGCCAAGAGCTGAGACAGACCGTGGGCCGTGGTGGGCTCCCATGGCAGTACGGCTCATTTTGAGGCTGGCACGGCTAATAGGACGCGCAGCAGTGTCTTAACTGAAGCTCTCTGTAGCATAATGAATCAGCGGGCAGGAGAAGAACACCCCAGAGGAGGCGCCATCTTTTTAACCCACTTTTTGAAAATGCACTCGGTCAGACACGGGAGAGCCTGCATGAAGTCTGGATCAGTAAAGAACTCACAACCCTTCTAGGCTCACTGAAATCAGCAGGACAAGAGGATCTCAATACAGAAACAAAGGCCAAAAGCATTAGAGACAGAGAAAGCGAGAGGAAAGTGTGAAAAAGCAAGAGAGGCAGAAAGACTGAGAATAAAGGATTACAATATTTCTGAAGGGCTAATCATTACACTCATGTCTAATCTACAGAGAGGGCAGTCTCAATGAATAATGTCTGTAGTCTATATGAAAGTTAACACTGTGCACTGGAAAAGTGATGTACTTGATTGTAACACATCGTTAGAAAGACTAAGATACGTTACATTTTCATAAGCTACTTCAACACAGTGTTATGTACTACCCCCTCCTGGGTCCGCGCAGTACTGCACACGGCTACTGCACACGGCTACTGCCATGCCCCTTTGTCTTTCTTTTCCGGCTCCTCCCTGGTTCCACCTGCCCCACCAATTCTACACACCTGCAGATAATATAAGACCCATTAAAATTCCCATATATGCCCCTTTGTTTGCCCTGCCTTGTTGCAAAGCCTCTGTGTTACCTATATGAGTCTGAGTCTTGTTTCGGTTGTGTTTTTCCTGTTTTTGACCCTTGCTTTTGTCTCCTGGTATTGTTGTTATGGATTTCCTGCTGATGTTGCCTTGCTGTGTTTTGACCACTGCCTGTTTGGACTCTTGATTATTGAACTGTACTTAATAAAGCCAATCTGCGCGTGCACTCTTCCTCAGCCCCATCATTACACACAGTTTGTCAATCATTGTCTTGGTATCCTATTTTTCATGTGCAAATAATGGATAGAGTTAATTATATGTAGAGAAAAAACAACACTTCACAAAACAATACTAAATGACTATGTCAGTTTAATACAGTAACACTATGTTATTTGCTCATTTCCCTAGCAGTGTGCCACCCCAATAAAATCTCTGGGTCTTACCCCTCCACCCCACTTTAAAAGGTCCCCTGGTGGGGAACACATTATAATCATTTTCATGTGTCAATATGAAATGTATAATACAATAACTGAAAACTGCCTTTTTGCAGGCAATATCAACATCAGTAACCAATAAATGCCATTTTCTTTTATTTTAAAACAAGTTAATATCTACAATTCACATATACATGCAGCACACGTTTGATGGATTAAAGATGGATCACTGATCTGTTTTATATAGTTAAATCAGAGAGCACAGCAACTGCAAACATCTGTTTATTTACAAATATTTGCCATTATTTGACTCACACCATCACCTCTGGCTTCAAGAGGTGCAAAATTGCTCTAAATATATTTTACACCCATACACAGTGAGTGTACACTCTTATTATTATAACAGCGGCATTCCTGAAGTATGGAAAATCTAATCTATTCTACACATTTCAGTGAGAAAAGGAAAAAAAAAAGAAATACTGCAGCACTTGTGAATATGTTTGTTAGTCCGTACACCAGCTAAAAACGGAGATTTCAGTTTCTTTTGTAATTCCAATACTGGACTGATAATATTAATAATAATTAAATTACACACTCAGCCATTTCAACGTCATGGCCATCATCTGTTCCTCTCCTATGCAATGCAATCGAGCTTCACTTCATTACAACGCTGCCTCGAAAAAAAATGCAAGGAATGAAGGAGAAGAATGCTTAAACGCATCAGGAAGAAAATGAGGATGAAGGAATCTTGAAGGTGACAAAGAACCGCAGAAAAACTGCATGGAATTCCCTACATGCTGGAGGACATGGTTTTCTGTAAACAACAAAATAGTCCTACATATATACAACACACTATGAATAAGGGAAGCCTACTGGCTGTGCAATTTAATCTAAATATAGCCTGTGTCTAGAAAATTGTCCATAAAAATTCTCAGCCAATCAAATAAGGAACAAAATGCATAGTTAATGTCTGTGCCGTATTACGTAAGAGTTACTTGCTTTATTTGAGCCCAAGAAAAAACTCTAGCAAATAAGTTAGTGTTAAGAAAATGTAATGAGTACTGGGATTACTGAATGTGAGTGAAAAACATTCATGATGGTGTTTGAAGAAAGAAATGTTTGCTATTAATCAGGATTTCATCGTCAAAAGAATAGCTGCAGGGAAGTGTTGGATTACTGTGCTATTGGGAAGGAAGGTAAAGGTTACCAGGAACAATAAATGATGATAAATTTAGACTGATATGGGCAATATTTATTGATCTGCACATACAGAAGTAGTGTCTCTCAGTACGACATCAGGCCGCCATTTTTGTTATCGCAATATGCCAGACGTCTCAGCATGGAGTTCTAGAGGTTGTGGTGTCGTAATGGTGTCCTGTGATAATCCATCTCATGCAGCTTGAATATTCTCACACAGTTCCTGCAGATTTTGCAGTAGGGGTGGAGTGACACCAGGATTTGTTGGGTGTCTCCACCAAGACAAAAGTGGGTCTTGTCACTGAAGATGATCTGCTGCCATTCTGAATCACTCCATGACAGTCTGGCACAACACCATTGCAGTCTTTGGCGACGGTGATGTGGTGGTAAGGGCAGTTGTCTTAATGGTCTGCATGCATGTAGTCCTGCGTTGTGCAGCAGTCTGCTAATAGAGCTGGCACTAACAGGATGTCTCATGGAGGGCATCACTGCTCAAATGTCAGGCAATTGGCTGGTTCTTCCTTTCTGTGGTTTGTGTAGGTCTCCTAGATCCTTCATGTCACTGGTACTTGCCTTACTCTATCCTCTACCGGCAACAGCGTGCTATGGTAATATCTGCATGACTGGTATGGCACACAATACGTTGATAAGACCATCCCACATCCCAGAGCTCTACGACACCTCTCAAACTCTTCCAACTGCTTGAATTGCTTTTGAACTCTTCTTCGAACCTTACTTCGCTTGCAAAGGACGCTACCAACACAACAGCACAAGTCAGAAAGCATGTGCAACTGGACAACCTTATATTGTCAGTCAGGTACAGCGATAAGGTTAGTCCTTGCTTATGTCACGGCCGAGCTTGAAACTTCATTCGGATGTCTCACAATGTCAAACCTACTAAAGTTTCCTTCCTGTCGTTTGATTCCTTCGGGGTGTATCTATTCTTTTGACGATAAGAGTATTTTACTGTGCTAATAACACAGTTTCTGATTTCACTCGAAAGAAATTCAGATCTATATAGGACCCATATTGGGGCATTTTGAACATTCAAAATTTGGCAATAACACAGCACAATCACAGTGTACAATCAAATGGCAGTTGAATGATGTTGTTTTAATGCCGTAGGGAATGCAAGAGCACCACTGATGAGACAGTATTGGAAATTCAGCACAGTCGCTAATGAGCAATGAGGCGTCACCTCTCAGCTCCAGCTCAATACGCTGAGAGGCATCAGCAAGCGTTGCTGGTGTCATTACTGCACCGACACTTCAGAATAACAGCTCTGATGTGGCCTCTTCAATGACACTTTTCTCACTGCCACAAAAGCAATGCAGCATAAAACCCTTACAGAACCTGATACCGTAGAGCTCCTCCTGGATACAGCTCCATTCCACCAGAACGAGGGTATGACGGTGGTAGCTATGTTCTGACCAGAACATGGGGCTGACTTCTGACCTCGTCGATGGCTTTGTCAGGGAAAGAGAGGGATGGTCTGAATCAGTGAGATTATGGATTAAGGTTCTGGGGTTGTGCTGATGCAGAACTGGGCTGGATTTCAGCAATGCTGCGTGACGGCTCCGGGGACGCATCCGGGATCAGGTTAACGCGATTGAGAACATTCTTTTCTTCTTTCCAGACAGGATCCGGCGGGATAAAGTTTAAGGTCGTCTTTTTTAGGGCTGGTCATCACATACCACAGCACACCACTGAAAAAGAAGAGCTCATAAATGGGATTCTAACAAAGCCAAGAAGCTAGGCTTTTAAAATCCCCCTCACTCCCCTAGATTCATGAAACAGTGTATGTGTGTGAGGCGTTTGTGTGGGTACTTGAGAGAGCGGGAACGAGAGGGAGAGGGAGAGCAAGTGAGAGCCTTTGATGAGCACTTGAGCTTTGTATTAGCACTCTGTGTAAATATCTGGGAGGGTTCTGAGGGAGTGGAAATGACTTATTATAACCATTTCCTGTGAATTATTTCAAAATTACTGATAAAAGGCAAAATGTATTTATAGTGCTCTGCTAGGTTGATTCTGAATGGATATGCTAATACACTACAAAAGAAAATTATGGAATTATGGAATGGTAATTCAAATCTTCGCCTTTGATGACACAAAAATACACTGTCTTCCATTAATATTCATATCTCTCCCCAATATTCGACTTACATTTCTGTGCATTTGTGTATTTCCTGATGATTGCCAATGCGCCACTAAAAATGATTCCCATTTGAATATTCACCATGAGTTTCTGTAATGCTGCGAAACTTCAAGCTGTGCTGTCATGCTGTATTGTGTATTTGGTCCTATTTTATCGGAGGTATGCTACCTCTCTCTCTCTCTCTCTCTCTCTCTGTGTAAGATTGTCTTGCTGAGGGGGCTGTGGCCCCTGCGCTCTCTCTGTCACCTCATCCCGATGGCTGTATATTGTTGATGTTTTTCTTTTTTCTCTCTTTTACTTCCCTAGCTCATCTCTCTGGCCCCAGAGGTTAATTGTCCACAGCTCCCTCGTGTCTCTTATTGATTAGAGTACGTGGGAGGTTTAGGCTCATCTTCATCGATGGTGGCGGCATTCTGTAGCTCAACTTTACCATCAGGCAGGGCCATCAGCCTCTTCACCCCAGAGAGGAGTGCTTTTCCCCAGCTTTCCCACAGGGATTGGCCCCTGTGGCCACTAACACGAGCACCATGTTGTTGGCCAGTCTCAGAGACAGTGCTACAGGGCCAGTTTTACTTACAGAGCAGGAGCAGGAATAAGCAAGCTGAAGGAAAAGTCATTTCCAGCCGCAGCAGGGGCGAGAAAGGGACGTTAGCCCCCTCTCGTCTCCTCTCACGGAGACTGTCAATCTCAGGGAGATGTCACTAACTGACAGGCCTGTCACTCCACATTATCTGTGCCTTAGTTGTAAAACACACGCACACACACACACACAGACGGTCCGTAAAACACACTGCGGTCCTCGCATGTCGTGCTGCCTGAGCAAAATAAGACAACAGCTCTGTCCCCGACATAGTGGTGTCAGGCAGAAGCAGCTAAGACCCAGTGCGCATCAACCCTGTCACTGCGAGAGACTTTTTTCCATCTTCTGCTGTTGATGAAGTAGAGGCAACCTTGCAGTAAATAAAAAGAAAATGCCATTTATCTTGTTTATGTTGGAGGCATCTGAGAGTAACCGTCCATCACATACACGCATGCAAGCCTGCACGCACGCAAAAACACACCATACCGTACTTTTTCTCCCTCCAGTCATCTGTCAGATGCTGAAAAAAACACAGAGATATGCCTTTCTACATGCTGGGTATATGTGAAAAGCCGATAAGACGTGCCAGTATTCCAGTATTAAAAGCAACTGGACAGATCAGAGATTGCATTCAGCTCAGTGGACCCTTTATAGGACTATTTTCGTTACCTTCCCCTGGGAGCATTACACACAATGAATTGTAGTAAATTGAATGAATGCTAGCAAAGCCTAGTTAGAATTATGCAAACCACATAATGGTCCTGCTGGCTTTAGTTCACCATAAGCAAAGTCAGCAGTTTTGGGTGAGCTATTCCCTTAAATTTGTATCTTCCTTTACTTTGATGCCACTATGTGATTGCACCAAATTAATTTACAGTACCTTACTGTAATAATACAGGAGAAAAATAAACATTCTTTAATATAAACCACTGGTTTCACAAACCAAAATAAGAGATTTTACAAACCAGTGACCCCCCCCCACCAAAAAAAAGATCTCCTTTCGGGTGACAATGTTTAAGTGTTAACATGACAAATTAGAGATTGGCCATAAAAATATAATATTGAGATATTTCATGACATTTTCACATTGCACAATATTTTCACATCACAATAGGCATTTCTTCAAACATCTGATCAGCTGGAACAGAGAAAAAAGAACCAGTAAAAAAAAAAAACAAAACTTAAAAATGATTATAATATTGTATCGTGTTTATGATATCATTTATCACAATATTAATATACACTCATTGATAAAACACCCCTAGTAGTGAGGGACGCTAACAGCAGTATCTGCAGGACATCCTTCCCACAGCAAGGGTTTCCCAGGAATATCTTCAAAACTTCAGATTTCAGACTTCAGATTTCAAAACTTCCTTGGCCTGCGTGGTAGCAGGTCGCAGGATCTACGGGCCAAGCTGCACCATCTGTGGGCAAATGTGCTGCAGGATGCCATACAGAACCTGTATGCCTCCATGCCCAAACATATCTAATCTTGTATCCAGGGTAGAGACGGCCCAACAGGGTACTAGAGCCTACTTTCAATTGTACAGTTTTCCCCAATAAACTTATCCTTTCACTGTAATACTAAAATCAATACGAGCATAATCATTAAATTCACACATATAATGTTTCATTTAAATCCAGCAACTCCTTCTTGGTGCAATATTTTTTTGTCAATGAGTATATATTGTCATATTGCTCAGACCCCTGTGACTAATTACGCCACAATCTGCATTTCTTAGTACAGCGTGGGTATTGTCAACACCGCTTAACTGCATGATTTCTTCGCCGTATTGTCCATCCCTAATCTCCGTAACATCTCTGTACTTTCTCCTAGCTGACAATGAGATCACATGAAAAGACAACTGAGACCCATTCAAGTGTCCTGCTACTCAGATAATTCTCCTAAACAAAAGACCTCCATAATCTTGCATGTGTCTCTTTGGAGTTTTAATAGACATCTCAAATTCAAACACTGTGCTCAGATTTGTTGAAATAAAATCTTTACAGTTCTCTGGAATTCATCTTCTCTGCCTAGTTCGTGTTGTTCTAAAAGACACTGCTTTAAATTTATTTTGCAGTGACTTGAAAATCAGTGTAATTTTCCCAGGCGAATGGCGGCAGGTATGAATTTGGAGCAATTATCAACATCAAAATACTGTTAGCTGCCCAGTGGGGAGGTGGAAAATCTACTCAGCAAGCTTTTGTATGTCTTTACAGCAATTCAAGGACACTAATTGCATTTAATCTCTCTTCAGTGAATTACACTTATCATCAACAGTCATTTCTGAGGACAGCAATAATTTCTCCATTTACTCAAGAATGACTGCTAATGTGGTTTGCTCACATAGAACAAGGTTTTTTTAATGCGAAACACCATCATCACAAAGCGTGTTTGAATGACAAGGGCTGCCAAAAATCACAAGGCAATTTGAGTGACAGTTATAGCTTCACCTTAATTGTGAAGGCTTGATTGTCAATAATGCTCGCCAGCTGTCCGCACACAGCTCTGATACTTGCAGCTGGACTGAAGCTACCTTGGTCTTCTCTGTACTTCAAACAGTTCTGTATAGCATTTGTTGTTTTCTAGGCTAAAAGGAGAGCTTACCGAGCCAGTGCTCCCCTGTGATCTTGCCGAAGCCCTCACGATAAGCAGCCCAGTCCCTGTAGAAGTTTACAGAGCCGTCCTCTCTACGCTGGATCACCTGGAAAACAGACATCAAAAAAAAAAAAAAGGCTGTTAAATTACCACTCTGATCTCAAGAGGGCAGCCCCCATAGCAACATGAGACTGGCTACAAAAAACCTGCTACATACACTGATAATAATCATAAACATCAGAAATGTTTTTAGATGTTGGCAAAAATAATGTAGCCACAAAAACATAGTACATAAGACAATTCAGCATTCCCACAAAACAATGAGGTACTGATGCTGACTGACAGTACCCGGTGAGATAGCCAGTGTTTATTTACATTGTATTTGACTTGAGTGAAACTGAACTCTGTCTGGACAGTGAGCATCCAGCCCTGCTTTTCTAATACTCAGACTGCACATGACCATTATGTGGAGAGGACACTAAAGTACCATCTGTCATCACCCTCCATGAGCTCTCTCTGCTGTTCCTCTCTCGAAACCGCTGAGTCCTCAGAAAACCGATCCAACCTTGTGCTAGCTCGCCTCCAGGTGTGTCCTCTGTCTGTGCCTTGCACTCATGTGCAAAAGTCTGAGCTCCCCTTTTGTTGATTTTCTAAGTGAAAATAAGCCCCATCCTCTACAGAGGACACATTAAACTCAACCAATAGACAGAAACTTTACAGAAAGTGTCATATTTGTTCCCTGTAATGAAAGTGCACTTATATTCATTCAGAAAATCAACAAAACACTGAATTTGACCAGCGATGTCAAACTATTGCACCACTGTATGTTCTCTAAATAAGTGTCATGAAAGGGTGGTTCTAACAGCAGAACCATTTTTAGAAGCGGTGTCACAGCTACATCAAATAGAGAATGGTAACACTTCACTGTAGGGCAGTGTTCATAAGGCCATATGGTACCTGTATAAGGTACTATGCAACGTATTACCATATACCACAGCATATCTGAAAACTTTACCAGGAGTCAATCAATATCAATTAATGTGTGGAGGAGTATGTTACAAAACTAGAAATTTTACATTTCCAAAAGATTTACTGTTAGATCAAACATTTTGCTGGCACTGAAACTAGGAACTGCAGAGCTATGAAAAAAGTCAGCTAGCAACCAAGCTCAGGCTGGAGTAGCTAGTCAGCATGGGACCCCGCCCCCCTTATTTCAGGGTTTTTTTTGCACACTGAAAATTGATAAAATGAGATTCACTTAGCCACAGAAAATGGTTACCTTTGTTTAACTACATTAACTTGACAAGTTATGGCATACTATCAGCATTATGTCACTGATAAACACTGAGCCTCGAAGTCTGTCACTTCACCCTAGAAACTCACAGGACACTGTAATTTCAGAAAACAAAATGTCACTCATACTTGAACACGTTTACAAATGTTTATATAGGTCCCTGTCAGTTGTCATAAAGTGCTTATACATCCTTTTGAATACTGCGATATTCTGTGATATGTGATATTTTGGCCACTCTGGTGTGAACATCTAAATACAGCGATGGCAAAGATTTGGTGTGTGTGCTGTAAATGATAAACAGTAAGAGTTCTTGGCCCTTGCGGGGGAAACGGTGGGAAGGTGAGGCATGGACAGAATTCAAAGTGAAATTCAGACACTAATTGACTGCTGATCCCGTTATAGAAGATTAATCAGGCAGGCAGTGGATCAATGGCTGCTGAAAATGCCAGCAAAGGCAAAGCCTGGCCATCAATGTAAATGAGCCAAGAACAGCGCCCTCCTCATGCGCTCAGCATGGCTTGCCAAAAAGAGAACACACACGCACTTACACAGGCGCGTACACAGCCGCAAACGCCTCAAGGGACACTTCCCACACGCCACTCCTCTTCCTCCCCAAACTAGACAAGAATGAATCCACACTGATGGAGAAACATCCTCCGGCCTGAATTAGAAATAATGACATTGTCTCCTTGTGTGCGTGGTGTCAGGGATCTGTAGCCTCCTTGTCACCTGGCATTCATTTCAAAGTAAAGCTTCTGTGCAAACCGTCTGCACCTCGGCAGGAGCTCATTAGGGTCGTTTAGCTCTGGGTAGCTGAAGGCAGGTTTATTTGCAAGGATGTGTAGCATATAACCCATTTCTACAGGGAGGTCTGCGAGCTGGACCTTTCGGGCATGAGATCTTGGAAAACACTGCAATTCTTTCAATAAAACATGCCGATGCTTCATGCAGGTGCTTTGGGCCGCATTAAAAAATTAATGGCTGAGCCTCGACTCTGAATAAATCCTCTCTCTTGTTCCTTCTCCAATCCACAAAACAACCAAAGAGATTTTAATTATTCACCATAATCTCTGTAACTACTCACAGAGTCACCTTTCAGCAGCAAGCGCTCTAAATCTTTATTGTACCTAGAGTATAAAATAGGTAATTAAAATACAGGGAAATTCTCGTGTTTCAATTAATATTTCATAAGAATGGATATGAATATTCTCACCAGGGTGCCGTGGACTGGCTTCAATTTAAAAACCGTTTAGATTGTAAATGAAAAAAAAAAAGGTTTCTGCATTTTGGACTGGCATATCTCTGGGCACTCCTGAGACAGATAGATGAGAAATTGGGTGTGATTGATGGGTATGGCTATGGGGCACTTGTAATAACTTTGCTGCGAAACTGCTGACTGCATAGTCCCATATGCCGGGTGAACAGAAAAAGAGAAATATGTTATAATGGCATTAGATCCAGTGGGGGTAAACGTGTGATGTGTACTCCCTCCATCTCCCTTCGTGCCCGCCATACATCTGTTTCGGTTGAGCCTGTCTTCACACAGTGTGTCCCCAAAGCAATTTCTCCAGCTATAATGAATGTCCACAGCCAACAGAGCACACAATAGCAGACACTAGTCCTTCAGCCCAGATGAGCCTCGGCACCAGATTACCCCGCTTTGCCATGCACGATGGCCCACTTTGTCTGCAGGCGTAACACAGAGGGATGACCTTGTTCCACATGCTGCAAACTGTTATTAGACAGCACGATCGCTGTAGAGAGCCGAGCTTTGGCCGTGTTTACAGCATAGCAAGCACACGTACAGTGAGTTTAACGGCTCCACAGGCTTCAGCTCCGCTCTGTGCCGCCCTGACTATCAGCTGAGAACCAAAAGTAAACTTTAGGACTCGTCCAGTTCTTCGTTAATTAAGTTCGTTTTGACTTGTGGTGGCAGACGGAGCAGGCAGAGGCAGCAGAGTTAAAAAAAAAACTCCTCTGAGAGGGTGGGAATGAATAAATACTCTAAAGGCCCATTTTCGCTCCGATTAAGACCATTGCTTTACTTTCTGCCAATGTGGGAAAGTACGAAACACGAAAAAGAAGAAGATAAGAATTTTATTCAATATCAAAAACCAAGGCACAGTCTTTGCTTTCCCTAAAGCCAGAAGTCATGTTTATCTCTCAGTTGCGTTTATCTTGACTTAACTGTTACACTTCAACACAGAGCTTCAACTTATTTGCCATTTTAATCACACTGGTGAGATTAGGCTTTTCAATGGGTTAATTCCATTAAAAAGAAAAAAGCAGAGGAGCAAAGTAATTTACACTGCTTATACCTAAATGGAATATGCTGTACCTGAATTTGTCTTCTGCGGTGTTGGAAATGAGCGTTCTAATTTCCCAGACCAATAGCTCTGTATATTTGTCATTGTTTGGCTTGGTCTTTGTATTAAGTCACTCGATTTTAAGTTCAGACATTATCCATGGACGGTTCAGATAACATCAACTCCTGGCTCTCTGTAAAACATTATTAAGATTTCGGGCAGAGTCTGCTGAAAGCAATTTATCAGCCACGCTAAACTGATTCCTAACGCATGCACATGAGGTGGTGATATTGTTAAGGCAGTTATTTGTCAAACACTACCCCAAGAAATGGCCAAACCTTTGAATAGACAGTAAAATTATTCCCTTGAGACATAAGACTTTTATCTGTCATGACTACATTTTACTGGTTTTAAATACTAAATAATATTTTTATTGCTATGCGAGAAATATCATGATTGTATTATATTCAATATCACATTTTTATTGCAGTGTGAGAATAAGGATGTTTTGATTTGCTACAATGTAATAAATAGCTACACATTGTTCATATTATTTCTTCTAGTTGAGTCAAAGCCAGTCCCCTGTGTATTCTGTCCCCAGTGCCTGCCAGTTCCACCGGTCTGCACATACTGACTCCACGGTATGTGAAAGCTTCTGTCGTATCTGTTCCCAAACTGCTAGACCCTCATAGCATTGCTGAGCGCTTCAGCAGTGCATGACTCTGCCAGGTGACCATACAGGTGTCTGACTGACTGTGATAGTGCTTGCAAAGTATGGTACATCTCCATGGACATTTTCTACACATTTTAAACAAATACTCAACATGAAACTCCCTGGAAAATCAGAAATTCAAAGCCATGGTGTGCCATGTGACATGATTAAAGGTAAACTGACTAAATTTGCCTTAATTTTAGTGAACTGCTTGAAAGATTATTTTCAAACGATCAGAATCATTGAAGGTGGTGGTGATAGGAACAAAATGTCTGAAGAATTAAACAATTTGAAACACTGTCTTACAGAATGCTATTATGTGAAAAGTCAAGATTATGCTGCTTGATGTCTTGGATATTGCTTTATGATAGTTTTGAGAAGGTTTTGGGTGAAACATACTTTTTAATATGCATTTACTGCAGAGAGTTATATAATAGTCACTAAAGAACCATCGTCAACATTCCCTGTAAAAAGACGCATGTAGGTTTACTGTATAGTAAATAAACATACTATATTTGTACTGGAGTTCTAGCAAGGACAGGCCTTATCCCTGTACCTCATTGACCCAACAGCCACGATTGTGGACATTCAGTTAGCAGTGTTGCCCTCTATGAGTCATCCTGTTAGTGCCAGTACCATTGGCAGGCGGCTGCACGACTCAGAACTACATGCACGCAGAACGTTATGACGACAGCCATTATCGCCACGTCATCGTCACCAAAGACTGCAACAGTGTCATGCCAGACTGTCATCTTCAGTGACGAGTCCGGTTTTTGTCTTGCGGGGAGAGGACCAACAAATGCATGTGTGAGGGCACTGGGGTCAGCGCCAAGATAAAAGGTTTGTTGTCACGCATCACACGTCCAGAAGGCCTGGTGTCACTCCACCTCCAGCCCTACTGCAAAATCTTCAGGAACAGTGTGAGAATATTCTGCATGGGATGGATCATCACAGGACACCATTAGGAACCTTTACAACTCTATCCTAAGACATCTAGCACGTTGTGTTAGCAAACATGGAGGCCCAACACCATACTGAGAGACACTACTTCTGTATGCGTAGCTCAATAAATATTGCCCATATCAGTCTAAATTTATCAGTCTGGTAACTTTTATCTTCCTTCCCAATAGCACTGCAATCCCACACTTCCTTCTGGGTGTAACTTTTAGATGAGGAGTGAAATAATTTGAGTGCAGTAAATTTGTAGTTTTCAACTGAAAAAAATCTGCAGTGGTCATGCACTATTTAAGGAAACAATGTAGTTTCATAAATATTTTCATTATGACATGTTCTGTTTTATGTAAATTAGGGGGAAAAAATAAAACAGGCATGACGTCATCAGTCACGATGCATATACACTGCTTAAAATATCAACATCCCGACTTCTTCCCGCACCCCTATTCCTATCACCGTCACTGTAAAGACAAAAAAGTTTCTCTACAATGAACCATTTCACATCAAACTGTTCTAAATGACTTTGTTGACATTTCCACCTCAGAATTCAGAGGAAATCAGAGGAAAGATGTAGAATCCCCTTTAACTGGTCTGAGAGCTTGGAGAAACAAGATAAATCAAAAGAGAATGAAAAAGCCATGTAAACACTGCTTCATTACAAGCAGCACGAATGTCATTTTATGAGAGCATTTCTAAGATGCGCATGTCGCCGCAGCAGAGGTGTGCACTTGAGTTCAATAGGGAGTTATTGGGCAATGGCAGGCTTGGTTTCATATAGCTGTGAGGTGGAAAAAAAGAAAAAGGGGAAAAAGAAGCTCTGCCGCAAAAATAACAGAAATCAAATCATGCTGTTGCCTCGTATTCCCCAGCAGGCTCCTCCCTTAGCCAGGAGGGCACAGCAGTCTGAGGATAACAATCTGCTGGGCTGGAAGAGGAGAGGACATCTTGAGCCAACAAACATGGCCTCCTCCTGTCACCCTGACAGGCAACAGAGCCCATCCGCTTGCAGGGCAGGGCACACTCGTCAACACGCTCCCTGAGGGCTGTCAATCAACCACACTCGACGGCTTCTTCCCCCTCCTCTGCCGTTGCTGTGGCGAGTTGGGGGGTCAGAAGCACACCCGAGGAGAGAGGAATGAGGAAGTGATTGAGGAGGAGAGAGCATGCCCAAAGCCACGCAGCTGTGTCCTGTCTGACTCAATCGTACACAGCTATTGTCTCCCTGAGAGCTGCAAGCCTCCTCCAAGTCAGCCTCGCCACACAATCAGCGGCTGCAGTAATCAGCCCACTCCGTTAAAGGAATGGGCTCTGCCACAGGGAAGGAGCAGGGATTTCATTCCCCAAAATCTGGCAAGTCTGATCTGTACAGATGCGGTCAGAAAGGGGACAGGAAGACGCAGGACTGAAGGTATTGCTTTTAAAACCCTTGTTTTCTTTCCAATTTACTGCCTCTCCCTAGTTCCCCGCACAGTCCAAATTGCCCACCTCCATCAATGACGCCGTTTCACCATGAAAACAAAGCTTTTAACTTTCCAGGGAGACAGATGGGATTCACAGCGTCTCCGAGACCCTCCTCTGCAGCTTTCTGACCCTCAGTAATTTGCCCTGACGTCACAGCTAAGGGACAAGGAAAGAGAGGGCGAGAGAGAGAGAGTGTGGGGGAGAGCAAGCGAAACAGACTGATGCACATTGTGAGTGCAGACCATTTTGCTTTCCTGCTTCGGAGGAAAGACGTTTTTACAAATTACGGAGGAAGAGAAACAAGGATTGTAATTCCTCAAAACCATGTAATTTCCTCCAACAAGTCACACAGTTATGCACAGTTACTGCACACTCCTCTGTGTTCAGTTTTCGATGTGCAAATATACATAAAATATGTTGCTTTATACTGAAACTAAAATGAAACACTAGAGGCAATTTAGGTCGTATTACGGCCCCTGAGGATCATGTTACCGTAAAGGTTACCATGGTAGAAATGAACAGCAGTCCATAAAGGATATTTGAGGTTACTTCTCTCTACGAAGGCCATCTGTGTCACAGGTTTCTGGAAACTCTGATCCTTGCTTTGCTTTAAGGGGTTACAGTGTTAAGTTCTCAGGATTAGAGGACCTGGCTGTTTAAACAGGTGGAAAGAAGAGGCTCGAAGCCATCTTAACCACCTGTGAAGAGCTTCTCCACTGAACTCTACAAATGAACGTCTGTGTAATCCCATTATTACAGTAAATGACTTAACGAGCAGCGTAACCTGCTCAGAGGCTAGGCTAACTTTAGAGCCTAGTCTAGAGCTGCCATTGGTCCGTGAGGTGATGATCAGAACGAAACCAGCTTGTGCTCCCTGCGTCACCATGGCCTGACAGCACTGAATCGCTACCAAGAGACCGCAGCATGCCAACATCCATTTGGGAGATCTCGTGCTGGCTGTGAACACCAGCGATCGAATAAGGCAGGCAGCCAGAGAAAGAGAGATCAGATGCATGAGGGGGAAGGGAGGGGCAAGACGTAGCTTTTACGCTATTATTCACATTCTGAATAGATGAATCGCCCATGTTGAAATACACTTAATAAGTGGCTTTCCACCACAAAAGAGCAACAACATTATTGTATATGATAACGACTGTCGGGCTTTACAAGTGTCGTCCTTTGACACGCTAGAATAACTGGTGTTGACAATATCAACATTGATTTAAGAAAGGTTCTCTGAAAAGGCAGTAACCCTGGAGAAAAAGCTGGTCACACTGAGATAATCTGGCAGGGTGTCAAGCAAATTAGACATTAACAATATCATTTCATTCACTGGCACCTTACATTCATTCGGGTATGAACAACACAAGCCATACAAGGATGTGCATGTCAACCTTCCGAATTTTTCTTGCCATACCAAATGCTCTCCAACTCGTAATAAATTCAGCATTCTTGCACCTATTGTCTTCCATTTTGAGTAGACCGAATTGGTCCGAATACACAATGCTGTCTGGACAGAGCGCAGACACTTCAAAGGGCTAGGCTTTCATAGGCCGCTGAGCCATTTCACACCTAATCAACTCAGGCCCTTAATCCAGAGCAGGCTCCTGTAGATAGCATACTTTGAAGTGAAGCAGTGCCAATGACATGAGAACTTGAAACCAAGGATGAAGAATTCCATCTCACAGACACTCACATGTGCTTATTTCCCTTCACCTTACGAAACATGTTTATCCGGCCTGTACAATGGCGACATGTCCGAGCTCTATGCAGAACAGCTTATGCGTTACTCTGCCCTACTCTCTCTCACACAGCCCTCAAACCGTTAGAGCAAAGACAGACTGCACCGAAAGAGAGCCCAGACAGCAAAGGCAGAGCAGTTATTACAACTATTATGAACCAGATTTAATCTGCCATCCATTACCCTGCATGATTTCTAATTTGAAATGACATTTATAGAGATTTCCAGTCATAAGACTCCGAGACGTACATGGCAAACACACGACTCAAGGGTTAATTCGCCCTCAGCATAATTTTGTAAATACTCATTAATCATGTAATATGCAGAGTGCGCAATTAAATCAGAGCAGGGAAAGTGCCCAGTCAAAATCATTGGGACCATCTGCAGCCCATCAGCAATTTAACACCCGCTAATGCGCTTCAAATTGAATTGTGGCACTGGACATTCGCAGTTCCTCCACCAGCAAATCAATAAAAGCCGCTCGCGCTATCGAGGATTATACAGATAGCATCTGGGGCGAACGACTTTGCAGATACCAGCTGTGTCTCCCCGCCACTTTTTCACAGGACACTTAACACTCCACAGCTACATTCGTCAAATAAATGGGCACGGTGGGCGCTCTGAAGATAAACTGTGGAAGGGCGGCCGTAATTACAGCAGCTGAACTCTGACGTACCCGAGCAAGGTTTCCCCGGGTTTATGATGGTGCGTATGTATGTACGTATCTGAAGACTTTGTCACGTAGTTGGACTACTTTGTCTTTAAGGCACAGAGTGTGCATAGCTGTACCCTTTATGCCTCAAGGTTTGTACGGGCTTGCCCTTATTCTATGAGCTGCATTAATCATTAGAGCTATATAAAGAGAGCAATTTTGCTCTTGAATGTGTCCAGGACATTGAATCATGATATGTTTTTCATGTAGTGAGTCAGTAAGACAAATATAGCCTCAGAGTTCTTATTCTATGATTATTTCATTAAAAAAAAAAAAAAAAATCTTATGATCTGCTCTTAACAAACAAGGAACTGACTACACGATAGTACGGTATATGTATGAAATTATCCAACAAGTAAATTACTGTCTGTATAGACAAAGCTATACATAGTACTTGCAATAGCTGATACATTTTTTTCCCATGTACAAGCATGCTGATAAAGATAAAAAGTAGCTGCTCCATTAGCATACTGTGCATAAAACCTGCAAGACAGTTAAAATAGTTTACGTTATTCAGACAAAAATCTATCCTTACTAGTTGTGTCAAAGCTAACATCTTAATAATGAATTTACATGATAAATAATTCATACCACCATTTTTTACATCTTTTACAATATGAGCTATTTTGCTTTTTCTCTTTCCTTTAGTGTGTTGTAGCTTTTTATGCATGTACACTGTCTGCCAAGTTATAAAGCCCTAAGTACCTACCAGAGTGAGAAACAGCGGTGTGGTGCTGGACCTTTGGTGGTTGCCACTTTGGTGGTTGACCAAACAGAACAGAGTGGCCAAGATGACCAATCAGAGCGCACTGGGCTCATTAGGAGGCGGTTCTTAAAGACGCAGGAGCTCTAACAATGCATGAATACAGATGTACAGCAGGAGTAAATCTATTCTAGCAGACCACTAAAATATATTCATGACCCATGAAAATGAGTATAATATTTCTCTTTTAACATAGTTTCATAGTTTAAACCATCTGAAACCCAGCTGCTCGTACTGTACAACTGTCATTCAAATTCAGCTTGAAAACATTCCACAGATGGCTACTCCGATAAAAATGAAACCATGCCATGGATTAGGGCTAGGCAATATGATATAGGCTATATGATGTATATAGCTATTGTGTCAGAATACAACACAGTAACCTCTTCTCAAAACACTGCGTACACTGTCAGTAGAACACTGGCCAGCTGCATGTTTTATTCTACGCTTCTAATCCTGTTTAACTGGGTTTAGCGCAACATAGTATGTATGAACACTGAAAAAACCCATGGTATTCACAGTTTTGAAAGTATTTTTGAAATCTAGCATTACTGGTTCCTTTTTCTCAGTTCCAAATGATCAGAAATTAGAAAGAAAATAAATATTGTGATATATCATGTATCATAAAAAAGCATCACAATCTTTTTACCATATCACCCTCCTCCACAGTGAATTTGTTTATCAGCAAAACATTCACAAGCATCATTATCAGGCCAACCACACCAGTGATGCCAGCAATATCAGTAATTCAGGAGATCACACTGGATATTAGTCATGGCAGAACTATACATAAACCAACGAATACCAGTGCTAAAGTGTAATGGTTCCATTTCACCAGACGAAATGTTGCAGTATGCTCTTACTTGTAAACTGGAAACAATGTTCACCTTATTTTAATGGTCAGACATTATGCATATGTTTTCATTCAGGTTCCTTTGGAATTATTGAAGGTCACATTCGGATGAAGCTTATGTTGCCCATGCGCATGGCTATAACAAAATGGAATGCCTTTTAAGTGGAAAACATATCTCTGTTTAAGTTAAATTTGAGCAAACTGAATGAATCACCTTTAACTACACAAAGCAGTATAGTTAGTAATTCATTATTTAAACCATATCACAGCCGTAATCTTTACATTTATTGATTACTGTCGATTCACTGTTCATTTATATATCACATGCGAGAGAACTGCCTAGCTGTTATTATCATGAATGGCTAATTTCTCAACAGGATTTGTCAGTAGGCTGCCTACACGTATACATTCTAACATCAGAGACGTGAAGCGCTTCTCATTGTCGTGTTAAATTCACATATTACACCGTGTTAAATGCTCTGAGCAAAATGCAAATTCCCTTTGAGTTAAAATCTGTTTTAACATTGACGACCCATATTAATTGCACTAAATGAGCCTGGTATCATACGCAAGAGGTGTAAAAACACACCTCGTCAAAGAAGCACAGTTGGAAGAGATGAGCTTAATGTTTCAGAAAGCGTAGTCAGGAAGCATCTACCGCTCTGTACATTGTTATTGTCCCCCCTCTTGGATTTATGCAAATAGCTCAATCCTTAATGTCTTATGGGATTAATGACGCCGTAAAAAGGTGACGGCGGGAAACTGGAGCCAGTGATAGATAATGGAGTTGGACAGCAATAATGTCCTCAAGGCCTGCAGTTTTATTGAGTAGATGAAAGAGCCGAGCATGCTTTTCTTGGGAAACAAAGCTTGTTGTGAAATACACGCAAACGTTACTCACTAACGTAATATCAGAAAAGCTCTCCCGCAGAGAAACGTTACGAGTTTGAAAAGAAAGCCAAGGAGCTTTCAAACTCAAGGGCACTTTGAAAGTCCGCTTACCACGTCTACTCCAGAAACCAACACAAAGTGCATGCAATCGTAATTCTGACCAAGCATTTGTAGGATTCGCTTTACAGAAGAGGTAAATATTTCAGCAGAGGCACTTTACCTTCAGGTTTGCAAGGGTTGGATATAAATAAACCATTCATTTTTGCTTTCTTCATTTTATCAAATAAAAATAATCATTTTGACAATAAAAAATTGATTTGCGGGTGGAATATGTCTGGATTGAACATGCAGTTGCCAAAGCAACTGATACAGAGGAACGTCATTCCTTTTTCTCTCGTCACCGAAGCCAGCGATACAGTTCCGCTCTGGCTGTAATTGTGGAAAATCATTACTTTCTGTGGGATCAGTGGCGAGGCTGACTGCTTAAGTATGCAGAGTTCAGTCATTTTAAACCAACCTTAAGCTATGGGCTCGCAGCGCCGGCTCTTGGAATATAAATAGAGCAACTCCAAGAATCGTTAGAGCTTCAGACCTTTAGTGGTCATGTAAAATTCAAACCGTCAAGATGGAAAAAGAAAAGGAAAGATATACCAGGACTTCTCCCCACTCTGGTATTAATGTTACTTTTATCTCTCATCACCTTTTAAGCTCCACCATCAAAAATGGAACCCTTTTTTCCACCCATCTGCTGAGCAGCGTCCCTGAGTTTTGAGTGCAGAAAAATACAGCAATTACTGAAGGGCCAGGATGGGACCGGTGACGGCAAAAGCGTGGAGGAGACACAGAGACAGCCTTTAATGGAGGCAGGAAGTGTAAAAAACTGTCCAGGATCAAACTAAATTGAAACTAGATTGATATATTTCATTCCCCTGCCATGTCTTTCTCTCTCCCAAACAGGTAAGACACTAGCGCTGCTGCAATTTCCACTCCGATGCTTTGATTGCTGCCTGTGTCAGGCTATCTTTCAGAGAGACTCTTGTAACCAGGCCAGCTCAGCTGACGCCTCTGCCTCTAAAGTTGTCAGCAGAACTTGTCTGATACCAAATTTATGGGAATACAAAGCAGTGCTGGGGTTGCCATCATTTCCAAGTAGTTCTAAGAATACTGTGCAACCTGTTTTTGCCGTTTTCATTGGCTCCAATGGCACTGGGAAACACCACCTGCCGTTTAAATTGTGTGAATATTTGGCAGCTACTGCACAGTTCTGTCATTTATTTGCACTAATACTGCATACTGTACAAATGTTCTGCTCCTATACCTTTCAGTCTCTTATATAATATATTGTACATTGTCTTAATATATATATATATATACACACACACACACACACATATCTATTTTTTCTTCTGTGTAGTTTCTTTCGTCTCTTTCTTATTTAGTACTTAGTATTTATACCGTAATTGTTAGTACTTGAAGTCTAAGAGCTGGTGCAGTGTAAGAATTTCATTGTACAGTGCAACTGCTTGTTTCTCTGTGCAAATGAAAATAAACACTTGAATCTTGAAACATGATGAATAGACTGACAGAAATCTCAAGCAAACCTTTCAACCTTTTTAGTTACAGTACTGTGCAAAACATAAAGAAGCTTGAAAAACTATACATAATATAATTTCTTTTCTGTATATAGTGCATCTACCATTTGCCTTCAATACATCCTGCATCCTTTCAGGAGACTTGCTTTCAGCTTTTCAAAGAAATCTGCAGGGATAATTTTCCACACCGTCAAGTTCGGTCCAAGTTCAGCCTTAGAAGTTGATTGTATTTTCTGCTTCTCACAATCCAAGTAATCCCAAACTCATTCAGTGATGTTAAGGTCTATGACCGTAATACAGAAACGTCTTAACTCTGAAATCTTATTTGTTTAATTACTATTGTAACTTCATTAGGACCAAATTTAGAACCAAAGAATAACAGTTTACTAGTTTAACTAGTATAACTAGTATAATTACTATAACTGGTATAACAATGTTACATTTATCTACATTGTAAAATAATGCTTTTACTTTAAAACTGCATTTACAAAATCCCAGACACAGCAGACACAGTCTCCACCATCCCGTCTTATTACCTCTGTGTTAATGTTGATGAAAACTCATTAAATAATATAGTACCGCGATGGCGGTGAATAATGAGGAGACACAGCTGAACGTGTGGCTGTTTATGAGGAGGAACAGCGTTAGAATGGTCAGTTTGGGAAATGGAAACTGAAATTTTGGGGGAAAAGCACAGGAAGAGCCCACAATGGGTCTCTTCTACCAATATCTTTCTGTGTTTTTTCCTTATATTTGTTCTTGAGAAAGGTCCTAAAAAGCCTACATCAGATTCATGTTCTAAACCACGGAACTGTTTGCACCTTTGTGCTCTCAAGTTTGCATAAATTCTGTTCTTACCTAAGAACAAATCCCACATAAGACAACACAAGTCAGAATCTTCCTGAAAACTGTGTACATGGGTTTTAAGAAGACATTTTGGTGAATGAGGCCCAAAGTTCCATTTTATCACACTTCAGTTTTGACCTGCATACATTGGTAATAGCAGCTGTACCTGACATTGTTAAAGCTACGCTCTTTACATATTTCTATTTCAGCTGTGTGCGTATGGTCAGTTTATTGGTAACAGGCATAAATGTTGATTGGAAACTTCATTCAAGAAGGTTAAGATTATCTATGTTGAGATGAGATACTGCAGGATAGGAAAAAAACCTAAATTAAGATAATATTTGCTTCTGTAACATGAATTGAAAATTCTGATCCTGACCTTAACGTAAGACAAAAACATTCCAGTGATACAGTCCCTGAACTATGGGGCAGTCAGTCTTTGTCTTCCTTGTCTTATTTTTTGCCTATTTCTTTTCCTCTATGAGGGCTTCTTGAGAGATATATATAATTTCAAACAATTGAGTTTCCTTCTCACAGAGGAAGAATGGACAGAAATACCTGTTTTAATTAAAAAATATGAATTTAAAAGAACTTTCCTTTTGCTGTAATATTACCATTTCCAGATGCTTTTCATGACAATTCCAACTGACACCTGCTATAAATGTATGGGCAGTTACTGGCTCCTTCATAGGTTAAGAAAAACTTAGGCTTTTTGTCTTTAGCTAAAGAGACACCATGAACCAAGGTGGAATAAAACTTTTTGTTTGTTAAAGAGAACCTATCATGCTTTTCCTGCTTTTTTTCTAAAGTAGAATTTTGTGCTTGTAAATGGTCTTCAGTTATAAAGCCCAAAGTACATGCCAGAGGGAAAAACTCTTAACTATCCCACAGAAACCACCTTTCTCAGCTGCCTGAAACACTCCATTTAAATTCCAGCTCTTCTCTCTGTTACAAAGTGATGTTATCTCATAACACTATCCTTATTGCCCACCTACTGACAAACTTGCCACGGCCTCGGAAAATGAGGACTGGACTTTCAGAATTGGACTCAAACTGACTTAAACAGATACAGCAGAATCCACACACCATTGCAATACAGACACAGCGGTGTGGTGGTGGTTTAGAGCAAAGTGGGCAAGCTGACCAATCCGAGCACACTAGGATCATAGGGAAGGGAGGACTTAAAGACACAGGAGCTCTAACAGAGCGTTTCAGACAGAGTGTGAATGCAAACGTACAGTTTGAGAGAAGTACTGTGTGTTGGGAAAATTTAAGCACATAAATCTATTCAATTTGAGCCCTAAAACACAATTATGAACACTGACAATGAGCTTAATAGGTCCACTTTACTGACCCAAACAAATGTGCAAGTGTGTTTCCACTATTATTTTTTTTCTTCTGCAGACTGTGCCTCTTGATAAAAATTTTTGGGGGTGAAGAGGGCAATTATGATGTACAGTGACTGCAGTCGTATTTGGCCTGAGGGCATAACACTTAGTATTTTTGTCTAACCTAAGTTCAACTATGGAGGAAAAAGAACTTACAAACAAACCAATGCATTGATGTATAACGTAATCAGAAGTTCTTAGAAAACGCCTGAGGGCGAGTGAGAGGGAAACAGTGTGTGACCCTCAGTGTTAAATGAGCTTTGAAGCTCCAAATGTCAGCACTGCTATCCCGCAGTGCAGCAGGAGTCGGCCGTGCTATTAGCCAGGCTCAGCGGAGGCGCGAACCTGACGCAAACGCAGTGTGTCAGTGTGTGAAAGAATCTCCTGGAGCTTGTGCCATCGCATTGCACAGCTGAGGCAATGCCCTGCCACTGAGGTCTCGACATGAAGTGCAAATCCTATCTACCGGCCCATCGCAGCCTTTGCAAACAGAGTCTTGAGAGAGCTTTCGAACCCTAGCCCTTAAACGAGGGATCCCAGATCTATATTTACATAAAGCTGACAATACATAATGCGAGCGTTTCATGCAGCAGACAGTAAAAGAGGTACAAACAGAGCAGTCATCATGTCATGCTCTTTGCCAAGCAGCAGGATGAATGAGAAAAAGGCCTTGAACATGACGCTTACATAAAAGACCCCTTTGAGCCAATGTTAATGCACAAACCACCGCGACAGTGCAGTGTGCTTGTTATTCCCGCTATCACTCTGTAGTGCTTGTTGATCGTCAGGAGTATTACAGGCTGTAGGGTTTTAGGGACTCTTTCGGAGAGTGCACCTGTGTACAGACAGAGGTAGAACTGGGATATTATCCCAGACATGCCTGACAGCCACAGCTGCCCTCCAGATGTTGATACATCTGATTATGGCATGAAAAAGTATCTGCTCCAATTAACCACTGTTTGCTGCAGAGATGTCCTATTTCACAGAATTCCGAGCCTTTTTCCCATTTCCACCTATAAGCCATCTCTCGGTTTGTTTTCTCTCTCCTTCATTGTCTGACAGATTTTCTGTGTGTATGTCCCCCTGTGACTACTCCATGGAGCTTCTCTTTCTCGTTTATTTCTCCATCTCTCTTTCTAACCCCACTTTCTCTCTCACATACTCTTTTCCCCTCTTTTTCTCCATCTCTCTGCTCTCATGAGCTGTCGTCCTTCCTCACTCTCTCTCTCACGTTCTGCATCTCTGCTTCTGTCCTTCTTATCATTCTTTGTTTCTTTCTCTGCCTATCATTCCCTCTCATCTTCTTTTTATCTCTTTCTTTCTTTGTCCCTTTTTCCACCTCTATCTCTCTGACCATCCCTTCTTTCTTTCCTTCTCTTCTCACTGTCCCCACTTCCCCCAACTCCATCACTCGGTTATTTATCTTACTCACGGATTCTCTTTCTCTTCCATCTCTTTCTCTCACTTGTTCTTTCTTTTCATCTCTCCTTCCCTCTTACTTTCTCTCCCACATTTTTTCTCTCTTTCACCGATCTTTACTCTTTTTACTGTCATTCTTTGTTTCTTTCTCTCCCACCCCTCTTTCTCATTTTCTTTTCCCTTCACGTTTCCCCCTCGCTATCATCCTTTCTTTCTCTTTCTAACCATCCCACCTTCTCCCGCCACAACCCTCATTCTTTTTTCCCGCAAGCCCATCTCTTTAATCCTATTTCTCTCCCTCTCACTTTCTTTCCTTCTCATTATTTATTTTTTTTCTTTCCCTTTTAGCTTCTTTTAATTTTTCTCTCTCTCTGACTTACTCCAATGTTTTCTCCTGCCCTCTCCCTATCTTCCTCTCCCAGTATCACTCTTTCTCTCACTTTCTACAACTATGCCTCCTGTCTTCTTCTTTCTTCCTATTGTCCTCTCTTACTTACTTTCCCTTTTCATTCTTTACTCCTCTACCCTCCCTTTTTTCTTTCATCTGTTATTACTCTCTCCCCACCCTTTCTCTCCGCCATTTTCTTTGTCTCTTCCTCTTACCTTCCACTTCTCTCTCCCACCTTTTATCACTCTCCCATCTTTCTCACTATTCTCTCTAATCCTTTTTTCTTTCTCTCTCTAGCCGGCTGTATTGCTTTCTTTTCCCATTTCTGTCTACCTCTCACCTTCTTTCTTGCTTCCTCTTTGATTCTCTCTGTCCCACTCATGATCACTCTTTCTCTTCTTTCTTCCTCTCTTGGCCTCATCCTCTTTCACTTTCTCTCTCTCTCTATCATTCTTTTTTATGTTTTTTCGCTTAGTCTGTCTCTCTAATCCTATCTTTCTTTCTCCCCTGCCTCTTTCTCCATTACTTTCCCCTTCTTGCTCTATTTCTCTCTCCTTCTGACTATCATGTTTTTACTCTCATTTTGTAGTCCTTTCTTCTTTCTTTCTCTCTCTTCCCCTGTTTTTTCTTTCTCTCTCCACTTTCTCTCCCCATCACTCTCTCTCCCCATCACCCATCTTTCTCATGCAATTACTTTTCTCTCACCTTCTCTCTTTCACTCTGTCTCCACCTCGAACCCTCTCTGTCTCTCTCCCTCGCCTCACCTCCTGTCTAATAGATTTCTTTTGTCTCCTCGTGTGCCAGACGCAGGAATGGAAATTTTAAATTAATCAAATAACACAGGAGAACTTAAGCGAGGGCAGAAGGAAAACAGTATGAAGGCAGTTAATTTGTATGCGCCTGATAAATGAGGCCGAGAGAGCTGCAGCGTGTGCACATCAAAGAACGAGAAAAATTCTGCTCCTTCCCACTACAGTCTTCAACCCCCTTTCACCTGCCTTCCCCTCTGCCGCCACATCCACAACCACTCCCCTCGCTTTCCTCGTCCAGCCCCTTCCCTCTCCCCTCCTCTGAGTTGTCTGAACCCAGTCTGCTCCACTCCAGCACCAGCAAGCCCTGCCGCATCCTCGTCAGAAAAAACTGCTGGAGGCCAAAGATGATGAATAGAGGCACTGAAACTATTAATTCCCCATAACAGCTCCATTCTTCCTCTTGTGTGAGGAAGAAAGTTCGCTAAGCTAATGCTCTCGACACACAAAGCAGCTTTGACTGCAATCACTGAGCACAATATGTCCCCCTTTCGGACGCGACACAGAGGGCAAATAAAGGAAATATGTTTTCTGACAGCCTAGAATCACTCCTAGCGTGAAGAGGCCTTGCCGGGACGCCTTGGGTAAGTTTGCTCGCAATGTCCAAATGTTGAAATTAGAAACCGCTCTTGGGCGTCTCGTTATCTTTCCAAACAGACCTTTACCGATCGCACAAATGGACAATACACCACAATCAGTTCTACAGCTCTGTAAAGCAGATGTGGCTTGATCAGAATCCTCAGTGTCTGAACGAGGTTAAACAAATCCTTGCGTTGCACAGGTGCAATAAAACAGCCTTATGGTGACAAAGACAAGCTTGCATAAGGCTTTGGGTATCCTGTGGGTATCCTGTTCACGGAGGTCATTCCTGAGAGCATGTGCTAGTAACAGAAAATGCTCATGTTCTGTATTTCATTTATCATTTCCCTGAATTAAAATAAAGTTTACAAGACCTACAGACCTCTGTATGTGCTGTTGTCCATTACATCATGTAGATCGTTTAAACACAGAAACCTTACAGAATCATTGTCCACTCACTGTCAGCCAAAACAGTATGCCATCTCTACAAACACTGTAACTATAGTGTAATAATACATACATTTTGATGAAACCTCTTTGAATCGCAGCTGTTATTCGCACTTGTGGAGGTTTTGCATGCTATTAGGTACATTTCATTCACAGGTGACAATTTTTTTGTCCAGTGAGCTTATATACACTCATAATCAAAAATAAATAAATAAATAGCTGCACCCAGATGAAAGATAAAGATTACCAGGAACAATAAATAATGATAAATTTACTGTGCTGTCTCTCAGTATGGAGTCAGGCCACAAGATTTCTCAGCATGGAGTTGTAGAGGTTCCTAATGGTGTCCTGTGATAATCCATCCCATGCAGCTTGAATATTCTCACACAGTTCCTGCAAATTTTGTGGTAGGGGTGGAGTGACACCAGGCCTCCTGGACGTGTGACGTGTTACAACAAATCATTCAACTTGGCGCTGACCATGGTGCCACACATGGATTCGTTGGTCGTCTCCACCAAGACAAAATTGCCAATGTCAGTGAAGATGACCCTGGCACGACGCCATTGCAGCGTAATGGTCTGCGTGCATGTAGTTCAGGGTCATGCAGCCATCTGGCAAGGGTGCTGGCACTAACAGGATGACTCATGGAGGGCATCACTGCTCACAGAATGTTCACAATTCTGGCTGTTGGGTCACTCTGCACATGTCGAACAATCTGTCAGTTCTCTCTTTCTGTGGTTCGTGTAGGTCTTCCAGATCCTTCATGTCGCTGTTGCCAACAGCGTGCTATGGTAGTATTTGCACAACTAGTATGGCACGCAATAGGAGCATTCCACTTCCCGAACCCCTACGATGCGACTCCTCTTCAACTCTTCCAACTGCTCTCAAACTCTTGTCTGAGGCATACTTTGCTTGCAAAGGATGCTACCAACAGAACAGCATGAGTCAGAATGGAAAGCATGCGCAACAGAACGACCTCATACAGTAAGTCAGGTACAGTGATAAAGCCCGTCCTTGCTCACACCACATGCACGACCGAGCTTGAAAACTTGAATCATTTGCATGTCTCATGATGTCAAACCTACCCACCAAGGTTCTCCCTGTATTTGTAAGTTTGAGGTATGTAATATTTCCAAACCTCTCCTTCTGTTTTTCTATTATGTTTTATAAAATTCATATTCAGGGCTGCAACAATGATGTTCTGAAATCCCTCTCTGTCTCTTTCCAGTGTGGAGATCAAGGATTTTACAAATGCAGGAGACAGCAATAACTCAGAGGCTCCACAACCCAAACCAGGCATTTGAGACCAGCACAGGTTTTTTTACAGTTCTTTGAATATTACCTGATATTTGTTGAGGAAAATCCCAAACCTGAAGCTCAATTATCAAAGTCCTCCACCATATCGACAAAAGTAAAAGAGTATGAGCACCCGAGCACAAATACTCTCAAAACTTTCTACACAATATTTTTTGTTTAAAATATGAGTTTTCAAGAATTAGTTTTCAAGGCCTTCTGATTTTCAGTAAAACTAGGCATTCTGTTTTTTAATTTTTAGCCAATCTCTAATGGAGTAAGCAGCTTATTTCTTCTTGTTTTAGCACCTGAACAGTTGCAGAGGCTGTAACCCTAAGTGAACTTCTTCCCAAGCTGCTCCAGTCTCAGATACCCCACCTCAACAGGGTGGCCTTAAGAATGGGTCTGTTAAGTCACTGAACCATGAATAAATGAAGGCTTAAGAAACTAAATAAATAAATAAATAAATAAATAAATAAAGAAGTGTAGAGAAATTGAGTCTTGAAAGCCTGACAGCTTGAAAACATGCTGCTAAAAAGCAATCAACTGG
Organism: Semaprochilodus insignis; assembly: GCA_034552555.1. Lineage (NCBI taxonomy): Eukaryota > Metazoa > Chordata > Actinopteri > Characiformes > Prochilodontidae > Semaprochilodus > Semaprochilodus insignis. The sequence continues at coordinate 17,254,001 of CM067484.1, read as the reverse complement.
ACTGTGTGACTGCTGTGACTGTGGATTCACACAAGGGACCGCAAATGTAAATTGTTTTATAGATGAAAGCGATGAAAATAATTATAGTGGGAAAAGAACACGTTATCAAATAGCAATGATATGAAAGAATTAATGTTGGATTTGACGTATCAATCGGTAAAAAATGATCTTTCACTCACTCTGTCTTCTATGGAGTTTTCTTTATGGAGCCCTGCACACAGTCTGAAAGTGTGTTTTAGTCTGTGTTATTTGGGAAAGGTAAGTGGCGGAAATACATCAGTAAATTGCCATAAACTATGTAAAAAATGTAAAATAGCAGTCCAAAACAAGACTGATTAAAAAAACATTACATTTTCACTTGACCATATGAAACCACCATATAATCACTTGAAATGATTTACAATTGTCTTTGAGTCATTTACAAACTATGTCAGGTGAACACAAGTCCATTCTGAGATATAAATTTACTCCATCCTGAGTCTGGGGCAAGAACCCAGTTGAATAGCCAGTGGTTCCTACCCAAACGTTTTATCTTTTTGACCAAATACTGAAATACATATTAATATACAAAATATTCTACTATTAGAAGTAAAAAATATATATAGTAAAATAAACAGTTTGTTATATTACAAAACTTTTCAGTCCTGCTATACAAAACTTTTCAGTCCTGCTATACAAAACTTTTCAGTCCTGCTATACAAATAGTATGCTAGCTAGCATTAGCACTGTGTTTTGACAATTATCTAGCTATATTAGCCTGTTGTCTAACCAGGACGTGGCAGGGGGACAAATCTGAGATCAGCATTTCTTAAAGAAGTTGTTAGTACAACGTCCGAATTATTAATTTATACCACTTAAATTAAAATACAAATTTAGAACATGTTTCAACTTTCTGTTTTGCCATAGTCATCTGTGCAGGGTGAGGAACTGTTTTCCACCAAAAAGGGGTGTGGTGATAAGAGCCTACCCTCCATGATGTATTGCTGATGTGATGTATCAAGTAGGGCTCGGCAAAATAACATTTTATTAATATCACCATAAAGACACTATCAAAGCACCATCCGCAATATGTGGCACTAAATGGTTGGAGATCTGCGTTAGTCCAGAGTGTTAATCCGGTTAGACACACTAGATATCACTGTAATAAATATTACTTAAGGTAAAGATGTTTAATAAAATAATGGGAACAATTCATTTGAATCTGAAATTTTCATTATTTATATTATTTCCATCTTATATTATTTCATGTGGTTACAAGCCATTTAAAACGTTATACTGTACAACCAATTTAGGTGGTCATACTGTGCCTAAATTATACATGATATAATCCATTCTAACCTCAGAAACACTTCAACTTCTACACTGTTCCACTTCTTGCTGTGGAACATCATCATCAGCCAAATAATAAGAATTGCAGTGTGAGACAAAACTACAGAGCAACTCTTTACTGCTAGATAGATTTACATAAAATAGTGTATCTACCTTAATCTCAATAGCCTTAAGTGGTTCTGAGGTGGCTGTGCTGTAACTGACAAAGTATTACTGTTGTAGGAACACTATAGATAGATGTATTTAGAGATGCTTCTGCAGCGCTTTTGTGCTATAAAATGAACTGCAGTGCTGAGCTACACGTTTCTGCAGAGAAGGCTGAGAAGAGTTTTGAAAAAGTGAGCTTGGTAATCACGACATTGCCTGGAAATTGTCTGTATTGTTACTGACTGTAGCGTTATAGTCGACTGTATTGGATGCTACGAACATGTAAAAGTCCATCTTAAACTTTTGTCGTGTTAATATTTCCATGTGTTTTCTGGAGATTCTCATATATGTAAAATTTAATACAAACACATACGAACCTAATGATTTGTTTTATTAATACATTTTAGGTTGTCATCACTTGTGACAGCTGCTGGGTATAATTTGGCAGTAAAAATTTTTTTTTTTTGCTGCAGTCCACTGTCTTTTACATGTGATCATGTTTAGGCTTGTTTAGGCTAAGAACTGCGCTTTAAAAAGCAAAACAGTAGATCATGTCTGTCTCATAATATGTAGTACATGACCTAATATGACGTCTGTCTTTGGAGCATTCTATAACAGAGCATCATTTTTGCAGCATTTTCTTTTCTTTCTATCTTTTTTTTTAATCATGAGAAATCTGCATAAACAGCTAAGACATTCTACTGTCTTCCATGCTCAGAATGTCTTTGCTAAATGATTAATGATTTTGACATTGCGGTTACATAAACGTTGCTAAAAATATAACTCAGTGAAGTCAAGCCTACCGGAATAATAGCAATAATAATAGATTACACTAATACTAGCCTATAGACTAATTTTACACAGAAAGATTTGGTCACAGTGTTACTATAAAAAAAGTATTTAAAGGCTGTACATTTGTGAATTATAAAACACAGCAAGAACTACCAAACCACACCAAGAACCAAGTTAGCTTACTAGTTCCACAGCAGAAACACAAGTGTGATGATGTTGATGTTATACCGTTTAAGCAGGCTTCTCTGCACCCTCTCCACATTTGAATTTGACATTACTACATTACTGAAACCGGTTACTGGAGAAAAATGCGTTCTACAGCAGTGTACGCTCACTTGCCTGCCACTATAATAATTGTCTTTGAGATGCACTGAATCCTGTTCACTCCTGTTCCTAGCTCAGTTGACTTATCATTAGACCACCCAAAACTTGTGTTAATTCAAGATCTGAACAGGCCCACGGGATATCATACAGAGCAGAAGGTGTAGCAGCAGATTCACACCACAGATAAAAAAAGTTCACAGAAAGACTCTGGGTTCGAGACGTAAATAAACCTGATTCAGTCTGATGAAATGATGGAAAGTGTGCAAAGAAGTAACAGCTGGGATCATCAATCCAAAGCATATCTCAACTGTGTAACACTTGGGCATGTATCACTGAAAGTGACTGTTTGTGACGTGACTGCCAACGACAACAGCAGGGTGAATTCACCCAAATTCCTCCAAACTAAGTAGATGACGCTATGTCTTGTACCGGACACTGCCTCAGGACATACTACTAAAAAATATGAAGTTCTTCTAGAGTTTTTCTAGAATCATTCCTGCAGTAGGAGTTATTGCAGTACTGCTTTTGACTGGCTAGGACACAAGCGGGAACTCAAACTGCTGAATCCCCATCCTGGTAGAGCTAGGGAGGAAAGCCAGCATCCGGTGTCATCTAGAGATAACAGACTCCAGGTAACCATCAACTATAACAAATTTGTAATGAGACCTCTATGTAGACTTCTGTTTTGTCCAGTGGCTTAATCCATGATATAGGGAAATAAGCTGGGGTTCCTGTAAAATTCACCCAATACTGGTGTAAATACCCAAGCATTAAAGCTAACAATCTGCATTTTAACCTTATTTGTGGCTATATCTCAAACCTGATGTCCTGGAAAACAGAGCCAAAGTTTGTGCAACCTTTTGAAAATAAGATGTTCTGTGAGACAGAACAGATCTCAATCCCAGTCCTTGAGAACCCCTTCAATGTATGGTTATGCCTTGACGTTTCCTTGCAGTAAAAAGCTAATTATCAAGTTAATTATGAACAAGCCCTTCATGTGGCGAATTAATTGTGCAGCCCAGAGAAAAACTTTGTCATATTAAATTGTACAGTACCAGAACCAAGACTAAACATCACTGGTATAGGAAACACGCACTAGCAGACACTCACCGTCCAGCCACCTCCATCAGTGGTCATGTCACAGTAGACCTGGAAGCCTGCAGGATAGTGTGTGGGAAACACGGAGTAAATCCCATCTTCCCGCTGTCCGCTGGCGTAGATGTCACTGCAGTCTCTCGGTCGGGAGCCTACAAAAAAGAAACAGGACATGCCAACATCATCATCATCCACATTAAGAACTCCATGCTGCACTTTCCTCCCAGCCAGTGCAACTGAGGTGAGAGAAAAAAAATGGCTTTTTTTTAAATACAGCAGGCTCGACATGTGCCATCTTGCACATGCAATCTAAGCAGTGGCATCTCTGTGTGCCTCTGTCACCGACTTGGAGAGCCTGCAGAGACAGGCCAGCAGAAGAGTGGTCTACAGAGAGACTGAATCCACTGTAGGGCTCATTATGGCTGGCTGACCGGTTGGAGATGGCAGGGTAATGAGGAGCTTCTTTACCCTCTCCGTTGGCGCAGCCCTTGGGCCGGATGCTGCGGACTGGAGCCCTCTGGAGATCTGCCTTCAGGCGGCCCTTCGTGTTGCCGGTTTCTTTCTGCATAGAGCTGAGTGCATCGCTCACTGAGTTCACAACCTTCACCATGTTGATTTGGCTCTCTGACAACAGCTGGAATAAATGAGAGAGAAAGAGAAAAAGCAGAGAGAGAGAGAGAGATACAAATCATTCAATGATAAAAGCAGAGAGTATTGAGGCATCTAATTTGGTGCAGCTGGTTTCCTTGTGATAACAATACAAAAAAATCTTCTGGAGTCGATATCATCCGATATAAACGCTACAAACAATAGCTGTAAATTTACAGTGATTGTTTTCACAAGTCTGAGTTTGTTATGGTATTGTGCGGTTACTTCTTGGAGTTGTTGTCTGTACTTAACAGTTTACTGTGAAATTTACGTCAAGTTCCTGCCTAAATTCCTCTAAAGATGTTCCTCTAATTCCATGACAATTATCACTGCAGATATATAGGACACCTTCTTTTACAACATTTACTGTGATTTTGTTGTCAAATTACTTTAAAGTATCTAACAGACCAAAACTGTATATTTGTTGGACACTTGTTTAACACTGTATGTAATTTGGACACAAGTCAACACAAGTTTTTTTTAAATGTTTTTTTTTGTACAAGCTCATCAAAAATCTATATATATTTCAATTTTAGGGTGCTGCTATTAGCTTGTTTCAAAAATACAATTTCCACATTTGACACAGCCTCTTTTCAATAGCTACAATTATACACTTTTATGTATTTTGTTTGAAAATCTCACTTGGTTCAAATTAGATAGAACTGTAGTGAGCTATTGTAGTTTGGAGCAACAACTAGGGCCTCAAAGTACAACAATTAACCCTGCCCATGGGAAGTATGAAAAGTTATTAATCTAGCTCAGTTTCAAAATTATTTAGGTTTAAGTGTTTGTTCATGTTTTTAGCTCATATTTAGGTTCATGCTTTAGTGACACCTACGTGGGCTGTGTTGCTCTATACCTGACACTGATTGGTTTGCAGAGGGGAGGAAATCTGACTTTGTATGTTGCCAACTGGTGGCGCATTGTTTTTTGATGCCACTGTGCACCTTTAACTTGGAGAGCACATTAGCAATAACCAACACAATAACATTTATAGGTAGTGGTTCTGTTGTTGCAGCATTCTCTGTAAAATGATGTGATGCAGACGGGAACCTGCTCTGTAAAATCTCCATTCAAATTATTTAATTTGAATGTCCTTGGGCCTCTTAAAATGTGTCAAGCAAACATAGCTTAATATACTACTGCCGCAGTTTCTTTATCTTCAGGTGACACTGCTCTCCCGTCCTGTCATATCCTGTCTCTTGCTGCCTTTCAGGAAATATAAGTTTGTGTTTTTTTCATCAAATCAAATCACAATATAAAATCTTTGTCTCCTCCTCTTCCCGTGTTCTACAACTTTTCTTTCATACTTTTCTTCTCCTACTATTTTAGTTTCAGTCTGATCCAGATCGAGACAACCTCTTTTGGTCTAGACCATGGTGCAAGGCACCTTTCACACCTGCTATTTTGGTGCAGACGTGAACTTGATGTAGGTGTAAAAGCACCCATAGTCGTTACTGCAGTGGTTACCAACACTCATTCTGAAGATCTACTGTTGCTGTAAAAAAAGTTTAGTTGTGCCCAATATTTAACATGCCCTCGGCCCCTTACCTAACACTAACACATATGATCCAGCCAATCAAAGACCCCTGAAGAAGTTAATTAGCTGAAGCAGGTGTGGTAACCTGAGATTAGAGAAGGCTGATCTCTAGGACCAGGGTTGGTGAGCACTGCCTTACGGTTTCCACAGTACTATGCCCACTGTTACAACACATTAATAGGCACTGCATTAAAAACATATTTCACTAATAATGGTCATATGGCTAAAAATGAGCACTAGGTGAAGCCCTTGTATTTGCATAATGCTAACTGGACACTTAGCGCTATGCAAATAGAAGGGCTCAGTCATTTCACACATTTCCTTTTAGCAACTAAGATTTTCCTACATCAGACAGTCTGCGCTTCAGAACAGTGGGAGATGACAGCGGGATAGAGGTCTTTCAGTTTTTACAGCCAAGTATTTTGTGTCTGTCTCAGCAAAGCTGCTAGGGCCCGACTACCGCTAGGCAGTCTGGTGCAACATTAAACGCTGACTCTGAGTGATGCAGTCGCGCTTTACTATGTGGGACAGGTCTTTATGTTTTAGACATCAGGCAGGAGGGTCCAAGTAAATCCCAAGCACCAATTAAGATAAATTATCTCTGCTCTTTCCCCTGGACACATGAAAAATGCAAAGCCTAGTAGAGTGGTGTGAGCAAACACCCAGTTCTTTGAGGGACAGCACTGGAGCACGTGCTTTTACAGAGCTGTGTGCGGCACCATTTTAGGCCAAGTGTGTGTGTGGCCGTTGGTGAGGTTGACGATGATGGCAGCTGACGTGCTGGTCACCTCCTGAGCGGACAGTGGGGACATTAACGCTCTCTGCTCTCAGCACGGATTCATCTCACACGCCCTCTCCTCACACGTTGCCACAGCAACCATGCTTACCTGTCATTCATGAGAAGGCTGGCCCACTGGCAGGGGGAAAAAAGGCAGGAAAAAACAAGACGACCACAAGGAGAGAGGCAGCATCACCTGTTGATGCTTCTCCTCCACTGACTGAACCTGTTGCCTTATGCACACCGTCTTGCAGTCCCTTCAATAGTGGCAAGGCCTGCAATTGCTGCATTATTCATAAGCAAGAAAAAACAACTATAATTCCATCCAAAAGGAATTGTCTTCCAGAATCAACAAGGCTATATAATACATGCTGTAAACAAAAACTGTTCCTGTTGGTCTAAAGCCCACTCACCCTGTCCAGGAGATGGCTTCTCTGATTGACCACTGAATACAAAAATGTGCTGCGTTCGGTAACGTTGTCTCAAATCCACAGTTAAGAGTAACTGGTAGACAACTTTCTGGAACAGAGGCCTTTGAATAACAACGTCCCTAATTAAAACATCTAACTTGTATGTTTACCCAGCTCTTGTTGGCAAACCGAGTCCAAAGCCAACAAGCATGCATTTCCTGCCATTCCTGATCAAGTCTTTAAGTGTAGCGGTGAAAAAAGAGAGCTGGATTTAGATGTCTTTCACTTATAATTCAGGTCGCACCTCTCCACTGGTTCTCTGTTGGTAGATAAAGCCTGCTTCTATATCTCTGCTGCCCAGCCTGCTCTGTAAACATGCTATCAGCTGTGGAGAGCACAATGCTGATGGCTGCTGTTGGTGCACTGAACATTATTTAAAGTAAGTTCGCTTGGTTGAGGTGGATCCATTAATCACAGACACATTCAAAGCTGCTTTTCCTGCATCCTCCCATATCATCAATAATCTCCCTAACAGAGTGGGCATCTGAGTCTGGAACATAGCTCTCACTTTAAAAAAAAAAAAAAGGCCGATGCTCACTGGAGGAGGAAAGATTAATGAATACAACAGCACGGTTGGAAATGGAATAGAAAAGAACACTCTGTGCCATACAATCAAACATTTCAATCTTACAGCATGAATGATTGAAAACATACAAAGAGACTTCTAGTCTGTAACAGTTTACTTTCGGCTTTTATTTCTGTACACTTGCTGAACTCAATGACTTCTTTTAACCAGTCATTATGACTCTGCACTAAAAAACGTTTAGTGTGAAGATGGTCCTTCATTTCCACAAATAACAACCTCTGTGAAGACCTGACCTTGGATGTAAAGGTCTTCCCCATTAAAACGTCATGATGACTTCACCAGGAGGTCACTAACAGCCATCCTCGAGAGCAGAATGCACTCCTGCTCCTATCTTGGCTTAAGGAGTGAGTCCTTCACTGCAACCCACTATTCTGGCTTTGCTCTGATACATTTTATTGGACTAAAACCCCTCTGGCCACGACAAAACAAGCTTAATGCACACCCACTCTAATGAGGGCTTCAAGACATTCGCTACATTGCGCCTCTACTGAAGCACGCCATTATAAAACGTGGCAGTCGAGTCTTGGTTTCAGCGTCTCTGAAGAAAATCTCCCATAATCCCTGCCAGGTTTGACGTGGTCTAGATATATCCTGTTAATGCAAGTTGAGAGGAGGACATTGGAAATGGTCAAGCTGGTCTATTGCTGTGTCTTGGCATGCATTCTATCTTTAAAATTAGTCTCAGTGCTGTCAAAATATTCAGTGAGTTGATCAGGCAGACTGCCTGAGGCTGATGTAGCTTGGACTGTTATTTCCAGAGAGTGGAATCTGCAGTTCGGCCTCCAGAATCAACAGTCCAATTCAATACTGATTGCCTGCATCTCTATGCATAGCACAAAATTATTGAGGTCAAAGAAAGTTTAGACGAGCCGTCGTCTCTCCTTTTTTTTTTTTTTTTTCAATTCTGTGACTACACGCCAGTAATTTCTGTCAGACGACAGATGTGGCTTTGCCAGGAGATCGGGGAAAGTGCCAGTGCGTATTAATTTCATCGTCCGTCTGACAGATGAGTCAACAGTCTCTTTCTTTCCAGCCACTTCTCCAAGGTAAAGGGCAAAAGCGAGTTGTCTAGGCGACAAAGGTTTATCACTGGGCGATGAGTGGAACGCACGCTGTCCAACTTGCCATGCAATTACCCGTGGCACTCGTTCTAATGAGGCCACTCTGATAATTAACTAGAGGATACGTTAAGTACTCCTACAGGGCTGATCTCGAATTGAATCTGTCCTTTGCTAAAAGTGAGTCTTTGAAGACAGTCCTGAGATGCCCTTAAACTTAGAGAACAGAGTGTGAACTACTTCCTTTAACTTATTCCACTGATCCTCTCATCACCTCAGATCTGCAGCCAGATCCACAACCGTGGTGGTGACCTACTTGTCTATTTTCCAGTCTCTGCAAGACTTAAAATGGGGTGAGAGTGGGAGACGTTTCAACTACCTTTTCTCCAGCCGGATCAAGCGTTCTGCCAGTCAGTGCAACCACACAGCTATAAAAGCAGCAAATTGATCCAAGGTTAAAATACTCAGAGAAAAGTGAGCAGTGATGATTAATGGGGTGATATGTGAACCTTGGAGGGTATTTTTAGATTTGGCCTTACTTGTAAAGCCCTCACACTTTTACAGGATATTAATTCAGCTCTGCATTTCCAGAGGAAAAAATCACATATCTGAGCTACAGTGCTGCGAAGCAACAAGGGTACACTTATTACATCTTCGTGCACTAATTCATTAAGTAGTTTTTCAGGGGATCCGTACATCACTTGAGAGGTTCCCTTTTTGGAAACTTTAATGTCTTCACCACTACCCTGAGAGCAGAAAATGTACTTTATACTCCAGCACATTTTCTCAAACTTTTCGCTGATTTATATTCCAGAGAAGCTTTTTAAATATGCTAATGTTTTGGCCACGAACACCAGTCTTAGTAACAGCTATTAACAATAATAGATGATCTTTTAACCTCTAGTTGATCATCTGACTTCACAACCTTAATGATCTATAGAATTTGAATGTTATTTTAACCTAATATGGTGCTTTTTCAGAAACCCCTGATAACTGTGATTCATTAACACTAATTTGCACCGCTGAGTGTAGATTAGAATATGCATAAGGTCTTAAAATTAATATGATGTGCAAGATCTATGGAAAATGATATACTAAAGATGATACTGATGACTGAAATGGATAATGGAGTGTGTTAATGCATACAATATGAAATGAATCATATTAACGCACATGATAATGCAGCTTTCAGCTGTTGGTAGAGTTGAAATTCATACTAACTTGGTACTCAAATGTTAACTGAAATATTATATAATATTATATAATATAAGACCACTTGCATAAGCAGTGAAAAAAACAGGACTCCTAACAACTGACCTGGCAGACCACCAAAACTGTCACCATCAGACAAACGGTACTGAAAGCTTTCTTCTTTAAGAGAGAGGAGAAAATCGACCTCCACTCAAAAACCACAGATGTTTCTGTCCCTCCACTGTGAGAAGACAACTCAAAACTATGGGTCTGAAAGAATGTGTAGCTGTTACACAGCTGTTACTGAGAAAAGTAAACAGGTTCTCAGAACAAAAGACTGACTAGTCCTGACATCAACATTGTTGAACGCGTCTAGGATTATTTGCTTAATGAGAAGCAGAAACCAACTTTCAGTACCCCTGCAGATCCCTTTGAAAAACTGAAAGCAAGTTCCCTCAAAAGAACGGAGGCTGTAATACAGGCAAAAAGTGAACAAGTAGTGAATTAAAACAGTACTGTATTTAGTAGTTTAGGCTTCTGCATAAAAAATACTGCTAATACTGCTACCCAAAAAGACATATCTCCATTTTTCTGCGACTTTTAGTGTTCTATATAATTTGAGCTCAGCAGCTGCTCTATACATTGTGTGAAATGGACCTACAGATGAGTGGACCTACAGAAATGCTCCAAAACTGCTTTGAATAAAATCTCTTTACATTGAAAGGAAAGAGTATTTTCCTCTCTTGGAAAGTTACCACTTCGGGAGATAATTGACTTTTTTTTTGCACAGTAACTTTTTTCTCCCAATGCAGATAAATGAGTGGTTATTTTGACTCTACACAGTTGCATAGTACCGTACCTCTACTGTACTGTAACTGTAGAAAAGTTAGGGAATACTTTTTATCCTAATGCTGAGACCTCACTTAGGTGCTGTATAATAGCTTCTCTCCAACTGGAAATGTCACACACTAGTTACTCCGGAGACGCATTAAGGTTACTGAGCAAAACAGGACTATTCACACTGGCCGGTGTGTGCACTTCCGTTGCTTTGGTGTTTCCGGGTAGGGAGAAGAGGGGGGATAATGAGAAAGGGAGCTTCTTTGATGACCCAGCGCTTGGGCTGAGATGACTGGTACTGAGGGATCCACAAATGAAACCTTTACCACTTTTGCATCAAAGACACCCAGAGGACAAACCGACTTAGCATCTCAGCAATTTTCCTCACTCTAGGAAGAGCCCTTTATTGATTAAGAAGGACTAAAATACATAATAACTGGGAGGTATTACAAGTGCACTTAGCTTATTTTACAGAAATATGACCAAACCTGCCTTTAATTTACAGCCTGAGTGGCTGACTCAGTGAAAGCAGTGCAGTGCAGAAAAGGAAACCGAATTGTAGTTCGGGATCCAGCTGAGGGATGTGTCGCTCAGAGGCTCAGGGGAAAGCAATTGGGCAAAATCTTGCTGGGAGAAAGGGAGGGTTCACTGCTCTTCCATGCCATTAGGCAACATTCCAGACATCATGTCTACATGGTACATGTCAAGGTCAGGATATTCGACTTCCTCTTTGAAAGGGCTGAGGAGCTTTACAGTGCTATGTAGTTGTTTGTTTGAGAGTTCTAAAAACATGTGCCATCTTTGGCCCTCTCAGACCAGCAGGTCTGGGTCTTATGTACCAAAAATCATAACTCAAGCTAAATGGCGATACACAATATATATCTAAGTATTATCTACCTTGTGGGCTTAAATGTTCAGTGGTAGATTAAGGCTAGATGTGAGACGTCACAAACACTTTTACTAAAACAGACTGTGATCAAAAATCGAAATGATAAATTATATACAATACGCAGTTGGTCTCTAATCAGCTTTTTGAAGCCTTCTTATTCTATTGCTGCTGCAGGGCCACATTGTTGCGCAGAGAGTGTCAGAGATGAGAAATGCACTTGCACAGTTTTAAGGAAGAAACAGTTAATGTATTTTAACACAACATTAAACTATAGAGATTTAAACAGTATTGCCTCGACCCTGGGGCTCGACTTCTTTACTGTTATGTGACAAGGAAAAGGCATATGAAATTTTTGACACACTGTAACTAAAGTGCATTAAAAACAAGTATGGTGCACAAACAGTATATGTCTTATTCCTATAATGAGTAGGATCAATCCTGAATCCTTGTAAATGTTATGACATTAGAATATTTCTTACATGGCCAAGAAGAAAACTTTCACTGTATGTAAACCTTGAAGCTTCATATGGCTTCACGATGCCATATTACAAATTGGCAGAGAATATGACAAATAATAGCCAAGCACATCACAAAGGTTTACAGGCGATGGCCCTTGCTCATCACTGATAGAGTCTTGTGTTTATTGCCTGGCTGAGGAAATCTAATGAAAGTACGATCCTAGTTCACTGGCTGAATTCATAAAACGCTGATGTCAATGTTGGAGCTGCTGGTCCCATCTGTCTCCCAGACTGCTGTCTGTCTTTGATGCCAGAGTTGAAATAACACAATTACAGGTGAAAATTTACAGTTATGGCATAACTCTTACAAACAGAATTACGTCAATTGTCATGTCAGAAGGATCGCACATACACATAGCACTGTAGCACCAGTTCAACTAAATCAGATGTGTCGCAGCTGGAGAGAGCACTTAACACTGTAAAGGGTGCTACAGGAGTTTGTTTAATTCCGCGAGAATTCTGTTTATTTTGTGTTTTACGTTATGTCAGAAAACACATTTCCCAATTCCAGGGTGACACTAGGAAACCATTTTTTTTGTGTCAAGATGTATGTAAGCTCTGAAATGAGTGTTCGCTTATTTCTAGGTGCCACCTAGAAAATGTTTGTTAAATGCCTGTTACAAGGTCTTCAGAAAGGGTTTTCCAAAACAGATTTACGCCTTTTAGTTAATTGAGCCCTGGGTTGTTTTGTTTTGTCTGTGTTACACAGTGATAATTAAGTATGCCTCACACATATTAGGACAATGTTTTTGCAAGGAGCTCAGCTTCCTGACAATCCTCTTGACACTTACTGCACGTTGATTGAGAAATGAACTGCTGGTTCTTGATACATGCATAGTACAATGGCAATTAATGGTAGGTGATGAGAAAACATTTTGTGAATATCCAAGAAGCAACAAAACAAAGAAATCATGCATCGTGCCCACATTGAGTAACACTCATGAAACTCTACACGTATCTCACAAGTAAACTCTTCACCTCGTACTTTAAAAGATTTGCAGCCCTGCATTACTCGTCCTTTACAAACTATCATAAAGCAGGAAGTTGATCTGCATAATGTGCAATGATGCTTGGCATTCTCTTTGTTCGTATTGTGCTCCACTCATAATATTAAACCCCATACTACAGACCATATTATAGGGTCATTGCAAAGTGCTGACACAGAAGGACAGAATATAGCTGGTCCCCCTTCGTAAAGGCAGCATATGAACTTCATCCATGATTACTTTTGTAAGTAGCAGTTAATGATACATGCTAAGAGCTGCAGATATTTAGGGACAGTGACTGGCCTATTACTGTTATTAGTTGTATTACTAAAATGAAAGGCAAAGATTGACACCAGGCCAAGGTGTGGGAGCGCATTTCAGCTTTTGGTCCATCTCCTCCCATCAGAGCAACTATTCCATCTGTAAATTAGATGAGTGAACAAATGAGTGAGTAGCTCTAACCTGGATGAGCCTGCCTTGTTCCGACTGAAGTGTGTTGATCTCCTGTCCAATGCTGCCCTGGCCCTGCCTCAGTGCATTGTACTCCATCTTAAGCTGGCTGGCGTGGGCTGACAGCTTGGCCACCTCCTCGGCCAGTTTGACTAGCAGAGCCCGGTCCTGTCCCTTCACAGACTTCAGATCCGTGTCGTGGTCAGTAAGTGAGTGCAGCAGTGACGTCTGCACTCCCTCCAGCCGCAAGAAGTTGTTGTTGTAGTCGGGACAGTTGGGGTCGATGAAGATGTTTACGCGTTTACTGTTGCCATATTCTATCGTCACCAGAGCATTGCCCTCGTCCTGATTGGTGGTGATGAGAGGTGGGGCGTCAGGCCCAGAGGGGGCCTGGTAGTGGTTCATCAGAAGGATGGTACCAGTTACTGTGACAGCCAGTAAAACGGCAACAAAGAGTAGGATGGTGCACAGGAGGTAGCTACAGCTCATCCTCTGCAGAACAGAAAGGAAGAGAGAGAGAAAAAAATTAGATGGAGCGAAAATATAGTTCAAAATTTAGACTGCAAGTATTCCTCATAAACCTAATTATGCATTTTCTATCTCAGAAATAGCAGGCTACAAGGAAACTCCAGCCCACAAACACAGACACATAAATAAAACTGAGATGGTTAGATGCAAATGTGTCAGAACTAGGGTCCATGCAACTCATTGCACCATTAGGAAGCCCATACGTAAAAGCCCTGTGCATAAACACAGGGAGAAACAGAAAAAGTGTATGCGACTGGTATTATGCAAGAGCTAAAGAAATCAACAAATTGCTTGTGCATAACCCCGTGATTTTGATAAAAAGATGTTTTTGAACACAAAGACAAAGCCAGTTTTGCTGGCGCTTGAGATCCAATTATCATAAAAAAGACAGGCATGGTTCATTTCATAACAACAACAACAGCATAACGCGCAAAGCCAATCATCTTCATACATTTTTTATTGTGTAATTTAAAGGTACTCGGATTCCGGAATTTAATTTTCATTTATTTAAATTGCTCACACAGCCTAGAGCGGATATAAGCACATTCAGATATAATATGTAAGTGTGCATTGTGTGCAGCCCAGAATGTATGCAGGTGTGCAGCACTGCACATGTAGCAGGTACACGCTGCGAGAAGTGGATTGAGAGGGTGTCGGGGGGTGTGGGGTCTAGCTAGTTTAGTGAAGGCTTTGTGCTGATTTCTGTGATTGCTCTGGGCCTGTGAGTGGTGGGCTAGAATAATAAACTACAGGAGGTGCTTTGTTTCTGCAGCTACTCCGTGGGACCAATGAGGGAAAATCCCCACAGGGCGAGAGACTGGGAGAATGAAGGAAGATACTGATACAAGCCCTGTAGCTCAATCCATTCAGGTTTGGTTAAGTGCCTGGAGTTGACAACTCTCTCCTCTGTGTAAGAACTAGAGTGTGTACATACAGCAACAAAGGCAGCTATAGTGACAAATGAAGTGAATAAGATTTGATGGGCAAACACTGAGGCTTAGGGAGACTGAAGCCGCCACACTAGAGGCCCTGCTTATCTTTTTGTGTTTTTTTTCCTTTTTTCAGAGTGGGCTTGTTCCTTGACTGTGATTTTCCCCCTGTTGTTTTACGACTGCCACTTCAATATTTCGCATGACAGCCAAAGCCTTGCTTCTGTGCAATTGCTGAGCACATTTTGAACGTTTTCATTGTCTTGCTCTCTATACATGCCAGAGTAAGTCAATGCCCATATGCTGGACTGCTATTTGTGCACAAAATTAAGCCACTGAGAGGTATGGCATAACTACAGTAATAGACTGGTGTTTATGACCACAATGCATCCCCTATGGAGCCTATTCATGAGGTGTCAAATCAACAGTCACCAAACACTACACACACACACACTAAAATTCAGGGAGCAAGTCACCCATTACATTTAAATGTGTACTGTGTATGGCTGGGCCTGTATACTAAATAAAAGCTGCTAATATCACTCTGTGCTGAAGAACATCAAAATTTATGGTCGTTATGTTCCCCCGACCCATGGTGAAAATCATTATGCTTTAGGGGGCTGCTAGCTAAATTACTGTTACCCTGTTGTGTGGTGGCTGTTTGCAATGCACCCATAGTGCGAAACAAAGCGTTGCACGTGAGCCGAGCTCGTTTTCCCACACACTACGGCATCCTCCCCAGGCACTGTCATATTTATTTTAAAGATAATTAATGTGCACAAAAGATTCCAGTCTCCAGTTATCGTGAAACAGCAGAAGAGAGCGGTTTCAGATCAATTTGTTACAATAAAGCAGCAAAGTCTGCTGTCTGCAGGAATTAGGAAGCCCAGTGTCCAGGCCCTGTGTAGCTAAAGAGAGTGTCATATTTGGCTGCAAAGCAACAAAGGCTTAAACTGATACTACATCTGAAAGCAGGTGTGCTTATCTAGGATCAGATTATTTTGGTGTTCAGAATCACAATAAACAGAGGGTGTAATCTGATCGTAGATTGGCACTCCTACTCCGAAATGATTTGTTAACACAGCGAGCAGCACTATAGTAGAAAATCCCTGGCACACTGAGACAGCACACTGAGCTAGGCAGCACAGCTGCAAAAGCATCAGTCTTGCTTTTCTACATTGAGAGAGTGAGGGCCTTTCAAAGAGCTCTTCTGGGGGATAGACAGAGCAAGCACCCGCTTAGACATTCTAGCAGCGAACCGCAACTTGCATCACAACCAGGCAGGCAGTGACCGTGCAAGACCCTGAGGGGTCCTCGTACCCTCCCACTTCCTCTCTTGGCCGGGCAGACGGCAGCCGCTTAGATGGCACCTCTTGCTCCGGACAGCGACAGGTCAAGATTGGGGGGGCCACGCACGGCTGAGCGCGGGCAATATTTGATAAGAGCTTTTATGTGTCGGCAGTGATGCGACGCCAGCAAGGCGGGAGGTGGGGGTGGTAGTGATGAGGGGAGCATAAAACAAAAGCAGAGTGACTTCTCTTCTTCAGCTCGTCTTTCAGAGCCATAGCACTCGCTGCGGACCAACACTGATAACAGAGAGGGCAACCTCGGAGTGGGGAGGTCAACCACGTCGATACACCAGGGATCGCACATGACAGTGCCCATGATTACTTATTTGGGAAGGTGAAGGTGAAGTGTCAGGTTCAGAGCGAGGAGAGGCACGGAGGGAGGCCTTGAGCTGTGGTCTCACCTTGATGTTGCTTTTGATTTAAAGCTAAACAAAGTGCAGAACACTTTGGAGAAAAAAAGCGTCGCTGAAAAGACCCAGTCCTCAGTTCTCTAGCCACATGTTTTTTTATATGTATAATCCAGTCGATATGAAAAAGTATTCGCTCATAATGTTTCATCTGTATGGCTACCAAAAGCAACTCTATGAATACAAACATCAAAGCAGCGAGGTTTCGCACTTTGATACAGTGCCTAGGACTTCATTTTGAATTCTCAATAAATTCACATATTCCAAGTAAGCTTGTATTATGGGCCAGTGGTACTGATAGGTGTCAGACCACTGCTCGCTGTCCTGCTGTCCATTATGCATAATAATCTTCTTTTAACACCAAAGCTGATCTGCCATATGTTGAGCGGTGTGCCTATAACTGTGTTACTCCTTGAATTGAAAGACTGCACCCTTGTAGGCTTGTAATATATATTCCACACAGAAAACAGAGAATGTACTGCACTATATTTTCCCTTTGTCCCATAATCATATTGATAGAGATTTGTACTGACTTGCTATCTCTAAGCCTGGAAGTCTTACTGTACATTTACATTAGGTGGCAACATTAATAATTGAGGTCATTAATATCACCTCAGGTTGTTGTCACGAGTGGGCATGTGCTCTGACACTGTGGGTGTTCTGACAAGAAAATGTACAAATATGTACTACATGTACAGCCTGCTCTTTAAAATACTAACCGCTGTTGTAATTTCATGAGTTCATAAGTTTGTCTTCAATTTTGATAGAATGATACTGTTGGTAATAGGAAAGAAATGTAGGTAGGAACCAAAGTTTCATAAAGCAGAGGCTTTGCGAATGGTCCAGGGATTTTGTTTAAGCCAGTCAATTAAGACTGTTGTTTCGCTGCATCATAATAAATTTGAATAAAACTGAGAAAATGAAATAAACCTCAAAATAAGACCAAAAGAAATTAAGCTTGAACTCAAAAATAAAAGCAATAAAAATTAAGTTTGTGTTCGCCACGCTGCTTTGTCACCTGCTACTGTGAATGTAGAATAAGGGCTCTTGCAGGACTGAGAGAAGACTTGTCTGCCACAGTCAGGCATGAAAGGAGACTTATTATGCTTTTCTGATTTTTCTCTTTCCTTTAGTGTGTTGTAGCTTTTAGTGCATGTAAACTTATTTAGCCCAAAGTACATGCCAGAGGGAGAAATTCTCTCCCACAAAAAACACTTTTCTCAACTGCCTGAAAGGCCTTGTTTGAATTCCAATCTTTTCTGTTATAAAGCGCCTTCAGGAACTGCCACCGGTTTGGGGCGGAACCGGAGCAGGACATCCTTCTGGTGGTTGACCAGTCAGAATAGAATAGGTGAGCTGACCAATCAGGGCTCACTGGGTTTATAAGGAGTCGGGACTTAAAGACACAGGAGCTTTAAAAGAGCACTTCAGATAGAGGGTAAAAAAATGTGGTACAGTATGAGAAAATAATGTTTTTTGGGAAAACTGAAGCATGCAGATCTATTCTAGCAGACTCCTAAAATAAAATTATAAACATTGAAAATTAGAGTAATAGGTCCCCCTTAAATTAAAACATTCATCCGTCTGCTTGCCAAGCCGCTGCCGACATCACGATGGTCATCACTTTATACTACAGGCCAGAAAGACAGCAGGGTTTGGCCTCTCAATACTTCAAATAGAAACTTTCATCTGAAGCCTTTAGTCATCCAGATTATTTCACCATGGATCTCAGAAACCAAAATCACTACAGGATTCTTCCCACTTCTAGCATTACCAGATTTAATTAATGGGGCAGACAGCTAGATGATCTTGAACAGATGAACAAGGGGACGAGATAGACTACAACTTTGAAAGTGCGCAGTGATCTACAACCTACAACATCCCTTATACTGCATATGACAACAAACAGCTTTCATCTGGCTTCACCAGAAAATGCCTCATCTGAAGATACACACATTAACAGCTTTTGAAGAGACTTAAAGAGGCATCATTTTACAATGATCTGGTCCTTTTATGCTGAACCGAGTATTCACATCAATACTTACAGCAAGCAACCGCTTTGACATATGTACAGTCGAAGGGTGAAATAAGCAGTATGACATCTGAACATAGAAAGGAGTTCCTAGTCATGGTGCATAGATTTGCAAGGGGTTTAAGAGCACCAAGCAACAAAGTACTGTAATTACTGTTGAACCACAATACTAAGCTTGTGGGATGACCTCTGGTGTTCTTGTAACACATACTTTGCTGAAGAAATGACTTCTGGCAAGTAGGCTGTCACTGTACTGAGAAATAATTAAAAGTTTCTATCAGCGCAAGCCATTTTAAACATGGTTTGCCGTGCAGGTACTGAAGATGTTGCAAAACGGCAAAAGAAGGCAGCATCTAAAGATGCCAACAGTGGTACACAAGGCACACAGATCTAAAAATGTGGTCAAGCTCCAGTTGCTCAGTAAATTAGACAATGGCAAGGGCCAAATCCCTGAAAACCACGTCACTCGCACTGGATTAAGAGGTCTGCTATGCAACACTACTCACCACAGCATTACTCAAAGGTCTCCTATCAAAAAGCACAAAAATAGAAAGTGAGAGCAGAAATCCCAACAAGTAGGTCTTAGTAATATGGGCAGAACAGATGCAAAGGATTAGTCTTGATCTGGAAAATGGCTTTACAAATGTGCAGTTTCCTCTTTGGCTCTCTTGCTGCTTATACTGGATGGCAGAAAGAAGCGAGAGGCACGGCACTGACTCAACCACAGCTCAACCAAAGCTTACCAGAGCAGAAAACGCTATACACACACACACACACATTTCAGGACAGTCTGTGCTGGCTGGAAGAGTACAGATTCATTAGCTGGTTTGAGATGATAAATGCTTACTAAAGAGAGCACAGGGAGATCTTTCTCATGCTTCAGGCTGTCAGAAGCCAACTGCTCCAGTTCTACCTGCCCCATAACTCCTCCACCCACACTGTTGAAATGGCCCAGCTTGTATGTATGCTTGCTCCCTGTATGGCAGGGAACATCATACCTGAAATCAGTCACCATAAAAATACTATATGCCATACAGTGCTCTCTCTATACCCTTGAAACTGCACAGCATCTGTAGATCTTGTTAAGGTCTTAGAGAGAATTTATTTACTGTTGTTGTTTCTGGCCATAACACAACTTCCCCTTCGCACCCAAAAAAATCCATCGTTCAAGTTAAGATGAACAGTTTGTTGTCATGCATCACATGTCCAGAAAGCCTGGTGTCACTCCACCTCCACCCTACCGTAAAATCCATACTGAGAGACTCTACTTCTGTATGTGTAGCTAAATAAATATTGCCTGTATCAGTCTAAAGGTATCATCATTTACTGTTGCTGGTAACCTTTATTTTCCTTCCAAATAGCATTGCAACATGTCACTTCCTTCTGAGTGCAACTATTCTTTTGATGATGAGTGCAACTACTTTTGCAATTTACAAGGCAAAGCTACAAGGCTAATGTGTACACAATTATTCTCACAATTATTATTTTAATGAGTTTTTAATGAGCCTCCTCACATCATATTTTACATCATACTGTACTTTGAACTCTGAACATGAAGATCAGACATCTCTTGGTTCTTCAAACTGAAACCATCAGGGAGAAACTAATTTACTATTCAGTACTATACAATGTCATGACTATTTGAATATTAAAATATTATTTCATATATTGACAAAATCCACATCAATCTACCTGAAATGATCTAACTGCAAAGTCTTTTTAAGACTACTTAAGTGGCTACAAGGTTTGAGGAAAGCGTGGGATGATTTCAGCACAGAGTTAACATGCCAACTGAGGTATAAGCTTACTTGTTAGTCACATTAGATAGAATAGAATCTTATGTTTTGGTTGAATGGCTACAACTGGACCAATGAGAAAACTTAGTGAATTATTTTTTATATTTTTTTTATTGCTTTTGGTTATGAAGGTTTTGAATCGTCATCACTGGGCAGCTATCGACAATCTTGCTTCACTTTTCCCAAGGTCTATCATTTCAGCTGTTTAACACAGTTTACCACTTTGCATCACAAAAACACGATAAAAAGGCAATGAAGAAGGAGAAATAAATACACTTTCGCACAGTGTCTTCTGCGACAGTGAGGATAAAGTAGAGGGACACAGGTGTGAATGTTCAGTGATGTGACACTATACTTTTTCTGGGTTGGTCGTAGTACCCTCTGAAAATAGCATGCATGTAAGCCACACAGGTACATGTGAAGGTATTTACTGATAAGGTGTTAAGAGCTTGGTGTACTTTTGCACCATCTCAGAGGAAATAAGAGGTTGTGGTTGTGTAGCAGGGAAATCAGCACTTCGGCAGCACCCTCTCACTCAGGAAATTGCAGCCATCTGCGATTGAAGTGGGGCTGCAAACTCCCCGTCATCACATTTTAATCATAGACCACCAATACTGACCTCCTTGCCTCTTACAGCTCTAAATAACTTGGGGTAAAGAACTAAATGAACACACTGTGTGTGTGTGTGTGTGTGTGTGTGTGTGTGTGTGTGTGTGTGTGTGTGTATTCATGTGGAAAACATTCCAAGTTGTTTTTGTATGAGAGGGCTCTTCGGTGCTCAGTATTTGCTGTTATATTTTATGTATTTGCATGCAATTAAAGCTGCCTAACTAAAGCGTGTACAACCGACTAACGACATAATTTAGCCTTGGTGAGTGGCTCCACTGTGTGCACGTATATGTACATGTGACTGTGTGAGGCTGTGTGTAAATCTGTGGAGTATCAGGCTATAGTGACACTGCCTACTCTCAGCAGGTTTCCCTGTCAGTGCACTCCAAGGACAGGCAGTGAAGTGTGCAGACACCGATTTGTCTTTTAGCTTGCACTGGGGCTTCAGAAAGCGCTGTCTGCAGGGCTGCTATAAGTCACCATGCTCTCTCGTCCTCTCTCTCTCTCCCTCTCCCACTGGACAAGCACATGGGACACAGCCCCACTATGCTCTGCCTCACTCACCAGATCAGAGGTACTTTAAGACAGGGGATTCATACAGCCAGGAAAGTGTGTGCACACACACACATGCACAGACACACAAACACACATACACACAACATCCAAACATAGCCTGTGTTAGTTTTAGGCCTGGTCGATATCTAAAAGTAACTGACAGAATATTGATTACATTATTACTCCTCTCACCCCCTGCAAACACAAACACACACATACACACACTGTTTACTAGAGGGAGAATTGTGAGATGAATATTAATTCACTTATAGACATCTTCACAGTATGTGATTTGCTGTGGTTTTCTGAGATTGAAGTCAAAGTTTATTTATATACTGCCTTTTACAAGACCTTGTGACAAAGAAGCTTCACAGATAATCTAGGTCCAAGCCCCCAGTGATCAACCAACGGCAACAGTGGCATGGAAAACCCCCAAAGAGCAAGGACAGTTCCGGTTCCGGTTACGAGAGGAACCAAGACTCAAACGGGGAGCCCATCCTTCTTTGGTCGACACCGATTAAAACTATACTGCACTACTTAATTCTAGTAGTAATGCAAAGACTGGTGCGCACAGTGGTTCATTTTGTCTTGCGTTTAAACCCTTGACGGCTGCATAGCAGTGTTGTAATCTTCCACTCCAATGTAAACAAGTAGCATAAGGGCGCACCACTAATGTTAGCATTAGCAATCATATGCGTGTGGAGGTGTGTTTTTTATACTATGACAGTTTTCTTAAAATTAGATTTTAAATACTGCAATATATCGCCTTACAGTAACGCAACATATTGCAATTTACTGAATCATAACCCCTCTATCATGATGCGTAAACGTTCTTGCTAATACACAACGCTTTCCACAAACCTAAAGACCTAATTTCTAAGCTATTTTTGACTTCTTTTTTAACAAAGTAAAGCACTGAATAAACAGTATGTATCTCAGTAAACTGACTTGTCTCCAATGATTTACATAACATTTGTATCTCTTCTCTCGTTTTGAAAGTAAAAAACATGCATTCATGAGCTCCTCCAGAGTGACTTGCATGAGCCCCCTGCTGGAGAAAACCTGTCACACATGCTTTAAATATGTTCTAAAGTCATACCCATGTGCTTCACAAATACAGAAATACAGAAAGTACTTCACAAATAAAGGAATATATAAAAACTACATATACAGACGCTGTAGTGGAGGCACTCTTCAGCTATAGATGGAAAACCATGACATTAAAAGTGTAGTTTTGAAATGTTTTCCTTCATTTTGGGTTTTGATTTCTGTTTAGTTTCAGTTTTAAGGGGTGCATTAATAGATTTAGGTCTGTTTTCATTTGGTTTAATTTTTAATTTTTGTTTTTAGTATTATGATAAATGCTGTGATAGCTATAAGTGTACAATAAAATTAACACAGCAGTAGAGTGAGCTTGGTGCAACTCCAGCTTTCCTTAAAGATAACAAAATAGCTCTAAACTCTCAATCAAACACAAAAAAATGAAAACTCACTAACTAATTTTCATTTTTATTAGTTTTGCAATAGAAATGATAGTTTCTATTTAGCTGTTGTGTTTTGAGGGCTAATAATACTCATCTAGTCTGAAACACTGGGGCTCTTAAGATATACTAGACTTTTCTTTAGACAGTGTGTCATACTCTGAGAAACCCATCGTAGGGATATGGGAAAATTTACTGTATAGTAGCCGAACAGCTTACTAATGTCCCAAATTAATCCACTGTTTTCACAGTATAAAGGAAGAAAACATTACATGCACATATATCATTATAGCAATCCATTCTTCCAGATTTCCTTTCCACATGATGATTATCACCTTCGAAGCATGGTCACTAAATTTCTAATGAATCATCACTAATATCAGGCCTAGTCTCATATATCAGATCAGTGGCACAGGAAAATGACACAAACACAAACCATCATATCATAAGTAGTAAAATCATATCTAAGTAGTAGGCAGCAGAGAGACTATGGAGTCAGAGGCATGATTGAACATTAGGGGCATGTGTACCTTACACTTACATACACATGGTATGAGAGGCAATATATCTTATCATATAAGCAGAAAAAACTTGAAAATTTATTAATTGGGGCAACCAGGTAAGAACTGTTCAGTTGCAGGATAGCAGGACAATACAAGAAAGAGGGTCTGTAAATCCGTTCAGACTGTTTATTATTTTGTTAGACAGTACAGACTATTTATCTCAGTGAGTCTTACATTAGACCTATACAGAACATAGCAAACACCCTAAGACACATTTTGTGTGGGACAAAAGGAGATGGAGGATATTTTGTGACCTTTTAAATCTTTAGGCTGCTTAAAATGACATTTTCGTCCATTTAGCAGTTTTCTTTAGTGGTTTCCTTTATTTTCTCGAACTAAATGTCACTCTCCTCTTTGATTCCACTACTGACACTTTCAACAGTTTTGACCCTTTTTCATGTTTGCTCAATGACAGCATATTTTAGTAAGTAAGTGTTTGGATATGACCATGGAATCAAGTCATTATAAAAAGTATACGTTTATTTGTTGTTAATTTCTTCATGTTTATTTTTTGTTAAATGACACACACTAAATACTAGGGTTGTCTCCTGGAAGTCAATAAGGCAAATTTTAGTCGACTGACAGGTCTCCAACCGCTGAGTTGAGGAGTCGAGATTTCTTTTTTCTCAATCAGCATGAATCATAATAACATGATAAAAAAGAGATACATTTCTAAAATTGAACAGGGATAACGATTTAGTGAGGAACTGTGAATAAGGGAAATATATTTGTATATTTTAGAAGGACTATCTGCTGCGCTTTCCTAAAAAGTGGCAGCATGCGCTGGTGGTTAGCTAATAAGAGAAATGAGGTGGACAAGCTGGTAAGCCTGGTTAGCTATAAGCATTTCTCAGATTTACAGATTTACTAAGTCTATTTACTGCCAGTAGCCTGTGCAGCACATCCACTTGCAGATGAAAGAGCTATAGCTTACACAGCGGTAAACCCCGTCTTGACTCAGAACAACTGATACCTTTAAATCTTATACCGCAGGTGGTCCATTTGTTTATTCATTTTAGATTTTATATTCACTATGTTCAAAGAAAAACACTATACCCTAGCTTAATAAGCTGATCAAGCTGACGAAGACAGAAAGTTACTTTGTCAAAACAGACGAGGCCAGAAATGTATCACAATTTTCCAGGCCTACTGTTTTTATTTTCATGTAAAAAGAATTCCAATCTTAATCTCAATTTCATTTGTTAATTTAGATTTATTTATGAGTTTTTATGAGAAACAAACCAGCAGGCTTTTGCTAAAGAAAAGATGTCAGTTATTTCATAGCAGGACATGGCGTGAATTTAACATTTTAACATTTGTTTACTTGATATTTATACATGTAGTTTTTAAATGTCTGCTGCATATGACTTTCTTCATGTGGTTGATCATCACTTATGCCAATGGATTTTCTGACAGATTATATGAACAAATGGAACAAAAAGTTGAATATTCATATTTAACAGCCAAGTCTGGTTCACCTGACAAAATTCTGAATGAGGTACAGCCATAATAAAAATATTATTTTACGTTCCTCCCCGAGGCTTTTGAAATGTGAGACTATAGCATTGCTTTCCACACAAAAAGCAAAGGATAATCTGAAAATATATATCTGAAAAATTACTTTAGAGCAACTCAAACTGACTTTTAGGGCTAAAATCTTTTACATAAAGTTGCCATTTCTGACCAAAAACTGTACTTCTGTCACATTTTGTCTTTGGTTATTAATACAAAAAGGTTGTGTCTGATGTGTGAATTTTATATATGTTGCAACTTGTGTATCTTTGGCTTTCTTGGCTTTCCCGTAACCTGCTAACATGGAAATTATGTCAACTCTAGTGTAAATATTTGCAACATTTCAATAACAATAAACAATTTATCCACTAAAGTTGAATGTAAAAGATGCTGACATTCATTAATTCATATTGCACCACCACGCTGCCCAACAATTGTAATTATCTTGGCCAATTCTGATTTTGCAAAAAAATCAAACCTGGAGACGGCATTGACAGCATACACAAACACTTTTATCACTTTTCTGTAATAAAAAATGATAAAATTATAATAAAATTATTACTGGAAAACATGTAATAGGTTATAGGAGAAACTTTTACTTTTTACAGACCTCCAACTAAAAATGCAGTAAATGTAGTATAGCATTTCTAAATCTAAACAGGTATAACAGGTAACAGTAAAGGAAGAATAGCCTGTAACAGGGCACCTTTAGGTTACACATAAAAATATGGTCTAACTGTACAACTAATTGCTGTATGTGTGGAGTGGCACAAAATGACACAATTCTGGTGACATAATGTCTGAGAAGTTTCGTTTATTGCTACGGTATGGGTTGGGTTAGGGATAATGAATCTTATTTCTGAAAACGTTATCCCCGGCTACAGAAAATGGTTGGTCATCTAGTGCTATAAATTTCAAGATTTTTCTTGTAATGGCATTGCCAAAGAAAGATAGCAGAGGCTGCTAGCTTGTGGCTGTCTCTGCGCTCTCACGAGCTTTGCCTTTGCTAGCTTTGTATATATTCGGCCTGGCGATGGTGTGTTTTTTTTTAAATTTGCTGTTCTGAATGTTTTTGGGGATGTTACTCTTGAGCTTACTTTGGCCTTGCAGGTACTGCAAATTGTGAATTTGTTGTCTAAAAAAAACAACCGATCCTGGTCAGTGACCAAAGCTGTGCATGCTTATTTAGTCATATCACAGAATACTGCTTTTGCATATGTACATAGTACATAGTAGCAAAGTTAGATTAAGTAAGTACTGATATCGGCACAGTCCTAACAGAAAGTCTAACCCTGGGCAGTCATTTCCAGTCATATAAGATCAGACATGTTTTTCTTGGAATGGGAAGTTAGACCATAAACCTGAGTTGGAAAGCCACATTCATGTTTTTAAAATAACACTTAAAAACATGTTTTCCAACTCATTCTCGCTACTGTGCACATCTCCACAAAGAAGGAGGGGGGTTTCCCGCTTGTGGCTGTGCTTGCAAGCTGACTGTATGTTTTTAGGGCGGTAGGGTGGGACATTTCCTCATAAAACGGCTTTGTTGAGTGCTATGAGCTTTCACATTATTTTTTTAACCAGTGAACCTTCGCCTCCGTAATAATGTCTTTGCTGTCGGTGTCAGAAGGGAAAAGGTGGTGTCGATGCATCCCTAGCACAAAATATCTATGTGTCAAGAGAGGGCCATACCGATCACTGATGTTTGTACTGGATCCACTAAGAACTGAGATCCCAAAACAAACATTATCTTGAGTATGTGTGCGTGTGTGTTACTATGTCTATACGTGTGTATATTTTGGTACATGAGGAGAATGCAAGTTGTCTTTGACTGCCTTTGCACCCCAGTTCAAAGGAGGAAAAAACAACCAGGGGAAATCCATTTGTGACATTTTCGTTTGAGACTCTCAAATGAAGAGAACGCTGCAGGAGCTATACCTAATTTTACAAGGGAAATTGTGAGGTGCTTCCAGTATTTGACAGAGCCAAAATGCAGCAAGTGATACACAGGCAGCTCTTGCCATGCCCTTGATAAGGAGCTGGTTTAGAAGTCTCGGAGGACACTATGCTGCACAGCAGCACTCACATGCACACTGTCGCCAAATTTCCCCAGCACAACAATACGAAGGTGTCACAGTAAATTGTTTAAGCTCAGTGCCTGAGAAGATAAATGCTCAGCGAGGTAGCACTTTAAAGGAAAAGCAAATGGAAGCATTTTATCACCTGGGAAGTCATAGCCTGTGCTGGGTTATCAGGGTCATTCATTTCAGTTACCTTCTCATTGCTCTTCTCCAGAGCCACATTTAAGGGCTTTGCAGCAGCACATACATACACACAAATACAGACGCACACACGTAAACTGAGAGAAAATGCTCTGCTTGCTGAAGTAATAACATAATTTGCTATTGAATTAATGCACTGCTCCATACATCGTTGCAATAATCCCTAGGAACAAATATTTAAGCAGTCCATTGAAGGTAATGGAGAGTAGATGCTTCGCTTAATAGGCTTTGTCAAGGATCTGCACCTAACGGGAGTATTCCTGCATTTGCAGCGTTTAACACTTACCCCAATAAACACTCAGGAGAAAATAATCCACTTCTAAATCATTTATTCCATTTGCTATGGGTGTAACAATGCATAGTGACATTGTGATATCACAATTCAAAGCTGTGACAATGCATTGTGGAGAACTGACGTTCTGTTAATTATGCCATCTGATGTATTGTTTGAACACCAAAGTTTGCAAATAATTAGCACCAAACAACAAATTACACAAGTGCTCCTCCTGCCTCCCAACACTAACGTTGACAGTACAGGAGTGAAATAACATGGGTATGGTCAACATTTTTTGTGATTTGAATTCTTGTCTGGCCCAAATAATTTGTCTGTTATGTTTGGAATTAGTTTCCTTATTTGGTATTTAAGGGCTTTGTCTTTGTAAAATCGACACTATGTATTGATTCTGCCTTACAATAACAGCTCCACAAGCATTGTGGTGTTGCACTCACTTTTAATAGGGAGAATGGCATCTCTATCATTGCCACTCTGGGCCTGCCACGGCGCTGTGTAACTTTGGAGAAGCGGGTATGAGACCTCTCACCAGAACTGCATAAGGCCTTATAGCATCATGTCACACCCCAACAACTGTGGGTCCTCCGCTAGGTATAAGAAGACGCCTGAAGTCTGAACAAAGCATTGCAAGTTTGCCTTTATTTTTGACTCTTGGCTATAATTCTGAGGACATTAAAGTGTATTAGCTGAGTGTGTCCTCATTAGCTGAGTAATTTCTCCACCGTCAAGCTGAGAGACAAACAGGCTAAGTAATCAGTTTAGCTGATTCTTAATAAATATAAACAGCAACAAATCTTTACAAATGTAGCATAAAACACTAAACTACCTTGCCAAGTAGTCAGTTATGAAGATGAACATCCACCAATCAGAGTTATTTTACTCACGATGGACCTAAACTTGACTGTCTATTAACATTAAATCCCCTCATCTAACTATGAAAACACATGACTAAACAAAGATTTGTAAAAGATTTGCTTCCTGAACTTAATTCTGGGCCATTGTAGCTATCTAATCTCAGTCAGACTCTGCTCCTCTCCTTCTGCTCCTCTTCTTGTCTGACACAAAAGCGGCACTTCTGTCTCAAGACATCTTTGGGACGTCCACCATAAAATAGACGTATTCATTTATAATGCTACCTGTAACAAATTGATTTTTGATAAATAAAATTAAACACAAAATAATCATGAATTGTTAACTATGTTGACACGTAAACAAAAAAAACAATTAGTGTTTTAAAGGGTAGTATTGAGAATGAGTACATGCATAATTGCTAACAAGTACTGGAAGCCTATGAAATGCTGTTTGTGCCAGTGCTATAGATTTGTGAATCAAACTGAATCAATAGATTTGTTGTTTTTTGATTTTGTTAAAAATAGAAATATGATGTTGATCACAATAAATGACAAAAACATCATCTATTTCTTCAACCTACGTCCTACAGGTTATGCTGTAAGCATTACAATAATAGAAATTTATTAGCATACAAAATACCTAAGAATATGTCAGCATAACAGTCCAGTCACAGTGAGTAAAATCAACATATTCTAGGGCTGTACCCGTCCTGGCCGACGATTCGACTATTCGTTCATGTTTTTTCTCCATATACATTATCTAGTAATCAGTAAATCAATTTGCATACATTTCAGATCTGATGTCCTCCTCATTTAGAAAGTCAGCAGAGTCACAGGAACATATTTTTGAACTAAAAGAGACGTGGCATATGATGAACGATCTGAATTGGAGCCAGATTTAATTACAGAATATAGCGTCGGGCAGCAAGCATGTATTTATGCTAAAAATTAGTGCTTATAGTCTTTTTTATTTCACTTTTAACAGCTTCTTCAGTAGGATGACCCTTCGTCTTTCATCTCTCCTAAATAAAACCAAGTCAGTCAATATTTTAATTATTTTTAGATGAAAAGAAGAATGGTAGACCTGAAACCGTTTAATTATTATATTACCCACGCTGAAATAATTATTCCTCGTTTATCGGCAGGTATATTAAGTGACTGTACTTGTCTTTAAATAAAAATAATCTTAGCTGTAAACGAATAAATAAAAATATCTGTAATTCAGGTTCTGAAATAATGGAATTATAATAAAACAAACGTCTTTGGTCTTTTTTTCCTTCACCGCAAACAGCCATTATGTCTAAAACGAAAGTCAACTCACTGGTTTGAAGCAGCGTTCCATGTCTGACTAAATGACGAGCAGAATTAGCTTGAATTCGTTCGGATTCTCTTCTTCAAAAGCTCCTCCAGACTGTTTCTGAGACATCGTTCCACTCGTGTTTCTCAGCTTCACAGCTTTAGCTCCCTTCAACGGTGAACCGCCAGCGCACACTGTCACATGGATTTAATTTTTTAGCAAGCATGCTCATAGCCCAGCTAGAACTTAAATATATATTTATTATTCCCCTTTTAATAACTATTAAAATGTCTTTTAAATTCTTAAAGTTCTTGTGCATTTTGTAAGCTTTTGTCCGTTTTACGAAAGAAAAAAAAAACTAGTCACTGTTGTCAGTCAACTTGAAGGTTCTCAGCCGACTTAAAGGGTCTCCGACTGACGATTCGACTCGTCGACTTCTACAGGGCAGCCCTAATATATTCATTCATTTATCACATAAACTGTTTATCCTGCTGAGTTGGGGTGCTGGAGCCTATCCCAGTGCTTACTGAGCAAAAGGCAGGAAACACCCTGGACAGGTCGCCTGAATGTCCTGAATGTTCACACCTATAGGCAATTTGGTATCTCCAATTTGCCTAACTGCATATGTTTTGATTGTGGGAGGAAACCTATGCAGAAACAGGTAGAACATACAAACTTGGCACAAAAAGGACCCTTTGTTGCCTAGCCACAGAATCAAACCCAGGCCCTTCTTGCAGTAAGGTGAAAACACTACCCACTGCACCACTATAAAAATACCAAATTAAAAACGGCCAGTTAACTAGCTGTGTTAGTTAATACGGTGTCTGCACTCAAGATGTTGGAAACAGTACCTTGATAAGTGCTTATCAATGCCACTGGACCTTAAGACCAGGACCGTTATGAATTACCCAGTAATTTGCCATGAGCAGACTTAAATTCTGTGTTTTTTTTTTTTAACTAGGAAGCGCTGAGCTGATGAAACGACAGAGCTTGTTATGGTCTCAGATGCAGAGACTAATTAGTTTGTCCACAATGAATTCTATTTCCGTGTGCGGGGTCCCAGATGACAGATGCCAAAGCTACTCTGAAATATGAAACACTTTTTGTCTTTTGTGTATGAAAGCTGTAATTCCCCTTCTCTTTTAGCATTTCAACTTGAGCTCCACTTTCATCTCCTGCG
Organism: Semaprochilodus insignis; assembly: GCA_034552555.1. NCBI lineage: Eukaryota > Metazoa > Chordata > Actinopteri > Characiformes > Prochilodontidae > Semaprochilodus > Semaprochilodus insignis. The sequence continues at coordinate 17,222,700 of CM067484.1, read as the reverse complement.
TGCTTTTACTTTAAATTCTTGGAAGTCAGTGACCAGCTGCCTGCAGAGGTCACAGCCATTTGCACCTCCTCCGGGTAACAGCGCCAGGGAGATGACCCCCGGTGTTACAGTGCCTAAGCTAACAGGCCTTTAAAAGCTGCCAGGAATCCCCCGCGACACGCAAGACTTTCAGCTTATTATGGAAACACAAACCGGGAATAAAGCGGTCACATTGAATGTAACATAAACAGAAAGAGAACTGCAAGACAGAACTGGAAAAAAAGCCCTGAATATGTAGAGTTTAGTGAGAGAGAAGGATGAGGTGCTGAGAGGAATAGTTACCTTTCCTCCATCTCAGCTTGGACTACACCTACAATGTGCCCTTTAAGTGCTGTTATTTTCTCCCACACTTGTTTACAAGTGTGCCTTGGAGTCTTATATGGATGAGTTTAATAATAGATTCCATTAAGCCACTGGTCCTGGTTTAATGACTATAGGAACAATGCTCGGGATATTATTACCCTTTAACTTTTCACTGCTTTCGTCTCTTGAGCCTGACAGTGGTATCAAGCTGTAATTGCGCAAATGGGCAAGTCATTGTAAAAGTCATGCCTCATCAGGCAGCACAGTAAGTACCTGGTAAACGGTCATAAATACAAACTTTTGTATTTATTGTAACTGCAGTTTATAGGAATGGAACATAATTGCAAAGGGACACAAACAGGTGTTTCTAACTATTTTATTTTCATATTTATTCAAGAAATTGTTCTCTAGAAAGAATTGAATACCATAAAACATAAGCCATAATCTCATAAACCAGATAAACATCTATGAACCTGCAACAACAATTATCCACTGACTAATTCTACTGATCAAAACATGTTCTGGGCCCTCAACAACATGGGATGGGATAGTCTGATGCAGAACAACAACAACAACAACAAGGAAAAGTCTGATCAAAACCTTTAGTGGAAATGTGTGCATGCACTGCATCACACAAAACTGATGACATATGGGGGAAAAAACAAGCATCCAGTACAGCAGAATTATTTTGGATCAATAAAGCTTTCAATTCAGTTGATCTTTTCTGCCCAAAGGATCACCCGACGTGAAAAACACACCATTCCAGTCAAGCTGCTTTGATTTTCCTGTATTCTACATTTTCCAAAACCCACTGCTCTTGCTCCACAGGGGTGTGAGCACAACCAGCACGTGCCCTTCGGCACATTTCTCCGCAGTCTCGGTGAAGCTTGGGTATATGGTTTCTGTAAATGGAGAGGAAATTGGTTCATGGCTAGTTTGCTTAAGATTGACTCCTCCGTTCGGGCACGAGCTCCGAAGCATCTTAACGACTCTGCAGGAAATCTATGCTGGCGGTTTGTAAGGAAACAGCCGTGTATGTAAGCAGCAGCGGAGATGCCTTAATGAGCAATCCTTCAGAGCTAACAGGCTGAGCGACATTACATAGGGCAAGCTAACCATTAATATCTGCTCTTTATGACTTCAAGTGGAGCAGCTTCCAGCAGGGTTCCATCGGTCTGCTCCCCTGTGAAATACAGCACGCACACACGCATAGCACTCTCTAATGAAGATACTGTTTTGGGCATGTCTGGTCAAACCGACCTCCTCTCCATGCCTTGATAGCACTCCATTTGGCATTTGGTTTGGAAGGAGCCATCCTGGGTTCTTCGTCAGTGCCTACGAATTAAGTGGTGCTTTGAGACAGAAATCGAATCCGACACCGTCACATGCTGCTGCTCGCATTGATTGATCCTAAAAGATGTCTACTCTCACTGAGTGTTCTTCGAGAAAAGTTCTGGGTCGGGATTCATAAAAGATGCCTAAAATAGGAGCGCTGTTTCAGGATCAGATTTCTGGCTCTTTGTTAGCAAGAGATTCCGAAACAGCATTTGTGCAATAAATTCAGACCTCAAATTGAGTTCATAAAGTAAATGAATTGAAAGATCAGTGAATGTCAATAACACACCCCGAATTTCAGCTTATGGGTGCAGTTGAGTTCAGATGAACAGAATGGTTGCAGCTCTAACCCCTTTTAAGCTTATACACAGGGTTCATGGATGCATCCAAGTGTTTTATTGCCCTTTTTTCAGTATATACCCTTTGTCAGGTTGAACAAGGATAAGGACATGCTAAATTAAATTTCATTTCATTAAAAAAATGTTTAAGAAGTTCTGCCAAAAGAAATAAGTAAAAGCATGGCAGGACTCTGGGGTCAATTAAGGGAGCATATTTCACAAATGTCAAGAAGTCAACCTCCAGCAAATTAGCTGGTTTTCTTTTTAGGGTCTCAATGTCTTGCAACGGCCAGCCAAGCGTAATTAAAACTTATTTATCACTAATCCTGGTCATGAAAAGGGGACGTGACAGAAACACAGTAAGAGAGACGCATGAAAACTAGTGTCGGAGGTTAATGAACTAAAGCACGTTCACTGCATGAAACAGTGTGCCTCTTGCGAACGGTACTGGAGAGACAAACACAGGGAGAGAGAGAGACCGATGGCATTTTGATAAACAACCACCATGTGAGAGAGCTGTTGAAGTCCTGCAATCACACTCCTTTGATCTGCTCTGTTGGGGGAGCACATGCATCAGATTTTGTATCTCCTCATGCTCCCTTGCAACGCTATGATGGATATTGAACACAGACAGCCACAGAGGAGCAAAAGTCATCCATCAGCTGGAGACTCACTTAGATTTCACACCCATACACAATCAATGTTCAGAAACCAAGGCCAGAAGGTTTAATTATACATATAGGCCTTGGCCTGGGCTAAGACGAGGCTCCAAAATCAGGCAGGCGTTTTTGAGGGCTGAGAGGCATCACCGTTAGCCACAGTGGAAGAGGCCAGAGAATGCCGTGGGCACTGATGGGAGCTGAGGCGAGAAACATGTCGGTAGATATGTGTTGATTTAATTTGCAAACCTCAGTCATGCTGTCAGTGATGTATTTATCTGAATTACAGATTTTTAAAAACCTGCCACTGCACATCCTGCTGACTGTGATACATATTAGCTCTTAGACTACACTTGTCAGCACATCAGCAAACAGCTATTGTATGAAATTAGCATAAAACAGCATCTACTCTTAGCTTTGCTGTTACTAAAAAGGCCAACGATGCCACCTCCAAGAACTCAGGAACCGAAGCTTTTAGTACAAGTACATTTCACAGCTTGAAACAAATAAATAACTGCCCATCGCTGGTGAGGAATTGGTCACAAACCACTCACACCATTGCCATTAGAGGAACTGCATGACATAAAGGCATGTGGTAACAACCTTAGTAATGCTGGTCGCACATAGTAGAACTGCAGTACTTTGTACACATTTCATAAAGCTAGGAATTAGCACCCATTCCGCATAACGTTCAGCCAGGCAGTCAAGATTACCATTACTGCACAGTGGGGGTTACGTGGTGTAAAGTTGTAATTGGCACTGGCATGCCACACAAACATTCCCTAGAAACAAATCAAGACCAAAATGTTTGAAGTGCATGTTTCTGTGTCTACTGTGTCAGACAAACATAGAAAATGTACTTGGTAAACATCTTTTGTTTGCCAATCTCGAGATTAAGTTGACCTGAAAAGGTTGTTCGCAGGAGGAGAGAAAGCTTTGATGGACAGGAAAAAAAAGACAGCAGTGGTCTACAACATCCCAAATGTCTTCAAACACATACACTGAGCACCAGGACTGAATTCCTTCCACGGGCTTAAAGACCCACTTCATCAGGGCAAAAGCTATTCAGGCTTGAGAATGATCCAAAACCGGCAGTTCAATCTCCAAATGCTAATAACAGCCATGATTTAAGTAAAATGGCTCGTTTTAGAAAAGAAATGAATTGATAAAATCCTCTTTAGCACTCCGAGGCTGCTATCATCCGGGAACAGGAGTGTTTCCTCTTTCTGAGGTTGTCTGGAAGTTATAATTGCTACGGCTCATGTCTTTCTGACTATGGCAAACGCGTCTCCCTGCTTTCGAGAAACCACAAACCACAGGATTTTCCAAGCAACATGTCTCTAGTTGGCAAACTGACAAATAAACCAATTACCAGTTTTTAATGGAAAGCTTGCTTGCATGTGAATCAAACTGATGATGCAGGTCTAATTTCTGGATGATTTCTAATTTCACGGCTGCAGCTTACAGTACTACTTGGGGCTCCACTGCCCTGGCAACAAGCCCTAGTGCAAAGAATTCCTTTGTCTTCGTTACCATTTATTACACAAATTGTTTGCATAATGCTGCCAATATGATGCATGGATCTCCCAGGGCATGAAACACAGATCACTTTGTACTTAAACTATAACACTACTACACACTACTGAGAAGAGGCCACAACATGTAAGAGGCTTCCTGTAGTTGCCTGCTAGCCTGGGTCTCTCTGGACCACCACCAAGCCCTATTTTTACCCATTTTTTACAGGTACACTGCTAACTGGACAGCAGCCAGCTGCTTCGTCCCATCACACTCGACTGGAAAATCATGGCACTAAGAGCAACAGAAGGGATTACAAAACGCGTCCATCAAACGTTGAGCACTCTGTTCCACTCGGCTCAGGCAGGTGAGTTTTATACACCCTGCAAGGGCCGCTTTTTCTCCGGTGGGAGAATATTTTATTATTAAACACCAGGCTGCCAGAGTGGCAGATGAATTCACGCTGATTAATTAGCAACCCCTGAAATAACTTATGCTGTGTACAACAGGAGCAGGATGTGGGATGAGCTGGCGAGAATGAGTAGCTCCGTGTGTGCCGCGTGACAAAAGCGCTTGAGAGAGGCGAGGCAGGTGAATAAATGGCAGCAATTAAAAAAAAAGCACTGACACACAAAAACAAAAGAGTGAGCCACAATGCAGAAATGACACCCAGCGTTGCTAGAAATCACATCTTACTGCAAGGATTCATGATCTCATGGTGCTGCGATTATGCTGTGACTGAATAAGACGAGGGCACAGAGAAATCGCATAAGGCTTGTGGTACTAATGAACAGATGTTACAGCCTTTATCCGAGCCCTAGCTCCAGAGGTATGTATATCCCTCTAAATCCTCATGCCAGATTACAGTGGCTGTGAAAAAGTAGACAACACCCAGACCTAGAACTCCATCGAGAAGAAAAACAAGCAACACGGAAAAACATACAGAGCTATGATGCCCCTTTGGCTCAGCTGACCAGCACGGTGACTGCGCACAGATTTGCCTTTTTTTCTGTATTGCCCCTACGCACCACTCATGGGTGAAATTATCAGAGAGACATTCAGCCACTCACACACAGACTGAGGAGCTCAGCATAATCCCTCATGTCTTCATCTGTGCTTAAGTGTGCGGTATGTAACAGAAACAGGTGTATTCTCTGGTGGGCAGTGGGCAGAGAGTATAATATCACTTACCCATGACAACAAAGAATGTATTACTGCTGTACTGCAGGCAGCGATATATCAATTTCTGAGGTCTGGTAAGATGGAATCACCACCAGTAACATTATTAAAATTATGATTAAAATGACTTTTATTAGAAATAAAACTACACTGCACTACATCCAATTAAAGCATAATCGCTAATCACTGTGCAAAAGCTAATCGCTGTGTTCAACTCAGTTGTTCAGTGTTCTTTGACTATCCGTGAACTGTGACATTCAAAATGAGAAAATATCATCATATTGTCCATTGGGTTGGGAATCACCAACAGCCACACACTACGATATTATCATGATACACTCCCAGACAAAAAAAGTGGCCAAGCCAGACCACGTCCAGTTTTAAACCATAAATAGAATATGTTGTCTCACACTAAACACAAACTCCCTTGGCAGTGTTTTTCAGCTGTTTGAAACCATCAGTGCTGAGTGGAACAATACTGGCTCTCCTTTCTGTAAAAGACTGTCTGCAAGTTTAACCCACAAAACTTCACTGTTCAAAAAAATTAAAGGGATAATCTTACCATACTAAACTTCTTTATCCATTAACTTAATAATGTTTTATCAAGACAATTAAAAGTTGAATATTTTTCCGTTTTAGACTTCTTTTTTATTAACTGGGAGTGTTTATTGCAATGTATTACCTTTTCCCAAATGCAAATTTTGTCCTGAAAGGGAGGTCAGCATCTGTTTTATCTGTTTAGAGAAAGTTCAAGCAGACAGACTGACTAACACTGTCCCAGTAAAAATGTATACTTGGTGTGCGTGTATCGATACAGTACTGCCACGCAAATTATTGTGATACTGTGCTGCATCGTGTTTGTTCCTCCACCCCTACTTGATAGTGACTAGTACTGATCAGAGACTGGAAAACAAATCCACATGTTAGATGAAGTGAGGGACAGTCCTCCTGATAATCTAAAAGTCCCTTTGCATCATCAGGGCTGAGAAAGCAAAGGGCATCATCATAAGGCTATCATAAACCAAGGGGCTCTATCATGAGCTTCACTGCATAAAGGACATTATCAAATGACATTATCATGGCTACCATTAATCAAAGGGCATTATCAGGCTATTATAAAACCATTAGCCAGCGAATAACTTTTCACGGTCCACTGTTGCTGTAAATCACACAGATGCAGCTCATTCCCACGACAGCATCTCCTCTTTCTGTGGCTGGAATTTAGATGCTGCAGCAGGTCTACATTTTATTGGCTTTAACACTAAACAAGGATAAACTATTGGCTTCTATTACCTCTAAACTCAATGCATAAGCACAGGTGATGCGACTGGCGTTGTTGGATTTTGAAAGCCAGTCCCACTTTAGCTGCCATCCTTTAGGTGACTATGCTTAGTCATTAATGGTGGGCGTGTTTCGGAATACTCTCAACTAATAATAATATACTGGACGCGATTATGTGACATTGTGAGTCTGTTTAATACACGCTAATTACCTCTTAGCAGAATTAACCTGAACTGAGCTTCACATTTTCTCATTGCCTACCTGAGATTTGTGCTGCTGTCCATCTTCGAGCTCTGAAACACTGTTCATGATTTTCCATCGATCATTTACCATTCTCTGGAAATCCTGAAAATCCGAGAGTTTGCGTCATGGGTGGGGGAGAAGAGAGGGGGGATCAGTCTTTCTTTAATTTCTCCATCAACACAAAGAGGGACAGTTTTCTACGGGAGATAGAAACTACTTCAGGAACGCGATCAACACAGGCGGGGAGCTAACGATCTGCTGAAGCTACTGAGGAAGCGACTGGAGCTCAAGCACCACTACGTTCATCTGGCATACGTACTTAGGGGGACTTCTTCCCCGACAAACCAGCGAGAAAAAAGGGGGAAAAGGTCCGAAATGTAGTTTCTTAATCTGGTGAACGGGGGAAGCCGAGTCCCCCTCACACGCCGGAGAGACGAAGGTGTGACACTAACAGAGACTCTCCTCAGACAAAATATCAAAGTTCCTCGGTCCGCTCGGAGAAAAAAGGTCAGACGTCCCTCAGAAAAGAGAACAAAAAACACTTTTACACGCTCCTTGCAGTTGCCTTATACCTAATGACCGTTAACGCATTTAGTGACCGTTAAAATAGCCTCGGTTACCGCTGCTGAAAGCTCCCGCGCCGGTCACAAACAGACACACACACACACACACAAACCCGCCTCTCGCTTCTTGCACGAGACGTTGCTCAGCGTGAGGAACCGTTATTCTCTGTCCACCCGTTTTCAGGCTAAACCTCGACCATCTGCACAACGATTGGCTAGGAGCGTCTCGCGATCAGAGCGCTGATAGGCTGGTAACATCCCGCGAGCAACGTTGGAACTGGCTAGCTGTTGAATGTGCTCTCGCTTTTCTGAAAGACAGATGCCAGCCCACGGAGTAGTAGCCAATCGGAGCGCTGGAAGCAAGGCTCTGTTAGCCTTCTATCGCAGGAGGCGGGGTTTTGTCCGGAATACGGGTGGGAAAGAAAAAGAACGCGTCTTTTCTCCAGAGAGCTTCCCTCAGCGGGGTGGGCGAATCGAGCTGCGGTTTAAGTCCAGGTGTTTCTGGAGCCCTGTGGGGCTTCGTGCTTACTACTTCAAATCCCTGTTCGCTTAATTTTGAATTTTCATCCCATCACATGTACGTGTCGAGTCATGGCACGTTCTGTCAAGTCGGTTTGTTTTTGTGTTGGTTGGTACAGATACAAGTCCAAATATGTCCATAAAACATGTTTCAGATGTTTCAGCTCTGCCTGTGCTGGAGCTCAGGTCTCTTGGGACTGGTCGAATAAGTTTCTGGTGGTATCAGTATGATATCAGTAACGGGTGTGATTTAGGATTAAAACAGCCTGTCTATCTGCTTAGGACAAGGCAGATGTCAAAGAATTGAAGTTCTGATAAGGCTTTAAAGAGCATACAGCAAAAAACAGACTCCCATATTTACATGTGCCTTAAATGTAGCAGTCTGTATGGCACCCAACTGGCTTCTTCTACTGTTACAAAGTCAAGCTTATATGAAAATAACAACCCTGCAGGCAACAATACATCGATTTCTGAGGTCTGGTAAAATGGAATCAACACCAGTAACGCTGTTGCATACTACACAGCGCTATGTCCAATCAAAACATAATCACTCATCGCTGTGCATAAAGCTATGTAGAACCATCGGCAGCACATTCTGAATCAATCTAAAGAATCCTTCATGATGCAAAGAGCCCTTTAACCTGTTTAAGCAAAGGAGCACCTTTTAAAGTGTGCATTATGCTTTATCTCAGGCCATTTTGGAGTCTGTTCCTGTGGATATTTAGGCATTAAAATATACTTAAAGGTGTCATATGCAGTAAAAACAAATGACTGTAAGAATACAGCCAAATTACAACAGTAAGTTACTGGCTGTATTCAAAAAGTCATACTATATACTACCTGTGTACTAAATCTGCCTAAAAGTAGTATGTAGTATGCAGTATGCAACCAAACTGTAAATCTGTAGTGCACTGAAGATACGCGAATGGAGAACTCCAGTCAGATGTGCTAGTATACAGGGGAGCTATCTTCACCTCACCTGCTCTCAGCCTGCTTCACCCAAAGAAAATGGTGGCAGGTAACACTGTGGAGCAAAATGCAGCCAACTCTGAGTATAAATGTGAGTGTAGTGGTTGTAGTGGGTTGTGTTTCATCAGAATGAGCCTCAGAAAGTTAAAATAAACAGGTATGAAGTTTAATAAAAGATGAACTCGCTTTAGAGGTTCAGTTTTAGAGTGAAATAGCCAAGGGTTGCTAACAGCTAGGCTAAACGTATCTCAAGTGAATTGAGCAGCGTTAGCAGCAGCTAGCTCTAAACAGTGGATACAGTAATAACAGCTCTGAGGTAAATGTGAGGTAACGCAAATGTGGGTTGATTCTCAGATTTGATGTCTACCTAAGAAAAACAGTATAATATGATTAAGTTATTTTTAGATAGATTTGAATGTAAAAGCTGACTGGTTTACTAAAGCTACTAACCCATGTGAACTTACCTAGCAGTTTACACCCACTGGCCACTTCATTAACACCTATCTAAACACGTCAGTGTCATTGCTGGATTGAGAATAGTCCACCAACCAAAACTGTCCAGTCAACAGTGTCCTGAAGACGTTGTCTTGTGACAACTGAAGAAGGACTAGAGGATGACCAACACAAACTCTGCAGCAACAGATGAGCTATCATCTCTGACTTTACATCTACAAGGTAAACCAGCAAGATAGGAGTGTGTATTAGAATGGACAGTGAGTGGACACTCCAGCAGCACTGCTGTCTGATCCACTCACACCAGCACAACACACACTAACACACTACCACCATGTCAGTGTCACTGCAGTGCTGAGAATGACCCACCGCCTGATCCTGATGGGTGGTTCTGTGGGGATCCTGACCAAGTATCTTGACCACATTGAAACAGATGGAGTATAAAGTGTAGTAGTTGTAGAACTACAAAGTTCTCCTATATGGTAAGTGGAGCTGATAAAAAGGATAATGAGTGTAGATACAAAGAGGTGTGTGTAGTGTATAGAGTAAACTGACCAGCTGACTGGTTTGCAAGCTACTGCTAATGTTTTGTAACAAGCTGAATAATTATGATTTTAAATATCAGTATAATACTATACTTTTTCAAACCGTTTCAGTGCCACTCTCACATTCCTCCTTACTCTGAAAGCCCTCGTCACCATTTACAGTTCACTATCTGCTATTGTGTACTGTTGTGTCTCCAGATGCTTCATCAGGATAAACCCACAGAGGGGTTCAAAGATTAGTCAAGGCAAGGTGGTCTCAGAGAAGAATCGTCAACAAGAAATCTCTCACAGTCAGTCCTCATGTTTCCAAGCTCCTAATGAATCTCATGGAATTTCTGTGGAACTTCATTTAGGCATTTTCACATACTCACACTAAAGGACTCACCTGTAGCATGTATGTTTTCTGGGTTGTTTTGCTTATTTGCTGTTTTTTTTGTGTTTGTTTACAAATTTAGGTATGTACACCCGAATACATACCTTTAAGACATTGTGTTCTTTTAAATGTTCATGCATTTATTCAACTGAGCTTATTTTGCAATCTGATTGTATGTCAGTTCAGTAATTTCATTGATTTTATACTCGCTATGGGCAGAGGTCATTGAGGAAAAAATATTGTTTTGTATGTTATTGCAATGGTAAGAATCTGTAATTCAGAATAAAAGAATACATGACAATAATAAGCTAGAAACCCTGCTGTCATCGGCTGTAATCGGCTGGAAACACTGCTGCCAGTATTTTACAGGAATATTTTTTTACAGAATGCATTTATTTAGAATTGTCTCTGATGTTCTTTATAGAAGGTATGTGAAATTGGTCAGGGTGAAAAATGCCCAGATGCGGTTTTACACCCTATGATTTGGTCTAGAATGATGCGAGCTGTATTCCTTTTTTAGTGAGCTCATGAATATTTTGATGAGCTCTGCTCTGATTGCCTGGTTTACAGTGCAACACCACAATGATCACAGACAAAGCATGTTGAAACAGACTGCTAGTTACTTGGAGCTTGCTAGTTGCTAACGTTACCTATACTAACTACTTGCTTTCTGTCTTGACATCAACACAAAGTAAATTAAAGGTGTTATTCACTATGACACTTTCAGTTTAGGATGATCTGGTTTAACCAGCACACAGTGATAATCACCCAGCATGGCTGCTACTTACAGGCTGCTGTTGGGGTTGTGATGCTAATAAAGGTGGAACTGCTCCTCTTTTCAGTCTCTTCACTGTCAAGCACTGAGTGAAGCTGATTGATATTGTCCAAGGTTTGAGAAACTGTCTGCCGTGAAATGTGCAGAGCAAATTAACTTCATGGAATTAATGTTGTCCTGGATCCTGTTAAAGATGTGGGAGCTGACGTTGGCCTCCTGTTCCTTGTTACATTCTGGTTCCTGTACAAGCTGCAAAATTTAAGGTGGAATGGAACATTAGATCAAGAAGCTGATGAATAAGAAGTCACTCCAGCTTCGTTTCAAGATGAACATCATTGTTTTGCTGGCATAAAACGTGAGCTGGTGTATGTACAATTTGGTTGTGTAAATATTTTTCAGTGAAGAACTCTTTTAAAAATGAGGCATTTATATTTGTATGAGCAATAACAGTGTTTGAGGTTCATAGTATATACATGTATGTAAGTGCAGTTTTCAATTCTATGGAATCTTTAATGGTCTCAGCCTTTTGTCAAGCATTATTTAGATCTAGATATGCTTATGAAGGAGACCTTGTGTGTTTTACATATTAAATGGAATTGTCCATGTTCATTCATGACAGTGGTGTTCAGAGATATGCCCATATCAAATATTCCTAAAAAGTATGTTTTGAACTACACATAAGTTATTAGCTATATACAAGGATTTACAAATGAATCTCAGAAAACTGGACCTGGAACTGAAGGTTTGAATGTATCTAGTCTCTTTTACTGCATTCACAAATTAAAACTGAACCAGATGAATCTTTTAACATTTCCTCTGAACACACATGACCTTTACATGTAGGTTAAACTAACATTGTGGCAATGTATATAAAACAGCCTAACCCGCCTGCTTTTATTATAACCCCAACAGCCAGTGACCGGGAAAGCTTTCCGTCAGCCGATTACAGATGAGTATTTTATAACTCAGAAGTGAATGTTGAGATCTGACATAAACGTGATTTGATTGCTTTAAGTAACTTATATGGAACATGATGTCATTTCTCTATATTAGTTATTTTGGGTTTATGATGACCTATTCCCACCAGGTAGAGGAGAAAAAAATGCCTGTGTATGTTTTGGTAGCAGGATATAAAAATATTAATTATTTTGAAATTATTATTTCAAAATAATGACATGCTGTGCAAAATAGTAATTTATTTTTGTGAGGTTTTGGTTTTGTTATTCAAAATTTTGTCAAACTTATGTCGAAATAATGACTTATTAAATAATGACTTAGTATCTTAGTTTCTTTACACTTTTATTTAGCATCTTAATATTTTACTTGTCTCAAAATAATGATTTAGTATCTCAAAGTATTAGCATCTTAAATTCTTTGTACCTTTTGAGTTTTTGAAAACGTGTGTCATTATTTTGACATAGTAAGTAATTGTTACTGGTATATTAAGCCATCATTACCATCAAGGTACTTTTTCTCCTTTACATGTAGTCAGTGGGTTCAAGGAAGAAATGTGTGGGCCTCTATGGGCCGCCTTTCCTATCCCTTCAAAATATTCAAAATATTACACTAAAAAAGTCATGTATTGAATTTATTTGATTCAAATATGTACATCCTTTCAACATATGTGCCATACCTCAGCACAATTACTGCCCAACATAGGTAAATAGAAATGTAAAACTGTATTGATGTAATGTATTTCATTCATGGGGAAATGATGTACACACATCAGTCAAGTAAATTCAATGCATCACTTGCTTGAGTGATGTGTTGTCTGTGCTCCACTGTACGTAAAATTGTAGAAACAAAGTTTTTAAAGGGCCCCTCCACATAGAGTCTCCAGATACTCTATTCCACTATTCCCCCATACTGTACCACCCCCGGCACAGACAGATACACACGCCATGCTAGATCCAGCAGTTGTAGCAGACAGGAACTCTTCAGTAGAGTTTTGTGTGGCAGAGGGGAGCGAGCGAAGCTGAGCCACTCTGCACACTTCCATTCATTTGTGAAGCTGTCACACGCCGAGAGGCAGCAGAGTCGGAATCATCAACCACAGCGAAAGACCCTTTGTCAAAAGGCAGTCTTTCGCTCCGTGAAGTGGCTCTCTGAGAAAAGGGAATAAGACACTTTAAAAAAATGCACCAAAAAACAGCAGCTCGGGAAGCCGTAATAAGATGCGCATCACTGACAGCTCAAAAGTCCGACTGACATTTGTGTTTTTGTTTTCCCACCCCAAGCACAAGGAGAATGGCTTATCTGACCTTAAAAATGTAAAGAGGGAATAGCAGCCTGGGATTTGCTGGGTCCTGGGCTTTGCCTGTAGGCCGCGGTGTAATAGGCTGCTGCTTTCCCTGGTGAGCAATCAGAGTCGGCAAAGAAATTATAAGCAAACCTTCTCTGACTCAACACATCAGGTAAACAATCAATCAAGCGAGCAATCAATACACCAATCACGCCATCGATAAGCTGTTTTTCTGTCTGTCTGTTTACTTGCCATCCATCAGAACTCGCTGTCACACACATGAACACACACAGATTTGTTTTTGTAAAATGCCAAGACATGGGGGTCCACCCACCGGCCACTTTATGAGATCCCTTCCTTTTAGGTCACTCTACAATTTATCAGCCCCTCTCTGCTTTTCATCATTGGTCAGTTTCTGACCACAGGACCATTGCTGACTAATAACAGCAGTGACACTGACATAGCATTTCATGCACATCAGTGTCACTGCTAGGTTGAAAGTAGTCCACCACTCAAAATATCCAGATTTGTATATGTAAGAACTTACATGTAATAATACTGTGTACCAATATGTACTCATGTCATATATACTGCCAAACATAACTAAACGGAAAACTGTCTTTAAAAATGTAAAAACTTTTTAAAATTCATATGGAAATGACGTACATATACCAATCAAGTAAATGCAAAGCATCACTTCTGTCAGTGATGTGTTCACTGTACTCCACTGTACGTAAAATTGCATATAAGTATTACCTATAAGTAATAATACTATGTTTCACAATAATGTGTACCAACTGTATTATATTAGATACGTACGTATAATGCAATGGCGTCAATGGCGTTAGCACAGACGCTGGACACAATGGCTGTCGGTGCATGGAGCCTCTTTGGAGGTGGCACGTAGGAGCAGTAGGAGATACATTAACCTGTGAATAACTTGCTGTGGTTCAGTCTAAGATACATATAATACACGTGTACATGCAGTAAAATAGCATTTGCTTAAAGTGCTGTTTCCTGAGGCTTTTTATCTTCGCTGATGCCATAATACTAAGTGAATCTCTCCTTGCAGCCAATAAATATGTTTTCGATGCATAGACTCAACTTCTGCATCTAAACCAATGTATTCTTCTCTGTCACATGCACACCATATCAACTGGACCCATCCAAGCCCTGCACACATGCATTGTCATTAATTGGATTTATAGTTTAGCTCTGGTTTTCCTACTCAAGATATTTTTCCCTAGAAAGTGCAAAAACAAACACATCACAAGCACTGTTACTGCCTATACCATATCACATATTCAGGTCATGCTGATCTTCTGTATTCTGGCGTATTTGCTGGGTTTGAGGCTGAAATCCAGACAGTGTAATTGCCAATTACCTGTCATCTTCCCCTGAGTCACTTCCTCTGGCTCCAAACTCACTACATTTACAGCAGGTTTATGCACCTTAGAAAGGTAATAACCACAAGGAATAAATCTCAATGCAATAAAAAAACTGTGAGATTATTACTATATCTCTCCAGATTACACACAAACACTGCATGTCTTTAGCACTTCATGAAGTGAACACAGGTCAGAGTGAAAGAAAAAACAAATTCAAGACTTCATGTTTTGTGGGTGAAGTTCAAGAATGCTTTGACAGAGCATGCATGCCCAGCAGCACAGAACAAACCACGAGCGCTGTAATACACCTGCAGTGTTAAGTTACTTGCCATGTATTGCACGTATGACACAATATGTTATTATAGAGTATTTTTATCTGTAACTAAACACTGCAACATGCAAGGCAAAACCATTCTTCTGTTTGATGGTGTCTGTCTGTAGAGAACAATATCTTCACAGTCAGCCCTGATCTCACAGCACTGGTCCAGGATTTAAATGCATTGGTTGTGCACGAACACATGTCCATATGTGGTAAACAGCTAAACTGGTGCAGGAGGTACACTCTTATATGCAAAGCCTTGTGAATAATGTCATATAGCTACATGTTAAAAACACCCAAGGAACCCAGATGTTGCTTTAGAGGTTACAGATGGCAGGGAGTAGAAGACAGCTCTGAATTTAAGTGAAAACTGTTTGCATGTCTGATGAAGTACTTTTGTCCAGCTTCTCTGGAAACTTTGTACATTACACTTCGATCTTCACCTTCAATCTACTTTTCTTTCGACCTGTTCATACGCCACACTTTGGTTAATTGGCAACAGGTCAGTCATATGATCAGGTCTAGAAAAAAAGCAACCCAGAAAGTCTGAATCTTTCAGAAGTTAAGATTCACCACTCTGTGAAAGGCAACAATAATAATAATAACAAGAATAATTTCTCAATGTAAACCATTGTTATCATCTATGGTTCATAACATTATTAAAAGATTCAGGGAATCCAGAGGATTTCTGTACGCAAGGGACAAGAACCAAAACCAACACTGGATGGCCATGATATTCAGGTCCTCATGAAGCATTGCATTACAAACAGACATGATTCTGTGGTGGAAATCGCTGCATGGGCTCAGGAACACTTCCCAAAACCATTATCTATGTACACAGTTTGTTGATGTTTCACAAATGCAAGTTAAAACTTCACCATGTTAAGAAGAAACCAGATATAAACAGATCCAGAAACACTGCCGACTTCTCTGGGCCAAAGCTCATTTAAGGTGGACTGAGGTGAAGTGGAAAAGTGTCCTGTGTTCTGACCAATTGAAATGTGAAATTCTTCTTGGAAATCTCCAGATTCAGCATCAAAGTCAGCATCTGTGATGGTATGGGGGGTATTGGTGCACATGGCATTGGTGACTTGCACATCTGTAATAGCTTCATTAATGCAGAACGACTGAAAAGAAAAGATCTAAGGCATTATGACAAGAGAAATATGTCAAAGGAGGCCCTGAACTGTTGATCAGCACAAATTTCACATCAAGAATGGAAAACATTTCATATTCTGAACTACACCAATCATCTGAACACTTACAGGGTGAGGTTAAGAGAAGAACTGGTGAACACATTGGTGAAGATCAACCTGTCTCAAAATACGCACATATTTTATAAAGCATTTGATGTGTTGTCTTTGTTCTATTTAAACGATTTGCTACTCTGCACAGTGTCCCAACTTATTTAGGAAACAGTGTTGTAGAGCCATGTTACTTGCCACAACTGAATTCAACAGTACTGAAAACGCTACCGTACAAGTCATGGGACACATGACAGCTTGTTAGGTCTGGGACAGTGAGGAAATGGCAGACACGGATTACATTCAAAGGCTATGTACCTCAATAAATTAGTTCTCTGTAATGGTGAGAAACCATCCACACCTCTATGCTAGTCACATGACCCAATTTATACAATTATATCATCCAGATGCCCAGTGTTTTGAGCACTGCTTTCAGTTGCTTTCTGCCCCCTAGTTGCAGGCACAGCTTTGTGATGATGTTGCACAGAAACAGGCTCTATAAAACCATTTTTTGAAAAGGTTCTATATACAACCACATACAACACATTCTCCTTCGATCTAAATAACGATCTCACAGTTCAAAGAGTCTGTTCAGCAATGGTTCATAGTTCTTTATAGAACTTCTGACTGTACTAAAGAATCCTTAATGAGTCATGTTTTGATAAAAGAGTGTATATGTCTAAATCTTTGTAGACACCTGCTGATCCACTACTCCTTCTAGAATCAGGAGTATTAACAGGGAGTTTATCCATTTTTGCTGCAGTAATATTGTCTACTTTTCCAGGACAACTTTACAGTATATATATTACATGCACATTACACTATTGGCTGTGTCACCTGTGTACACACTTAAATAATGGCTTTTCAAAAAGTCCTTAGTAAAGAAAATAGTTCTGTATGGAGTTCTACATAGATTATTGCAAAATGTGCTGTAGATGGGTCTATATAGAGCCTGTTTGAAAAGTGTTCTATATAGCATCAAAATGAAGAACGCTTTTTGGTGTTATATAGAACTATATAGCATATAGAACCCTATAGCACATTTTTCATCAATCTGAAGAACCTTTTTATGATGCAAAGATCCCTTTAATCATGCAAAGGGTTCTTTGAGTGTTCATGGTTCTTGATAGAACATTTTCTTTACTAAGAAACCCTTGGAGAACCAAATGTGCCGTGTTTGTTTGTTCCTCTGGTCTTGGATTTAGCATGCCCACTTTTCCAGTCCTATTATTGTGTGCAGTCCTATATTATTTACAGTTCAGTACACAGAAGACTCAACAATTATATATAATATATACTTTGTACAATGTTTTGTGTGCTTACCCTTTATTACACCATCCATTACACTCATTTCAGAAGACATTTTTTTAGGTTTTCAAATGAATCTCAAGGGACATTTTTCCACACCTTCAAGTTCAGTCCAATCGTTTGCTTCTCACAAACTAATAGTAATCCAAACTACAAATTTAGACTCATCAGTCTATATAACATCAGTGTACTAGTGCTCTGTTTTGACATGAAATTAAATAGCAAAAGCTTTTGAACAGAACTGATTAGCTAAATAATATACATAGCCAAAAAATAAGGAGTGTTGATTAACTGCATTCCATATATGAACAATTAAATGCCAAAATGAATCAAAACCCTGGACAAGTATGATTTTCTTAAATATCGAAACCCATTAGCCATGGAAGAGCATTGGTGCAGTAAATAATAACATTTGTGTCTGGGGAAATCTTTGTTAGAATTGATTTTTGTTAGACAGAATAGTGGATAAAGCATGATGCATTGCATTTTGTTGCAGGGAGTCAAATATTGGCTTTGGTCCGATATTTATTTTTCTCCGTCGTCCTGAAATACCTAGGGGGAAATATTTCATAATATTAGATAGAAGTGACCAGTGCACTGGCTATTTTACAGGCTGCTGGCTGGACTGTCACCCGAGAGAATCATAAATTCAAGTGGGAGGGTCAGGAAAACAGCCAGATTTGCCTGCAAAGCTGTGAAATGCCACTGAGCCTGTGGTAATTGCATCTATTGTCAAGTCTTCGTGTATCAGAAGGGAATGAGATGGGAAAAGAGAGAGGCAGAGACACACAGAGAGAGAGAGAGGGAGAGAGAGAGAGAGAGAGATGTAGACAGACAGGTAAAAAGAGAAGGAAACAGGCAGACAGATCCAAGAAGAGAAGGGAAAAATCCTTGAATTTTTCAAGGAAAGAGAGAAAGAGAAAGATAGTTTAAACATGCATTAAAATATGTTCATTCATTGATGTAATTCATGCACACCATAGCAACACACGATTCCCACAAGTGAACGTCACTGAATCTTTAAACACACTGGGTGATGTGATATCCTGCATTAATACCACATTTATTTCGCCTACACTGTCAAAAATATCCATCTTTTTAGGTGTTATTCTTCTAATGTGAAAGACTGTGAAAGTGTATGAAAGCCAGTCAGGTTATATGTAGAATGATTTCCATCTTGGTATAAACTGGTCTAAGATTATCTAGGCTGATTTATGCGGCTCTAGTGCTGGTCTGATGCTGGTTTAAGCAAAACATAACTTATTCTTCCATATCTCCAATTTCTTTCCGTTGAGAGTTTGTTTTTTTCTTTAACTCTTTGTTGCACGTTACATTGTGTGTGAACTGTATCATGAATGGACCAAAAGAAATGGCCCAGGAGTGCTAAGTAAACAGTCTGGTTCCACTGACTTCCATTAAAAGTGAAGTATATTTTGTTCTACTCCTGTAAAGTTATCATTTCTGAGGTTTTGGTCTGACAGCAGTGATGTGCTGGTTCTGCTGGTGTCCAACCATGCTGCTGATTTTTCTAGCAGGGATGATGAAGATATTACCTTATGTAATATGTTTTTATTAAGGATGCGGGTAACCAGAATTCCTTGAGGTTTTAGTTTCTCTTATTTACCTTTTATTTTCTTATTTGTCATGAATTCTCTTCATAGAAAATCAAAGGATATTGCATGTTTAAATCCCCATAGCTCAGAAAAGTCACTAATCATTGGCACATTATCAACAACATTTTCATTGCAGGTCATCACTCAGGATAGATGTTATCAGCCTGTTGATACACTGGATATAGAAGATTTTTCTTTTTGAAGACACTTACATGATACATGAATCTAGGGTGTGCAGTTCTATCCACAGTGGCCAGGGAGCAGTTGGGGGTTAGGTGCCTTGCTCAAGGGCACTTCAGTAATTACTGCCAGTTCAGGGAATCGAACCGCCAACCCTTTGATCACAAGGCTGGTTTCCTAACCTTCAGCCTACAACTGCCCTGAATATATACTGTACATATGTACTGTACATATTCAGTACGTATCTGAATATATACTGCACTTTACATAAGTACTGTACATATTCAGTACGTATCTGA
The DNA here is from genome assembly GCA_034552555.1 of Semaprochilodus insignis. NCBI lineage: Eukaryota > Metazoa > Chordata > Actinopteri > Characiformes > Prochilodontidae > Semaprochilodus > Semaprochilodus insignis. The sequence continues at coordinate 17,203,018 of CM067484.1, read as the reverse complement.
ATATATACTGTACTTTATATATGTACTGTACTTTACATATGTACTATACATTTTCAGTACATATCTGAATATATACTGTACTTTAACAGAATCTTCCATTAAAGTACTGATAGAATTGCCTGTTAATGTACCTGTAACTTTTTTTTCCAGTACGTTAACTTTTTATGGACTATAAATGCTGCTGTTGAGGTAAGATGGCTAAACAAACTCAGTGCTACCTGAACAAAAAAGCCCCCTACGTTACACAGTACACAGTCCACTTCAGAGCTAGGCTCAGAGTCTCAAAATTACATGAAGAAGAACTGCTGCAAATATTCCCCTTATTAGCAGTAACTGTATAAGTACGTCTGCTGCTTCTGGGCACATTATCAATGGAAGCATCAGCAGATACTTACAAAGAGAATAACATGAGCAACACTTTTCTTCCAGGAATTTTAAGATGGTTCCAAACACTAAAGTGGACGCAGGAGCAAAGCGAGAGTGCATGAAGCTTAATCTATCTCAAATTAAAGATTCCTCTTAACCAGAACCTGGTTTAACCGTTGGTTTTACCCTGGTTATATGCCACATGGTTCTCTGAATAAGAGGATTGTGTGCTGACACAGGCCTAAGAGAAAGAGAAGGAGCGATGCAGTACAACAGGAATTAGCTAGTAGATCTAATCAGTATTATAACAGAGGCTTATATTATACTTCAACAATGAACATAATAGAGCTCTCAGACACTTTGTAGAAGCAGTTATCATAGACCTAAATGATGAGCCATTAACAAGCCATTAACTGTTTAGGGAGAGAAAAACGTCCCACTTCTGAGAGGGGTGAAAGCCTCCAGACTTCCTTTAAATCATTTCCAGCGCATAAATAAAAGTGCAAATTGTCGATGAGTGAAGACAAATAGGCAAATGAAAATTGCAATATTGCGCCAGGGAGGCAGAGGCAGATATTTCATGACTACAAATGAAAGGTGATTTGGAATAATAGCCCGTCAAAGGGGAAAGCGATCGGTACGCGGGCAGAGTAGGAGTGGGCGTTTGTAATATCTTTGGCTGTGTTTCCACCATTTAGAACGGGCCATTTTCGCTCATGTGTGTAACATCTTCTGGGACCGGAGATGAATGATCGTGGAGTGAAACAGAACGAGAGCGCTGATTTTAGGTTAATGTCACAGGTGGAGCTAGCCATTTACACTCATCTAAAACCAGTTACGATTTCAGCTGCCGCAAAATCCGCAGTGAAATCATCCACGCCTAAAAGTAGGTACATCTACCATATTGGCACCAACTCAGTTAATGTTGACTTATCTGGGGATCTGCAGGGCTGCTTAATTCAACACTGTGATGATGGTGTAGGAAAAACTGCAAAACAGTCATCAATCAAAAGAAAAAGGCAAACTCTACAGTTCCAGCGCTGAATTTCCTTTGCACAGTAAGCAGATGTTCCTAACGCAGTCCACAGAGATCCCCAGTCAGTTCACAGTTTTGTTCTATTCCACTACCCAACACACCTGAGCCACATAATCGAAAAGCTCTGTACACTTCTGTATAACTCTGATTACCTGGCTCAGGTGTGTTGGGAGCTGCAGTAGAACAGACATATCTACTGCCTTGAGGACTGGATAGAGAAGCTCCACTAAGAAACAGGTTAGACAATAGGAAATACATATCACCTTCACTTTACTTCAGTCTTTGTGTCTGTGTTACTTAACAGGAGATTATATCTCTACAGGGACAAGTGGTTGGTTGAAACTAGACGTTTCAGGTAGTGAACCATCAGGTAGTGTTTGAAATATTTCCATAGTATATTAGCTACCTTTAGTGGCAGTAGTGCGTTTACACTGGGAAGTACCTGGTTTATATACTAGAATATCTAATAGAAAGTCTTGATCATTAGCCTTGATCCAGTACTGCACTACAGTAACGCACAAAAGTCAAAGACCAGGTTACAAGTACATGTTACTCATTTTTCGGCATCATAAAAATACAGATATTTACAAACAAATATTTCACTGAAAAGTGTCTGACACTAGGTATAATATCAAATCTATCAGCATTAAAAATGTTCACTCTTTGCTTTTGTGCGCTTACTGATACTTTAATGCCTCCATCCTTCTAATCCTAAAAGCTAGAAGTCTAGAGCTAGGGCGGTCTAGAGGTAGGGTTTTCTGGACTTTTGTCTTGGGATCATGACTTAATTCTTCTGTGATCTCAAGATGATAAGAGTTGTTTTCTCAAGGTCGCAACTTGTCTTGAGCTCACAAGACAAATAAGTTGTGATTTCAAGATAAGAAACATTTATTTCCTTGAGATAACAACTCATCTTGAGATCACAATAAGATAAAAAGTTGTGATTTCAAGTAAAGTACTATTGTTATCTTGAAATCACAAGAAAACATTTATCTAGAGATCATGACTTAATTGTGCTGTGATTTCAGAATAATGAAAGTCTTGAGAGTCAACTCCTAAGTCAACTCGTTTTGAGATCACAAGACAAAGGAGTTTTGATCTTGGGAAAACCAGCTTTGTTATCTTGACATCACAAGAACAATTAAGTCATGATCTCAAGATAACAATCCAGAAAACTATCTCACAACCTTTCTGGACTCTCTCTATACAGTGATGAGTTAATGCCAGCACTATTGGCAGACGGCTACATGACTTAGGACTACATACACGCAGACCGTTACGGTGACTGCCCTTAACACCACGGCAATAATGCAAAAGACTACAATGGTGCATGCCACACTGTCATTGAGTGACTCAGAATGGCAGTGGGTCATCATCAGTGAAGAGTCCCGCTTTTGTCTTGATGGAGACAATGAATCCATGTGTGGAGGCACGGTGGTCAGTGGCAAAATGAACGGGTTGTTCAGCTTCTTAGCTCCTGATCCATCTTAAATGTTTTAGCACTTACATTCAGATGCCTGTTTGGATGCTACCTTTTAACAGCTGCATCAATTTGAATAAAATTCAGTGTGAGGATGTGCTCCAGACAGAGCTGTTACTGTTTTGTTTTTTTGTTTTTTTACAATTTTAATAAGCGGTTTATGTGAAGATGAACAGGAGCGACAAGAACTGGCAAAAACCAAGGTAGAAAAAAAGCTAGTTATGGGGGATAAGGAAATATCCGGGCAGGTGGGCAGTAAGAAATGCTGACAGAACACTAATGTAAATTACTTACGTTAGCATTGTTTGAAACATATTGACTGTCATGGCTGTCACCTTCGTCAGCTTTAATTTTATGACTATCTAGCCACCTTATTTATCTCAGTATAGCATATAAATAGGAAAAAAGAAAAACATGGTTATATATCATCAAAAAACAGTTGCACCCAGAAGGAAGATAAAGGTTACCAAGAACAATAAATGATGATAAATTTAGACTGATATGGCCAATATATACTGAGCTACACATACAGGAGTAGTGTCTCTCAATATGGTGTCGGGCCGCCGTGTTTGGTAACGCAACATGCCAGACGTCTCATCATGGAGTTGAAGAGGTTCTTAATGGTGTCCTGTGATAATCCATCCCATGCAGCTTGAATATTCTTACGCAGTTCCTGCAGATTCGTTAGGGGTGGAGTTGTAGTGACTTCAAGCCTTCTGGACATGCTGTGTGACAACAAACCGTTCATCTTGGTGCTGAACACGGTTCCTCCACACTCAGATTCATTGGTTGTCTCCACCAAGACAAAAGCTGGACCTGTCACTGAAGATGACCTGCTGCCACTCTGAGTCACTCCATGACAGTCATGACACCACTGCAGTCTTTGGTGACGTTGATGCTGTATTAAGGACAGTCGTTGTTACAGTCTGCACGCATGTAGTCCTGCAACCGACTGCTAATGGTGCTGACGCTAACAGCACAGTTTCACACACATGCCAAACCTACCCACCAAGTTTCATTCGTGTCGGTTCTTTCCTACTATTTGTGTAACTATTCATTCGGTGATGAGTGTATGTTGCACAAAAGCAGTGTTCTGTGTGTATAGCAGTAGAAACAGAGTTGGAATTTAAGGTGGGCTGCCTCAAACAATATAACCTCAGGTCCGAAAACAACTCCCACTCCAGCCCTGGTGATGACTAATAAAACTAGGCCTTCAGTTCGGGCAATAAATGTCAAAACCCTCTTAAAAACAAGGAATAAAGGGCCTCTATATTAATGCTAATGTCTGCTGGCACCCCAATGGGAGAGCTTGCTTGGATGCATCGACCTATATACCACTGAGAGCCTGATTCCAACCAAGAAGTTAACAATAAAGTAAGAGCATTACTATAGCCCTGCAGAGTTCAAACACAGCATATGGTTAAATAAAAAAGAACTGAATAATACATCTAGATGTAAAGACGTAATTAGGCCCTCTCTGAGGGCTTAGAAGGCCCTGAGGGTTCCCCAATAGTGTAAGAATAGGTTGCTTGAATTAAGACACAGGCCAGGCCTCACTGTTCCTTACTGTTGTAACACAGTGACAGATATCTCCCAGTGCTGCGATATTCAAAAGAAGGTAGGCAGAGAAAGGAGAGGGCACTAAAGCATGGAGTGTGACGGCTTTTCCACGGGCTAGCAGGGAGACAAAATCTCATGAGGGGGGTTGGGCAACGGGTGAGGAGGTGAGCGATGGGGCGGGGGTGTCATGAGGTTCCTGCGCCGCATTGACGGAGCTGACACGGGCTCATCACACTCGCATTTTATACTCTATTTGCGCTGAGACACTTCAGTGGTTTTGTAAATAGGCAATTATTTCTGAAAGCAGATACTGCCAGGAATTTTTGCATTGACAGCTGCATTGACTATATCGGCCGCATTAATAACTGCATACATCAGGCGCTAAGCTATCAGTGAGATTTTTATATGTTTTATTTATTTATTTATTTTGCACATGATAATGACTGCTAGTCCACAATAGCTTCACAGGCTTTCGGAGGGAAAAAAGCAGTCTGAGAAGCAGCACTTATGCTAATCTGACTGTAAGATAATGTATTCATGAGAGGGTACATGCTACGTATCGGTAAGTATGCATGTCATGCATGCGTGGGCCTTTGTCTCAGAGTTTGGGACACTCCACATGCCTGGACAGCAGGAACGAGGGTTTCAGTCCAGCTTGAATTCATTAATCCACTATCAGCAGGACCCATCTCAGGGAATTAAAACCCTCTTACACTTTCATTACTAGAGAAGATGGTGATTCCAACAACGGAGGGGGCTCAGATAGATTAAGTGTGGTGTGTGTATGTGTGTGGGTGTGTGACCCTGCCTATGCCTCTATGTATGTGTATGTGTGTGTGTGGGGGGGTGTCTGCATAGCTTTTTCCATGCTGTTTGCTGGCAGGGTTTAGGTCCACCGATTTAGCGTCATCTGGTTTTATCATACTTTTTCAGTCGGCGGCTTCACAAGCTGAAATCCTCACAGGTAAAAAAAATATATCAAATCCTCCTGCAGCGCACCTGTCCACCAGCGACGGACTCATACTGTGTTCAGACGCGCTGCAAAAGAGATTAGGCAATGGATTTTGCCAATTGGTGGCCTGGAAAACTGTTGTCTTCAGCATCTTTTTTTTCAAGCAGGGATAAAAACACTAAAAACACAGTGGAGAAAATCCAATGATACACGAGCAAGTAAAGAAGCTCATAGCTTTTGGGCTGGATTTGTTTTGGCTGCAATCAAATTTTTAACATGAAAGTACAACAGAAAGGAGGAAGGTCAGATCAGATAACACGAATCATGCATTATTATGGTGTTGCCATAGACAAAAATATATTACAGGTACAGCAAGCATAAATACATAGCATTGTACCAAATATCAAGAGATTTTATGAATATGGTTTGCTGTAGAGGTGTGCATAAGGCTATTTCACCCTTGGGTACCACGTGATCTGCTAAATAATTTGTGGGCAGGATTCATACTGAGGGACTGCCGTCAAGGCAGGTAGGCAGACAACAAGTTATGAACTCATGTTGGCAGGTATTATGGCTGGCTGGGTGGGACTGGCTTGGACCATTATTGGCTACTTGTAGAAGCGAACATGCAAGCAAGAAATATATGAATATATGAAGTGCTACAGAGAAACACAGTAATAACAAGCAGGAATAACACATGCTGCTGTATAACAGCCAATAAGTAACTTATGCACAAAATCTTACTGACTTTTGTACTGACGACAATTGTTTTGGCTTTTCAACTTGAGTCATGGTATGCCCAGCATTGTTTGGTACTGTGTGCAGTTTCACATGACATTGTTTAGCCTAAAAATACACTAAATATTGACTTCTGTTCTGCAGCAGTGAAAGGTTTATATGTGCGGCTGTATGATGAGTCTGGAGCAGATTACTGTAAACACAGGCGGGGAACCACATGCATAACCCAAATTATTGACAAGGACCACACGCATAACCCAAATTATTCAGGTGTGGCTGGGCATGGAGTTTGGTTTAAGTGAGCAGGTGTTGGCAAATATTGTGGTAGGTTTTGAGTGGGCAAGAATCACTAAGAAAGACCTGTGATGGTTAATTACTTTATTCTTGCATTTGCGTATATCTGGCCAGTCAGCCTAAAGCAGCTTAGCATCGCCCGGTAATTTACAAGGAGTGTTTCGGCCTGGACTGGCTTTCCTTTTATTTGTATAAAAGAACAAAGGGAATACTGTTAATTTCATAATGTGCAGGTGTATTCCAGTCCATACAGTCCATATATGGACACAAAGCTCTTTAAATGGATGTTTTCATTATGTCAGCCAACAGCAGTTTAGCCACACCCATTTATGCTAAAGTTATAAGGAGGGGTTCAGCCCTGACTGCCTTTTAAACAAGGCATTATACCAGCCAGCCAAACAGAACAGAGCACAATGGCATATATCAGTCATAAAGCCGGGCTGCATGGTGGCATGGTGGGTAGCGCTGTTTTCTCACAGCAAGAAGGTCTAGGGTTCAATTCCTAGGTGGAGTCACTGGGGATCCTTTCTGTGTGGAGTTTGCATGCTCTCCCTGTGTCTGTGTGGGGTTTCTTTCCAAAGACATACAGTCAGGCAAACTAGAGATGCTAAATTGCCCACTAGGTGAGACTGTGTGTGTCTGCCCTGTGATGGACTGGAAGCCTGTCCAGGGTGTTTCCAGCCAAGCCTACCCAACTTGAGCACTGTGCAAGGCAGGTGCATGCGGCAATACATTAGGCAGTGTTCTCGTCCTTGTGGCACCCTGACCTACCCATTTTAATGCATTTCCTATTCCCTGATTCAACTTATCAGCTCATTAACAGAGGAACAGGCTATAGGCCACAGGCTACTAGTCCTCTGTTAGTTTATGTTAGCTTTGCCTTGGATAAATGAAAGAAAAACTGAGAGGAACAAGGTTGATCCTCAGGTAGGTCAGTGGATCTGAATTAGATTTTGGCTCTGGTGGCTCAAACATGCATGACGGCACAGTCCAATAAAGCTGCCAGGTGGTTTGACACCTAAGAGAGTCTTAAAGGCAAAGTAACTGAAAAGCCTGTACAATTCTAAGGGATAAAAAGAGGTCATGTAAAAGTGAATTATGATGTAAACTGTTAGAAACATGTAGGATATGGACTGTTTTTGACTCCAGACAGGGACCTCAGAGGGAAAAAATAAAAGACAAAAAAGGAGAGCTCTCAGGGGATTAATTTGTTAAATTAGGATAAGTAGGTAACCTGAAAACAAAAGGCAGGACTGTGTGTTTTGTATAAATGCATTGGCACTAGAAAAAGAAAAGAGCGCTGTTTGTAGTTTTCCCTAGATGCCATGAACGCCAGGGTGTTTGCATTGTACTGTCAGTCTGTTGCCACATGAAAATGAGGAGAGGCCCTGGATAGCGGATGCTCACTCAAGCAGAACACTATTACCTCTCAATGTGTCTATGAGGGCTTACCAGCAGATATGGGAAGTGTAAACAGGGGTGAGTGTAAATAACCCCACTGCTACAATGAACACTGACCCATACTATAATGTTGAGGCATTAAAGGGATGGTAGCAGCACCAGAGGTGCGTCTTTTTAACAGTCGGGCTTTGACTCGGGCTTGTGTCAGTAAATGCCAAGGCTCCTAGCAGGGAATAGAGTGGGAGCAGAGTTGTTGATCCTGCACTTTGCCAAGGATTACTGCCCTTTGCATTTCACACAACCATCAGAATCAGCATTGGTGAAAGTCAGAGATCAAATTGGATCAGTTTATGAAATTGCATTGCCTACCAAAAAAGCATAAAAGTGCATATTACCAACCAGAAAAAAGATTTTAGTTCTTAAAGGAATTCTACTACCTCTATCTGAGGTAGTAGTAGCATCAAGTAGCTGCCTACCTTTGCCTAGTGCATAGACCACCCCTGCTTTCAGCACATGGATACCAGGAAACCACATGGGAAAGTAGCCTTCATGGAAATTCAGCATCTTCCAAACCCCTGAGGGTTGGCCAATGTAGATAACACACATCAATTTCTATTTAATTTCTTCTGGTAGATTCATCATGCTTGCAACGTGAAGTTAAACTATTTTTATGTACATTTTTTGGGATGTGCCTGAAATCATGGCTGAATGATGCACTGGAGCCATACTTAGCATGGCCTGCCCCCAACACTATAATGTTATAAAAATTAGAGGGCATTAGCATCAGTTAGCGCCCACATTTCACTCTGCAAGACCCCAGCTCTCTCCTCAGACAGCCCCTGCTTTCCTACTTTCAGCTAGGCTAATGGCACTACCAGATACCTTGAGCGGCCAAGCCTACCCAACTTGGAATGTCTCTGGGCAATACATCAGGCAGTGTTCTCAGCCCTGGTCCTGGTGGCACCCTTCCCTACCCATTTTAGTGCATTTCCTGCTCCCAACACACCTGACTCAATTTATCAACTCATTAACAAGCTTGTTCAGAGTTGCTTATTACACTAACCACCAAAAGAATAGTTGCACCGAGTGCAAGTGCAAGGAAGTGTGGGATTGCAGTGCTATTGGGAAGGAAGATAAAGGTTACCAGGAACAACAAATGATGCTAAATTTAGATTGATATGGGCAATATTTATTGTGTTACACATACAGAAGTAGTATTGTGTCGGGCGGACATGTTTGTTAACCCAACATGCCAGATGTCCCAGCATGGAGTTGTAGAGATGCCTAATGGTGTCCTGTGAAAATCCATCCCATGCAGCTTGAATATACTCACAGAGTTCCTGCAGATTTTGCGGTAGGGTGGAGGTGGAGTGACACCAGATCTTCTGGACATGTGACGCATGACAACAAATCATTATCTTGGTACTGACCACAGTGCCTCCACAAACGGATTCATTGGTCGTCTCTACCATGATAAAAGCAATACTCGTCACTGAAGATGATCCGCTGCCATTCTGAGTCGCTCCATGACACTCTGGCATGACACCATTGCAGTCTTTGGCGACGTTGACGTGGTATTAAGAGCAATCATCACAATGGTCTGCGTGCAGGTAGTCCTGCGTCATGCAGCCGTCTGCCAATGTTGCTGGCACTAACAGGTTGACTCATGGAGGGCATCACTGCTGGCTGAATGTCCGCAAGTGTGGCTGTCAGGTCACTCTGCGAATGTTGGACAATTTGTTGGTTCTCTCTGTGTAGCACATCCTTCATGTCACTAGTGCATGCCTTCTTCTGTCTTCAGCATACTTTGTTTGGAAAGCAGCACGAGTTAGAATGGAAAGCACAGGATGACCTTTTATAGTCAGTCAGGTACAGCGATAAGGGCTGTCCTTGCTTACATCATCTGCGCGGCCGAGTTTCATGATGTCATACCTGCCCATCAAGATTTGTTCTGGGTGTAACTAATATACTCTGCCATATTTAATCATTGGAATTTGTCTGTGGTGTAGTAAACTCAGAACACATATGTATTACTGCCTTACCCTGATTTAACAAGTCTTTTACAAGCTTGAAAATCAATCTCCGTTAGCTCAGTGCTAACCTTCTACTAGAATCCTACAGGGGCGGTAATGGAAATTAGCATTTTCACAGGGCTGATTTTTTGCCTGAAGTTTTGACATTTGCCAAAACTGATGGCCTATCTCAAATAATTACATTTCACCACTGGTAACTGATGGCACTAAAAACAAGTGATATACAGAGATTAAGTTGGAAAATGTTGAGGTATTACTTTAAGAAGCACTACAGAAAAACTACTCATGTGTGACCACTCACCTGTGAGTAAAACGGACTTAGGGCTGGGAGACCACACAGGTAATAGGAGCACATGGGCAGATGGCCTCCCAGATGGAGGTTCCCTTACATCCAATGAACATACAGCAGGAGGGAAAGCCATTTATGTCACCTGATGTTGTGAGAAAGGGAGAAAGAGAGGGGGGAGGATGAGAAAATATAGCTGTGAAAGATCAGTAGAGGTGATAATTCCACAGAATCATTACGTCCAGCATCTCAAATAATGATTGCCCCCCCCCCCAACACCCCCAACTAGAGGCTTCCTCTTAATGGGCAACGGCTGTAATATCGTTCTATAAAAGAAAGTGAGATGGGTGACAATGTCTGGCTGTGAAGGTGTCACACTTTAATGGCACAGACATACACACAACACGCTACACACATACCCGTACACCACTCACACAAACACATACAACCACACACTCCTCACAACAGGGCTTTTATCACTGCTCTAGAAACCAGTGCCTTGATTCAGCTTTGTGGAAAGAAGGCATTTATCCTTTGTGCTGTCAACTGCTTTTTAATTCATATCCACTGAGCTTTTAATGACACATCACATTAATTTCCTCTCCGAGCTACAGACGTAGCTGAAGTAGGCTAGCATTAATAGACCACAGGCGAAAGTTGTGAAATCAGCACTATGATAAAGTTTGAACAGACAGATATATTTGATTCTTTAAACGAGGAACTTCTTTTTAGTGAAAAACAAAAAAAACTTTATCTCTTCTAACAATGTGAGTGAGCCACTGTGGTGACATCCCTGCTGAATAAAACAGCACATACTAGCATTAGGGTTTCCACACGTCCAGTTTTAGGCCAGAAAGTCGGGTTTTTAAACTCTCAGTCCTATTAGTCCTCTTTTTGGGATGAACTATTTAAAATGTTCACTCGCAAACAATATTATGTGTGCCATTGGCTCACATCAGAGTCAAAAGAAATGCATTGCATTTCATTGGTTTAACAAGGTCATGTGACATCATGACTTGCCTACCAGCTAACCGCAGGTCAGCCCTCTAAATGCTAGTCAATTAGTAAGCTCCTGTCTGACTGTCATCCATTCCATGCCGAATGTCATCCATTCCACCCAATTAGGTGATTAAAACAATCATTTATATGTTATATATGTTAGATTATCATTTTAATTCTGTTCTAGTATCATGCCTGGAACCTTGAAAGAGAAACCTACTGAATGTTGCTGTTAATAAAGCACCAACACCTGATGTTAAGACATTCAGATGACATGTTGTTTACTTTTAATATCACAGTTTATCAGTTTATTTTCTTTACTTTTAGTGAGTATTTTATGCTGAAGCCTGTGGAGGACTAGCTGATCAGCCTAGTTCTAATTTAGAGTATATACTGTAAGTTGCCAGCCCTCCAGATTCAAAACCGGGCTCATACTACATGGTTTGCTTTAAAACCGTGGTGTTTCGGCTTCATTGTTTTGTTGTTGCAAGCCTTGTTGCAAGCTGGCAAGCTAGCAAAGTAGTTTAGCAGCAGAGTATTAGAAACAGCCCAGAAAGAAAGCATATATATTGGTCTGCTGGTGTGATAAAGTCAGCACCCCACTGATGTTTGGTCACTGCTGGTTCATCTTTGAGGGACTCAGAGTATTGTCCTGCTTACAAGATCAAACTCAGTTTTTATCTTCTCAACCAGATTTTAAATGTGTATAGTATTTAATTTTAGAAAATTATTCACTAAATTAATTTACAAAGAATAACAAAAGGACAAAATGAAGGAAGAATAAGTTAATTGGATTGTGAGTGGAAAACAAGTGATGGAAAATGGCATTTTGTCTAATACTCTCATTAGGCCATCCAGAAAATGCCAAGTCAACCACCAGCTTTGCCATTAGTGGCCCCCAATCCTCTTGCTACTGGGGAGATGTTATTCATAGCTATTAAAGTAAAGTGACCAGATTTCACAGCCTGTGTGTTGTAGACGTATGAGGAGGGTGGGAATACGGAATGTTCCAGTAATTGTTATAACTCATTCCTGAGTGCACAGTGCAATGAGAGAGTGAAAGACACTGCTGCCAGAGGAGCTGAAGACTGACGCTAACATTACTGAACATGCATGGAAATATATTACAATAGTCCAATGTACAATGTAGTAAATGCAATCTTCACCCTTAGAATAAGTAAATCGTAAGTAAACAGGGTTTCAAAATACAGTGCTTGTATTTAATTTTTTGGCAGTAAAAAGAGACCACTGGCTAGATGAATAGACCCTACAGAAAAAAGACCCTAAACACACCCCTGGGCTAGCACCAGTTCTGTAGAGAGCATCATATATGTATGCTGAAGAGGGAATCAGTTTGAACATTGATGTACTATTTGTAGATTTCATTGAGCTACATTAAAATAGACTGTCTGTCTGAATGTCTGTACAAATCAGATACTGCCCATCACCTGGTATTACAATTCAAGCCCCATAACCCACCCCTGCTTTTAATCCCTGGGTTAACTTGTGTCCTGAAAAGATGTTCGTGGTGATTTTGAGGACTCACTGGATGTTTGCTATTAGCTTCTTGAGTTTTACACACCTGTATTCTCTAAAACCAGCAAGTGGTAGAAGTGGCTAGTAGACAGCTGCAGCCCACTTTGTTGGCCAAAACCAGCACAATGAGAGACGTTTTTCCTAGGACTTTCCGATGTGATTTAATTCACAGTTTAAAATGGGAACATTTACAGAGGTAGCTCCAGCTGGGAACAGGCCACCCAAATTAGGGACTGTCCCCAGAAAACGGACGTCAGGTCACTTTATATTAGGTGCAGTGACCAGATACTTCAGATGTCTGCTTCTTATCACCATGACTATTAACACGTTTGACAAGTTTGCCTCAAATGGAGCACTCCACATCAGAACCCTCAGAACGACTTTATTTAAATCTTAATTTTTTAATTATGCAGTAATCTTGAAAAATAGGTCAAATAGATTTTTAAGCATTTTTATGTATTTTGTCAGTCTGGCTTCAAAACAGCTTTGTGCTTAAATAGGGAAGGGAATCAGGTTGCTATAATGTCTGGAAATATCTGCTGCCATTGATCTTGCACCTCTCTGAGGACTCAGGTTGCGGACAATGTTGTTTCCCTCCAGGGAACATGGTGGGGCAACGCTGATGTGCTAAAAACGATATTGGAAAAGGCAGTAGAGATTTTATGCTGGTAATCTATATGTTTTGAATTCGAGTTATACTAAGAACATTAAGAAATGAAGGGCTTTTCTTTAGAAACTCCTAAGCAAAGGCTGACAGTTGTCATGACTGAAAAAAGCCTCAGACAGAGCACTAAGCTAGATTGACGCTAAGCTAGATTGTATTGTAATTGCTTAATTAACCCTTAAAAGTCTCAAGTTATTATTGTTGTTTAAAGGGAAATTCCACCCATGTTTCATGGAAAGTCATTCAGATTGACGAGAAATGGTGCATTAATTGTCTTTACAGTGGTGGTGCTGCAATGTCTACCGTGTAAACATAACCATATTTATTTACTATCCAACCAGTGACCAGAGAACCTACATGTGTGTTCTGAGTTTGTATATTGCCAATGTCTAAAGGATCCCCAAAATTGTAACTCCTTTCAGCATAAGTTAATGTAATGAGGTTTTATTCCTAGTAATTCTGGAGTTCACACAGGGTAAAGAACAGTGGCCATGTTGATCTGAAAAAATAGGACTTTTTTGAGTCCCTCCTTGCACATTTCTCTCTCCACTATGAATGCATTTTAAAAGATACAGTATACAACACTATCTAAGGCATCATGCAATGTAAATACATGCAACCATTTTATGTAATAGTGCAATAAAAGTCTGGTTCATATTACTACATATTGAATTACATTCATGCAGTATTTGAGTCACATTCTGTAACGACAGCTTTTGAGGTGTTAAGAAATGACCAAAACATTCTAATGCAAATAATAATAAAATATGTCATCTACAAATGTGATATAGATTGAAATGGCAGAATCCGCAATAGAATTCATCATGCATTTGCATGCGTGCATATTTGCGGAATAACTCTACCTTCTAATGATGAAAACCAGAACAGCGTACAGTATATTTATATGTTACATATTCTAGCTGCTACCTGATATTCTCTCAGATCACCACTTAGGCCAGGTTACTCTGTCCATTCTACATTCTTCTGATTTGTTCTTTTCTACAAAGACCTGCAGCCATAAAACGGCCCCGTTTCGAGCCTTCCCAACCTGTCTTCTTGTGTTTTCACTGTACATCCCCAACCATCACGACTTTCAAAAGATGATGCCCGTTCTCCTCTGACACACTGATGCCCACGGGTGAAGCTTGTCAGATTTTGTTCGGAAACACTCTCCCACACAGAAGTATGCGTGCCCGGGGTCTCCGGTGGCTCCGGCACAGATATTGAGAGGGAGAGATCCGGAGCTTTCTGTTGCAGGGAATGATAAACAGCCACGGGGTTATAAACGAGGAGCGAGTGAGTCAGAGGTCATGGAGGAGAGAACAGAGCAGGAGCTCTATTAGTTTTCCCATAATCACTGACGCAGCCCAGCGGATAGCTCTGCATATTCAACACTTCCAGTGCGGTTAGCCCACTGAGGCCTCCAACCGAACGACAGCTTTCTGCTGGATTCCTCCAAAGGATGAGGGATTACAGCAAGCCAATATAAACAAGTGGACTGGATTTAAGCTTTTGCTTTGTTATTGCTTTCCATATTCTCAACAAAAATATGAATGAGTTTCTAAATAAAACGAGAGAATCTACGGTATGACATGAATGGACATAGCGCTATCGCTCAGCTGTGTTTTTAATTTCGCCAAGAGGAGAGCATTTGAGGATAAGAGCTTTTGGGAATATGCAGATACCTGCATATGCAGGAGAGCCATTATGTTATTATTATAATAGAAGATGAACGATTAGGGCTATGCTTAAGCTGGCAAAACAGGTTATTACAGTGAAACACATAAGCTATTTATCTCAGTAATGTGAAAGCTTCCTGAACAAAATGCTCTATTAATTCACAAGTTAAACTGTGTCTCTGTAGTGGGTTGAGCATGCATGCTTGCATACTTTACAGATTTCTTACTAAGCGATTCATTGTATAACTAAAATGCCTTCAGTAGGCCTTCATCTGATTCACTTACTTTGTGAGAAAGAAAAGAAAGTACTAATAAGATTATAAAATGGATAGTTCTGGTCCTGAAGTCCTGTCACATCTACATGGTCAACAGGGAGATGAAGTCACACAAATATTGGGATGCTGACTGTATTACTGGCTAAAATGTATGGATTATTAGACGAGAGCTTTATCATTGTATATTGTTTATTTAAGGTGGGGTAAGACAGGAAGATGCTCTTTTATTTTTGTAGTATAATACTGGCTTCATCTGGAATTCAACAGTAAGACATTTGTTGTCCATGGCTCCTCAAAAAATCAACCTCCATTTTATTCCACTGCTGTGGTTGACAGCAAATATTCAGATAATTGATATCTTGATAGAGTCTGTGGAATGTTATTGCTTACATTAGGAGAATTTTCCAGACCAGAACGTATTTTGCTTGAAAGGTTGTTTATTTTTTGTTGTCGTTGTTATGAACAGATCTGTTAGTTTCCTCCAGCTTCTGAGAGTGAGCCTAATTTCCACAAGTTGGCCAGCCTTCTTTATGGGAGTTCATTTGCTGCACAGGTAGATTTGACTCTGTTACAAAGGCTTATCTGTGTTGGATAGATTTTTCTGGTGGATTCATGTTTTTAGAAGGTATTGTCTCTGCTAGCGTGAGGCTGCAAGTAATTTCGCATTCGAATCAGCTTTATTTTTGAGGCTGAGTATATTGGGATATGGAATAGATTTAACAGGGTTTTTTTTCTCTATTTAATAAACATTGCTGAGACACACTTTCAGATTCCTCACTTTATCTAACAAACACAGTTTTTTTATGTATTGCATGGACGTCGTTGTTGACAGAATTATTTTGAGCGGAGGAATGAAAACATTTATGATCTCAGACAGGGCTACAGCGTTGCCTTATCTTGAATTACTAAGCTAACTTCATATTTTCATAATATGATTGAAATAAAAGAGCAGCCTGTCTAGCCTCAGCCTTAGCTGGTAGCTCTGTGCAGTGGGAGATCTGTTGATACTGAGGTGCCAAAACAGAGAGCTAGAGAGCTCTTATTGAGAGAGATGGAGGGAGTAGAATATGAGAAACTGGGATGTGTGTGTGTGTGTGAGAGAGAGAGAGTGCTGTGCTGTGCTGTTGAAAGGCTGTAATTGGGGATATAGGGCTGTGAAGCTAAATGCCCTGCAACTCAGACAGCTGTTTCTGAATCTGCTAGCAAGAAACGTCATGACTTACCATTTAACCTATGCATGTTTCGCCCACAAACACGTTCTTTTTTATAGACTCAATTTGTTTAGAGTCACGTGCAAGCAGGTGGAGCGGTATGCCTTCAGAGCAACAAGTTGTTTAAAGCGTAAGAACAGCATGTAAACAAACAAATTACATTGTCATGACCAGACTTCTGAAATGAGAACTGGGGCTTTAAATCAATAGCCAAACCCTAAACACAC
The DNA here is from genome assembly GCA_034552555.1 of Semaprochilodus insignis. NCBI lineage: Eukaryota > Metazoa > Chordata > Actinopteri > Characiformes > Prochilodontidae > Semaprochilodus > Semaprochilodus insignis. The sequence goes on along the minus strand of CM067484.1, from coordinate 17,186,281 downwards.
CCCTGGGCTAGCTCCAGTTCTGGAAAAATGCAGCATTCTTAAAACTAGGCCAGCAAGTGGTAGAACTGGTTATTAGACAGCAGGAGCCCTGTTTTCCGGGGGCATTTCCGGGGACAGTTCTAGGTGGGAACCGGCCACCAAAAATGTTGATTGTCTCCAGAAAACTGTGACTATCCCCAGAAAACAGAGACATCATGTGACCCCCAACATTGAGTTTCCAGTTTAAACTGGTCTGCTACTGATCTGCGCTATTGTATTTGATAGAAATTAGGAAACTTTGAAACAACAACAAATTTGCCACCATGCTAAGCTGTTAACATCCATACAAAATACTGTAGCGTCTTCCCATTCCTTTGTTCGGCCATGGATGTGCAGGAGGTGGGAGTGCCAGGCTCACAGACATTCATGTTGTAAATAAGTTGCAATAGTTATCTAAAGGATGTATACAAGTGTTGTATGTGCTATACAGTACTGGCTTGTGGGGTAGTTGAGTGGGTCAAGTAGTGTTCGAAGTGACCCACTTTTTGGCTTTGTGCCTAGTGACCTTAGGCCCATGTGCGGCTGCTCCATTCTATTTCCAGTGCTTTTCTCTGAAGATTATACAGTCTGCATGTGTGCAACTGAACCTGTTGTCAGCAATACGTGCACCCTAACAGAGCTGAATTCTAGTTAGGGTGGGTGTCTTAATACTTTTGGACACATTTGTGTAAGTCAATTGAAAATGTTATAGGAAGAGTATGAGATTAAACGCTCGGCACCTCCCTTTACACAGCTAACGGAAAATTAAGTTCTGAGTTGCTCCACCACTCAGCCAAAGCTTCTGTTGGCTGTGAATTGAAATTGTTAGTCAGTCACAGGTTGTTGGAGTCAGCTGCACTCATAACAATGACATTGATAAAACTAATGATACCCTCCGCTGTTATTGCTGTCATCATCAACATAATTACCGTGTAAGAATAAGAATAGGCCGGTGCTTGGCGGAGGGAGCAGATATTTAAACACAAAGCTGATTAAATGTAATTCAGACACAAGCAGAGTGGAACCAAAGCCTTGTTTATGAGGCGGAAATCTGTTCATCTATTTGTGCCAGTGGGAAAGGCAGCGAGGCAGTCATGCAGGGAGGAGGTGGCAGCGCAGAAACGGTCACACAGATGCCACCAGGCCCTGGAACAATGCAGCTGCGTGTGGAATTGCGAGTGTCCCTTGGAGAGCTCTCGTCACGGGGTCTGTCTCAAAATAATCCGCTCGGCTGTGAGACACTTCAGAGAGCCCTGGAGAAACAGGTAGGGAGAGAGGAGCCAGAGAGACAATCAAGCTCATGGAGGTTGCAGCAGTGGGGGTGTCTGCAGGGGATGTCGAAAAGAAACAAAGATGCATGCGTGTGCACGCGCACACACACACACACACACCAGTAATGTACGAAAGGCGTTCTCGTGTAGCGTTCAGGCACATCTCTCACAGCAGTGCTCCAAGCATGGGCCATTAGCGAGCGTCTTTCTCAGCAGGGGGCCATTTTACCAAAAGAACCTGAGCATTCAGCAGTCGACTTGAACTGATCACTACTGCACTTGAAGGGGCCTCTTGCAGACTCGCTATAATGCCACTTTAAAGCTAAGCAGGAAAGTGCAGCAGGAAGGATTCCTGCCAGTAAGGAAATGGGAGGAAAGTACAAATATGAAATGTGGGCATTTTCCAATACAGACAATATAGAAACTCTTACTTACTTGGTCTTAATTGCAAAAAGACCAAAATGCAAGCAAAGAAGCCCACTACAGAGCACAAAACTAGCCGGCTAGTTACATGGCTTTCTGATTGTCTTGTACATCTTAATTCTAGGCTTAATAATTTAATAATCTTCACACCTGAAGCTAGGTGGCCTCCCAGGCTGTTCATTATCACATTATTCACCTATGAATTAAGTTGGCTGCATTGTTCAGCAATGCCTGTTGGGTTAAACACTACCACATTCATACCACCGTGGCTATTTAATACAAGCTAATCTGCACCCACTGAACTAGACTCCTTAACTGACCTATAGGTTGTTGCATTGCTGTGGCATGCAGACTGCAGATGGAGGGCAGGAAGTGATTACTACATAGAGAGCTCTATCACAAGCTATCAAAGTGGCTGTTTTGCACCATTTGAGGCTGCTCAAAATCATACTGAGGAGGGAGGAAGAAAAGGGAGAAAATGTAAGACGCTGACAACAATGCCCTGGTAACCTTCATCTGCAGACAGGATGAGACTGCTGTCAGCTTCTTACTGGCTTCTTGTAGGAATTTTCCTGTTCCACCTTAAATAGTGCAGCATTAACATTCTGACTGCACCGCTTAAGGTGGAAACCACCAGCAACGCACGAAAGGCGTTCTTGTGTAGTGTTCAGGCACATCTCTCACAGCAGTGCTCCAAACATGGGCCATCAGCTTCTTATTTGCTGGTACAAATTGTCCCATTCCACCTTAAATGATGCAGCATTAACATACTTGCTGCACATTTTAAAGTGGAGCAGGACAGCCGGCGAATAAGAAACAGTTTTGTGCAGTTGGGAGGTGCAGAGTATTGCATCTTGCACAGTTCACCACATGACTGTTTACTTAAAAGTGCAACACTTAATGCCCACAAGACAATAAAAGGTAATCTATGTGACATTGTAAAGCACATTGGTACCTCTAAAAAAAGCTTGTACCTCAACATTTTTGCTTTTATTAGTGTTTTTGAGTAGAAGGACGTCTGGAGGAGAAAGTAGTTATTATATCTAAAGGCCTCAGTAGCAGCTAATCTTTGAGTTCAGTTACAAATTGCACTTCATGACATCAAGAACAAGTCCAAACAATTTTGTGCTTTTCTGTATATACCTTTCTCACATAATATCATTTAAACTAGCACAGTACAATCTCACCTCTATCTCATCCATTCTGCTTCTCATCTTCTGCCTCCATCTGCATTTAGCACATCATCAGAATCATGTGTCTGCAAACAGTTAATTACAATCATCAAAATGCGTGTATAACAGTTGTAGATGGGAGCCGTTGATATACCCTCCTACCTTACTCCAAAACTAAACTTGGTTATGATGTTTATAGGTATATATATATAGGTTTATATGTATGTGCGGTCTTACGTTTATGTGTGCATTTATACACTACATTGCCAAAAGTATTCACTCACCCATCTTAATCATTGAATTCAGCTGTTCCAATCACTTCCATGGCCACATTTGTATAAAACCAATCACCTAGGCATGCAGACTGCTTCTACAGACACTAGTGAAAGAATGGGTGCTCTCAGGAGCTCAGTGAATTCCAGCACGGTACCGTGATAGGATGCCACCTGTGCAACAAGTCCAGTCATGAAATTTCCTCGCTACTTAATATTCCACAGTCAACTGTCAGTGGGATTATAACAAAGTGGAAGCGATTGGGAACAACAGCAACTTAGCCACAAAGTGGTAGGCCATGTAAAATGACAGAGCGAGGTCAGCGGATGCTGAGGCGCGTAGTGCGCATAGGTTGGCAACTTATAAATATACTGGACGGAAGGAAAGATCGGGGTTCCCGCAACTTAGAAAATACAGTACCGAGCTATATCTGCCGAACTTTACCGAGCTACTGAGCTAGAGAACGAAACTTTCTCTGGTTAAACAGCAGCAGCAGGTCTGCAGGGTTAGAGCAGAACCGCTGACTGTAGGTCAGTGCAGTCATGGAGCAGGAGGTGAATGTGGAGCCTGTAGAGTTTAGTCACTTTATGCTCCTCCCTGCTGTTTTCAAAACATGACGACACAGTCGCGTACCTTGTGTGCGGGGTCTGTAGTGACGGATGGAGTTGTCGTGGTGGTCGGGTCACTGATGTTTGACCTGCAGATCCTCCATATCGCTGATCTTTCTTTACTACTTTCATCCACAACACAGTCCTCTAATGCAGACCTTACTGTTTCTAGCGTAGCCGCCTTCATGATACGAGCTACTTCACACGTTTATCTCTGCTGGTCTCCCGCGTTCTAATAGGTTGCCAGGTTTGCGCGCATTGCTACAAAAATGACCACATCAAAATTCAATAAAAACTCCCTAAAAATGCAAATATTTAATAACAAATCAAGTCATGTCAAGTCATCTGTCACAAGTCTATATCAAGTCTCAAGTCATAAATACCAAGTCGAAGTCAAGTCTTTTGTCAGTGTTGGTCAAGCAAGTCTCAAGTCCTTGAATTTGCGACTCAAGTCAAGTCATGTGACTCGAGTCCCCCAGCTCTGATATATGCTATGTTGCCATGTGAATGAAGAAAGAGAATCTGCAAAGTCCAGGAAGTTTAAGGAGTTAAAGATTGCCTGTAGATGATGAGTGATTGGTATTTCTTTTACAGTAGTGGATAAATGTGGTGAGCTAATGATGAAGCCCACCAGTTGCAGGAGCGATGGGCTTCTGACCTCCACGTCCTCATGAGTCAGTCAGCCCAGCACTGAGTAGAGATCAGTTTATTTATGGGGTGATTCTTAGAGTGGCCAACTGGCAGAGACTGATGGGAATATGCCCCAGGGCAGCCCGGAAGCAGGTACTACAACTCTCAAGGCAAGCTAGCGTACTGCTGGCAGATGCTGAACGTGCCCTGTGTGATAGGCTACTTTATCTTCCTTTGCCTGCTTTACTGATAAGAACCATTCCTAGGATGATGCTATCACCTACAGATACATTGATGGTTGCAATCTCAGAGAAACTGACACTAAACCTACACTGTGAACTGTAGAGACAGTGTACTTTAAACATGCTATAAATAAGGTTATCTTTTTATTCAGTAACTGCTATAAATCATTTGGTTACTACTACTATGAAGCTGATATTTAAGTTGCATATTGTAATTCTGTAATGAAAGCGAATTTCATGGCCTTAAACTAGGAAAGTTACTTTTGCCTTCAAAGCTGGGGTAGGCACTGTCTATAGTCTTTTTCCCCTGCACATATTGCCCACTAAAAGTACAGAGCCTGTGGACTGATTGACCATGTGTGTTGTAGCTATTTTTGTATACTTTTAACGAACATGTTCGGTCAAATACAGACCAGAGTAGTCTGATTTTGTTCAAATCTGAAACATCTGCTTATGAGGCCTTGTGGTGACCATGGTGGACTGCCTGACATCATAGATGCGATGTTCTCTTTAAACCTCTCAATGTCATGTAAGACATCAAGGGATGAGGCACATAATAGAATAAATCTTGAGGATGCCTCATGATCCAAAATGACGAATTCAACACTGAACGTCTTCTTTGATAACCATCCATTTCTCAGTGTTGTAAAGAGTAATTGCTGATATTAGCATGCCTGATAGTACACTTATGCCTTGGGTGGAGTCGGTCTACCAATCAGAGACAGTTCAACAGTTCTTTGTTATTCAAGCTAGATTTCATGTTAATCGGCATTTGGGCCTGCGTGTACCTCTCTTTGCAGTTCTGAAGCATTTGTAAATACAAACCTCACCCACAAATGAATCACAATTGAGTATCCCGACCAGTTGAACCCATCTAACTGAAATCAATCTATGAAGGTCATAACGTTGATTTGTCTTTAAGCTTGAGGCCTTTAAAGAGGACAGCAAACATAGCGAAATGTCAAACACCGCTTGCGTTTGAGCAAAAAATCAGCAAATCTGCTGCAATGTAGGCGATGGACGTGTGGTTAGAGGATAGGAAGGATTCTCAATATGGCACAGTGGGTTTCGCTTTACTTTGCAGATGGTCATGAATTGTTTATGAGAGAAATGCAAGTTTGCTCTCAGTTCAATAATATTCCTCCTCGCTCTTTTGTACAAATATATAGATTTCGTTTTCCATCCTTTGAGTGCGGGCTGGCCAAGCTGACCCATTTGAAGCAACTAATATTTTTACCTCTGCAACTTGAGTAGCAGAGGAATTGAGTGATCCAGCCTTGCCCTGGGGGATGCTAATTGCTAAAAGTAAAGGTCATGCATGGGTGAAGAAAACAGGACAGTTTTTGGCTTTTTTGCCCTTGTCCGTGACCCACCGCATTACTTATACCTGTCCCACCAGAACTCCATCTGTTCTGGGAGCAGCACAGCTTTCTGAATACCTTAACACTCTCTGAGAATAACTTCTTCCGACCGTTTGGCACATTAGCATATGCCTTGTTTAAAAAGACACTTTCCATATTCAGAAATTGTGACTCACCTTGGAACACGCAGTTACGGATATCACAAATGATTATAACGTCATTATTTGGAGATAATAGGTGCATGCCAGTCAGCTACAGCTATGCAGAGCCTGTTGGTGATGATGAAAAGTTGGAGCATTCAGTAATTCAGGGCATATCTCTGAGATTAAATAAACGCCCAGATGGTTGTTTCAGGCTCAGGCGGTTCTGGGTTCGCGTGGTTGATCTTTAATCGGAGCTTAAAAACAAAAAGCCAATCCGAGACATGCCTGCGAAATTTTTGGCAGCAAAAGTTTCGGAACAAAACGATGTCATCTCATGCAGCTAACACGCAGCCTCGAGGGGTAAGCTGCAGACACCCAATCAACTGAAACTCGCCTTTGTTTACCTGTTTGGTGGATCGCTGTTGAATAATTCATGCTCATGCATGGTGGAATGATTTGACTCATCTCTCTGGCTCACCCATATTGATTTACCGAATAGAACCATATTAAAAGTACTCTCTCAAGTACCGATCAATATTCAGGGCGCATGCCATGAAAAACTAGCTGCAGAATTCTCTGGTGGAGGTATTATGTAATCAAATGAAATGCTAAAAATTTCACAGAGCTTGAGTGCGCTTGCAATGAGGGGAAACACTGTGAACCCCGCCGTAACTCCTGTTCTGAAGATGTAAACCAATACTAATTTGGCAGAGTGTATATCTCCTGAAGCCACATTGTCAAATTAGGCCGTATGGTAATTATTATAAAGTATCCCAATTACAGCAGAGTAGGAATGAGCTACTAGACCAACATATCAAGGCCTTCCTTTACTGTACTGTGTGAAAGTCAGAGACCATGCAAATGACCAAGTTAATTTCCACACACAATGGCCATTAAGTGTATTCATTTCAGTTCGTTTTCACAAGATGTTTCTGAGGAGATTAGATATAAGACGATCTGTTTATATTTGTAAGAGGAACATTAAAGGCAAATAAGTGGAAAACAGGAGGTCCTAAAACATGAGTTCAACAAAAGGAACCCCTAACAACTGGGCAGGAGCTGGTAGACCACCAAAACGATCCCCTTCAGATAAATAGCACTTAAAGCTTTCATCTTTTGGGGGTAAATAGGAGAAAAATAAGCTAAGCTGCATCAGTTCTGAAAAATGTGTTATTTCTGGTCTTCTCAGAACAATGGACTGGCCACCCCAGTGTCCAGACCTCAGCATAACTGAATGTGTTGGGGATTTCTTGGATCATGAGAAGTAGAAATGCAACCGGCTTGTAAGACTGAATGACTGAACTCTGGGGCTCTTTGATAAAGTGAATGAGAGTCTCCTGAAAAGAATGGAAGCAGTGAAAAAGGCAATAAGTGGACACATTAAAGCTTACAAGGTATTTAGGTATTGGGATTTTTGTTTAATTTTAATACTAATGCTGAAGAATGAATAACTTGTGCTTAATGGAAATTCTATTAAATATCTTAAATAATTAAATAACTTTAAATAAATGAAAGGTAGAGTTTTGCACAGTAGTTTTGGATACACTTTATTTGAAACCCATGTGTTGTATTCATAAGATCCAGCTTAATTACAGATGCACTATATAGATATACAATTACAGGTGCATTCCGGTTTTAAACCATGATTCCAACAACTGAAGGAATAGACCTGTAAGATCCAGTGTTTGTACACTCACTGTCCATTTTATTTGAAACGCCTGGACTGTACATCCATTCACTGGTCTACTCACCTTTTTAGGTCCATGTGCCTTCTAGGTCCAAATCCTATATAAGTATACAATGTAGCCTGTCTCTGGTCAACTCTCTCTATTTTAGTCATTAATGGTCTCTTTCAGACCACAGGTTCGCTGATGACAAGATTTTATTTTATTTTTTCCATCCACCAACTTTTTTGTGAATATTATAACACGCAAAGAAAAAAACCTGAATGGAAAACATCCAAAAACACCTTAATATTGTCAAAAGGGTTTTACGCCAATGCAAGGTAGAAAAGTTAGAATATTGCTAAAACTGAAATGTCAAAAAGGGTAATAGAAAAAGTTTTTTTTTCGATTGAAGGTCATGATCAAGCTATAAGTAATGTGATTCTGTTCCACCTCATCTTACTGATTGGCATAAGACATACATACAACATATACAACTGTTGTTCATATGTCAAACGTTTCGCACACAACTTGCACAATATGCTCTGGACTAGTGGCCAACTTGTTTAATGCAGTGGCAATTCCCTTATAAACTGTCACAGAGGGCTGGTGACTGGAAATAACTGGCCCTACAGATGGTCTGATCATGGTGCATAACTTCCCAAAGGCTTCTGTCGACCTTCTGACTCCAAAGCTCATTTGAAACCTCGATCTGTGCACCAAGAATTGTCTGGCACGTTTGCCAGACAAGGTGGACATCATAGGGGTGGCACAGAGATTTCTGCCATTCCTAGTCCTGCCCAGCAACACCTCCGAATCATGGTAGCCCAGGACATCTAAAGTTTTTCTCATAACTGTAGTGAAGGGAAACAATGAAATTCACATTATTTTCTGCTGAAATTTCAAAAATGACCTTCGTGAAACATTGGTGGGTTGGTCCACCCTCCAAAAACAACCAGCTAAGAGCAAACCTGGAAACAACCAGTAAGGTGATACTGTCTCATAAAGTGTCTGATTGTGAAGTGTGCCATTAGGCCATAACCACACACGATTGTCAAATCGTTCCTGACCAGAGACCGTACCTTTTGAGGTGAAACAATGTGGCGCAAAAACCGCATTCAAAAGGAAATGACTGACAACAACTGTGTGGACCCAAACCGGACATAGTCTGCATTCAGGTCACGAGGGCCACGGTAATTAGCAGCGCAGGCAGAGTGCCGGACACCTGCTGTTTCTTCCCCCGAGGGCACCTGTGTACCCGTGCTCCGTTCTGATCCCCGCATGACTCCGTCCAAACTGACCGCGCCGTGACACACGAAAACAAACCGCACATGCCAGCGTGGGAGCAGGTCAGGTTCCACACACTCTGCGGCCTAGCTGGAAAAACAACTTGAACCTGAACCGCCATTTTAAAACATTTCATGGTATTGCATGATTGTGTTATTGAATTATTGAAACGAGGCCTCTCATGCAAATCAGAGTGTTTTAAGAGATGAATTAATTAACTCTGGCACTCTGCTGTGTCAAGGATTCGGAGAGAGTTCTTGTCTTGTTAGTCTTCACTTTCTGTCTTCATTTGTCTACGCAGCCATCTTCCAGGCCACCCTGAAAATCTACACGGGTGTGCTCATATCGACGGTAAACAGCTGTAGGTTTAATGATGAGCCTAAACATGCAATATCTTGAGCTGTGCTTGTACTGAAATCCTAGAAAGGCTGCTGAGTGCTTGAATTGGCCCTTGCCTCTTGCTCATTACTGGGACTATTGCTTTCTCTCTTGTCTGTGGCATTAGATTGGCTATTGCCTCTGGCACAAACATGGCAAGTGACACCTAATTCAGAGAGATACGGCAGAAAGGAAAGTACACACCGGGGACATAATGTACCAGAAAATGCCCATAACGAGCCCACCGAACTCCACTGCAGAGGACTGATAAGGATTGCTGACGTAGCATGTGCTTTACGGTTTTACAAACGTCCTGTAAATTAAGGCCGTATATAAGAAAACCTTGTTAGGCAGTTACTATTATTCGCCACTATTAAATCACACACATGCAAATTGGAATATAACAGCTTGGTAGCACTGTGCTGATTCTCGCTCTCATCTGCAGAGCATGGCAACGTTCCGGCTGAACAAAGCTGGAGCATTTGGGTGCTGAGACTTGGACCAATCTGCTCCTTAATTACACCATAGTGTTTAGGGATCATTTTTTAATGCACTTCGCATTAGTGCTTATGCTAACTCTACAAACCTGCGTGATGAATTTGAAAGAATGCCCGCTATGTAATGGATCTTTGTAATTAGGCTACATCCTGCACCAGGCACGGCGCGGCCACAAAGCACACGAGGGGCTTCCCCATCTTGCCAAACATTCTTGGACGTGCTTTGTGTTCTTGGAGGAGCTTTGAATTCAACATTGCGCGCAATCCGCCATAAGTTGATCCTGAGATAGCAGGCTGCGTGTGGGCTCCTCGGGCTTTGCCAGAGGAGCAGAGGGTGTGATTTACTGACCTCTGCTCTTGGGCAGTCGTCTTAGCAAAGGCTAAAGATTAGAGGCTGTCCATTGCATTAATTAACTAGACAGCATGGCAGCTTTGGGGACAAATCCCAGTGCAAACTCCTGCGCCTTTGATTACATCTGACGCCTAAAGCTGAAACTGACGTCCCTGAGTCACCCTGGACTAGTTCAGACACCTCTCAGCTGCCAGTCAGGTCACAGCAATGTCCAGACTCCTCCCTCGGCCTGCGGAGGACAGTTTAAAGGGCCCGTATGTATTGAAAAAATCTAATTTTTCTTGCTTTTTTTAAAGTGAATGTTGGATGTGATTTGCAAATATTGTTTTGAAACATACAGTTCAGTCTACATATGTGAGCTGAACTGCAAAAAACATAATGCCTTGAATTCACTGTTTTTGGGATGTCACAAAGACCAGCACTTTTACATATATGCTTCTATTTATCTTATACCAGCCTCCTACTCATGTTGAGCTGTTCACCCAGGACTCTTTTTTGAATGTGACACATGTGGGGCAGAATATTAAGGCAGAGGTCATCTAGACTCAGAGACCACCCTGATCAGGATCATCTAAAAATGATTTTTCAAACATAAAATCACAAAAACATAAAAAATAAAGAAAATGGGCTATTTAAAAACCTGGACATTTCCGGTTGGAGTTCAAACCGCTCGCAGGCTGCACCATGCTTCAGAGAGCGTGTGGCCAAGTCTGGCGCGCAGTACCCGTTACCATCTTTTCTCACATTTGCCTCCACAGCTGCTGGAGTAATTATCTAGGTTTGAGAGCTGGCCGGACACAGAGAAGCTTTAGTGCCACTTCTAAGAAGGATTCTGATTAGGACTCATAATCTGCAGCAGAGGAATGATCACAGACAGGGAGGAATTTTCTAGAACAAAGCCTTAGGGGGGGACTCCTAGTGCAGAAGAAGTCCCCATGGACCAGACGCACTTTGCTGCTCATTATCTGACCAAGGTTTCTCATCGGCATACATTTCACTGCGCGGATGAGTGTGATTCAGCATTTGCTAGCGTAAACCTGACTGACGCGAGGAAGCAAGAAGGCCGATATCTCCCAGAGGACTGGGCATTTAGCGGCACAGGCTTTAGAATTGCTCAGACAGATTGGATTTCTTTCATGGTTAGCTAATTTCAAATCAGCATGGCTGCCTTAAACAATAATGGCATTTTATTTTTGTCACTGAAAGTGAGATGTGTTAAGGTCGCGTGTTCCAACATTGCACGTTCAGAATTGTTCTGTGTGTATTGTTGTGTCTGAATAGGTTAAAAATACCATCAGAATTGTTTACTACGTAGAATGATATCTTCACAATTTCACGTAATGCTTTACACAAAGGGCCCATATTACAGAAAACTGCTTTTTGTAAAAACTGGCCAGTTTTTAGAATGTACTGTTCACTCCCGCCCTGTTTTCCAAACTGTCCGTTTATAAGAAATATGCTGGAAAAATAGCCCTTTCTAAATTGAGTTGCTTTTATTAATTCTGTTGCTTTTATGATGTCACAAAAACCCATTCATTTGCATACATCCTCCTATGCAGTTCAAAGCAGATTAGGCCCACCCATTCACCCTGAAACTGTAAGAAGTGCTCTTGTCTGAGATAAAACCTCCTAACCAGGGCTGGATTTCCTGAAAGCATCTTGGTGCAAAGCTGATTCTTAAATGGTAGAGCGAGCATTATACTGAAACTTTGTACTTACCACTTTTATCACTTTGTCACTCCAAACATGTATTGGTTTTCACTATGTTCTTTATGAGTTTAACAGCCAGAGCCTGTCAGACGTGTTATTGTAAAGTAGTTAGACTATATTAATAGACTTATCAACATTCTACCCAAAATACAGAAATTACACAGCACTCACACAGTTCCTGCAGATTTTGTGGTAGGGGTGGAGGTGCAGTGACACCAGGCTTTCTGGACGTGTGACGTGTGACAACAAACTGTTCATCTTGGCGCTGACCTCAGTGCCTCCACACTCGGATTCGTTGGTCATCTCCACCCAGATAAAAACAGGACTCATCACTGAAGACGACCCGCTGCCATTCTGAAAGTCTGGCACGACACCATTGCAGTCTTTGGCGACATTGATTTGGTGTTAAGGGCGTCATGACGGTCTGCGTGCATGTAGTTCTGCGTCATGCAGCCGTCTCATAGAGGACTTGTTGAGGGAATCACTGCTCACTGAATGTGTGCAATCGTGGCTGTTGGGTCAGTCAGGTTCAGCAATAAGGCCCGTCCTTACTTTCGCCACATGCCTGGTCAAGCGTGAAACACTGAATCAGTCCTGTCAGTTGATTCCTTCTGGGTGCAACTATTTGTTTACTACTGTTTTTGACGATGAGTGTAGAACTTCATAGTAAAAGCAACTTTACCCTTTTTGAATGAGGCACGATGCTACAGCCAGATTTCCTTTATGTCAGTCTTAAAGGGACAGTAACAAAAATAGAACCGCTTTTGGTGCAAATACCCACATGCCATAAATAAACCTCAGGGAATAACTGAAAAACAAACAAACAAACAAAAATTAAAAACATATCTCTAAATAGCATCTTTACAGGAGAGGGCAAAGACCTTCTTTACTTTCAAAGCAATACTGAAGCAAATTAGGATTTCTATTGGCCGAATCAGAAAAAAGAAATTTGCACACTATGCAAAGAACAGCTGATGGGCTCAAACTATGAAGAAAACACTGTATTAATATGTTTACTTCAAAATAAGGAAAAAATTACATACACTATACACATGTTGAGCAATCTTATCATGAGGAAATATTAGGTGTATTACCTGCATCTGTGACTCCTTTCATTAGTTAAGTTGTGAATTTACCTAGTTGAAGGTACACACTTTACTGACACAAGTGTTACACATAAATAACTTAAATAATCTTCTTAGGAAAGCAGTGACCAATAAAACAGGGCAACCTGGAGCAGCCACAATGAGCCAAAGTTCACAGTACCAAATGCCAGCTGCACAAGAAGCCTAAGGTCAATATGTCCAATGCCAAGCACTAGCTAGAGGGTTATAAAGACCCATCTTAGACTTTTACATTGGGCTGTGGAGCAGTGGATCTGCGTTCTCTGGAGTCATGGAGCTCCATCCAATATCTTTGGAAAGAGTAGTAGTGATTCAGAACTGATCATCCAACATCAGTACCCGACCTCACTAATGATCCCATGGCTGAAGTCCTCATAGCAATGTTTTAACATCTAGTGTAAAGCCTTCCCAGAAGAGCAGAAGCTGTTACTGCAGCAAAGGTGGGCAAACTTCCTATTAAAACTGCTATATAATAAGTACACTTACATGATGTTGACGTACAACCTTGGTCAGATGATAAGCAGTGGAAGAGCATGGAGCATTTCACTTACACCCAGCAACAACAGAGCTGTTTAAATGTTCTGTATTATGTATCGCAGTTTGTATTGTGTTCTAGTTTCATAACTTTCCATTTCTCCTTCATTTAAAGCCTACCTGCACCACTTTAATTGCTTAGTTGCATAACACTGTTCGCCACAGGCTTGCAAGTGATATGAAATGAATAGTCAACTATGACTTTAACATTTGACCAAACCAGGTCGCTGGCTTGGAGGGAAAAAAGGAAGGAATTAAAAGGGCGCATAACTCGTTTGCAAGGCAGTGTTGAAAGTACTACACGGTATTTCATCTGCCCTGTTATGTAATGCCACACGTATTTCCTTCTTTTACTGTAGATGTTTTGTTCATAGTAAGATCTCTTTGACTTGACAGTATCTGGGCTTGAATACTCAGGCAGGCACCCTCTGTGCTCGAAGTGGAAGTGCAGCATTAGAATCGGTAATCCTATGTGTGAGGACAGCGTTTGTTGGCTATTGTTTGGATGGAGTTTAATAATCACAAATTAGTATCTCTGTGGGAGTATGATTATGCAGCGATTAAGATATTATCATTGTGTTTGTGTATGGTTTTAGCACATCTGTGGGCCTGTGAGGGGGTCAGAAGGATGAGTGTATGTGAGAGGATTACAAGCCTGATCCCGGCTCTGTGAAATCAGGGAGAGAATTAGTACCGGTGACAGAAGCCTTCCTCCAAAGTACAGTAAACTTAAAGCTTTAAGGCACAGGATCAACACCTTCAGTGTGCATTTGGTGTAACCTCATTCAGGAGGCTTCAGTTCATGCCGCGCTTCATGTTTAAGTATGTTCATAATTTCAGTAGGGCAGGATGAAGTGGAGGCTAAAGGAGGCCTTGTGTGGAATACTAAAGCTACTGATTTTTAATTATTGATGGCAGCCTAATTACCACAAAGAGTGTCAGAGTGTTTACATTTTAGACTTTAGGGCCATGGGCCGCTAGGGCATGTACTGTATGTGGGCATGTTCCTCGCACCTGCAGATTATATAATATTCATATTATATTTGTATTATTAACAAAAATTCAGTTCAACTTATTCATCAAAATTGCATAAAAAGATTGCAGATTTCGAAGACGTATGAACTACTCTGCATCTAATTTGTAACTTTTTCAAACACAATAGCTGATATTTGATGATGACAGCTTCAGTGCAACTGAAAAGACTAAAATGTAAAATAAACAAAGCATATTTAAATATTACTCTCAAATGTACGTTCACTCCAACTGGACGTGAGTTTGAATGTAAGGATATGCCAAAGATGGGTAAAATGTATGAACAACAAATCTGTATCCTTTCTATTGACCATACAATGTATTCGCCATGACAAGATAACATGTCCCTTGATAATTTGTTAGCATTAGCTAGATATTAAGAGACATTAGTTGGTCTAGATAGTTAGACTTCAACAAAAAAAACCCCAAAAACAGATTTATAGGTTGTTATAAATGATCTAAATCTAACCTAATGAGGAAACGTCCTTTGTCCCACAATCCAGGGTGAGCTTAAGTTCTGTGCATTATAAAAACATTGTGCATTCCAGTTTTTAAGGTGTCTAAAAAGTCCCGCAAGGTTTCATAATGGGGCAACATTCATCTTGTATTATTACAAAAAAATGGCAAAAAACAGAGACAGAAAGTTTTCTGAATACAGCAGTGAAATGAATGCCTCCTGATACATACCATCCTAGTGGCTTTGAATGTGTAATGTGGCTGGGTGTTCTGATTATGTCACTCAAACGCACTCAAATGTCTGATCATTGACTCACCACTACGGCTATTAAGCAAGCTCTAACAGGTGATGAGATCCACTCTTATCTGCGTGTGGGTTTTGCTCCACATCTCTAAAACAGCAGTATCATAGTTCTCCGACAGCAAAGTGTTGATAGCGTTAACCACCAATCTACCTAACCGGGCAATAGGCCATACAGCTTGGATCCATTAAAATTGATGTTAATTTAAAAAATGCATCTGTGCTTTCAGAGCAGACTCGGAGCTACAGATCATTACCCTAAGCAGGTGCTCGGTAAAGCTGGTGTTGTATTGTTGAATGACTGTAAGAGTTCATTTACTACTGCTGATTTACATGCGTAGCGTAGAGCAATGCAGTGAAGCCACTGTTGATGCTCTAAATAATGCTGAAATTTAATTGTTTGGAAAGATACATTGCTTCATTGCGTGTGAGAACGGCTGGAAATCCGAATGCACTTATGCAAGTTTTTTTTTTCCCTGTTTCTCATTTTGGCTAAAAATAGGCGGGCTGTCTGCCTGTGAGCTCGAAGCTGTCCCTGCCACAGAGCTCCAAGGCTTATGTAAGTGTGAGTGGCATGGCTGGGCAAAAACTAAGAGGGGGAGAGGAATATACTGGCTGCGTATGATAAAGAAAACATTGCCAACATATCAGAGAAAAGAAGCATAAAACAAGCTTTAAACCTCCATCACAACATGGATCATATAAATTTCCACACCACATTAAAAAATAAATAAATAAGTAAATCTTGGGTTTGGAGCAGATGTTGCACAGTTCAATCATGGCAGCTTTTTGCTTGTATCTTGAAGAAAAATGTGTGGACTTTGATCAGTACAGCAAGTAGCGCTCCCTTGCTAAAGCTATCAGCACTCTTTTATTTGTAAAAGCAAAAAGCACAAGACATACTGGAAAAAAAGTTAGAAAAGTGTATCCTGTTTTCCCAAAGGCTTGTGGAAACATTCAGGATTACATTTGTCACCAGTACAGAACAGTACAGGCGCACGCTTGTACTGCTTTAATCTATTTTTAAAACAAACAGACGGAAGAAAATTATAGTGTTATTATGGAGTAATTGAGACATATATACTGTACATGCAGGATAATGATATTCCAATTCTGAGTTAACCAGTTGGAGAGGGATGTAATAACACTTCATTATTTTTTAATGGAGATAGAGTTACAAGTATTCTGTGTCTTTGAAAATATATCAAGGTAGCTGATTCTGCATGTACCAAAAGTCTGTATGATAATGTGCATGAACACTCATAATCAAATGAATAGTTGCACCCAGAAGGAAGGGTGGGATTGCAGTGCTATTGGGAAGGAAGGTAAAGGTTACCAGGAACAATAAATGATGATACATTTAGACTGATATGGGCAATATTTATTCAGCTACACATACAGAAATAGTGTCTCTCAGTATGGCGTCAGGCTGCCATGTTTGCTAATGCAACCTGCCAGACGTCTCAGCATGGAGTTGTAAAGGTTCCTAATGGCGTCCTGAGATAATCCATCCCATGCAGCTTGAATATTCTCACACAGTTCCTGCAGATTTTGCAGTAGGGGTGGAGGTGGAGTGACACCAGGACTCGTTACTGAAAATGATCTACTGCCATGCTGAGTCACTCCATGACAGTCTGGCACAACACCATTGCAGTCTTTGGTGAGGTTGATGTGGTGTTAAGGGCTGTCATCGTAACGCTCTGCGTGCATGTAGTCTTGCGTCATGCAGCCGTCTGCCAATGGTGCTGGCACTAACAGGATGACTCATTGAGGGCATCACTGCTCGCTCTGCAATTGTGGCTGTTGGGTCAATCAGGTACAGAAAAACGGCCCGTCCTTGCTTATGTCACATCCGAGTATGAAACTTGAATCATTCGCATGTCTCACCATGTCAAACCTACCCAATAAGTTTCATTCCTGTCGATTGTTTCCTCCTGGGTGCAACTATTCTTCTGATGGAGAGTGTACGAACCACAATTTTTATGACTTTACAGATTGAGGTGCAAGTGAAGTTCGTAGTCTAACCCCAGCACCCCAGATTTGTAGAGATCACACCCCCAACCTGCTGCATGGAGGAATGCATAGTTATCCACTACACTACACACTGAGACACTCTCATTCATTCATTCATTCATTCAGTTTATGCAATCTGTTTTTTGCTTGTTTGTGTGAAGTCTGAGTATAGCTTGCATTAAATTTGAGCTTCGAGTTTAGACTCAGAATTGTGGTGCATTGATTACTTTACCTTTACTTTATCCGCATCCCAAACCTCATGCTAGCACACTAAGTAGTATGAAGAACATAGCTCTTTTATTATGTGTGACAGTCCAGCAGCTTCAGTGGCCAATTCTAGCTCTTATAAAACATATACAAGACAACATTTGAGGTAAAAAAATATGTTTATTGAGGGAAGCTGATGTTAGCATCATATTTGCTGGCATTTTGTTTATAGTTAATTCTACATTTGAGGCATCTCATTGTGACTACAGCTTTATTAGTTTTGGTAAAATGTTATACATTATAGATGTGCAGGCTACATGGACCAAGTCTACCAATCTAGCTAATCTTCTCCATATGGACAAAGTGTCCACATATCTTTTTTTCATTTTCTGTGGTCATGGTCGATCTTACTTGGTCCTTATGTGCTTCCAGGGTTGCAACTGCAGTAGCAGTGACAAAACAAGTTCTATCAAAGCACGGTCAGAGTTACAGCTCGTCTACCAAAATGGCGACGGAGTGTTCCTAACAATGTGATCAAATATTATAAATATCTTTAAACTGAGTATTATGAGTATCTTTAAGCTGCTTAAAAAAGTTTGTTTTCCACTAAACTGATGAAACCTCTTGCATGGAAGGCCTTAGACGTGCAGATAGCCAATCACAATGAAACATACAAAATCCCAACAGCTGTGGCCAGTTTAGCATACAATAGAATGTGCTTTACACTAGTAAAGCAAGCTAAGGACCATGTGGCTTATAGTCTCATGCTCCAGCCACACATGCACAGAGTGTCAGAGGCTGAAACTGCTAGCTGTGTAGCCGTTAGCTTACTAACCAGCAAAAAAGTAAACTGGGTCAGACCGCAAGGATTTCTGAGCAAGTTCTGCTCCTTAAGTCTACTTTTATATAACGTCTCCCCAAGTAATCTCTCTCTCATGTAATCTCCCCCCAAGAGGACATCTAACAAATTACACTTGGACAAATACAGTAAGGGAACGTCATGGCGTCAGGACTCCCTAGCAGCAGGAAATGGCAAGGATAAGTCAATGACAGCGTGCTAAAAACAGAACTGAAATGGAGCGGCTGTATATAAGCTAGATGCAAAGCAGGCTTTTAGAGCCTAAAGCAGTCGATGCAAGTACATCATGTTTATGGCTTCTTTGCAAATGCCTTGTTTAGTAAGAAGACCAGTGAGTGGTGAGTGGATCTGGGCAACCAAGTTGACTATCACTGTCTGCCTTTTTGGGCTTGCTTGAGTTTGAAAGTAGTGCACTTTCCAAAATGGTCAGTAAATGAGCTCCTTAGTGGAGATGCCAGCAGACCCATGCTTCACTTATAAGCTAGCAGCCAGATCGTTATCCGATCAATACACAGTTACTCCCTTCTGTCCTCCAAACATGCTGCTGTTGTGCGGCCTTTGTGCTGAGGGAGCACTGGGAGCATTCTGTGCATTGCTCTGCACGTCCCACGTACCAACAAGTGAATCTGATATTCATGATGGACATATCTCTCGCTCTGTCTCACTCTCTCTTTCTTTCTCATCCAGACATATGCTTTCATTCTCTCTCTCTCTCTCTCCTTGGCTCTGTCTCCCTCTCTCTTGCTCTTTCCTCAGAGACATATGGAGGAGGCATTTAAGGCCTGTCAGAGGGCATGTTGGCGAAACCACAAAGAGATCACACGTTTAATAAGCCAGGCTGGCTGGAAATCCTGCTCTATCAGTCGCGGGCCGGCCTAGCAAGACAATCATTACTGAGAGGTCAGGGCAGCGGCCCGTGTTCACTGCTGGCAGATTTGGTAATCAAAAGTGAAACATTACGTCGGTCCATGCCGCTTGCGTGCTTCCTTTTCCAGACAATAGCTGAGCAAGCTAGACTAGCGTTAAAACCAAACACATTTCCACCCGCCGGCTCTTCGTACTATTCTTTAAACTGACAGAATGTTTTCCCCCTCAGCAAAAGGACCAAAGCTATCCTTCATGATGTATTCATTTAATTTAATAGAAAAATACCGCTTTGAGCGAAAATATAATAAACTGTGTTGGAATGTACAGAGGAATCAGAATTGTTCCTCAGATGAAAGAATATAATTCATAACATAGCAGCATTCACTGCAAGTGGAGGCAAGTCAGTGTAACGTGTCTCAAGTCAGCATATCTAATGATTTAGCCATTATAAGACTATTCAACTTATTTCCAGACGTGTTCACTGCTGTAAAATGCTCTTATCAAGTGAAATTGAATCTGATGACTGTGCCACTGTACACAAAGTGAGTTCCATAAAGACAAGAAGTTCAGAGTTTGGTGTTGAGAAATTCCAGTAGCCTGCACAGAGCCCTGACCTTAACTTGACTGAACACCTTTAAGATGAATTGGACAGTCGATATGCCGAAAGTGTTATCACAGAAGTAAGGCTCATTTATGCTCAGTGTTAAATGCAGATACGTGTACATACGGATCCTTTTGTGCATACTCTGTGTTTGCTTTGTCCGTATCCTTATGAGTGTTCTCTGAAAGTTCATGGATGTGGATGAAACTGAGCAGCACCACCGGAAATTGTGGGGCAGTGTAGTCAATAGTTCCAGTGAGACACGATTTCAGTTTCTCTGATTGGTATTAAAAGCAGAAAGAATCCTCCATCCACATGTCCTCAGTATTTATGGCCTCACAAACCATTGGCGCCCACAATCCTGCCTCTTACATCTCTTTCATAGTAGGTGCATTATTACAACCTCCTTCACCATCACCATTATTTTTGTTATTGTCAGAGATATTTGACTCTGGACTGTGAAGGCATTGTTTAACATCCTTGCCAACGTAAAGCATGCATTGAAGTATGTGTGCAGTGATAGTTACATTGTTTAAAACTGACATAACAGTCTTAATTTGTCATAGGTAAAGTGAGCATGAAAGAGCTATTAGCTGTTAGCCTTCTGCTTATGCCTGTATTTGTAAGTGATATCACTGTCTTCACCTCAGAACTTTACTTGCAGTACTTTATAGTAAACTTCCATCTTTCGCTCCCTTTCTGAAGTGTACTAAGTCGCTCTCTGTAATGTGCTCAGTGACAAGGTCAGCCGCTTACACAATATACATTGCCTTATGTCTGACCAATTATGTTTTGGCACAGCAGAAGAAACACAGTGGCCATTTGCCAATTGATTACAAGCAGCTATGCTGGCTGGGAATCATCCATGTCTGACAAATCGGAAGGCGTTTGCGTGAAGGTCGTTGTGCAGTGGAGAAGGCAGAGAGACTATTTCACCTGCTCTCTCACTCTCTCTCTCGGCCAGCTAGAAAAGCTCTTTATATGCATTGTGGCAAGTAGGTGAAACTGCAGCTAATGAAATCCCACCATTCTCTCCAAGCAACAGCAGATGAGGAGATTTAAAAAGAGGTCATTCTATAGCATTGGTCTTCCAACCCTTCTCCTGCAAAGATATGTTCCTGGAAAGTTTAGCTCCAACCTGTATCCAGTAAGCTGCCCCACCATTTCCTTAACTTTAATCCATCTGATCCAGCCAAACAGGGCCTTGGGAATAGGTTGATTAGCTGGAGCAGGTGTGGCAAATTGTGGTTGGAATAAGACTCTGCAGGAAAATAGGGTTGCGCTTGAAACGGCATGCAAGCAGTACAGACTAAATTTGTTCCTGTGCCGCTACTAGCATTAAAGAAGTACATACCTGCAGCATACGAGTACACAGTATCCACACGTTCTCAGGCGCACTACATCCACCATCTTACCAGTGACTGGACATTCTTTCACCTGTGAGGTCTCCTCAAGGGCCCAAAGCTTAAAGAGCTCTACTCACCAAATTCAGTGTCCTTCTGAACATCGTTGTGGTACTTACCAGTCACTCACCCAACTCATCTGTGTCTTGACAAGCCTGTCACATTCTAATATGAATTCGAGAGCATACATAAAGTAGAGTCAGGTCAAGTCAAGTTTTATTTACAGTGTATAGCCCCTTTTACAACAAATTAGCTTTACAGAGAATTAGGTTCCAATGCCCCGGTAAGGAAGCCATAGGTGACAGTGGCAAGGAAAAACTCCCTTAGAGCAAGAGGAAGAAACCCTGAGAGGAACCAAGACTCCAAAGGGGGAACCCATCCTAAGGGAATATCCATTACTGCTACGATGATGATCTATTAGGAGGAAAGATGGAGAAATGTCTGATTAGTTTGTGAAGCAGGAAAAACTGTGATTAAAGATGAAAAACAAAAATATCTCCTTAAAGAGGCTAGATGAGAATGCATAGATGCAGCTGTGTCTGGACCACTGCACAGACTGCCTGCCTGCTCTCCATTTGCATGACTACTTAACATCTACACCAGCACTAATGTTAATTCAGGGTTTAGATTTGAAATATCAACAACAATATATTATTCACCTGTTTAGAAATGATTGACAGTGTTTCATTCTAAACACCAACAAATAGTAAATGCCAAAGCATATCAATCATGTAAACTGTACATTTTTTCTAATGCATGTATGTTATTTTACTCAAAAACAAACCTGTTTTGTGTATATATAAGCATTTTGCCATATATCTTTTTTCGGCTGGTGGGCTTTAATGGTACAGTGCAGAACATACTATATGAACTGAGTTTTAATGGGAACGATGCATACACACACACACACAGAGACACAGACACACGCACACACACTTAAGATGTTTTTCTCTTCTTTCACATGCTAATGAATGCTCTCCTCCCCATCAATCCCTGTTAAGTTCATCTCAGTGTTTTTATGTTGAGATTGCTTACTGGTCTAGTTTCACTGCAATACTGGTGGATACATTGTTCTTGCAGATATACTACATCTACATAGATACTGCTGTCATCACAGAATGCAGTCATGTTATCGACCAAATATCAGACTGCATCAGTTACAAACATTTGTGTTGTCTCACAAAGCAGAAGTGTGAACATGATTAAATAAATAATCTAAAGGCAATAACTACAAGAATCTGGTGATTGGTAGAGTAGCCATCACTACACATACACCATAACTGCATCAACACATGCTCGAACATTTCACATAATAATGACTGTGGACTCTGTAGTTGTTTCATCTAACTGTTTATTTTCTTTAACACGCATGTCTAAAAGATGAAGACAGCTTTCTTTCCCCCACAGGTCACAGCCTCATCTGTCTATGCCTCCAGTTCTCTTCTGCACCTCCTGCTTGTTTCTTTGTTTGCCCCCATCATGGCTCTCCTCGTCTTTCCTCCTCTCCTTAGTCTCTCTCCATCATCTACCCTCTCTTTTTTTGGGGGGTCCTTTTACTGAAGGGACTCTGTCGTGTTCTCTCTCCTCCATCTCTGTCTCTCCTAACAGCTGCCAACATTTCATTGCTGTTCTGCTGTTCCTTACAGGGAGATCCTCACTCTCTACAATAACATTTTCACTGACAGTTCATTTGTAATCTTAACAATAAATGTTGTTGCTAATGTTCCAGTGCCCATGACTGGGAATAACCTTCTCCGTCTTTGCTCCTCCAGAAAGGCTGTACAACATGTAATGCACACAACATAGTTAGGAAAATCCAGGGTAAGCTTTTATAAAGTGTGTGTAAGTGAATTAAATCATTTGGGGGGAAGTGTTGGTGTGGAAAAAGCAAAAGGCTCACCACTACAGCGTATCAGTCTTTTGTACCATAGCTTTTCAGTGCACAGCAGATATTGGCTTTCAAGTTCTCATACTTAGTAGGCAAGTGATTAACATTCATTTAAACATTCATTCATTCTGGCTCAGCTCAACACTGCCAAACACCAGCCATATTCTGTATTCACCTCAGCTGGTTATCAGTGATAGACAAATTAGCTTGCAGTGCACAGCAAACTCTCCACGTTTGGTGCTATTGACTGAAAAAAAACAAAAAACGTGACTTATACTTTCATGCATGTCCTTTCTGTTTTCACTGATCTGAGTTAACCATGTGCTAAGAACTGCTAAAGCACAAAGTTACTTTCAGGCATAAGCATTTACACCTGCTACGTCCACCATTAACCAAATGTACACTAATAAATGTGTTTTTTGTTTGTTTGTTTGAAGGTAATGTTTCTAACCTCCGTCACCCACAGTCAGCTTCTGTGAAATGACATCTCTCCACTTCGGACAGCTCCTCAGCTCCATCATGGGACCAATCAATCATGGGAATCATGGGATAGGATGTTAATGATTGGCAAAATGGAGTGATTGCATTCAGGCATGCCAAAGGCCATAGTGTGAAGGATGTAGCTGAATTTGCAGGTGTATGGAAGCGTACGGTCATATGGGTCTACCAGCAGAAAAAAATCCCTGTCTACAGGAAATTCTCCTCAGAATTGTTCCAGGGAAGACATCCACCAAATCTGGCTGAACTGCATAATTCTCTAATGCAAGAGTGGCTGAACATTGATGTCACCTACTGCCAGAAACTTGTCCAGTCCATGCCAAATTGAATCACAGCTGTTATTTGTGCCCGTGGAGGTATGTTTCAGTCACAGGTAACTATTTTTGTCCAGTGAGCTTTAATATAAAGTCTGTATAACAATAGTAATTTCATAGAAAGCCATACATTAATGGACTTTATGTCAATATATTATATACCAAATCATTTTAGACCATCACTATTAGTCCATTCATCGTGTTATTAATGTTATATGTATCATTATCATTATCATTAGACATTTGCTGTATGATTTATCAATAAATATGATTAACACTGTGGAACAGCAGTACTCCTACAGTAAAACAACCTGATATCAAACCAGTGCAAGGTCTGATAATGGTTGGTAAAGGTGAAGGAAATGCTGTGATTTGCCATGAGTGAATGTGGTCTGAGCCTTGGCTGCAGCAGTGAGGAAAATAGATCTGTCTGTGCTACCTCTCTGTGTTCCACAAACAAGACTTATCTCTCTCATTTATTACACATTTGTTATGATTTTTACGAGCAGCAGACCAGGAAACAACGTCACTTTCTTGGAGAAATGTTGTCTAAGGGATGAAAATAAGCCCACGGATTCTCCTAAATCTTTCAGCGGAGTGACAGATTGCCAATGGCTGCCTTCCCTACGTACTCCATATGATGTTTACGGCTACGGAATAGCAGGTCAGTGCTAAATGTTTCGCACTTACTTCTTCCGAATGCTCAGCATTTGCACATTTTTCGCTGACTCTACTGTTACCTGTGTGGATTTACTTTTCAACACTTTAGGTAATCAATTCAGGTTTTGAGGCAAGTCTATAGGGAATGTAGGCAGCGATTTGAGACGGTTTGTATTGCTCCAGAATGGGCTCCCTTTCAGTCAATCAGGGAAAAAATCCAATGGCTATGTAAGCTCAGGTCATTTAATATTTGCTTTGTTGTGTCTTGGCAGGCTTGGCTTAGATTTTTTAGAGGGAGAAAGTTGTATGATGTTGAGGGAAACATTAGTACATAGCTCAGATGAGATCAGAGTGCATTCGTTATACTCTCCTAATTGGGCCACAATAAGAATTGTGTTGTTCTGTGTCTAATCATCAGCAAATAATAAGTTGCCCAGAGGATTCATATGGCAATGCGCTTCCACCACCAGAAGCTCATTTCAAAGCATTTCCAGGGCAGAAAAGTATATTGCTTTATGCTTCTAGAAATTAATCAATTATAGATAAGAGGACGAAACCAGAATGGCATGTTACTGTATTTCAGATTTTAAATGACCTTTTCCTGAAATCCACTTTTTCAGCTGGTTATAACAAAGAAACAAAGCAGTTCATGTAAAAAGAACTTGCTACAGATGACCCCACTGCTATAAGTCGATCTGTTGTTCAAAACACATACAGATGCACAGGCTGTACACACAAGAACATGCCACATGGAATTATTAATTTACGGTCATACACAAAGAATCCCTCCTTTCAAACAAAATGATGGCATGAGTTCCTGTGCTAGCTCCTCATTCCTAGAATCAATCAGCAGTGTGTTTTTTTTCCCCCTCACATTTTTTCTCTTTCTGCTGAGGTATGATTGAAATTTCAAGCCAATGTGTATTCTTTATGTAAACCTAGAAGCCTTGAGGCCTATTCTTCCTCTCTCAATAGAACAAGGCTGTCAGGGTGAAGCAGAAGAGTAGCAATTACTGCACTGTGCTGCTTTTGAATCACTTTTGAATCGTCAGCGTATAGGAGACATCAGTCCCTATAACACCTTCTGGTCAGTGCAGTAGCCTATGGTAAGTGGTGTTCAAACACTGATATGGTTCTGTCATCAGGCATCCAGAACAGAAAATGATTCACATATACAGTATATAAGAAAGTAAGTTAAGCTGAGACAAGTAAAGTAAGCTGAGAAAGTATTAAATTAAAAACAGTTAAAAACATGTTTTATCTTATGGACTTTTGTAAATATGTGGTCATTCCAAATTTTATGCCTGCAACACGGTCCCGAAAAGTTGGGACAGGAGCATGTTTCCTACTGTTTTACATCGCATAGCTCTTATTAATCATTTGGAAACTGAAGACACAGACCGATCCAGCTAACCTTTGGAATCTGACAGTATTTTAAGCTTAATAGTACACATGTTTCAGTGGGAGACCGTTCTGGACTGGAGGCATATATGGCTCCGAAATGTGTTCAGTGATAACAGGGCTTTCACAGATGCACAAGTTACCCACAAACGCACCCCATACCATGAATGGCCCTGACATTGAAGCTTTATGGTGGTAACAATCTAGATGACCCTTTTCTTCTTTGGCCCAGAGAACATGATGTCCAGTATTTTCATATGCAGTCTGAAAGGCTGGCTTGTCAGTTTCCACTGAGCATCAGTCTGTTTAAGATGAGGTTAGGACAGCAGTGTTTCTGGAAGCTGTTAACATATGACTTACACTGTGCATAGTTCAGCCGCAACTTGCATGTGTGCAGCGATGTAGCCATGAGCAGTGTTTGTTAAAGTATTCCTGAACCCATGTGGTCATATCCATCACAGAAACATGCAATGTCATCTGAGAGGTCAAAGGTCATGAACATTTATTCATGGTTTCTGCCTTGTCCCTTATAGATGGAGATTTCTCTGGATTCTCTGAATATTTATACTATTATGCACTGCAGGAGGTGAGATATCTAAACTCTTTACAGTCTCTGGCTGAGGAACATTGATCGCAAGCTGCTGGATTTTTTTCACCTCCTTATTTCCCCCGTATCTGGCAGACAGTATTTCAGGAATTTACATTAGTAGTGGGCAGTATAGCCAAAAATGTATAATAAAATAATAAAAATTTGTAATACTTTCTGTATATTACGGCATTCACAGTCAGCAGGGAACATTCCCACAACTTTGGCTAACGTCACACATTAGCTCTTACAGTGTTTTAACAGCAAACCTTTTAATCTGATACTCAAATAATGTTTTAAGGATTTAAACTATTCAAACTAGTTGCAAATACAGATAGTCATGGGGGGTCCCCTGAATGTTTTAAAATCATAATTCTGGGGGGTCCCTCAAAACAAACTTATTCCGACATAATGCTATCATTATTTAGCCTGCTTCAACCACAGTCAACAAGCTGCCTCAGGGTGGTGCTGTAGTTAATTAGTTCACCCAGTTCTTTCTTCATAGCCTAGTAGTTGTAACTACACCCAGTGCACCTCTGAAAAACTTATTAACTTAAAAACTGACATTTTTATCAAAATCTAAAAACTTTCTAAAAATTTTCTCAAGGGATGAGTTGGGAAAAGTGAATTGTTACTTATTTCTGAAACCGATGACAAAAAGAGGAAAAAAGAGAGAAAGACCTCAAGATCAAAACAGGGAAAATTCTTCCAGAAGAAGAATGTTTAAACCCAACATTTTGTTACCACCGAAGCTAGCATCAGTGCCGCTAGGGTGACTGCGCAACCAGTCAACACTAGATTAGCAAGTCAGCACAGGATGTCCCAAATACCACAGGGTGTTTTGCACAGTGATTCCAAATAATATTCCCATAAGGTTAAATTTTAACTGAGACATATTGTTTTAACCACAACACTGGGAGGATGTTTTTAGGATGCTGTCAGCGCCACAGATTATGCCACACCATGATGTTTTTAGAGAATCTGCCTTTAAAAAGTACAAGAGCAAGAAAAAAACTTCCCACTAAAAACGTTAATAGAACATGTGCATAATATCCACAGAACATTTTTCGAACTGGGTGATTTCTCTTAAATGCACATTTTATTAGGTTTATGGACTTTGAATATCTTAAAGATGTATTGACCACCCTGTTTATACAGTCTTAGAAGGTATACTCTACATAATACTACACTGAAATGAGTTTTGTGTTAGATTCATGTTATTCATGATTCGTGTCAGTTATTAAATGTTAATGAACAGATACATCTTTCCGAAGTCCTGGAATGTTGTTCTGGGATCACTACTGTGGTTTCCGATGGAATGAAAGAGATTTGATTGTGTGGTGGAGGTTGTGTCTCACTCAGCACAGAAGGGAGCTATAAGTGTTTGGCAAGAAGAGCATGCTAACAGGCTAATGGCAGCGGGAGCTCATGGGGAGCCAGAGAGGGAAGACTAGCTCCTTCAAGCTGCAGAGAAGAGAGCAGCGAGAGTGCCAAGTTGTTCCCCGAACATCACTCATTAATGAGCTCAAAGCTGCAAATCAGAAACCAGTTTTTGATATGGCTGCAGCTAAAGACTGAGACAAGAGTGCACATCACTGCAAGACCTCCCAAACCGTCGTCTGTACCACATGTACGTTCACTGGTCAGATTATTAGACACAGCTCTCTTGTTGGTGCACCTTGTAGGCGTACACATAACGACTGCAGATTATCTGTTTCATGAACAATTTGTGGTAGCCACCCTAGGTGTTCGTCAGTGGTCAATTTCTGGCCACAGGCCCACTGTGGGCTGGATATAATTGGTTTGTGGATTAGCTATATGGTAAGTTTCATTCAGCAGTTTTCTAAATAAGCACAACTCTGGGTTTCTGGAGTCTGTACTGTAGACAACAAGTTAACAGGCTCCATCAGCACCAGGTATGGCAACTGCACTGCCATTAAGCGGAAGGCTCTACAGAGGGTGGTGTGGACAGTTCAACACATAACCAGGGTTCAGCTCCCAAACCTCCTGGACTTATACCAGCCACTGCCTAAGGAAGACCAGGAGGATTTTAAAGGACTCCACTCACCCAAGCCACTGTCTGTTCTCACAGCTACAGAGCAGAAGGAGGTTCAGAAGCATAAAGTACAGAACCAGCTGGTTCTGAGAGAGTCTCTTCCCTCACACCATCAGGCTGCTGATCAGCCAGTAGTGCTGGTGAATTGGTCATTGGGACTGTCACTACACATCTCACCTATATCATCATCACTGATCTCAATGGACAATCCACACTCTCACTCTCACTCTTACCATCTCTCTGCACTTGACATGTAGCATATCTGTATCTGCACATATAGACTGACATCTTGTTTACCTTTTATCCATATATTGTATATTTGGAATATTTATTATATTTATCTTATTCAATCCCCTGTATATACCCTGCATCTCTTTTATCTACCTCAGACTCCCCAAACTGCATATCGTCGCTGTCCAAAGAAAAACATGTATCTCCATTTTTACTTTTATGCCTCATTTGATCACATGAGCTGCTATTTACACTGTGTGGAAATTTCATGAA
This sequence comes from Semaprochilodus insignis, assembly GCA_034552555.1. Lineage (NCBI taxonomy): Eukaryota > Metazoa > Chordata > Actinopteri > Characiformes > Prochilodontidae > Semaprochilodus > Semaprochilodus insignis. The sequence continues at coordinate 17,156,948 of CM067484.1, read as the reverse complement.
GAATGGACCAACAGAAATGGCCCAAAACTGCTTGGAAAGACATCTGGTTCCATTGACTTCCATTCAAATTAAATGTTAAAGGTTTTTGGCCTCTCCTGTAAAGCTGTCATTTTGGAGATACCTGTTTTTCCTTGGACAGCGACGATATATGGGAATGTGTACATGTGTTTATATCATAGCTTCTATTCATAACTTTATATTGCTGTTATATAAAACTGTATATATGGTTAAACAGAGCTATTCTGGTGTTTAGCTTTATGTATATTTATTGTCTAATGTTTTTGGATTATTTTGGATTTAAGTACTACAAGGGACTATGCACCCAAGATTCTCACTCACTTTCACATAGCCCTTTTGATGATGAGTGTACATTAAACTGTCCTTAGTACAGTTTACAGCACTATTATGGCACAACTAGGATATATAGCCTCATGACACAGTGCTAAGGTAAACGTCACGTTGCTTCCATTTACTGTAGTTTTAAGCTGTAACCTAGAAATGTGTTTGTCAGTCTGTGTGTTACTTGTTGATTATTGTTTAAACTATGCATATGAACCTCAAGCTAGGACGAGTAAGGCCAAATATTGTCCCTGTCCAAAATAACACAAATATTTCCATTTTTTTAGCAATGTGTAGTTTCCTGCAGACTGTGAACTCAGCAGCTGCTCATTACTGTGTGAAAATTTCATGATCAGCGAATATATTTTGGGTGACTTTGACTGTGGTAAAGGTAAGTAAGTGGACTGTGGCTACATTCACATTAACCTGCATTTTTGACATCTGATTTTTTGCTCAGATTTGATTTTTGTAACTTCGCATTTCTGCTTGTAAGTGATTCAAATCTGTCATTAATGTAAACAAACCAGCGTCCTAAAATGACCCGCATATGCACTTCCTAATCAATAATATCACATGAATGAATTCTGTGCTTCATCAGCAGCCAACTAAAAGCTATCCAGCAGAGCAAGTCTTCGCTGCAATGATAAATAGCTCAGAACAGCTCTCAGCTTTTTATAATTAGTACAAAATGAAGATGAAAAAGGCTCAGATGTGTTGCTTTTCCATCATTTACTGGCTTTAACTTCAGGTTACATGAACGGCTGAGGACGGCAATGGAAAAAAAACACGTGAATTTGCATGGCCACAAATTGAATAGGTATCAGATCTAGAACCACATATAAAAGTAAAAGCTCAGGTTGGATTTGAGAAGATCAGATTTATGTGTTCACACAGCTCTGAAAACATCAGATCTGCATCACATTAGAGCAAAAAATTTATTTGTGCCACTTCAGCCTAATGTGAACACAGAATATATAACATTACTGACATATCAATTATATTAGGCTACATAAAGTCTTGCTTATATGATATATGGTGCTGAGTTTGATGTATTCATGGGTCCTGACTGTGATTATAGGCTTGGTGGTTAACACATAATCACTGACTTATTATGATCAGTTCAGAAGTAGATTTTAGCACCTAGACAGTGACAGGCCACTCCTCTGCAATTGCCCTGCAGGTCTTTTGCTGGGAACAGCACAGAACAGCCACATGAGGATGGACCCATGTGTACCTTGGGTCAACCTGAGGTCATGCAACAAGGAAGACAAAAGCAGCGCTGATAAACACTCTGGCACTGTTTTCAGATTGGATTTGGACTGAAGGATAAAAACAAAAAATAGAAGCAGTGAAAAGGTGCTTTATCTGAAATATATATATTATAAGTAAAGACCATGAGCAGGGAACCTTTCACACTCTGTGTGTCTGTAGAGAATTGATTTCTGAAACAACTATATCTTCAATTTTCGAAGCGGAACATGTTGTTTGCCATGGGAATTTCAGTGTCAAAGATGATGCCTAGGACCGCTCCACGATAATCAATAACTTTCTATCCTGACATCTTACTACACATTGGAAAATGTCAAATTACAAAAGTGAGAAAACATTACCTCACTACACACCGAATGGGCACTGTACACCAACTTGTTTCGCACTCTCCATTTTATCAGTTCCATTTTCAATTACTTGTAGTCCATCTGTTTCTCTGCATACTGTTACTCTGTTCTTCAGTGGGCAGGACCCCTCACCAGGCCACCACAGAGCAGATATTATTTGGGTGGTGGATAATTCACTGACGTAGTAGTGATGTGTTAGTGTGCGGCACTGGTGTGAATGGATCAGACACAGCAGTGCTGCTGGAGTTTATAAACACCTCAGTGTCACTGTTGGACTGAGAATAGTCCACCAACCAAACTATCCAGCCAACAGCATCCTGTGGGCAGCGTCCTGTGACCACTGAATAAGGACTGGAGGATGACCAACACAAACTGTGGAGCTACAGATGAGTTACTGCCCCTGACTTTGCATCTACAAGGTGGACCAACTAGGTAGGAATGTCTAATAGAGTGGACAGTGAGTGGACACAGTGTTTAAAAAAAGGTGCTTTAAGAGATTTTCATAACTTTACTGCAGTTTTCATCTACCCTTGTCTTGCAGACCACAGGACATCTGGCATTTCTTCTCATTTAAACCAGGAAGCAAACAATAGAAAGTTTTGCAATCTCGAAAAGTATAAAAGAAAAACAAGTTATGACCCTTACAGTGAAGAAGACGTATTTAATATTCTGCACTACTAGTAGGTCACTATTTCAAGCAAATTGGTGAAATTTACCATGTTAAGACAGAAAGATAAATTTTTTTTTGTTGTCCCATTGATTACCAAAACCCAGACTAACCTACAAATCTCCATGCAGAGCCTATTTGCCCTGCATCTATTAGTTAATCAGTTATGGATTATGCCAGGACATCATACATTCTGTTGTGAAGTATACAAGTGATTTTTGAGCATATACAAAGGGCAGTAGACTTTTGTTGTAAACCCACACAAGGAGCTGTTTGTGCCCTTACTAGGGACAACAACCCCCTCTACTCGAAGAAAGGACATACCTTACTGATATAAACATCTGCTAACCTTGTGATCATTTATTGGGCACAATGTAGTTTAAGATATGGACTAAAGTAGACAGAAAATAGCTAAACCTAAAGAAAGAAAAGAAGATAAAGAAAATATCCAACAAAGCCTATCAGAGTAACAATGAAACCAGTGACTTCTGTTAGAAACCTATATTGATTACATGTTAGTAAGGAACTGCGAGGCAGGTGAACAATAGCCAATAGGCTGAAGGGTTCTGAGAACGGAGGGTACTTGCTCCAGTGGCATTTACACACTGACACGGATCAACACGGAATGGTCAAAAACTGGGCTCAGCATGGTTTTTGTGACACAGTTAGGTAACTGCGTTCAGGACTACAGAAGTATTTGGTGGGATGACGTAACAATGTAGCTATTTGCTGACTGGTTTTAAATTCATTTTGGTATTTTGGAGTGTGTGTAGATACACTCATCATCAAATTAATAGTTGCACGCAGAAGGAAGTGTCAGATTGTAATGCTATCTGGAAGGAAGGTAAAGGTTACCAGGAAGAATAAATGATGATAAATTTAGACTGATATGGGCAATATTTATTCAGCTACACATACAGAAGTAGTGTCTCTCAGAATCGGGCCGCCATGTTTGCTAATGCAACATGCCAGACGTGGCGGTACGGTGTTGTAGATGTTCCTAATGGTGTCCTACAGTAATCCATCCCATTCAGCTTGAATATCCTCACACAGTTCCAGCAGATTTTGCGGTAGGGTGGAGGTGGAGTGACACCAGGCCTTCCTGAAGTGTGAAGTGTGAAAACACACCATTCATCTTACTGCTGACCACGGTGCCTCCACACATGCATTTGTTGGTTATCTCCACCGAGACAAAAGCAGAACTCGTCACTGAAGATGACCCACTCACTGCCATTCTGAGTCACTCCATGACAGTCTGGCATGAGACCATTGCAGTCTTTCGCAACGTTGACGTGGTGTTAAAGGCAGTCCTCGTTACCGTCTGCTTGCATGTAGTCCCACCAATGGTGCTGGCAGGATGACCCACGGAGGGCATCACTGCTCGTTGAATGGCCGCAATTGTGGCTATTGGGTCGGTCAGGTACAGTGATAAGGCCCGTCCTTGCTTACATCACATGTACGGTCGAGCGTGAAACTTGAATAATTTCCATGTATCACAATGTCAAACCTACCCACCAAGTTTCACTCCTGTCGGTTGATTCCTTTTGGGTGCAACTATTTGTGCAACTATTCTTTTGTGGATGAGTGTATTAGGTTGTTAACAGGTACACGGGCTTATGTGTAGTTTTCTTCAGTATTACCTGGTTTTATTTAGCAGCCCTGCAAATGGAAAAAGAATGTCCATGAAAACCAATTGGCTCTGCAGCAGGAAATAGGTTATAGCCTAAGATTAAATAGCTCTAGTTAATGTTAATATAGGCAGAGTGAGAGGAGCATGCAGGTTGTCTGAGAGGCTGCCTGCTAAGCAGGAGTGTGAATGGACATGGGGGAGGCTCATGGCAGATCTTGAGACCGCATTGATGAACAGCTGATGGGCAGTATCCTCCATCTTGCATTTCCTCATCTCCTCTGAGTGATCCGACTGTAATCTGATAACAACGTGTCTGGGGTTCGTTTACACCTGGCATTTCCTGTGGTCAACGTGATCTGAACACCAAAAACAAATGCTGAAGCTGTAAATAGCCGCACGGATTTTAGAATTCAGCTTCACATCTGCTCAATAGAGATATAAAGCATAGTTTCACCGTAGGTGAAAGTTTTTTTTAGAACTTGACACATTTGTTTTTCCTTTACACTGTGCTAGAGTAGTAATTAGAGGCGTCGCCATGATTATAAAGTAAAAAAAATATGGCAAAGACAGAAAACAGTCCCTGCAGGCCCAGGTTGAAAGCCAACCCACCTTGAGCAATGGCTGCATTTAAGCTAACTGAATATTTCATACACCTTTAAGACAGAGATGCTATTGAAAGCCTGAAAGAGCAGAGCAATTTATGTGCAGCTCTAGTGTATTCCAGGAAGCCACTTCATGTGTTTCGCAAGGAAACTGATGTGTGCAGTCTTTTCTAGCCTTCTACATGCCTGTCAATGGTCTGCTATAGACATATGTTCTGGATCACCAACACCAAATTGTGTGGCAAATGTAATGTCTCCAGCTATTTCTTCATTTTTCAAACAAGGACAGGCCGAATGATCTGCGTCAACCTCAGTATGAGAAACTGTTAAGAGAGAGGCCTCTAGAGGCCAACAGTACACCAACAAACCAAAGCAGAGCAGCTGCAACACTTATGTTCTGGTAGGTCTAAATGGAATTGTCAGAGATTTACAGTTTTATGCTCCTTGTGTGATTGTTGCAGAGGGCGTGGCATCAAATGCTGAAGCAAGCAGAAGCATCATCCAGAAGCTTACTCCCTGCCAACGTGTCCGACAATCCTTTATGACAACTGGTTGGGTAGCATTAATCTTCAGGTCATCATGGATGAATCTGAAAGTCATGGTGTGGGAACTGTCAGGTGGAATCAGTTTGCTGGGTGCACCTTCATGGGAAAACATGCTGATAAAGCCAAAGGACAAATCCATGATGATGTATGATGAGATGGTGGCCAGGAACGATGGTGTCAACATCAAAAATGTAAAATGGTTTGACAGCTGTACAGTCACCTCCCGAGCACATTCGCAGCTGCGAGTCCAACCCCTGGAATGGGAGCAAGACAAAGGAAGGCAATCATAGCATCCTGTTCCACTGCAGACCTACAACAAGACCTGCAGCAGAGTCGCCTGGATCTTGTGGATTCAACTACTTGCCTTTTACTAAAAACACAGAAATGATCTGCAGGAATAGCCAACATCTGGGGATTTCACTAAAGATGCAGTGCAGTTGGACCTGTGTGGAGATGCATTAAGGATTTCCAGTAAAGTTGCCACCTATAGGACGTACCTATATTGGTAAAAATCTTTCATTCATTCATTCATTCATCATCTTAACTACGTCTTCCTGGGTCGCTGGGGGCACTCATTGAGTGAAAGCCAGGAAACACCCTGGACAGGCTTCCAGTCCGTCACAGGGCATACACACAGACATACACACTCACACACACCTAGTGGCAATTTAACATCTCCAGCTGCATATCTTTGGACTAATAATTTTCTGCAGGACAGCTTCAATAAGGCCTTTTTTATGATAATGCACATAAACCCACATAAACATAAATACATCTATAAGGCTTGCAAAGCATGTGTCAGTTTTCATAACACCTTCTGACTTAAAGTCTTTAACAGCTGTGTTACAGACAACATATGGTAGTAGTATGATGGAAGACTGATTGAGGGAGGGAGGAGAACTCTGAGAACATGGGCTGGAGTTCCTCGCATCCCAATTATAACTGTGCTGGGACTGATATAGGATTGAGGAATAGGGAGGAGGTGGGGTGGTGATTGTCATGGGAAAGTAAGATGAAGGTATCTGGCATGTTCCTTACACCCCAAACTTCAGTTATAACACAAGAAAAGACTTTTATGCTGGATTTTTAAACAAAATGTTCTTTGCTTTATTGTTTAAATGCAAGAACACTGAGGCATTGATCAAAATGTTATTGTTTACTGGCATTGCCAAATATGAGCTTTTGGTCATGTCTGCGCATAAGTGTTTTTAAAAATGCATGTTTAAAATATTCTGTATCATATATAGTGCAAAGCATAGTGAATAATGTGTTCATTAAGTTGGGTTGACATAGCCATAGCTTCACATAGCTGTTACTATGCTATACCAGGTTGTTAATATAAAATTAAAATCCTACTTTGTTATGAAATAGGATAATTAATGGATGTTATGGAAACATTACAGAAATTCAATATATTAAGACATTGTCATGATACCTGATATGCAGCACAATATTATTTTTTTTCTTTGACATGAGATGTTCTGAGACATTGAAAATAGACAAAATATAACTTGTAGAGCCACATACACTCATCATCATAAGAATAGTTACACCCAGAAGGAATCAACGGACAGGAACGAAACTTGGTAGGTATGTTTCACATCATGAGACATGCAAATGATTCAAGTTTCTCGCGCAAGTACGGGCCTTAGTACTGTACCTGATTGACCCAACAGCCACGATTGTGGACATTTAGCAATGATGCCCTCCATGAGTCATCCTGTTAGTGCCAGCACCACTGTCAGGTAGCTGCACGGAACAGGACTACATGCACGCAGACCGTTACGACGATTGCCCTTAACACCACATCAACCTCGCCAAAGACTGCAATGGTGTCGTGCCAGACTGTCATGGAGTTACTCAGAATGGCAGCAGGTCATCTTCAGTGATGAGTTCCACTTTTGTCTTAGTGGAGATGACCAATGAATCTGTGTGTGGAGGCACCGTGGTCACTGCTAAGATGAACAGTTTGCTGTCACACGCCACATGTACAGAATGCCGGGTGTCACTCCACCTCCGCCCATCCCCAAAATCTGCAGGAACTGTGTGAGAATATTCAACCTGCATGGGATGGATTATCACAGGACACCATTAGGAACCTCTACAACTCCATGCTGAGACGTCTGCATGTTGTGTTAGCAAACGTGGTGACCCAACGCCATACTGAGAGACACTACTTCTGTATGTATAGCTCAATAAATATTGCCCATATCAGTTATAATAATTTATCAGCATTTATTGTTCTTGGTAACCTCTATTTTCCTTCCAAATAGCACTGCAATCCCACACTTCCTTCTGGGTGCAACTAGTCTTTTTATGATGAAATATAAAATACTGTAATACAAAATCTACAACTAGAATGATTTTTCTCAATGTTTTACAAACTGCAATGCACTAAATCCAGTTAAACTATTTGTGCTCATATTGTAATGAAACATGTAAATAGTCATTAGACAGTGATCATCAGACCTTGTTCTTTAAGCATTGATGATATTCATAATATGCTTAGAAAAGCATAAATTATCATGATAATAATAAAATATCATTATATTGTGCAGCCCTACAGGAAATGACTTATTTGTGTTTTAGTTGCACTTTATTGCAGTAATGTCGTGTTCCAGATAACTGAAGTTTTGCTATTTACTACAGTGTAGGTACTGTATAACAGTTTATAATCAGTGCCTTTAATGAGACATATAATGCGGCCATATTCTGGTGGACAGTCTGTGACAAATCACTCTCGGGTATAAAGAAGAGGCAAATTATGAAAATCTATCTTTATAAAGGACCTGTCACACCATATCCTATGAAGAGTTTCATTCTGCAGGTCAGAGGTCCACTCCCTTGAAAATACCACTGGACAGTCGTCCGTCTTTCAAACTAGCACTGTGTGTTGAAGCTGTGAGGCGCTGTAGCCTTGGCCAGACTATGTACTTGGTTAATAAATTCACACTAATGAATTCATAATTTGCGGCTGGGTCAGGAGGGCAAGGATGAGACGTGCTCGTTGAAGACATCAAACATCTTCCAGTCCTTCTCAGCAAAGCTCATGCATTTATTAGGTAGCCCACAGATTTGCTGTGTAATCAGCTGTTAGCTGGACGATTGAGCTGATTGAGAATATGAATGAGCAGGGAGAGTTGCCCTGTAATAGGCATGTCCTGCAGAGCCCAATCAATAAGTTAATCAAGCTGGGGAAGCAGTACACAGCTGTCATACCAGCCTGCAAATTGGTGACTATTATGTTTGTTTCTCTGTGTATTTGTAAAGCTGAGTTTTTCTATGAAGGTACCATAGAACTGTATTTACACTGTCACAGTGGAATAAGGAGAGTTCAGTACATAGACCGCTGTTTTCCCTCCTTCAAATACTAATCCTGCATTTGCAAAAAGAGGGCCATGCCAAGAGTAACAGTCTTGACTCAGTAATATTTACGCCCCCAAAATGTATGTACAATAACAGACCATTTGGAACAGAAATGGTGGACTATGTGGAGAATCTACTGTTCCAGGCTGTGAAGGGGATGTTGGCACTTTTACTCCCTTCCCAAGAAACCGAACCGTCCGGGGCACATTGTTGATGTTCATCTTTAGACAAAGCTAAAGTTCCTAGCTATGGCTTCGTATTCACCACCCTCTGAATTGAATGTTCCATTCCACCTTAAAATCTACAGCTTGTACAGGGACCAGAACGTAACTGTGGCATCATTTAAGGTGGAATTTGCAAAACAAGCTGGTAAATAGGAAGCCAACCTTAACTCACATATCTTTAACAGGATCCCGGACAACTTTAATTCAAAGCTGTTAGTTCTTTCTGCACAGCAGCAGCCTATAAATAGCAGCTATGCTGTGTGACCTTATCACTGTGTGCTGGTTGAAGCAGATCATCTTAAACTGAAAGTTAAACACCTTTAATTTCATTTGTGTTGATGTCGAGATTGAAATGCCAACGTTAGCGACTAGCAAGCTCCAAGTAACAGCTAACTAAATAGTCTGACAATCTAGCTTATTTACACTAGAGTGAATACAAGAAGCTTTATATATAATATCTATTTGCACAGAGGTTTGATTTACTTTCTTGTCTGCGTCTATTTCAACATGTTGCTTCTGTGCCATCATTGCGGTGTCTCGCTACAAACCAGCCAATCACAGCACAGCTCATCAGAATATTCACAGGTCACCAAAATAGGTGAAAACCACTCATTTCGTTCTAGGACCAAATAATAGGGTGTAAATGGGCATGTTAACACAGCATCTGACATTTGACCAAAGTCACACACTGTCACATCTCCACCCAGCGATCTGCCTCTTTGTCTACAGAGGTTGCTCTTACCTCACATCTGACTGCACACCTGACTGCTGTTTGCAGTTAACTTCCTTATGTGTAGCTCGTTTGTTCGTGCAGTCTTTGCAAAGTCTTGTTAGAGTTCTCTCTCTCAGTTCTAAGTCTTGTTGTATTGCTAATATAGTTGACCTTTGCTTGTTTCTCTGTTTTTTGATCTCTGGATTTTGTTTCTTGGTTTTGTTTGCCTGGAGTTGTTGGTTTCCTCCCATGTTGATCTGGATTGTTTATTTTGGCTATACGTTTTTGTATTCTCCTCGTGTCTAATAAAATTGCTTGCAAGTGGATCCAGTCTATGTCCCCTATACAGCATTACACACAGAGGTGGAAAGAGTACTACAAACCATACCCAAGGAAAAGTACTATTGAATGTTACTAAAGTACAAGTAATATTACTGGTCCAAAAACCTACTTACAGGAATAGTCAAAAATAATTCATTTAAAATGTAATTGGAGTAACGTTATTTAAAACCTTAGTTACTTTTTTAACAGTGGAATTGGGGTGTCTGCTTTGTGATGCAAATTGGACAAGGAGAAACATCTTTAAAACTAGTTGTTTTTAATTAAAGGAACACCATTGATTAAAAAAAGTGATAGTGAGAGATAAAATAAAGAAAATAAATAGCTGCAGAGGAGTCGCAAAACAAAGGCCAACACCGGTACCAGTTCAGTGGTGCCAACCAACCTTAATGATGTCATGAATTGATGTTTTTTGGCTAATTTGAGCAAAGCCTCTTATTAAACTATTAAAACTTATTTTTAACTACCAGCCGTACAAACAAACTTACCTCTGCATGCTTGCGCAGGTTTGAAGTCAAGGTTTTGTAACCACAGCCTACACTCACACACAAGTTTGCTCTCCTGCCCATCTTTCACTGCAGTAGTTTCCGGGTGCAATTTTTTTCTTGTGTTTTTTATTTACATTTTTCATTTAATAACGGATGTGAATTAAAATGCAATGAAGTACAATCCTTAGAACTAAACATACTTAAGTAAAAGTAAAATTACAGACTTTAAAAACTACACAAAAAACATATTCAATTACAATAACTCAAGTAAATGTAATTTGTTACTTTCCGCCTCTGATTACACACAGCTTCTAAGCAGATATTAGAACAATTAAAAATGCTGAATAAATGCATAATAGGGCACATTTAATATTTAAATAAAAGAACAAATGTAATTTTCTTTGTTTGATAAAAACAAAGAAATCCATCACAGGTTCCATGAAGAATCCGTTTATCCGAAACTTTTCCCACCCACCAACACATCTGTCAAAATGTTGTTACTTGGTGCCAAAAATAGATTTACGTCAAAGCAAATGTCTGCCACTGTTCCGTTAAGCTGGACAGGCTCTGACTTTGATTTAGATGCTTTCTGTCATTTGCTGTAGACTTATTTTTTTCCTCTACTCTTCATGCACCCAGCAACACCACTGACCTCAAATGGCAAAAGTTCGTGTTGACACAGCAGAAATCCATTTGGTGCATTCTCCAAAATGTCTGTCAAATCCGGATCTAAAAAGGCCCTCTAGTACAGAATCCACAGAAGCCAGTGGCAACGGTTACAGGCTGGGACAGCCTTGCTCAGTTTACCCGCAGGGCGCAAAAGCAGGCATGTCACATACAACTCCCGGGCCCTTTGGAGTTGAACCGGGACAAAGGCCCTGTCACAAACATTAGGAGGTCAAGGATTTTAGTAGCACTGCAGTCTTACAATGCAAAAACTTGTACAATCTGAGTGCAATCATTTTACAGGGGGATATTTCCAGACTTATTCAAAATTCAGTAATTCACAAAACTCTTGTCCTGGAGGGCTGCATCCAGCACAGTATGGTGATTTTCCAGCTCAAAACCATCTATCAACTAGGTTTAGTGGATGTGTTTGAGCAAGAGAATGACCAAATTGTGCACCCTGTGTCAAACTCTTCAAACAGCTGATTCCTATCACCATCACTGTGAACAATTCCAACTTTTAGGTTACTCTCAAATAGACTTTGTTTACATCCTCCAAATTTGTTTGACGGGTTGGAGTCAGGTTCTTCAATTTTAGAACAAGCATTTCACATGTTTCCCCAAAACAGGCCTTTCAGCATCATTCAGCTTCACACCTGACCAGCAGAGCTCTAAAATAAAGCATACATCTACTCCAGGTGAATTCTCTCGGATTATAGAATATGTAGAGTATGACAGTCTAAATTAGAGGCACCTCCATGACTACAAAGTCCAATAAATATGGTGGCAGAAGCCATATCCCTGCAGGAAAACCATCCCAGCCATCCCTGCAGGCCCAGGCAGAAAGCCAACCTGCCTCAAGCAGCAACTGTGAGTAAGCTAATTGAATATCTTGCCCATATTTTAGACAGAGTTGCCACTGAATACTTGTTAGAGCAGATCGTTTTCATGTAATCGTTTTCTGGGATATGTCTGCGTGATTTTGGGGGATGGGTTGCTGATACAACTCGTGATGAGAAAGAGCTATAGGAAGGAGAGTTGGAGGGCAAAGCTGGACAGAATAGACATGCTCACAATATGAATGTGCAGTGAGGGGGATATGGCATGGTGAACATGCAAGCAGGGGGATGCTATATGCCAATAGCAAAACAACTCTCCTCCAAAAGGCACAAACACCGCCCCACAGCGAGACCGAAGCCAATGACATGGCAGAAATTTTGGGGTGGCATCTGAGGTGGCCATTTAGATTTCAGGGGGGTGGATGGCTCACTCCAGACCCCACCTCCCTTTAAAACTGTGCATGCATCACACTGTGCACAATTCTGACTGGAAACCATTCTGAAAGCAAAGTTCACAGCAAAGCTCTCTAAACGACTTTGTTCACATCTTAACAAACTTAATTATCCTTAAATGCAGGCTTTATAGCTAACATTTCTATTCTAATGTAATCTTACATGACTATCCAACCTGTTTCTAGACTGTTTTACCTAAATCACATTACTGCACAGATCTTACTGAGACCAGTCAGAAATCAGATGAAATCAGAGGTGGGTAGAGTAGCGTAAATCAATATCCAAGTAAAAGTATTGATACTTGGATAAAATACTGTCACAAGCAAAGCTGCCTTCATACAAGGCAGCTTGAGTAAAAATACAAAATTATCAGGTCAAAAAACTTCTTAAATATGGGATAACTTATAGAACTGCAGTGAAATGTTTTAGTGAACCCAGCATCTATCAGCATCATTTGATCATTTGTAACCCTCTGTGAAGAGTTGCCTTTTCAGAACAGAACATGCATTTTACCACGCTGAGGCATTTACCACAGTTCAACAGTAGTATAAAGGCCCCTACAAAGTTTGTATCTGTGGACTGCTCAGGACTGCACTCTGGACCTCATTCTGGAACCAGAGCTCAATAAACTAACATCATATCCAGAGAGTTATCCTCTCTTTAGTTGACACCAAAAGAAGAAATTACAGCAGTGGTCTAAAATAAAATGCCAAAGCTTCAAAGTCAGAAATGTGACCAATCACAAAACAGTACAGATGTTATCAACAACACAACAGACCAAAACACAGAAAATAAACGAATAACTAAATATGAATAGCTGAAATGTAACAGAGTCAAAGTAGATTCCTTCACTCACTAATACACTTGTATAGAAGTAAAAGTATTGCTATTTGAAAATACTCAGCAGAGCACAAATCCATCAATATTACACTGAAGTACATGTGCTGGAGTAAATGTTAGTAGTTACTACCAACTCCGCAAGAGATTAAGAATTTTGCTGGGTAAATGACTTATAACAAGTAAAAATGCTCAGAAAGATAGCACGTGTTGCAGCGTAGGCTTGGGTATTTCATTTGTATACAGTGTTCATTTTAATTAGAGCTTGTTGGTGTGTGCCTGAATGTGAGCTTGTATGTGAGGCTGCATTTGAATAAGCTCTGGTTTGTATTTGAATCACAGTGGTGTGTTTGTATCACAGCCTCTTTCTATGTGGGTTTGGATCTTCCGACTGCTCTGACTGTCTGATGTGCTGGTGCATCTTTCTCTACTGAGAGACGGAGGTAGGGGCTCCATTTTCTCCTGCTGCAACTGAACAGCCTCAAACAGTGGAACAGTAGCCGCTTTGTTCAATTATTCACAACGACAATGGAGAGAGAATAACACAACTGAACGAAAATGATAAAGATTACCTTAATGGATCAAAGATTTCAGCTTCGAGGTTAGGGCTGTTGTACAAACTCATTTGAAGGCCTTGTTTTTGCCTGCAGTAATAGTTTGAACACCTAGCCATGACCAGGTGACCCAGTGAACACATGGTGGCAAAATGGGTGCTTGGGATTAATTTCTATAGGCTCAATAAAGAACTTGCAGTTTAGTGGTTTCTATATTTGAGCAGGATTTGGATATTTTCAAAAACGATATAATTTACAAGGCAATAAGCCGTCGTTGTGTATTTGTTACTGCTGTCTAAAATGTATCCAGTAGTTGTCAATGACGTATTAATAGCACATGCCAGTGTATTACATATAGCCTACTTGGATAAGAACCACTACAATTCACAATATTATCCTGTAATTCTCCGTCAATTCTGTGTTGTGCCACCTTGTGCTGCATGGTGCTGTGTAGATTTGGGTAGTGTCACGTACCCTTACATTGCAGAGGAGTACTATAGAATTTCAGCGGGTAGAGGCAATAAAGGCCAGATTCAAGTTCATTTTTACACTCTACTTACATAAGCTGAATGAAATTAGGCCTTCAGCATCACTTATCATACTTGGTTCAGATGGCTCTGTTTACTACTTCTTCACAGACTGGCTGTTTTTCAGATGAAAGATATAAGCTGGAAAAGGCTAGGCTAGTAACATTAGTTGAGGTAACAGCCACGAGCCTTTGTCTGTTTAGGTTAATGACTGGCTGGCTGTCCCTGTTTAAATTTCAAGCTACATGTGATCTACTGTATCTGTCTGTGGTCTCAATACAGCTTTAAGCTAGTAATTAATTTACCCTAAAATCTAAGGTTGTAATGCTGCTCTGCACCAGCATGCATCAGTGCTCAATGTCAGCACCAGTATGCGTGCCTCCGTTAAAAACAAAGGTTTTTAAAATTTTTTAGATTCTGTGCAAGCAACACGTCCAAAGTGTGTATCTCCTGTTAAGTAAAGTTACGTTTGTCATTCTGTCATGTTATCTTGTGTTGTGCAGAGTTTGTGGGACAGCAGGGGTGGATTCAGCTAACCTCTGCAAGCTCCCCATTGCTAGTTCGGACCAAGCCTTCAACATGTGATGGTAGTATAAGGAAAAAATTGATTGAGGGAGGGAGGAAAACTCTGAGGACATGGGTTGGAGTTCTGAGCGGCTTCTCCTCAGACTAGGCTAGAACAGTGGTAGGACTGGCACTGAGGAACAGGGAGCAGGTGAGGTGGTGGTTGGGATGGTGAAAACTTCACCGGAACTTCACCATCACAGGACCAGAAGGTGTAGAAGTGAATTTATAGGGTGTTAGACCGGAGGAAGGAGGTGTTTTAGGCATGTTACTTACCCTCAGACCTCTGTTATTACATACCTCAATTTAGGGTCCTCAGGCTAGCCACCAAGCACACGCTACAGTACGGTAAGAGTGAGCAGGCTACTAAACAAAGAGCATTCCAACAATTTTTATTATGCTCTGATCCTACAACACGTTCATATTTGACATGAGCATGAGCATGTGATTTAGGCATCTTTGCTCTTTTAGCTGTAATGGTAGCATGAAAGGTCATATGTTTCACACTCTAATATGTTTATACTATCACGTTGTACTATGATCTGTTCATACTGATATATTTATTCTATAATGGCCATTTAGCTGCGTGTTTCATTCTTAGTATGTCAGTCTAGCGGTACCATTTGCTTATTGCGAACTTCATTTTATTTATACAGGTAATTGCTTAAATATTCACTTCCCTGTATTGAACTAACACTCAGTTAAATCATTTAGGCCAATCCTGGTGCATTCAACTGAGTTTTTAAAGAACCATCCATTGAAAAGGTATTTAGGGGATCAAAAGTGCTTCATCTATAGCATCACTCCAAATAATAGTGTTTTTTTAACTATCATTATTATTACAGCCATTACGTGAGTTTCAGGCATCATCATGTTCAGACTTATATGGTCTCATGTCTGTATATGAAGAACCTTGCGCTTAATTTAAGCAACTACAGCTAGACTTTTCCTTCTCCAAAACAAGGCCATTTCTTTTAGTGTGGATCCATTGGCACAAGGTGTATCCCTGTTTCGTTTCGGTCTGTTTTGCTTCTTCCTGTGGTGAGTGTGTCCTCTGAGCCGGGCACTGCAAACAGAAGCAGATAAAAGAGGAAGCTGTCAGATGAATTATGAAGAAATGCTACCCAGGCTCAGCTACTGAGACGATCTGGGGGTGGGGGGTGTTAGCGAGGGATATAAAGGGTGGGGGGTTGGGGTGCACCAAAGTGACAATCTCCAGTATGTTGATCCAGACACAGGGAACTGTGGAAATAAAAAAAATGTACTTGTCAGAGAGCTCTTTTGATTGGCTTATTTCCAGTGGTAATCTTGGCTGCAGCTGTCTTGATGGCCCTTTGAGACTGCAGTCAATTATATGACATATGAGAGATGCATGTCAGAGCAAGAGGTTCTGCGAAAGCACGTGTTGGAAGACGATTTGGATCAAACGTGAACGCTGTGATTTATGTGAGTAAACATTGGGCTTTGGTAATATACGGTACAGTGCTACGCTATCAGAAGGCAACACAGTGGCAATGTCGTTAATATCAGCATACATGAATCTATGTAAATCCGGTGCAAGACAAGAGGCATGAAATGATATTTCTGTGCATGTACAGCTGTTATGGCTGGTCTATAACAAGCTGACATTCATGAAAGGTCACGGAATCTTTACAGCTATAACATTAAGTGTTCAAAACGCAGACATACCAACGCTGGGAAAATATTTTGTGCAGCACAAACGCTGCTGCGCTTACATGTTCTCATTGAACAACTACAATATTCCTTAAATGGTAGTGGCACACTCGTGACGGCTGCATGAAGCCACACAAATGTTGGCATGCTACTAGCTAAAATGGATGATTATGAGAGGAGAGCGTTTATTTAAGGTGGAGAAATGTGAGCGGGCACTCTGCACTCTTCGATTTTTGTTATATACTTTATTGGAAAGTTGCATGGAATTCAACAGCGAGAAGTTTGGCATGCATGACTCCAAAAAAAATCCCTAGTAATATTCCATGGTTTTATTGTTCCATGGTTTGCCTGTTTTATTGTTTATATATCTCAGTGTGCACAACTTACAGAAATGAAATGAATTTGTTTTTGTCTTTCATAGGTGAGCAAGCAAATCAATATTTATAAAAGGGTATACATTTTATTTGCAGCTGTATATGTTTATTTATACCAAGAAAACTGCAGTCGGGCTTTTCATTTTATCTCAGTACATCTTTGTGCCGAAGTGTTGTTTTCACAGTAGGGGCTGTGGTGAACAAAGCAGACAAACCACGTAGCTGAGTTAAAGTAGAGATACCCAAGGTAAAATATTACTCCAGTCAAAGTAGAAGTTCCTCCCTTTGGACCTCCACTTGAGTCAAAGTACAAAATGATTTGCCTTCAAATACTTACTCAAGTACTAAAGTATGGAAAATAAAAGTAGCATAATTTATTATGGCTTTAATGTCCTGATATAATTTCTGTAACAAAACTCTTAATCCAACTCCAAATCCAACTAATTTTAGGTGTAAAGACTCACTTAGTGTCACTCTCGGTCCACCAGTCTTTTAATAGAAGGTCATTACTTAGTCTGACACTGATGTCTATTAAAATTATTATAAGCACAAAACACTGAAGCTAAACACTTTCCAATAGGTAAAACCAAGCTCTGTCCAACAGGTCAAAACAATTATGTTTTGACATGTTATGTTTTTATGCAACACATGAGCCAACAGGAAGGACAGATTTGGCATCATGTAGTGAAATATATGACTCTGAAATGTAGTGGATTTAAAGTAAGTCCCTCAGAATGGAATCACTTCAATAAAGTACAGATACACAAAGTACAGAAACTGTACTTAAGTACAATAACTAAGTACAATAACTAATTACATTTACTGCAAAAAGAAGTTGCGTTCCACCGCTCTTCATATATTTACTTCTATTTCTGGTGCTGTTTCTTGTAGTTCAACCGATTCATCCAGTGTTCAGTCTGCCCAAATGCAGACGACATGACATTAAATTACAGTAATGACAACAATGACTATAATACCTCTCAATAAAACACCTAAGCATTACACAGTACATTGTACATGTTTAATACATTTATTTTTACCATCTACAGAAACAGTCAAGAGCTGGCTGAGTGGTCGTGTAATATAAGCAATAGAAATCAGCATGCATTTACTTATTTGTAGCAACTTGCACATTAATTGAAATTCAGCAGGGGGGGAGGGGAAGTGGGCTGCACGTGCAGGGTGTCCTCCGCTCAGGAAAAAAGTAGAGCCTGTTTATTCATCAAACAAATTGGAGCGAATGAGAGGCGTGCAGGGGAGATTTGGGGATTGTGCAGATATGATTATCCATTCCGCTTGTCATGAGGAGCCAATGAACGCTCTGAATCGATACCTCCAGTGCTGCTAGTCTCAAACACTGGCCTACATAATGCCTCCACCACTAGAGAAACAATCTTATTGCAGCTATATATTTAGCTGATATGGCACTGTCGGTGTGCAAAATGGCACATAATCATTAATGACCACATTATGCTCAATTTTGTACAGGTTATAAGCAGTCTACAGTTGCTGACCACTTTATTAGAAAACACCTACTTTGTAGCACCACCTTGCAGGTGCACAGCTAGAGAATGTAGCTCATCTTTTGATCCACAGTTCATCAATGGTCAGTTTCCGACCACAGGGCTGCTCCTATTTGGATTTTTGTTGGGTGGTGGTCTACACATAAGATGTGTACAAACCCCAGATACACTTGTACATCACACTCTGCAATATCTGTGCCCCTGTGTTGAGAATGGTCCACTACCCAAACAGTGGTCAGCAGAAGGCCTGTGGTCAGAAACAGACCAGTGATAAATGGGCAATAGGTGACTGATAGTCTGTAATTGTATGTAGTTTGGACATAGGTGAACTCATAAAGTGAGTAGGCCAGTGAGTGGATGTAGAAGCTAGGTGCTTCTAATTAAGTGGACATTAGTTTTATTGCCTACAACTAGTAGACTGGAGCTGTCAGATCTATTCTCTCATTTGTTGAGGTCATGTTTAAACCCTGTTAAATATGCAGGCACTACAGAGATCATAAGTATTCTTTTCGTGAAATCCTAGCCAATTGTCAAAATCCTAACAATGAAGCAGAACTTGCATTGAACACTGGTTCAAAACTGCACAATGTGATAATCACACTTTTCATTGTTATTTTCAGCTGAATTTTTATAGTAAATGAAGTGAGAAAAAACTCATATGAAGCTCCTTACTTGCAGCTAACACACTATTCTCTCTTCTCTCTTCTGTTCTGTGCTTTCACACCGCCTTTCCTTCTCCATCTTGCTCCTTCAACCCTTTTAAATTTGCCAGACTTGGATAGTAACAGAACACATGTAACAGCGTAACATAACCAGGATGCCAAAAATTAGTAACTGCACTGAAAACATGTTGCTTTGAATGTATTTGATTTAAATGTATACGCTGGTAACCTTGATGGTCAAGGTAACATCAACTTACACCACCAATAACTGTTGCCTATGTGACTGGCATGCCATCAGCCAAGCTGACTGGATTGTCGTGTCTCAGCAACATTTAACAAACATCAACATTGTAATCTGCTCTGTAATTGTAATCTGCCCTGTAATTGTAATCTTCTCAGTGTAATTTGCTAAATTACTGCCTCTCACCCTCCTACCTGTTAAAGGGGTAGACTCTGCTGGTGGGTGGGATTCACAGAGCCCCTGAAGGAACTGGCTGTGTTATTTATTTATTTTTTGGTAAAAGGAACATGGTGTAATTTTAAGGTAAAAACCTGGTGTACACCACATACTATCAGGGGTACACCAGGTACTATATGGTAAGCACCAGATGCTGTCACCTGAGCACCAAGTATTATGTGGTGACCACTTACAGTGGGTACGGAGGGTGTTCAGACCCCTTTAAATTTTTCACTCTTTGTTTCATTGCAGCCATTTGCTAAAATCAAAAAAGTTCATTTTATTTCTCATTAATGTACACTCAGCACCCCATCTTGACAGAAAAAAAAACAGAAATGTAGATTTCTTTGCAAATTTATTAAAAAAGAAAAACTGAAATATCACATGTTCATAAGTATTCAGACCCTTTGCTCAGTATTGAGTAAAAGCACCCTTTTGAGCTAGTACAGCCATGAGTCTTCTTGGGAATGATGCAACAAGTTTTTCACACCTGGATTTGGGGATCCTCTGCCATTCTTCCTTGCAGATCCTCTCCAGATCCGTCAGGTTGGATGGTGAATGTTGGTGGACAGACATTTACAGGTCTCTCCAGAGATGCTCAATTGGGTTTAGGTCAGGGCTCTGGCTGGGCCAGTCAAGAATGGTCACAGAGTTGTTCCGAAGCCACTCCTTTGTTATTTTAGCTGTGTGCTTAGGGTCATTGTCTTGTTGGAAGGTGAACCTTCGGCCCAGTCTGAGGTCCAGAGCACTCTGGAAGAGGTTTTCTTCCAGGATATCTCTGTACTTGGCCGCATTCATCTTTCCTTCAATTGCAACCAGTCGTCCTGTCCCTGCAGCTGAAAAACACCCCCATAGCATGATGCTGCCACCACCATGTTTCACTGTTTGGATTGTATTGGGCAGGTGATGAGCAGTGCCTGGTTTTCTCCACACATACCGCTTAGAATTAACGCCAAAAAGTTAAATCTTCGTCTCATCAGACCAGAGAATCTTATTTCTCATAGTCTGGGAGTCCTTCATGTGTTTTTTGGCAAACTCTGTGTGGGCTTTTATATGTCTTGCATTGAGGAGAGGCTTCCGTCGGGCCACTCTGCCATAAAGCCCTGACTGGTGGAGGGCTGCAGTGATAGTTGACTTTGTGGAACTTTCTCCCATCTCCCTACTGCATCTCTGGAGCTCAGCCACAGTGATCTTTGGGTTCTTCTTTACCTCTCTCACCAAGGTTCTTCTCCCATGATTGCTCAGTTTGGCTGGACGGCCAGGTCTAGGAAGAGTTCTGGTCGTCCCAAACTTCTTCCATTTAAGGATTATGGAGGCTACTGTGCTCTTAGGAACCTTGAGTGCTGCAGAAATTCTTTTGTAACCTTGTCCAGATCTGTGCCTTGCCACAATTCTGTCACTGGGCTCCTTGGGCAGTTCCTTCGACCTCATGATTCTCATTTGCTCTGACATGCACTGTGAGCTGTGAGGTCTTATATAGACAGGTGTGTGCCTTTCCTAATCAAGTCCAATCAATTTAATTAAACACAGCTGGACTCCAATGAAGGAGTAGAACCATCTCAAGGAGGATCAGAAGAAATGGACAGCATGTGAGTTAAATATGAGTGTCACAGCAAAGGGTCTGAATACTTATGACCATGTGATATTTCAGTTTTTCTTTTTTAATAAATTTGCAAACATTTCTACATTTCTGTTTTTTTCTGTCAAGATGGGGTGCTGAGTGTACATTAATGAGAAATAAAATGAACTTTTTTGATTTTAGCAAATGGCTGCAATGAAACAAAGAGTGAAAAATTTAAAGGGGTCTGAATACTTTCCGTACCCACTACCCAATACTATCAGGTGTGCACCAGTACTATAAGGATAGTGTCAGATGCCACAGAAAGAATACACTCTATTTATTCTACTATCTATATATTCCACTCTATCTATTCTATTCCTATCTATTCCTATCTATTCTATTCTATTCTGTTTTGTTATGTCACCTGTGGTTATAATGTAATGTCCGAGGGTGTCCTATATCTACCACTGGAGAGTCCTGGAAACTTTCGCTCCGACCATTGTCTGTCACACCTGATCCATATAATGAAGGCCTTCATGGGCATTTGAACATTACAGCCAGACGTGATGGATCTGAACTTTCAGGGTGGTAGATCTCCAGGACCAGGACTGAGCACCCGTGTTTTCACCCGTGATTTTAAGCATACTAAAAGTAGCTGAAAG
Source organism: Semaprochilodus insignis (assembly GCA_034552555.1). Classification (NCBI taxonomy): domain Eukaryota; kingdom Metazoa; phylum Chordata; class Actinopteri; order Characiformes; family Prochilodontidae; genus Semaprochilodus; species Semaprochilodus insignis. The sequence continues at coordinate 17,135,067 of CM067484.1, read as the reverse complement.
TAATGATATTATGTATACTTTATACAGTAAGCGTGTACACTGTTCAGCTTTTTTGCAACAAAATGTAAAAAACATTTATACACCTAAATTACACATATATTAAAACAAGTCTAAACTAAAATTTTAACTGTGGTATTTTTGAGAATATGAATGGAGAATAAAGGCTGGGCACCTCTCACCCAAATGATTCACTGATGAGCCAATGTTGGAGCCAAATGTTTAGACAGTCAAGTAACAAAATCTCACCTTGATGTTTTGCTCCATTGTGGCTACAAATAGCATATATTCCTAGGAAATTATTGTTCGCGTAATGTGAATATACGGTTTCAAAATACATTTTTAAAGCAGCCTATTCAACCCTGACAATTGCCCAAAACTGCATCCCATGTTAACTGACCACTTCCTACAAGCCACAACCACCACTCTGAATGTATGACCTGCAATTGCAAAATAAGATTTGTTCACTACTTGTTACTATGCTGAACTGTGCCCTGTTTAGAGCCAAACACCTCAACCAGAAAGAGAGTTAGAAATGCAAAGCTACTGGCAGAATTCAGAATGCATGAGAGAGGGCTGTGAGCTAGCAATCTGGTGAAGGGAAACGAGTCTATTCTGTGTTTAATTAATGAGCGTGTCATTAAAAAGTGCTAATTGAAATTCTGCTGACGCTCATACCTGATGTCGTGCGCTCTGGAGAGGCAAACGACACAGGGCACAGTACTTTCTAGAAGAGGTGCTACTAAAACACAAGTCACATATGGTCAGCATACATTCTTGCCTGAAGCTAAAAGAAAACTGAATATCATCAGAAGGATCAGGGCGGCCTCCTGACGATGCATGGCGCATACGTTCGGATGTGCCTTTCACACTTTTCGTTTTGAACTGATTTGAAGTCAAGACGTAGCACGTTTCCCATGGCATTAGGGTCAGATTAGTGACTGTAGTTTGTATTCAACAGATACCTGGACTTGCATAAGTGCATGCAAGACTTACACTTTTGATAGGTGTGGGTTGTTGAGCACTCTTTTCGCCTGACTTTAGCCTTCCAGGCCTGAAGCCTCTGGCTGGCAAGACTGAGGCCAAGAGGAACTCTTGAAGCAAGAGAAGAGCCAAGCAACACTGAGCCTCTCTCTCTCTCTCTTTCTCTCTCTCTCTGAGTAGCATCATGAGTGAGGACAGTGAGTCAGCAGGAGAGTGTGGGCTTTCAAGAGCATAAACTGTAAGGACAGAAAGAAATGGCGGAGGATAGCCAGCTCCTACCAGGAGTAATCATGGGGTCTTGTGCTTGTGCGCCTCTGATCTAGGCTCAAAAAAGCTCTTGACTGGAGACCAAGAAGCATGTTGTCTGGAGATATGGGTCTTAGTCACTACTCTTTTAACTCTCTTTTAGCTGAGACTTTTACTGGCAAAATGTACTGCTTTTATAGCATCTAAATATTTCTGATGCATAAGCTTAATGTTAGTGTTGTAAAAGCCATAAAGTGGTGAACCATTATTTTTAGAGCTAGGCCATAAATGTAAAAAACTAAAAACAGAACAGCTCCATGGTAATGCTAATTCATTCTAGCATCCCTAAGGGACTTCTTAAGCCTGACTGTTTCTTTGAACTGAATTGAACTGAGGACTGAAGGAGGAGATCAGCAGTAAGTAAGAGATATACAGCATTAACACAAAAAGGAAGTAACCAAATGAATGACTGCTGAATGGCACCAAAGTCTTTACAGGAAAGTCTCTTCACTTGGTGGCCATCTTTGCAATGCCCCAGGGCATTTGTTTCCAGCCATACAAGACCAGAGTCCTGTTTCTCTGAAGTTAAATTATCGTTTTGAAATCTGCCAAAAACCTAGTGGTTTGTAGCATTTGGCTCAATAATGCATGAAAAACATGATTTTTCTGGCTACTGCGCTTGTGCAAATCTCCACAACAAAGGGGGATATCTCTGCTGCCCCACAGTTTTGTCAACCCTTCCCCACTCGCAGAAATAACCAGAAAACTATTTTTCTTAAGCATTACCAGCGTTCTCAGTCATATTTCACCCAGTCTCACCATTTTTACCATTTTGATGACACCATGCATGAGAAAGCTTAATGCACCCTTGTGTACACTCAGAGCATAACAAGCATTCCCTAAAATAGACATGAGCATGTTTCTTTTAATTAAACTAAACACAACCAGGCATGACTGACACCACAGTGTTCCTAATACAATGAACAATGATAACTGTATTAAACAAAAATGAAATATAATTTTTAATGGAGTATGTTTTAGTTTCTAGAAATCATTAGCTGTTGTCTGAAGACCTAGAAGGCTGTAACGGTTCTGCTCTGCCGAAGTGATCACTCACGAGCAGGAGGAAAAATGTTTTTAACATTAACGTAAGTTCATACACTTATTAAAAGAATAGTTGCACCCAGAAAGAATCAACCAACAGGAAAGAAACTTGGTGGGTAGGTTTGACATTGTGAGACATGCGAATGATTCAAGTTTCACACTCAGCCGTGCATGTGACATCAGCAAGAACCTGACTGACCCAACAGCCACGATTGACGCGTTTTTTGAACAGTGATGCCCTTCATGAGTCTTCCTGTTAGTGCCAGCACCACTGGCAGACGGCTGCACGATACCGGACTACATGCACACAGAACGGCACGTCGACTGCCTTTAACAATGGTGTCGTGCCAGACTGTCATGGAGTGACTCTGAACGGCAGCAGGTCATCTTCAGTGGCGAGACCTGCTTTTGTCTTGATGGAAACAATCAAGGAATCCGTGTGTGGAGGCGTCGCGGTCAGCACCAAGATGAACGGTTTGTTGTCACATGTCAAGAAGGCCTGGTGTCACTCCACCCCTACTGCAAAATCTGCAGGAACTGTGTGAGAATATTCAAGCTGCATGGGATGGATTATCACAGACCAACACAGGAACCTCTACAACTCCATGCCGAGACGTCTGGCATGTTGCATTCGCAAACATGGAGGCTCAACGGCATAATGAGAGACACTACTTCTGTATGTGTAGCTGAATAAATATTGTCCATATCAGTCTAAATGCATCATCATTTATTGTTCCTGGTAACCTTTACCTTCCTTCCCAATAGCATTGCAATCCCTCGCCTCCTTCCGAGTGCAACTATTCTTTTAATAATGAGTGCATACGGTTTTGTAATTTATATAATTGTACTGAAAAATAATCTCTATTGGCTCATATAGCAAAGAGCAGCATTCATTTTCAAATAGGTAAAAAAAAATGATTATGAGGTTTTCTATGGCAGTTACGATGTTGTGACACATCTAAATCTTTCTGCTGTATATACGCATTGCGCCGGTAACCAAATATCATATCTCTGAATTGGTAACTTTATAGGGGAAGAGTAAAAGAATGTTAACAAGAATTTGTTCCAAGTAATTTTGGACCATTTATATTGGTCCATTCATCTTCAAATGCTCACATGATGTAAAAGCAGCTGGTGCTGGTATGCATAGCATTTTCGTCCAAAATGGTAGCTTTATAGGAGAGGAGAAATATGACCCTAACATTTATAAATGACGTAAAACAAAGTTACAAGGTTTTAATGTGACAGTGACAGTATGACGTAGCTTCGCTGTGCTTTTACTGGACATTGCAAGAGTAAATAATTAATAGATTTAAAGGAACCCAACCACCACCCCCCTCACTCACTCCTTCCCTCCTCGCTTTGCAGAAACCACAGCAGTAACACCCTCTTGGCAGAGACAGTTTCTGTATGTTTAAAGCGGGAACAGAAGAGCTTCATAGGGGACGCGCAACAAGAGCCTCGAAGCCTCAGAGGCCAAAATGCCTTTGGCAAGAGCAGCATGCGTTCGCGTCCTTCCGAACTACTCGGAGATGCATGATGTCAATAAATAAAGAGACGCTGTCTCTTTACTTGTAAAGCGAAACACAGCATATCTCTCCTGCTGGTAGAAACCATCTGCTCTGCTCCTTTTACAATCTGGTATCGCTCACAAGCCTCATGTGACCATGCATACGTAAGCGTGTTCGGTCCGCGCGGATCCTAGACTGCATTCAGTGGAGTGAAGTCAATCTCATACTTCTGCTCCCGTTTTAATTTAGCTGAACAATCACTGCTATTCATATCGCTTGTTTTGAACAAGCTCATTTTTTTCTCCCCACCACGTCCCTCAGAATATCTTTGATTTCTTTTATTTGACCTCTCATATGAGGCTGTGACTAACCAGTATTCACAGCTCCAGCAGAACAACTGAAGCATGTCTTTCAATTAGACTCGTGTGCTGGGGAATTACGAGTGCCACTACTGATTCGTGCAGAATGTTGAACATTTAGAAATGGCCTATTACACTTCTTACCCATTGTGTCACCTCTAAAACTAATGATATGGTGTAGCTAACTCCAATAGGCCGTCGCCCGTACTACGCTTCGCCGGCAGCGGTGAAACGGCAGTGAATATGTAAAACTGGCTTTTGTAAAATGGCATGAGGTGCCTGGAACAAAGAGAGAACAGTATTGATATATAAAAGTGCTGCATGCTTTTCTAAATGATTAACACAGCTTCTGGCCTAACCGTTGAAAACAAGCTCTATATAGTGGATGCATTAGCTTGATGCATTGCATTCCAGATTCAATTTGCACATTCAGTCATATTTACACAATGAGAGTGAGACAGACACAGCATCCTAGCATCTGGACTAGCTCAGACTTCACTCCTCACACCGCGTAGTTAATCGATTTATTGTTGTTAAGCCACCAATGTCGTAAATGTATTTCTGTCAGAGAGACTCAGGAGGCAGGAGTGATGGAAGGCGATATTTTTAATCCTCAATAAGATTTTACAATTTGAAGCATGACAGTTTGGCCCCGTCCTAGGCCCAGATCTTGGAACGTTAAGACCCATGCAGATCCTGCCAGAGAGGGACTGCAGGGGTAGAGCCTATTCCCTGGACCAAACCAGTGCTGGTGGGGAGGATGGTGGGGAGCATCAAGACACCTGCACCTAAAGGAAGCACAATAAAGAAAAATTCTGAGTGGTTCTATACAACTGTGTTAAGCAGCTTTTAAGATATGCATTTGTACAATATGCACTCAGGTAAATCACACACCAGTGCTAGTTAATTATGATAATTAATGAAGTAAATGTGTTTATGTTCCAGTAATTAAAGTCGAAAAAAAGTCGTGAGGTTAGATCTACATAATTTCATAATAACTGCATAATCTGTAAGATGGCACAACCTATCAAATTCATACTCCAAATAACAGCAGGCAACATTGTGGAAAGTTGTGGTGTCTACCCTTATCATAAGAAACAAGGAAATGCACAGTACCTCCTCCTCTCTCTTCACTCTCTTCAAAGAAGATAAGAGTTCAGCATTAAACTTCCTCCCTTTACTCTCCAAGAGCATCTTCAGTGGTAGAAGGCAGCACTAATGTTAACTCTTGTTCTGCTTCTATTTCACTTATTTCATTTGTTGCTTAACGTGGTTTCTTGCCAAGAGCTTCAGCCATTGTTTATTGATCCTGTCATTGGCTAACTGTACCTAAATGATCTAATCAGGAGCAGCACCTTCAGCATGATTGGCTAGGGGGCTAGAATACATCGTCAGGGCAGGAGCAATACTTCTTCATCTTCTCATGTTTCGCAGTAGGGCTCCCTGTTTCGACTCTGTGCTACAGTTAACTCATAATCGCCTTTTGAGGTATAAGGTGCTATTACGAGACAGCACGGGCCGGGGCCAGCTGGTTAGCATGCTAGTGTATTACTTTGGGACACGATACAGACATGTCTTTGATATGCTGTCAAAACTGTTATAGCTTCACATTTTGTTGTTGTGAACTAATTTTAGTTTAGTTTGGGAGATTTAAACTAAAAATCTGCACCTTTAACTTATTACTGTGCTACTGAGCTGTAGAATTAGATTTAGCAGTAGGGCACATGGCAACTACAGTAATGTGAAATGTAGTGTGTAAGAAAGATGCACACACAACGGAAGGTAGGTCAAGGAAAGATAACACATTATTTACCTGCATGCAACTGGTAAATAATATCAACAAAACTGAAGAAAACTGATTAAAACCAACAACCAGAGCAATTACATTTTTAGTGTAGCATGAGCAGTAGTAATTTTGTAGTAGTTTTTGGCCGTTTTTTTTGCATTAGCTAGCATTATCTAGTTGTTCTTATTGTAGTTCTATCATTATGGTAATATTTTAACAATATTTCATCTTGATAATGTTGCATAGTTTGTAGCTAATGTTAGCTGGCAAGCTAGATATCTGGATATTATCTTGCTTTCATCTCACTAGCATTGCAACTGTCAGTAATTGATAGTCTAGCTCAACGTAGCACAGAAGGCACTGAATTTGCCCATCTGCCGACAACTTTTCCCTCCTCTTCCACACAAAAGACTGTGGCTTTGATGCACGGTTTAGATGTGTGAGCCCCAAAATCTCAGTCTGTGAATGTGAGCTCACAATCCAATTAGACGGTAGTCCTCTGGGTGGGGAGTTATTCTTATACCATGTAGTTTGCATTAGCAGCTTGATGTCTTGCCTGGTCACTCGAGGTAGCAGCTCTTGTGTGAGCGATATGGGAATTCAGCGTCATTCACTGAAGAGCCAATTTTCACTGCTCTCTTCAGGAGAACATGAAGAGCCACAGGTGCATCTTACCATGCAGTTTGGCCGTCCTCTTCCACCCTCTACCCGAAGAACCCTTCATCACCTCCCGCTATTGTAGTAATTAATGAATATTTCGAGACAAGGCTCGTTTGGTGCTGTCAGCGAGAGCAGAAATTGCAAACAAACAAAGCCTCTAGACAGTTAACATAGTAAATAAGTATGACAACACAGTTTAGTTTTCGCTCTCCCTCCAAACGCTGTGCATACATAATACGAAAAAGGCTCATTTAAAATGCAGATTAAAAAGTCTGAAATTGCCAAGTGTGTTTCATGAAGCCCTTGTCATTTTCAACATGCCGGTGCAGAGCAGGCACCTTTCTAACAGCAGCTCTTCCCAGCGAGATACCCTCGCAAGGTAATTACTCGCTTCATTTTTTTATTTCAGCAACTTTTTTGTCAGCTATCAGGAAATTACAATTCCTCATTACCAGCCAAATCGATTTCCTGCCCATTACTGGTTCAACAAGTGCATGCAGCTGAAGTTAGTTTTAGAGGAAGTAGCTCTTGACTTCATAGCTCTTGAGTAAATGAGTCCAGGCACTATTAGAGGCCTCATCAGAATCACTGTAGCGAATGAACCACTTCATTGATAACCCACTGGAGGGAGCCAGAGAGAGCAAGAGAGGAGACACACACACACACACACACACACACACACACACACAACCTTGTGTATACCCGGATGCATTTCCATTGTCTTAAGTAGCTGACAGTAGCTAAAGGCTGCTGTGCTGCATTTAACCAGAAAATTAATCTTAACCTCAGTAACCAAAAAATAATCTTTTGCTTCTATTTCTTTTTCTAGTTTTCTGGCACTGCATCACTACTGCCTGCTTGAACATGCTTGCTTGCATCCTACATTGGTGCTTCTGTAGTCTTCAAGGGAACATTTTCAGATTTAAAGGCTAGAAAGCTCCCAACCTGAAGATCTTGAAGCACTTCAGAGCTGATATGAAGCAGCTTTCCACCACATGGAAACATGCTGGCTCGACTCTGCCTTTTTTGGTTTTCCGTCAGGCAAACCTGGCACCTGGTACTATTTCTGGCATCACCTCTGTCGAGGCTGAGTGAACTGAGTTGATGTTGATGTAATGGAAGAAAAAGGAAGTGGACAGCCCCCCCCCCTCCCCCCGATAAATGTGCTCTGGCTGAATATCACATCTGTATTTATTAACCTCCCAGTGGTTACTCTAGAGGTCAGAGTTTCTTTCAAAAGGTGATATAAAAAAGCTGCAGACTATTGATCTGAGAGATTGCAAAATCGTGCCATCAACCTCTTTTGAACACAGCAGTTTCCTGCGGCATCAATGTAGTCACCTTTTCCAACTTTTTCCAACACATATGCTAACACTAGCTACCAGGTTACTGTGTCCTCTTGGACCATTTTTAGGCAACCAGAATCATTTTGTTGTCGGAATGTTTGATGTTGTAATTTCCCAAACTGTCCTGTTCTTTCCAGCAGTTTTCCTGTCATCAGCTACATTGAGGGGGTACTCTATCTGCAGTGGGAACAAAGTTGCTGGCACCAAAAGCAGGTAGAGTCGAGCTGAGTAGTACCATGTGGTCAGTAAGTGGCTTGAGAGAGTGGCCTGATTAAAATGTAGCTACCTGGCTAGTCCAGAAGGAAGCCAGGTAGGAAGCCAGCTAGCTAAAATTACTAGTACGAAGCCAAAATATTTTAATTTATAGAGAAAAACTCATGAACTTCTCCAGGTTCATCATCTAATAAGAGGTCAAAATGAATGGGTAACTATGGAGCAAAATTATAGTTTGTAAATTCTTTTTATCTTTTTACATAGAAAAATACACTTGATTAGTCGATTAGTCGCATTTTTGACCATGTTTGAATTCCAGACTTTCGAACCACTTCACCACTGAGCTGATCAGCTTGCCAATCAATCAGCACTGAGTAGCAGTAATGCTATAGTATCCTACTGCTAACCAAAGGTTAAACAGAAAGATATTGATAAGCTTTCATTGATTTTTAATGGAATGAAATTTACTGTCCCAAACTAGAGAAAGTCCCCACATAAATACAAGCAGCTTAGGTTTTTGTTTTACCCCACTTCATTGAGCATTGCTGCAGTGTTTTTGTTATAATGGGAGAAATAGGAAATGGACAGACTCCCCATAAATCAGCTCTGGCTAAATATCATATCTGTATTTATTAAACTCTAGTGGTTACATGAGCAGTCAGACTTTCTTTATCACCATGGTGGTATTCCCAATGGTTGAACGATGTACTTTGCATAATGCATGCTGGGGACTGTAGTGAGAGAACACTGATGGACAAAAAGGATATAAAGTTGGTTGTTAAACTAAGGAAGCTAAAGAATACAATTAGATCTGGATACATATTACAATACATATTGTTATCACAATAAGTTATGTCACAACATAATATGCTTTTCTGAAGATATTGTGCATATCATCAGTATTTGCAGAACACTGACCAACTACATGTTGCAGTATAAAGAGAGCAAAATTAGTCCAGTATTGAATAAAACCATTATATTTACACTTTTGACTTTATTGTCTAACGTAGTTCTAGGTTCTTTTCTTCAGTTCTAACTGATCAGATGTGAGAAAATAAATATTGTGACATATATGGTAAGAAATCATAATAATATATTTTTGCCATATCACCTCTGGATGCAATATTGCACAACAGAATACTGAATAACATGACAAATAGCATATTCAACTATTTAGTTTTATGCCAGAAAAATGTCTTCCTCTTTGAAGGGTCCCAACAACACACTTTTTCATGTTTTCCATCATCTTGGGGACATATGGTCCCCACAAAAGGTCTAAATTAAGACGTACACAATATTACCCTCACACATATTAATATCTTAATACAGGTATCCCTATTAATTATGTGTTCCTATAGCTTCATACTGCTATGCCTATATTACATTAAATCCTACCCTAACACAATGGGCCCACGGTGTGAGGCTTTGGTCCTCTATATATGCACCACCACATACTGTCCACAATATAGCAGAGAGCTTGACCTAAAAATTCTAATTTCCTATTTATTAGTAAGAAAAAGTTCAAAGCCAGAGTGCTGAAAATGCTTATGCGCCTTTTCTAAATATTAATAACAACAAGTTCCGGGGAGCTCTCTCTCCTCCACAGCAGGAGATGATGGCACATAGCAGTGTTTACCAGCAGCCTCAGCTTTTGCCATCTTTCTTTCGAGCTCATCATGCAATCATTTTTGTTGAAACCCCTCTGAAATCAAAGCAACTACACGCATGGAGAAGCAGATGCTTTTCTCATTTCCGCATTTAATTATTCCGCAGTTGACTGAGAATTTTCCTATTTTTGTTGAGAATCTGTGGCGACTTCTGTCTTTACACGGCGAATTGAAATATTAGTGATGATGTGCTGGGAGAGAGGGAGGCTGCTGGAGAGAGTGGAGTAAATTACCAGCACGTTAGACATACAGGAGCTCTATTAGAGGAGATCCGGGCACGCCGGGGGAGTCATAAATGGTCTTGATCTCAACCGCTGACTACAATGAGCTTGGAGAATTGGCTCTGAGACGGCCGCTCCAGCTCTCTAATCTGAGGATATTTTCTGGCTGCGTGCGGGCCAGGCTTCCACAGCCAGGGACTGAGCTTCCCTGGACTGAACATCCAGCTCTCCTCTCAGCTTCTCCAGAGAACCTCCTGGAAGACCGTCAGAGGATGTTTACATAATCGCTGTTCTGGAGCAGGCTGTAGAGTCCAAGCACAAATTAATTACAGGCCAATGAAGCTGCCTGAGTTGCTCCGTCCTCTTAGTGTATGCTCTTTACTGCACATGCTTTTAATGTGTCTCAGACACATGTGTAAAAGCACTCTAGTGTCCAGTGGCGGAGCACATGTTGTATAGGTAAAGAGGAATACTGGAAAGAAGGAATGTTTGAATGTGTTTTAGCCTTTAAATCAGCATAAATCAACCTATGATTAGCTGAGAATTTTGATCTTGGGGTCCCCTTACAGGTGTGGAGCGTATTTGGCTTTCATTCCACTGTCATAAATATATATTGTGCTTTACTCCGCCTCATGGACAGCAGTACACGTCTGTTTGTTGACGAGCTGATGGCATAGCATCCAACTCCACTATGCGTGCACATGGGTCATAGAGGCATATAGATGCTTTAGATTATACTTATGATTTTGGTGGTTTCTATGTGTAAATAACTGAAATCGTGAGTGTAGTCTGTAGCATCCATATGCCTGCGTGACCCATGTGCACACGGTGGGAGTCGGAATTCAGCACAGCACCAATAAAGATAACATCAGAGAAGAGCTGTGTTTACTTACACGGTAGACTGTAACAGGCTTTTATTACAGGAGACTCAAACTTTCAAGGCATATTTGCTGTGAGTTGGACAAAGACTGACCAAGCTATTGGCGTGAGATTAATTGAATTCTTTGCCTGCAGCCTGAAACAGGACTGAGGTTAGACGACGTCTGGAAAACTACAAAACTTCTGGAAAACTACAAAGTGAGACAAGTAATGACACAGATAAGAAAGCAGCCTACATCACATTCTTTCATAAAGAACATTGGCAGGGATGAACACTCTGCTGTCATTAGCCGTGAGACTGTCCTGCATCCATCGCCAACGAGTAAAAGGGATTTGCTTTTGTCTGGCCTCTTGCTTGGTCACTCTCTCTTTTTCTTTTCCACTGGCATCATCTTTTTAGTGCTCTTCACAGCCTCTGCTATGGTGCCCATGTTGGGAATACCGAGTTTGCTTCTTCTTATAGCTAGCTAAAGAGCAGTGGCCATTGGTGTGTGCTGTGGTGTCGTAAAGTGTTATGCAATTCTTGCGAGAGCTCTCATGCCTGCTTGTGCTATAGGAGGCATGTTGGCACCGGAGTGGGAATGACAGAGACCCCATTTTTTCTATTATAAGTCAAAGTACCATTATGATGATTTTGAAGCTGTTATTTTAAGGTAAATCGCTACATGGTGTTGCTTTAAAGTCAACCTGAAAGAAAGAAAGTTATATCAAAATACTATAAGTCTTACCATTTGTAATTACATCACCATGCACCAACAGGCAGGGTTAACAGTATTACCCAATAATATCATGTTTCATAATCAAGAGGAAACTATGAGATAGATCAACAATTCTTGTTTTACTCAGAAATATGCCACATGCAGAAGGAAAATGTAATATGATTTCCAATTTATGTCGACTTTAAAGGAGTGTTTTGGTGAAAGACCACTTACACCAGCTCCAGTCAAATCAGCGGAGACATGCTTGGAGTCTAAATTTTGCTTCTTTAGTCTAAAACTGGAGCAGCAAGTCTAACATTGCTAAAAGCACTGGAACTCAATAGTCACCTATACAGCTGAATTGCTTCTGTGAAAATGCATTCCCGAACCTTCTCTCAACCCGCTGATACCACATCCAGGTCTTCATTAAGCTTGTGCAGACGTTCAGTGTATTTTAGGACACAGAATGACTTACTGTGAACTATAAAAATGAATGAATGTAAGTCATAGTGTGGTCCGAACCACATCAGCAAGTCTGTGCGACCTTGAAGAAGTTATAATGTAGCAATTTCTCCAGTGGTTCATTTTGAGTTCACCTAGCTGAACTTTAACTCCATCGCTTTGCAAACCTTGGGAGCCAGAGGCCTTAGTCAGTTGTTTGAGGAGCTGTGTTTATGTTCTCATCAAAACCAGGATCACATAATAAGTGTCAGATTTATTAGTGTGGTGAAAGTTCGGTGTGACTGTGGCTTTACCCTTACTTCAAATACACTCAGTCATTCAAGGTGCCCCAAGTTAGCTTCCTTAGAAGTGTGGACGAAAGTTACTGCTTTTAGCTATGTTACATACTTTTGTCCGTTTTTAGGAAACCATTACATCCAGAGTCTGAATCCATATAAGCCAGTCTGTTTATCATAACCACTCAATGCAGTAGAAATGCAGCTACGGATTATTTCAGTGTGTGTGTGTGTGAGGTGTGCGTGTTTGTGTGTATGTGTACATGAGTGTGTATGTGAAAGTGAGTGTGTGTGTGAGGGCTGCAAGCTTTTGTGTGTGCTTGTATGTGTGTATCATTCATCTTAATAATAACACAAATGCAAAGCTTAGCTATCTTAGGAAAGTCATAACTACCTCATTTCATAAGCCCACAGCGCACGTGCGTTATGTGACAGTAATAATCATCCGTATGAAACACAGTGAGCTGTATATAGTTATATAGATTAATCAAGGCTTTGATGCAAAGAGTTTGTGTCAATGTTTGTAAATATTCAAATTACTCAGGTTTCTCATGGAATTGTTTCAGCCCTAGTGCAGTTTGAGGCAGATGTCTGTGGATTTAGACATGCAATTTGCACAAGGATTTTTTGGAGGCTATAAGCTTTCATTACTTGTTGGCTACATTAGGCTCGTAGCTCCAGTGTAAAACTAAGGCAAAGCTAAGTAACTTCAGAACACCATACATGTCTTTTATGGGGGATTTACCCAGTTTTCAATTCAGTCAGGTCTCCCACTCTCACGTGACGCCACCAGGCTTGAAGGGTCACGTGAAGCGCCACCACAGCTTTTGAAGTGCCATTAACACAACATCACTGGACAGCCCAACACACTTGCAGGAAATTGCTAAACCACCAATTCAATGTGCATTATCTAATACACACTAGCATCGCTTTGAGCATCCAGGAGAGGGAGGACTGAACTTGCATGGGACCCCATGATAAGCTGGCACCTAACAAACCATTTTCCACAGACTTCCTGGGCTTGTCTGAATGAGCTTCGGGTGGGAAATAATCCACCAAGTTAGAAAAAGGGCAATGTATAGCATATACAGAGTGGCCTGAAGGAGTTCACTTGCCTGAACCCTTATCTGACCTATGCTGAATTTATTTGCTCCTTGGGGGCAGAGCTGGCTGCAGACCAGAGGAGCTACAGTTTTAGCTCTGAGTGCAGACGGCTGTGTAGCTGCTTGTGTGATAATCATGCATTATGCATCCGTGAGTGAGGTGATTCTGGTGTTATTGTGTGATTGACTCTGGATTGGAGACAGCTGCTGCAGCGTCACAGTGAGGTGAAGTGTGAGCGGGGTGGAGTTTGTGCCCGGGGCTGCAGCGGGGCAGCGGAGCAGGGCCGCTCTCAACAGTCGGGCGGCTGTGCTGGAGACGTGGAGGACACTAATGGGGCCGTGACAAATGCTCCAGCACCTGAGGCGATGGCGCGTCGCATCGCATCACTACGGGTGACTGACATGTCACCTTGACAACATCCAGAAGACCCTGATAACAAAGTGAGGGGACAAAGAACTTCCCCGGCTCCCAACACTGCAGGGAGGGTCCGCCTGGCACGACTCTCTCTCTCTCTCTCTGCTTCTCTCATCTCTCACTCCCTGTATATATATACTCCGGCCCCTCACACTTCACCTCACTGTGATGCTGTGACAGCTGTCTCTAATTCAGAGTCACACTATATAGATAGACAGATAGATGGATAGATAGATAGATAGATAGATAGATAGATAGATAGATAGATAGATAGATAGATAGATAGATATACTTCTCTGTCTCTATCTTTCTCTGTCTCTTTCTTCCTTTCCATCTCCTCCTCTTCCTCACTCTTGTTTTGTCTTTTTTCTCTATCTCTGCTATTTTCTCTGTCTGTCTCACTTCTACCTCTCTGTTCAGCCCTCTGTCCCTCTTTCTCCCATCTCTCCCTCTATTTCTGTCTCTCTCTTTTTTCCCATCTCCATTCATCTTGGTTTTCTTTTTGCTCTCCCCCTACTCTTTCTCTCTTTTCCTCTTCTATGTCTGTATCTCTATGTCTCCATCTGTCTTTCTCTCTCTTCCCCTCATCCCCCCCTCTCTCCTCCTCTATATTTGTCTCTCTTTATCTTACTTGCTCTCTCAAGTCTCTACTCTTTCTCTCTCTTATTTCCCATCTCTCTTATTATATTGTCTTTCTCCATCATTGATTCTCTCTCCCCACCTCTCTTCTTAGTCTCTATCCCTTTCTGTCTTTCTTTCTCTTGCTCTTTTCTCTTTCTCTCTCTTCCATTTTTCTTGTTCTTTCCTTGCCTGTCTTTCTTTGTCCCTGTTTTTCCTTCGTCTCTCCCTCTGCTTCCCTGTCTTTTATTTCTCTCTGTTTTCCTCTTTCTGCTTCCTCTTTATCTCTTTGTCACTTTTCTCTCTCTCTCCCTACTCTCTTTTCCTCTGTCTATATTTCTACATCTTTCTCTCTCTCTTTCTTCTACCCCTCATTCCTTCTCCCTCTTCTATGTCTCTCTCTATCTTCCTCGCTGTCTTGTCTTTTTCTCTCTACCTCTATCTCTTTTTCTACTTTTTTTCTGTCACTGTTTCTCTCTCAATTTCCTTTTTTCCCTGTTTATCCCTTTCCTTATCTCTCTCCCCATCTGTATTCTTACTCTCTTTCTCTCTCCTCTCTTCTTCCTCTTTGTCCATCTTTCTGTCTCTAATTCTTTTTCACATCTTTCTCACGTCTCTTCCTTTTTCTATCTGTCTTCTTCCTATCATTTTGTCTTTCTCTCTTTTCCTCTTTCTTTCTTTTTCTATTTTCTTTCTTTATATATATATCTTTATTTTTCTCTCTCTTTTCTGTCTTTAGCTCTCTTGGTCCTCAATATTTGTCACTCTGTCTTTCTTGCTCTCTCCTTGTCCTGCCTTTTTCTCTTTTTCTCTCTTCTTCCTCTGTCTGTCTATCTTTCATGTCTCCATCTTTGTTTCTCATTCTCTCTTTCTCTCACATTTCCTCTTTTTCTCTCCTTCTTCCTTTCTTCTTGTTTTTCTCTTTCCATTTTTATAGATTACAGAACAGAATGCAGTGTCAGAAACCACATAACCTAGAGGAGCTTAAAGGAGCAATTTGTAAGATGATGCAAACAACAGGGGGCAACATAACCTATCCCCACAAAATGCAGAGTCCCTCCTCCTCCCTCTTCACTCCATGCCTGTCTAGAAGAAGCATTGCAAGTTTGGCATCAAACTTCATCCCTTTGCTTTCCATGAGAGTATCCAGCAGTGGAAAGCAGCACCAATGTTAACTTTTGTTCTGCTTCTACTTATGTCACTTGTTTGTTCGCTGCTGAATGTGGTTTCTGCGGATGCTGGCCCATTTTTAAACGTTTTTGAATGTGAAAAATCACATACTGCTCCTTTAACAACTTGACACAGTTGATGCAACTGTTTTATTATTTAAGCAAGAAGTTGGCTGCTCATTTATGCAGTATACATTTCCCTTACCTGTTAGCCACATTAGCCTCATTGCACCAGTGTAAAACTCAGAAAAACATGTTTTGGTTGAAATGCTGGTGGTTGGCATATAGGGGGAGTTTGTACATTTGTTTTTCCACCAAATTATCACTTTACACAGTCATTCTTTCTGTATCAATCCCTTTTTTACGCACCCATAGACTCTTTCTTACCCTGTCACTCCATCTCTAATGCAACTTGTGCATTGTAATTGCTATAGCTAGTCTGAAGGAACAAATTGCTTTTTTTGTACTGACCTGTTGCTGAAATGCATTGCACCTGTCTCACACAACTGCAACCAACGACATCGCAAATAAACACATTACTCCTACATTTTAGCACCGTCCTGCCCTACACTGAGGCTGCCCACCAGTATGATAGCATCACGTTGAGGTGAGAAAACATTATTCAGCCTTCATTAACTCCAGCCTGCACAGCGCTGAGGCTCTCCAGGTCCTGCTCTGATGAGTGCGTCAAAGTCTTCACTCTGCTTGGCTACCGCGCCAGCCAAAATGCCACTCTCCATTTTTCTCATGTCATTACCGGCGTCCGTATGCTATGGGCTGGCGGACGCGCGGCTGCAGGCAGCTGTGCCGTCGAGACGATGCCCGCCAAGCGCGGTTAAAGCCTTCAACAAGAGTCCTGAGCTCCGAAAGTTCAAACGGAACTTTAAGGTGCTCCGTGAAATGTTAACAGACCACGTAATGACCTCCCCGGCCCACCGCTGTGATAGAGGAATTTCACTGTATAATTCATACTGGATATGCATATTTCATAAGGTTTGTAAGGGGAATTGCATCCATCCATAATATTCACTTGGCTAATCCCTAGGCACTGAGGACCTCTATGTGCGGTTCATTCTATTACACACATAGAGATGGCACCCACTCAGAAAGCTTTTTTCCTCTTTCTGTTGGCCCACGTTACAGAAAAAAACAATGATTTTTTTGAACGAATGATAGGGTTGTACCATTCCCTTCCAATTCCATACACTGCATATATGCAAACTAAGCTACAAAACAGCCTTAAACAATGTATTTGCGTATATCACATAGCTATTAATGGTGCAGTATGTGATTTGAGGGGAGCTCAACAGCAAAGCAAGTGCATCCCTCCCTTTAGTGCTCCTTCAGAAAATCTGTCCCCCAAATTCATAGACAAGCACTGTCAAGGCAAACACCACTGGACTAGCAAACTTGTTTTTTGAGATCTTTGTAGCCATTAATAAACTCATATAATGTATGTTCCCTTGCTGTGAGCACAATGACCAGTGTTTAATTTCACTCACAAAATAACACCTCACTACTTATACAGGTGTGGGCGTTCCCAAGCCATCCCCTGAGGTAACACCACTCCATAATCAGTTTACATACTGCTAGCCCATGACTTTGGGTATATCAGTGTAATATGCTTTATTTAACAGCAATTCTCACAAACACCAAGAGAACTTTACTGTAAGGGAAAACACAGCCGCTGTGCAGAAAGAAAGATGAAAAGTGAGATTTTATGTGAGATGAGGGGACAGAGCAGCTAGGAAATGTTAAATGTCCAGTGATGGATGAGGGCTTAGTACAAACCACAGTTTAATCATACACAGTGATCTATTAGCACTGCTGTATCTGTACACTAAAGAATGAATCACCTTGCCAAGGCCATCAGCGTCCAAATCTAAACAGTATATCTAATGCACAGTACAGAGATGCACAGTTAATCACTTGTCACATAATATGTTGTAAAAGTCCTAGTACATTATAAGTTGCAACACTATCAATGTTGTACTTTAATGCCCAACTGAGCATTATGGGATCCTCCTCCAACATGACTAAAGTAGACAAATGCCACAAGGCTCATTCATTAACAGCGTTAACAGAAAATGACCTAAAACTTTACGCCACATTTCCTCTTCTCAGTGAAGAGCTTCTTGACAGCTTCACATCCTTTCAGACCCACAGCGTTCACAGAGTTCTCATGGTGGAAGGCTGGAAAGTAACATCCGCGGATGTTTTCAGATCTGAAGCAAATGTGGAGCTTGATTTTCTCCTCTCTCTCAAAGATGGGAGCTTCAAGATGCCGTAGAATGGAGACCTGTATTTAGATTGTCACAGCTGAATAAGGAGAGGTCAGTACATGGAACTGACATACTATGAACCTCAAACACTGTTGCTCCTCCTTTAAATACAAGTCCTGCATTTACAATAGAGAATGGTAATACAGGCCGATTCTGTTACAAAACAGTCCAGGTTCATTAATATGTATAGCACAATGAAAAACAGAGCATCAGGAATGAAAATGGCAGACTGTCTGCAGAAATCTACTGTTCCAGGCTGTGAAGGGGATGTCGGCACTTTTCATTCCCTTCCCAAGGAACTGAACTGTCAGCAGGCATGGCTGAAGTTCATCTTTAAACGAGGCTAATGTTTTCAGCCTTCAGAGACTGATGAGAGGAGCAGTTCCACCTTTATTAGCATCACAACCCCAACAGCAGCCTGTAAGTAGCAGCCATGCTCTGTGATTGTATCACTGTGTGCTGGGTGAAGCAGATCATCCTAAACTGAAAGTTTCATAGTGAGTAACAACTTTAATCTACTCTGTGTTGATGAAGATGATCGAAAGCAAGTAGCTAGTACAGGTAACGTTAGTGACCAGCAAGCTTCAAGTAACTCGCCTAGCTAACTAAATAGAATAAGGAACGAGCGGATTTACACAGACCTTCATTTTACGTTTCTACTTTGACATGCTTCAGTCACATACCTTCTATGTAGACATCAGAGACCAACTTCAAATACTGAATGAATGCATAATATGGCACCTTTAAGTACTGTTTACCCAATGGGGACAGTTTTGGTGGTCTAGTTTTTGCATGCTTGTTGAGAGACTTTGTTTCTTCAGTATCTTTTAGCACATTTTTGATCTCCGGGTTTGAAAACTCTGTCCTTATGTAATTGGAGTATCTTATATCTGATCTCCTGAGAGCCATCTTCTTTAGCCATCTTAGATGCACATGAGAAAGAGATGTGCAGACAGCTGAGGTGTTCGTGTGTGTTGGGGGGGGCGCTGCTTGTGTGAACGTTAGTGTCTCTTTGAGGGGAACATATAGTCAGTGACTCCTTTGGGAACAGCTTTAGCCAGGTGGACATTTTTGTACAATCTGCTTTTTTTCTGACACTGAAAAATTAATAGCTTCTTCTTGATGGCTGTTTTCACTGAACATTAAATACTCTGAAGTGTGGTCTCTGACTTTCGCACTGCACTTTACGGGCCGTGGGCCGTTTATGTTTTCTGGTCAATTATGATTTATATTTTAGCTACACATGCTTGAAGTGGAAACTTCGCCCACACGTAATCACCTCTTTTCAAAGAGGGGCTCCCTCCTGAAGCTCAGAATGACTTCACGGTGCTGTGGCAGGCGTGGGTTGCTTAATGATTTGCTATTAAAGGACACGTTGTGTGTGTAGGTTGGTTGTGTATTATTAAACAGAGGAAAGGTGATTAATATTGGTAGATATATTATTCTCTGCAGATGTACTGAAACATGACAAGAACTTCAAATTACAATGCAGGGCGTTCAAGTAGCTGTAATTTGACATGCATCTATTAGTCTACATCTATTAATTTACATGTATTATTCATTGCGTTCCCCCTCATCAAATATGGCTCCATTGTTGTCTGCATGTTTTGGCATCAGTTTACTATTTATAGGATAAGGATAAACCTTTAGTTCATTTTGTTTTTTAAATAAAATAGATTCCACATTCAATTTCTTGTTTTCATGAACAGTCTTAGAATAGATGTTCTAAGCTGTACTATGCTTTTTGTTTTGGTGTAATTAAAAGAAACAGCATCACTGTGGTGAGTTGCTCTATAAAGCCTGAAATCATTTAAAAGTCAGATGCGTCATGTTGGATTTCACTGGGGCTTTTTGTCCATGTCGTTACATGTTACCGCCACATGTACAGCCTTAAAAAGAAACTCTTGCTTGATGTTCAGGAGTCAAATACAAAATCGACATTACATCGCCGGTATCATGATTCTTTAAAACATTACGTGATGAAAGTCGAGCCAATGTCGACTACTCATAGGCACCATCATGAGGAAAACCACAGGAGAAGCGATTGCTTTGCAGCAGCAGGCTGCAAGTCCAACTTTAAAAATCCATGATGAAGCCAAACTCAGGTAAGTAGGGCATGGCATGGCCTTTCCAGTGAGCCCTGGATCCTATTACTAGCCATCAGGACAGTGGAGATAATGAACCTGAAATCACCACGATCCTCACCTTTCGTCTTCTCTGAGGCATTCATGTTGTTAGCATCAGTATCACATGATCATCGACTAGTCCGCATCAAGCTTAAAGCATCATCAACCAAGCAGTAAAGCCCACATGTCAACTAGTCTGTGCAGCCCCTACTTTGTACTGAAGAAGATGATGACAACAGGGACAGAGGAAGATGTTGTAAGTTGTGGTGTTATGCTAAATACTGTTGCTGCCGTCCAAAGAAAGACATGTATCTCTAAAACAGGAATTTTACAGGAAAAGAACCTTTACTGACCTGAAACGTGCCACATACCACTCACAGTAACACTGTAAGCAAGTCATGATGGATGTCATAAACTGCCGTGAGTTGTAGTGTCAGATTTTGTTCATTATTGCAATGGTGTCACATTACTAGAGATATACTGATCCCACTTATTACCCTTGCGATTCCGATAGTGATGCTGATTCTAAAATAAAGGGCGATACTGAAACTAACTCTATCAATCCTAACTAACCTATAAGTTTTGATATCTATGCACATTTTTAAATATTATATTTTAGGAAGATCTGTGTTATGTGTCAAACATGCTCAGCTTGACTGCATGGTGTTTACCAGTTGTATTATGCAGTATATATGAGATGCTTAAGAAAATCAGTTTATTTGCTGTGTATACCGTGTTTAACAGGTTTAGTGAACATAAAATATCTTTATTGTGTCAAACTGTTAAAAACAGACCTGGACAGTATAGTGTACATGTAAGTACCAAGCAGCTTGTCTGGCTCAACAAAAACAAAGCTGAATGTTGCTTCACATTTGGATTTCTGAAGTCATTACTCTTGCATGTGTGTCTTGTTCATTCATGCTTCATCTCTGAGCATCAGGCTCTCATGGATTTTGGTGAACATCACAATCGTTTACACTGTCAGCAACTGCGACTTTCAGCATTGTTTCTGGACTGGTCAAAGCAACGGACCACAAGACCCCACTGCTGAGTGATACAGCTGACTGACAGAGGTACAGCCCCAGGCTCAATCCTTCCGCTCCCTCAATAACAATCTGGACTAACACTAAGAGACTTTTACTCAGCAGTAGTAGATAAGTGATTAGTGTGAGAAGCAGCTCAGACATTCAGGTAGCGTGACCTTTCCCACGGTCACTGTCTCGTCATGTCCGGCCATGCATAGTAGCGTTTTTGAACTTCCACCTGCACTATTGAACAGAGTGCTTGCCAGTTTTCAGCCTCCCTCAAAAGGCTTCACTGGGCTTCAGCACAGCCAACAAGAGAGCAGTTACCATATCTGGAAGTGCCACCAACATGGACAAAAGGCTAGTTTGACCTGGCTGAAGCTTGTTGTGCAAAGATTTTTGTGTGACCCTTTGTATGACCCTGCGTGTCTGAAGCAGTGTACTGTTTACCGCTACACAGAGCACCGCAGAGAGTTCAGTTAACAGAGGACACTGCAGGAGATGTTTGTTCAAAGAATCCGAGTCTGATCCGCCCGGAATCCGCATGTGATGAGTTTTGCTAATTGGAGAGGGAGCAGAGCGTTTCTTTATGTTCAACAACACATCACATCCCTTAATAGACAGACTAAAGAAAGTAGTACTTATCTCGCTAATTCATTCTTCCATTCAAACCATGTAAACATACCCTGATTGGACTCCTACATTAAAGTAGACTAGTCGCCGAGCTGCAGTGCTGAGGGGTCTGTTTCTTAAGATTTCTAAGCAAACCTCTCAGTGTCCAGGCTGGTACCCACGCCAGTTATTAATGTTTATAATTTAGTTGATCATTTTTAATTACAAATATGTGTAATTTTTTCCACCGTTCAGCCCTGCCTTCACTCTCCGGTTCAGTTTAACTCTCATTTTTGATTGGATGCCTTGTTAAAAGTGACACATGGTAAGCGAAGCTTTTAGCGAATGTTTTTTTAGCAAGTTTTATTTTTTTTAGCATGTTTAAACCTGATGGAGTGGAAACTCTGGTGAGTCTGTTTGGTTGAAATAGGAAATGTGGCAATGGTTCATACTGCCAGACTTTTGTGCCAGTAAATGTAATGGCAGATGTCATAATGCTTGATGTCATAAAATCTAACTAGAGTTCACTTAGCAAAAATTTGCATGTGACATAACATTGTTTTTGATTGTCATAACGTTATGGCATTTCCCATGGCAATGATGATTGCCAAAACATCATAATGATAGCATGACACTGTTACATTACTGGACATAAATAATGTTATGACAAGTCATAAATGTCTGCTATGACATGTTTGTCATGTAGCAGGGTTCAAGTAAAGCATACCGGACACTTTTGATCTTGTAAAATTTCTATGGTAATTAAAAGACTTTTCCTAGATTAGTATGTTCAAGCCATGGAATAGTGCTGTTAGTCTGCGAATGAAGTACAAATAAACTACAGGAATTTTAATGTGGTCGGCCTAAGACGAAAAAAGGCTTTGCCTCCACAGATTAAACTGAGATCTGAGCAGCAACTGAGCAGCACCGTAGAGTCTTAGCTTGTGTAAAATAGTCCAAGACAGGGGTGTTTGGATGGGCAAAGAAGATTTTTTTCCCTATTTTATTCTTCTATTGAGACTGCTATTTTATTGTTCTGTGAGTATGGTACAGATAGTACAGAGTGGGAGATGAGATAAGAACATTTGAGATAACATTCCAAGAACGAAAAGAGGTTTTAAGATTGGACACCGAGGATAAGCAGGTTTACTTTCATTTGTTGCTATATCTAGCCAGTATGCAGCAAAGCTCAAATGATTCATGTATTTATTTATTTATTTATTTATTTTTGCTTCAGAGTTGTTTGTTTAGATCAGATTGCTTTTGGTTAAAGCACAGATTCGTGACAAGCACATGTATGTAGTTCAAATACATCATATTCAACATTTTATCCATTGCAAAATGGACCAGATAATTGCTTTAAAAAAACCACACAGTTAGATTTGGACCAACGCCACCTGCACAGCTTTTGTTCCCCAGGCCCTAAACCTTCTAAACATAGACTTTTCCCACAATTCTCTACTGCTGTTATCAATCTGACTTTTAGCTTTAACATCTGCATTTAACAGCAGGTAACGGACTGAAGCCTATAATGTTAATGTGTGTAGAGACTACATATTTAAATTTGCATACCACTGATTTGTACACAGTATCTGTAGATACCCCTCCATGCATATTACAGTACATATTATACATCTACTTTGGATTAGGATCTTTGATAGCCACTTTTGGTTCCCCAAAGAACCTTTAAGTCTTTAAGTTGATAGTTTACAGAGAAAAAAAAAAGCTAAGAAAAAAAGACACACCGGTGTTTAAGCAGAGCATTAGATAAAATGTCACATATCATGGTTCATTTTCCACCCACAGTCCAATTTACTTATTTTTCTTTCATTTCTTTCTTTTGTTCTCCTTTGTTAATTAGATTAGTAAACCATTTTAGTGTCAGCAACAACAAATGCAACACAATTATTTTATATCAGGCCTAGTAATTATTTTTTCCCAGTTCATTTCCCAGTACAGTTCATTCTGTAAAATAAAAGACAGTGTTCCGAGGGTGGACCAGCAGGGGCACCCTCAGCGGGGTTCTGACCTTGTCAAGTCATACTGGCTGGATATAGCAACAATTTCAACCTAAAACGTTGGTATGAAGCACTGAAACATTATAGAACAGTGTTAACATGTTAACCAGCTATGTTAGCATTGCCTGAATTTGCTTGAAATTGAGATTTTCAATTTAAAACATTCCAAAAATAAAATTATCAAAAGA
Source organism: Semaprochilodus insignis (assembly GCA_034552555.1). Taxonomy (NCBI): domain Eukaryota; kingdom Metazoa; phylum Chordata; class Actinopteri; order Characiformes; family Prochilodontidae; genus Semaprochilodus; species Semaprochilodus insignis. The sequence continues at coordinate 17,111,103 of CM067484.1, read as the reverse complement.
ATGTGCACAAATAGTAATTTAGACAGTACATCAAAGATGAATCATGCTGCATAGATATCTACAGGGGCTACAGAAGCTAGCCCCAGCCCGTCCTGTATTGTAATACCACCTAACAACACAATAAACGCAACAATGGCTGAAGCTCTTAGTAAGTGACCATTATAATGTCCCCGCAAACAAAAACTGAAGGTTTGAATCATGGAACAAGAGTATCTAAGATTTTTTTTTGCAAATAGTCAATTAAAACCACTTGACTGAAAGCTTTTTGGGGGGCAGGTACAGTCCTGTATGTGTTCTCTTTTCAGTTGTTTTAAAGGTGGAACTTTCAGACCTTCTTTAACATGAAGGGGCCCCATTTGCCCTGAGCCAGTAAGAGGACAGCAAGCATTTTCCACTCTGTGTCCAAATTTATTCATTTTTCCTCCATTTCTTTCTTTCATTAAGCTTTGTAAATTAGATTAGTAAATGATTTAATCTAGCACAGTGTCAGCAAAAACATAATATAAAATGATTTTCAACATAATGATTCCACATTAGGCCTGGTCATTAATCTGTTTACTCACAGTTGTTTGTGAGAACAAGTCTATGTGCATTTAAAATCAGTTTAGACATTAAAAACTAGTTAGACCACTATATGCTTGCTATCTGGGGAGTTGTGCTGTTGTCATTTCATTTCATTATCAGCTTTATCATCATAAGAAGCTTTTTCTTTTAGTTTGGCTCGGTTTTGCTAGCAGTGCCATGCTATTTAATAGTAGTGGTTAAATATTCTGCATATGTATATTTAAAAGATAGTCAGCCAGAACAGCTGCCTGACCGTAATGACACTGTTGTGAAGCAAGAAGGCTTAAATAAAAGGCAGCAAGAAAAAAAGACAGCACATCTGACATTTCTACCTCATTACAGCAGTGTTGATCACTACGCCCATCTTCTTTAGGGAAGTGTGTGGCAGCTCTCAAAGGAATTTCTGGCAGGGCTTTATTATTTTTGAGAATGTACAGACGGTGGTATGCAAACAGCTTGGTCATATTCTGTGTTGTTGATCCCGTACAGAGAACACACTTCTGCAAATTTTAACCCCTTACAATCCCAGTCTTATTACATACTAAGGTTTATTATTCAGTAACTACATGGACTACACATGTAGCTACACTGGAAACTAGCTGAGTTATTCTGGTTAAGTGTGTAGTAAAATGTTGGGCCCACTGGTGGGTCCTGGCCATTTAGGGGTTAAAGCACTGTAGGGTCCAGAGTGTATTTCACTTTTACACCGCTGTTGTACATCACGCTTTACCCCCTCACGGTCAGCTGTACATGTGCATTTGTTGACGAGCTGAAGGTACAGAATCCGACTCCCTTTCGTGTGTTTGCTACAGATCACACTTGAGTTTATTTCTACGTGTAAACTGAAACTGAATCGCATGTGCTACCTGTAGTGTCCATATGCCTGATGTGATTCACGTACATGCGAAGGGGAGTCGGGTTCTGGAATTCAGCACCACAGCAGCAAAGACAAAATCAAAAGAGAAAGAACCATGTGGACAGGATTTTATTACAGGAGGTTCAAAAGTTTTTTGTGTGAGACAAATTTATTTCTTTTCGTGCAGCCTAAAACAGGACTGAGGTTAGAAGACTTTTGGCATCTGGAAAAATTACAAACCTCTCTCAGACAGGAAAGACAGAGATAAGGTTACAGCCACATCACAACGCTTCATAAATAACATTGACAGGGATGAACACTCTGCTGTGGGACTTTCATTGTTTTCCCGTCCTTTAATCTCTTTTAGTTCCCGCCAACGAGTAAAAGCCAGACCGAGATTTCATTTTGTCTGGTCTCTTGCTCGGTCACTCTCTCATTTTCTTTTTTTCCGACAATGTCTTCTTAAGTCTCTTCTCAGCCTCTGTCATGATGTCCATGCAGGGAATGCCGAGCTAGATCCTTCTTAGAGCTAGCTGGAGACGCATAGTTGTTTTTGTGTGATGTGGTGCCATAAAACGTTCTGCATGTCGTGAGAGGTCTTGTGCCAGCTCCAGCAAAGTTACATAGCACTATAGCCAGCATTCCAGGCCCAGAGTGACAATGCCAGAGACACCACTCTCCCTCTTATAAGTCAGTGTACCATCCCAATGATTTTCCGTCTGAATTTTAATTGAGAAATGAGGTGTTTCAACAGCATACGACACGTTTACACGTTTAGAACCATAGGTACCATTCACTGTATTTTACCGCATGTTTGGTATTTCTGTTAAAACTCACAGAAATGGAAGAAATGATACATCTGTACTTGGCAAATAAAGTTTCTGTTCTAAAAAAAAAAACAGATTGATGGATGCCTCAAGTGGCTGTTTTGTAGAACTGCATGCTGTGCATCACAGGTTAGGAGACAAACACAAATGGCTGCCGTCCAGAAAGACAGGGGCGATGCTTGAAAAACCTGGCCTGTGGGTGTGAGAGGCATCCAGTGAGCAGGTGATTAATATTCTTTTTCACTGCGACAGATTCCCCGGGAAATCTGTTCTACCCTGGTATCTGTCAGGCTTCCAAATCAAGGAGCATTTGTTATGAGGTGAGACAGTCAATGAGAAGGGAGCAGAGTAAGAGCGTCAAAGTGGGCATATGTTCCACACTCACTGTGGGATGCTTTTGGGTTCAGGCATAAGGTACTGACATTTGCCAGCCTTTCCCACACTGTAAACAATGAGTCAGGTGTCGATTGGGCAAATGAGCATTTATTCCCTCGTTTTCACTAATTGGTGACTCGCTTTGTGTCTGGACTGTGACACTGGCTTAGTAGCAGCCTTACAACCCGCACAAATTCATGTGTGTTGGTCATCAGTATCTTTGAATTTACTTTTTTTCATTGTGTTTACCAAAGAGAGGACAAATCATATAGACGACAGCAAAAGATCCAAGAGGGAGGTAAACGAAGCAGTCAGTAACAAAATTTCTAAATCGGGGGCCAAAAATGGCAATTTCCACACTTGTGCGGGTTTCGGAGACAATCTGCTAAATGCGAATGAATGCTGAATAATGAGGAACCATCTGAGAGTCTGACCATACCCTGAGCTGCCTGGCTGTATCTAGGCAACCTGAGCAATGCATATCTGAATTATAACAGGAGTGGACTATCAGAGCTCTTTAGGGTTCTCGTGATATTTGGCATGTGTGCTATTAAAAGAGCAATATAGGAGGTTTTTTTTGGCGTAGGTATCTCTCAGTGTTTATTGTCCTAAAATCCCAGCTGGTGTCTGGTAGCGCTTTTCAACCATCGTAGAAAAGGTTATGCTCCAGTTTGCGCACCTAATTTGGAACCGCTTGTTGCATTTTTGTCAAACGTAAAAAGATTTGGACACCAAAAAGTTCACTCCAAGCTGGAACCAAGGAATAGTAGGTTCTTCAACATGAACCGTGACAACATCCATGGATGTGTCAGTTATTGAGGAAAAAGAAGGCAACAATGGTGACATCCTCAAAGAGCGCCCAATGGTCTGCTGGACGAAAACAAACATCTGTAATCACAGCACAAATGGTTGCAGCTAATCTATGCAATCCACCATCTTGTTCCTACTGTTTACTACCGTTGTGCAGTGCCCTCTGTTGATGTCGTATCCTTTGATGTTCGTAGGTTCCAATGAAAAATGGTGCAAATTCAGGCTGGTTCCCTGAATAACCCCAAGGTTCTAGGAAGCCTGAATGGATGCAGTTCAAAAACCAGGGCTATTTTTATCCGGAAAAAAGGGCTATCGATGACATCTGTTAGATGGTGCTGAGAACTTTCAGAGAGTAAGGGCAGGTGCATGCTTCCTCCAAAATGAGCGAAGCCACCACATCTTTACAGAGAGCCACACATGCATGCTCGGAGGAGAGCACTTGATGGCCAGTTCTGTGTATATGAGCTCATAGGTTCCTGAGTTTGTGTCTATGGAGGTGTGGAAAAATATCCTTGTAGATGTCTTTGAAAAACTGAAAGCAAGTCTCCCAAAAACAATGAAAGCTGTCATACCAGTAATGGCCCTATGGTTTAGAGCTGGTCGATTGACAGCAGAGAGGGCCTAGGCCAACACTCTGGATTTCCAGCCAAGCTACAGATGGCTGTAGCAGCTCTGGGGTTTGAATTCAGGTCCAGCTAACAGGACAACCCCTATCTACTTGTGCCTCTGGGAGCCCCGAAGGATTTTTTATTAGACTGTGGTTAAAAACCTGTGGTTTTCTTTAACCTGTGTTGGGGGTGAAAGTATAGTGGCCAGAAGCTTCAGGCTAACACCTGTGGACATTCAAGGGTTTGAATCTCAGTCCAGATGAAAGGCAGATGCCCCAGGCAAGCAGTGAATGAAAGAGCACTGAATGAGTAAACACCTTATGTGCTCCGGGGATGACCATGCCACTACCATGTCAGTGTCAATGCAGTGCTGAGAACGATCTGCCATCTAAATAATTCCCCATGGTGGTCCTGTGGGGGTTGTGACCGTTGATGATTGAATTTTGCAGCATGTAAGTGCATAATATAATTCTATTTCTAATAATTACACTCATCAACAAAAAACAGTTCCACCCAATAGGAATCAACTGACAGGAATGAGACTTGGTGGGTGGATTTGATATTGTAAGACATGCAAATGAAGTTTCACAGCAAGGATGGGCCTTATTGCTGTACCTGGCTGACCAAACAGCCATGATTGCGGACATTCAGCGAGCAGTGATGCCCTTCATGAGTCTTCCTGTTAGTGCCAGCATCAGTCGCAGACAGCTACACAGCACAGGACCACATGCACGCAGGCCATCACGATGACTCACCTTAACACCATGTCAACGTTGCCCAATGGTGTTGTGCCAGACTGTCATGGAGTAACTCAGAATGGCAGCAGGTCATCTTCAGTGACCAGTCCTGCTTTTGTCTTGACCAACAAATCCATGTGTGGAGGCACCATGGTCAGCACCAAGACGACCAGTCCGGAAGGCCTGGTGTCAGTCCACCTCTACCCTACCGCATAATCTGCAGGAACTGTGTGAGGATATTCAAGCTGCATGGGATGGATTACCGCAGGACACCATTAGGAACCTCAGTAACTCCATGCCGAGACCTCTGGCACGTTGCGTTAGCTGTAGTGAGAGACACTACTTGTGTATGTGCAGCTCAATAAATATTGACCATATCAGTCTAAATTTTTCATCATTTATTGTTCCTGGTAACCTTTATCTTCCTTCCATTGCATTGCAGTCCAACACTTTCTTTCTGCGTGCAACTGTTAATAACCTACCTCCTATCCTGGCTGTTCAGTACCTGTGGGCCCCATGCCACTCCTGCCAAGGTCAATACAGAGCACTCTTTAGTGATGTTTGCTGGATGTTTAAAGTAACACTCAGGTTTATCATCATATAAACATGGTTTAATATTGTACTATGTACCCTGGAAGTTTAACATGACAACATGACAAGTGATTGAGCGTGTTCTTTCCCTAACAGCATGAACCCTGCTTAGCACACTTAGCCTTTCAGTCTCCTACCTCTAATCTGTGCCGCTCCTGTCGTGGGCCAGCTCTTCGATGAGAAGATCAAATTTGATGCTTCCCTGTTTGCTGGGGAAAGCCTGAGACTGAGCACTCTGGCTTCGGAAGGCAAAGGCTTTCCACAGCAGGAGAACTGATTGGCAGTTAAGAGCTGTTTCAGGTACAGGGTCACAGTCCCCCCGCAGAGAGCGCATGTGGCCACTGGTGCCACTGCGGCTGCAATTTGTTCCAAGACGGCACACAGGCCTACATAAGTGGGGTTGATTGATGTCAACAGTCAATGTGCCCCTTGGAGAGCTTTATGAAATACAAGAGCTATTTTAAATCCTAGCAAGCAAGTCCTTTAATCTCCGGTTGAGTCGAGCTGTAGGGACTGAATTGTTTTCTCGCCTGGTAAGTTATAAAACTCTCGGGTTTTGCATCCAACCCAAAGCTCGATGCATAAATCTTTTGGTGAGCAAGAAGAACAAGCCGTAAATTTTTCATCATGCCAGTGATACAAAAGGAACGGTGCAGAGCCTGACAGACAGAGACGTTAGCGTCTAGCAGTGATTTATTCACCACATTGTGCGATGACAGCTGCGGAGCTGGTCTTTGCAGACCTTTCCAGATAAATGAGTGGAAGTCACAGCGTAAGTTTCTCACAGCCGGCCTCTTAATACTGCAGCAGCTCTCAAGAGAGGCCTTCCTGTCAGACCTAAAGGCAAATGACAAGCACCCATCTCATATCTTCGTAAATACCCTCTCCGTCACTCTCCCTCTAACCTCCCAGACTCCACCAGGTCTTTTTTCTACCCCCTTTGCTTCTGGTCCTTGACTTATAGCAATGGAAATATCTCTCAGAAGAGAGGCTGCCAGGAGATGTGCTCCCTGCTGAGAATGATCAGTCAATAAACCTTAAGAGCAGCTTCTTATTTGTTGTAGAGTTGAGGAAAGGAGATTTGGATGAGGGTGCATAGATTCAGCACCAGAGGTGTGCTCTACATGTTGTACTTATCTAACTTAACTCGTATAGAGTCAACCTTCTGCATTTGGATATTCAGGTAATACAAGTTGGGTTTTTTACATACTTCTGCATATAATCAAGTATTTTAAAACTACAAAAATGACCGTTCTAGTCCAGTAGGGGGCAATAAAACCAGAGTCAGTCTACAGGGAGCCACATAGAGCTAAATGACTACTGCTACTGAGTGCTGATTACTTTGTGTTACTGCTACTGAGTGCTGATTGATTGGTATTACTGCTGCTGAATGATGACTGGTTGGCCTTACCAGTGCTGAGTGCTGAGTGGTTGGCATGACTGCTACTTAGTGCTAATTGGGTGGCATTGCTGCTGCTGAGTGCTGATTGGTTGGTATTACTGCCACTGAGTGTTGATTGGTAAGCATTACTGCTACTGAGTGCTGATTGGTTGATATTACTGCCACTGAGTATTGATTGGTAAGCATTACTGCTACTGAGTGGTGATTGGTTAGCGCTGCTGCTACTGAGTGCTGATTGGTAAGCATTACTGCTACTGAGTGGTGATTGGTTAGCACTGCTGCTACTGAGTGCTGATTGGTAAGCATTACTGCTACTGAATACTGATTGGTTAATATTGATGCTACTGAGTGCTGATTGGTGGGCGAGCTGATCTGCATTTATGTACATTTTTATGTAATTTGCTTCCATTCCTTTAGGCCCGTAGTGGTTAACAAACCTAGAAGACAGTATTGAGTGGAAGTTCTCTTTACCTGAATTTCTCTAATAAAACCCCATAACATCTGATGTCATACATTTCATGAAGAACTCTGCAAACATGCACACTGCACAAAATACAGAGCCGCAAACCTAAAACAGAGAATTTCCAACAATTTAGTACACTGTGGCCTGCAGGCCGTCCGCCATCTGTAATTTCATGTTTCACATTATTTCAAAAGAACAAATGAAAACCCAGCACCTGCCTGGGGTTGTTTACATTGCCATGGCTACATTTCTAAAGCATCCACATAGTCCTGATCAGGGAGGGATGAGTTTTTCTAGCTTTTCACTCCATTTGAATTATGGAGCTAGGATTTGTTTCAAAATGGCAGAAAGGGCATTAAATGCAAAGCCAGGATGCTGACTCTTCATATTAACCTTAAATATGTTGACACTGAAGTGCTGCTTGACTCGTTGCTTTAATATATTCCATGTTTTAACAACACATCAGCTAATTTCCAGCACCTTCATGAGTTGCAAGATGTATGTGCAGAAATAAAATAGCCTACAGCTCGAGTGACTCATCCAGCAGCAGCTGGTATGTCATGGACAAGCAAGTGTTGCCCTGTAACAGGAGGAGAAGGAACTCGTCTTCAAAACACTGTTCATGCCTCGCAGCTGGACATTATTGACGCAGGCCACACAACTTTCACGTATAATGGAGGAACTGACCCCCGCGTGCTCGGCTTTGCTGCAAACGTGGGGTGCAAATCACGCACAGATCGAGTGGGCAAAGAAAACAAGCCAGGAGCAGCTAAAGAAATCACCAGGGATCAATTAGAGGCCTTTGTGGTTGGCCTCAGTTTTACTAACTCATCTCCGCTCGATTTTTATTCAGAGTTTTGACTAAAGTCATTCCCACATATTCCCCTAAACACACTACACATTCAGCTTCCTTACTGTACCAGTGAGCTAGCCCCTTAACTGTTTTAAAGACATCAACAAAGATATATAGTGGTCCCTTTTATATATGAATGAATGTAGTGGTTGGCAACTTGAAAACTCTGAAATTTGCCATATAGGGCTGGACATGATCTCAGAATGAGAGCATCTAAGGTCAAGCATGAGAAATGTTGGGCTAAATGTGGGTGGTGTGATTGGTTAGTATACTTTCATGGGTAACTCTTCTGCCCTACACACTGCACACTGGGGTTTGATTCCCTGCCTGGGGAAGGAATCCTATCCTGTGGTAATAAGAGTCCTTCGGGCAAGATATGTAACACTACCTTTGTCTACCTCTGTAAAAATGATCTAATTGTAAGCTGCTCAGGATGGGAGTGTCTGCTAAATGTTGTTAATGAACATTTCTCAACCAATTCAACACCTCATGAAGGTGGAGCTCAAAATAGGGGTGCACTTGTTATTGTTGTCCAGTAGCCTGAAGCCCGTGGGCAAAACAAGTCAGCATGGCTAAAAACTAAAAAACTGCAGAAAGCACGTAGATGTGTGTTGTGAGAGCTTCTGTTCTTTTCTGGAGACTTGCTTTCAGTTGTTCAAAGAAGACTGCAGGAATCATTTTTCAGCACCTCCAATGTTCAGTCTTAGGAGTTGGTTGCATTTTCTGCTTCTCATGATCCAAGTAATCCCAAACACATTCAGTGATGTTGAGATCTGGACTCTCATAAAGATGAAAGTGCTGTTTATCTGAACCAACAGTTTTGCTGGTCTGCCATGTCTTGCACAGTTGTTAGGAGTCCCCCTTTCTGTATGAATTGATTTTTTTCCACTTTTTTTCCACCATTTTACCCACCTCTTTATGCAAGTCATTTGGTTCATATCTAATCTGCTCAGACATATCTCCTTATAACATACTTAATGTCTGTTTTTATCAGAACAAACAAACAAACAAAATAAATAAATAAATAGATAAAAGAAACCCTCTTTTGCACAGAACTATTGAGCAAAGGTTTATTTGAGACACATTACTGCTACACTACAGCACTTATCATTCACCTCCTTATCTGTCTTAAGTGGTTTTATAGTACATCCAGATTTGGTGATATTGATCTTTGGTGAGATTGCCACAGAGTGCATAGCGTGTATCATCTGCTGAATCACTCACTACAGAGTTACAAACCGCCTCTGGAAGCAACATCAGCACAAGTGCAACTGTGCATTGGGAACTTCATGAAATGAATCTCCATGGCCAAGCAGCTGCACATAAGCCCAAGATCACCTACACACTTCAAAATGTCAGGGAGAGCCTTCTCAGAAGAATGGAGGTAAACTCCATATTAATCCAAACAAGTCCATAAGGCCATAAGGGTGCAATTTATAGGTGTCCACATACTTTTGAGCAAGAATATAGTGAATTACACTACCATATAGTGTAATTCCGCAGTGTCTTCGATATTGCATTCATGGTAAACAGAGATTGTGATATGAAATAGCTAAGCTATCAAACTTTTAATTCCAGTTGAGTTACTGTAAAGGGAGTGAGCTCAGAGCCTCTTTGTGCAGACACTGAACTGCTAGGCAGAGAAAAGTGGTGGAAAAGTGCTGCACCCAAAGCATCACAAAATCCTCCCAAAGAGCATTTTGACTCAGCCAGGATCATTACTAGGTTGGTCTCTGCAGCCAGTCATCTTGAAAACAATCAGATGAAGACCCAGTGAAAATAAACACTGGGTGTGAGTGACAACAGCATGCAGCAGTGTTTAAACTGAGCAAGCAATCTTGCCCTCTATTCCTCTCAGCTTCTCCATTGAGTGTGCCGCTGTGACCCTGCCGCCCTTGCTTTGGGAAAGAGGCTTGAACGATTGTGAATCATGGGCACACAAGCATCAAGCTATGTGAAACAGCACGTAAGCAATTTACACTCAGTTACTGATGTTTGCGAAAACCTTGTTTGGGTTTGGAATCTTCAAAAACTCTTCGCTGAATGAGTTTAATGGGTTTTTAACTGCTTCATTTAGGTGATTATTGAAAACAGCAGGATCTTAAAGAAATGGGTTACTAAAATCAAAACCCTGTTTTTTCAAACGCAGTCAGGTGGTAAACACATGTTTTGTGTCTGGCCGTTTGCTTCTTTTGTGCTGCATTTACAAGGCTAGCGTAATAGAATGCTATGTCCCTTTAAACGATTTCCAGTAACATTATACTGTAGGGCAGTGGTTATATGGTTGCATCCTCATAAGTTCATGACAACTGACACAGGCCTACAAACTCAGTTCCAAAAAAGTTTTCAAGGGCATCCATGCTTGTTTTCAGCAATGCCAAGCCACATTGCACATGTGTTACAACAGCGTAGCTTGGCGATAAGAGAGTGCAGGCGATAGTCCGGTCTGCCTTCAGTCCATACCTGTCTCCCCTTCAAAAGTTGTGGTGCATTCTGACATCCCACTTGTTCAACTATGACTATCAGTGTCCAAACAATCACTGAACATTGTTAAAAGGAATGGTGATGTTGCACAATGGCAAACATGCCCAACCTTTTTGGAGCATGTTGTATATAGAACAAGCATACGTACATTGTCTGGCCTCCTTGTATTTACATTCATTGTCCACTTTATCTGCTCCACTTACCATATAGGACCACTTTGTAGTTCTACAATTACAGACTGTAGTTCATATCTTTCCCGTCTGTTTTATCCCCCTTTCACACTTCTCTTCAATGGTCAGGACCTCTAGGATCGTCAGAGAGCTGGTGTGATTTTATTATTCTCAGCACTGCAGTGATACTGACCACCACTGAGAATGATCCACCACTTACATGATACCTGCTCTGTGGTGGTCCTGACCATTGAAGAACTGTTTGAAAGGGGGCTAACAAAGTAAGCAGAAGCTAAAGTCACATCACATCAGCAGCATTAAGTCACTGTAATATACACTAAGCTGCAAAGTCATTTATTATAGCATGCTATGTCATCTCACGAAGATCGGTGAACGTCATCTTGACATTAGAGATGATGAATAGCATCCTTCATGGCCAAAATATAGGCTTATAAAACTTTACGTAGGTCAGGCCTTGTCAGATGGGCTTATGCAGGTGTCATATAGCATATATACTGTGAAGCATCGTTATATGAGGCAGCAGCCTCCCTTGTTGAGGGCACTGCAGGCATTCATGGTTTCTTTAGCATGGAATGTGGGTACTTTGCCTTAAATACAAATCAGGCAGGTTGGAGCAGCCGGGGGGATTTGGGCAGAGACAGTGGCCTCCGATGACGGAGGAGAAATGTGGAGAGACCCCTAGAATGTCTAGCAGAGCTCAGAGGTCAGATACGCTGATAAAATGTGTTCATCTGGGCTTCAGCTAATGCAATAACAGCATCTGAATTCACTGCAGTTGTCCAGGGATGCGTAACCTTGGACTGGTTTGTGTAAGAGCACGTATCCAAGACTGTGTTACGCTGGGGAGCCAAGCTGAACCTGCAGCTGTGATTCAGTGTGTATGTGTGTGCGTGTGTGCGTGCACACCTGTGTGTTTCAGAATAATTAATTTTGTTGTCTTAGGCTACAGGTTTTGTAACTGCTAGTATTTTTTTATCATGCATTTTAAGATGATGCGAACTACTTCAGGAGTGACACGAATTTCTCTGCATAAAATATTCACTTCAGCTTGTTAATTTTAATAACACAACAGAATTTTAACATTCTAAGATAGTGACTCATCAAGTCTGTTTCTGACCAACCTTTCAAGGCAACCAATGGAAACATTTACTGGATAACTAGAGCCATCTAGTGGTGACTATGGACGCAGGTTTCTGCATTGTTCAGTGGATGGGATGTCATTTGGAGTGGTTTAATATGAAATAGATCATTGTAGAGAACAGTGGTGTTGATGGGAACCAGAGGTCACACTGTCAACATCACAGATGTACCTATTTTATTCACTAGCCAAAATGACCAGAGCCTACACGTGTCTTCTGAGCTTATATAAGCAATGTTGCAGATGGTAAAATAGTGATATGTCAAAATAAGGTTTCTTTGGGGACTATTTGGCCTTACAGCACCCTGCATGGGCCTCTCCGTTGTGAACTTTAGAAATGTGTTCCAAGACAAAGTCTTCTCAGACTTCAGCATATTCACAACCATTTCGTGGAAAAACCTTCTGTGGGGGATCTTATAGGGGCATTAAACTCTTAAGACGCCTGGTTCTTATCATCACTACTGCAAACAATTCTGACTCAGTAAGTTTCCTTAGAATAGGTATTTCATATTGTAGCATCCTGCTATTGGCTACCGCAAAGCAGTGGACCTGCAGGAGAGGTGGCTTCATGCACAGCCTCCTGGGAAGCGATGGAGATGAACTACGTGAGACTTTAAATTGTGTAAATAGTTGGAACTGTTAGCTTAGGTCTGTATGTGCGTGCTTATGCTGTGCTGGACCATGGGCCTGGTAAGTGGGGTTAGTAGTGCAGTGTTAGTACCTCCCATCAGTGAGAGTGGTACAGCCGTTCAGTAACACTGGGCAGTGGTCTCCACTTCTGCTATGTTCAATCAAGAGTATGCATTTAAAAATCCTTATTTGCCAAGTTGTCATAATGAAGTTATGATAAAATGAAGGTTATAGCGTCTTCCCCATCAAAGCTTTAGCCATGAATTAATATGCTAACACACTAGCCAAAAGCTAACATGCTAGTCATGATTACTTCATCTAAGCCACTTATTCTCCTGGGTTGGGTGCTGGAGTCTATCCCCTTGGGCAGAAGGCAGGAAACACCCTGTACAGGTCACCAGTCCATCACAGCTGCAATTTAGCATCTCCAATTCACCTGACTACATGGCTTTGTACTGTGGGAGGAAATCCACGTAGACACAGGGAGAACATGCAAACTCCACACAGAAAAGACCCTGGTCACCCAGCTGGGCAACTGAACCCAGATGACAGCGCCACCCACTGCACCGCTGTGCCGCCCCACTGTTTATGATATCATCAGAAAATATGCTGTTGTACTAGCATTGAGTTACACTAAGGAAAGCTAGCACTTTGAGGGAATGCTTTATTATTAGAACAGAACTGCAGAAAAGAACAGTCACTCAGTGCTACTGAATGGCTGTGACAACAGTCAGCTCACTTCAAACCACACAATTTGATGGTAGACAGTAAACTCAGGCTAACCCCACAACCCAGTATAATATAGCATATACACACCATTTAGCTTGCCATTACAATTTACTGACAGCGTTAATGTCTCTCGTACTGCAATTCTGATGCTCCTGTCAGGATCTGCACATGGTCATTCTGCATGGCCACGCCTTCCACATGTCCACAAGCCAGTAGGGGGACACTGCAATATATTGCATCCCTTGTTCAATGTCATTTAGAGTGGATTGATGTGAAATGATCCAATCTAGAGAAAGGAACTGACTCACAGTTGTGGTGATAGGAACCAGACATCTGAAAAGGTCAGTGCCTCCTACAGCAACATCACATGAAGTTATTACCTGTCTGTTGTTACGAGTACATTTCTTTGATATAGTTTAATGATAGTTTTGAGATAAAGCTATGGTACTTAAATAAAAGTTGATATGTTAAATACATTAATGGCAGAACACTCAAAGAAAACTTTTTACAGATTTATGAATAATGTGTCATCTTCAGCATTATATATAAAAACCTCTAAGTAGGTATGTAGGTTTATTGATGGTTTTGGATAGCAAATAAAATGGTTGATTTGTGCATTTCCACCAAAAATACATAAGTTCGGAACCCTATAAGTTAATTTCTAGCTGGAACCATAGAATAGTAGGTTCCGTGATGACGTCCATGGATGTGCCAGTTGTTGAGGAACAAGAAGGCAACAATGGTGACACTTTGGATAATACAAACATCTGTAATAACAGCACAAGCGCTCGCAGGTAATCAATGCACTCTGCCATCTTGTTACTATTGTTTACTATTGGTGTGTATGTACTCTATGTGGACACTGATGGCATATCCTTTTACGTTCCTTGGTTCCAATTCAAACTAGTGTAAATGCAGGCTGGTTCCCTGAATAGCAAACAAGGTTCTAAGAATCCTGAATGGAAATAGTTCAAGAAATCAGGGTTCTTTTGGTCGAAAAGAGCTAATGTGGTTACTATCACCACCAATGAGTATGAATCATTTCACATCAAACCACTCTGAATGACCTTTCTGACATCTTTGAATATCCAGAAAGGTGGTGACGAGACATTTTGGAGTTAGTCATTTATGACACACCTATACTTAACTATACTTATTGGCCACTTTATCAGAAACACCTAGTTTATAGGTGTCCTTTGATGGGTATACAGTTACTGATTCTAGCTTATGTGTTTCTATGCACCCCCTACCCTAATGTCTGCAGACCAGATGCAGTATCACTTGTATGGTGGACCATTCTCAGCATAGCTGTAGGAGTAGCAGCAATGCTGCGGGAGGGGTGGCGTTCGGGAAGCCTCGGATTCAATGGTGTGGACGAGATCATGGGTGAAACTATCAGAGGTCAAGAGATGCTAAATTGTAAAAAGCCAAAGAGCCAAAAAGCATCTCATATAATTCATGAACTTCCCCAGGCTTTCCACAAACATGAAAATAAAAAGTGCTTCTGAGCACGTCAGACGTTCAGCAGTTAAAAACAAACAAGCAAAGAAAAAAACATTTCTATGGTGTGTCAGTTCCAAAAAGACCAGATTGACTTGACAGATGTGAATGAAAGAAGTTGTACATAGACAGCTGTGAAAGCAGGTGTTTTCACTTTGCTATGCATGGCTGTGTCTTTTATGTGAAGATTCAAAAAATAAGATTTAATAAGATGGTTTCATTTTATAACAAATTTTGGACTTTTATAACAAATTAGAGTGTTTTTTTAGGTTTCACTTGTTACAGTGCCACTTCATATGGCCTGTCAGATATTTAAATAGATCCCTAATGCATTGTAAAAAGTGCAACCTATAAATGACTTAAATTTCAATACAATACAAGCAATTGAATAAGTTTTACTCAACTCAAAAAATTACTTTGACTGAAAAAAAAATTTGTTTAAAGCCCCTTTACAGTGTGGGTTGTTTGCAGTCAAATGATTCCAACGACGCACTAAATCCAGAAAGTGAAAAAAGCAGAATGGACAAGATGGAGGAGAGATTGTACTGTGACACTTTAAATGATATTACAAGAGGAATGTATATACATAAAATCACCAAATAACAATATCAATAATAATAATAAATTCTTGTTTTTGTGTATTTTCCTGTTCATACTTAACAAAAGATGGAGCAGTTTTTCCCTCGTTTTTTCATCTGGTCCCTCTAATAGAGAAGCGCACCTGGATAGTGGCCCCAAGGTAATTTGAGACCCCTAGCCAACAGAAAAAAATCATATTAACCAGCTTTGGATGTTTGTCTGCCTGAAACGACCAAAAGAAACCAGTTTATTCTAAAGTACATATTACATGGACCGCCTGCTATATCAGGTGAGGGTGCTTATTAACAGCTTCTTGGAAAAGCAGGTGTGCAGATGAAAAAAAACAGTTTCTCCCTCCGATAGTGCTCATAACGCTGGGGTGCTGGGAGTTAGCATTAGCATGGCTGCAGCATTTCTTCTTTTCTTTGTGTCACACTTTGATATAATAACTGTGCTCTTTCTTCTGCAAAGACTGCTTGTAGATCTCCTCTACAGAAGCTCCCGTGTGGTCCTCTTTAAAAGCAAGGTAGCCCAGAACAGAGTTTCCAGTCCACAGACCAGCTACGATCAGGCCCACTGAGATGCATGAGCTAGTCCAAACTGTCAGCTGGTTGTGGAACAAAACCATTAGCAGCATCACTGTTCCCTAGAGGGGTTAAGGAAGGTACTGGTCAGTTCATTGCATTATTCTCTTAATCTATAGTCTTATTACTCAGGTATTACATTTAAGAATGTAAAAGTCATGTTCCTTAATTTTATGCCACTGTTTTGTTTATTATTTATATAAAAAAGGATTATTTATTAATATTATTTGATTGTTTTATTGTAAGTACACATTTATTATCTCCTCAGAAAATAATTGCACTTAAAGGCACCACAGAATGTATTTCTTTAATATTTTAAATTGTTCCCAGTGAGGCTATGTGACTTTGTGTGGGGTGAACAATGTCCATTTACACCATATAATTTGGTCCTAGAATCAAGCGAGCTGTTTTCCCTTTTTTGGTGAGCTCATGAATAATTTGATGAGCTCTGCTCTGATTGGCTGGTTTACAGCAAGACACTGTGATGATCACACACAAAAGAAATGTTGAAATAGACAAAGTAAAATTAACCTCTGTGTAAATTGGCTCGGCCCTCTTACTATTTCGTTAGCTATGCTAGTTACTTGGAGCTTTCTAGTCGCTAACGTTACCTATACTAGCTACTCACTTTCCAGCTCGACGTCAACGGCAAAGTAAAGGTGTTACTCACTATGAAACTTTCAGTGTAAGATGATCTGCTTCACCAAGCAAACAGTGATAATCACACAGCCTGGCTGCTACCTCTAGGCTCCTGTTGGGCTTGTGATGCTAATACAAGTGGAACTTCTCCTCTCTTCAGTCTCTTCACTGTCAAGCACTGAGCGAAGTTGTTTAATGAGGTTTGAGAAACTGTCCGGAGTGCAATGTGCAGAGCAAACGAACAACTTTGAATTAAAAGATGTTATAGATGTGTTTGGATTCCTATTTGCCAGACTGCTCTGTAAAGTTTTTGCTTCACCTTAAATGTTGCCACAGTTACTTTCTGGTACCCATACAAGTTGTAGCATTTAAGGTGGAAGGGAGCATTTAATTAAGAAGTTGGTGAATAGGAAACAACCACAGCCTCGTTTAAAGAGGAACCTCGACCATGTACCGCTAACAGTTTGATTCTTTGGCAAGTGAAAGAAAAGTGGTGGCATCCCATTCACAGCCTGGAACAGCAGACTTCTCTACATAGTCCACCATTTTCATTGCTGTTGCTTGATTATCATATGTACATTTTGGGGCTATAAATACTAATGAGTCTGTTATGTAACAGTTTTACACTCCTCCTATGTACATGCAGGATTTGTATTTGAAGGCTGGAGTGCTGAAGTGTTCAGGTTCATGGTATGTCAGTTCTATATTCTGAGCTCTCTTTTATTTCACCATGACAAAATAAATACAGATTTCCACCTTTATGTTTTGACAGAAAATGAATAAATGGCAGGTGGTCTGTTACTTTTGCACTGCACTGTACATTTCACTGGTTTATTCTGCTATAGTATTTGTATTAATAAAAAATATATTAAAATATATATAAGTATTTGTTAATGCAGAGGAAATTAGCTGTTTAGGCTCATACAAACTCATTTATCCCATAATTATTATTCATTAATTGTCCATACATGGTAAAAAGTGTTCTGTTGGTCCAGTTACTTCATGTTGTTACAAACAAATGCATTAGGTTTATTCAACCTCTATAAAAAGGCTTTGAACAAATGATTCTTTTAATCAAAGTAATTTTTTGAGTTGAGTAAAACTTTCAATTAAATTTTTCAATTCAATTCAAGTGCTTGTAACAAAATGAAGTCATTTTTAGGCTTTTTTTACAGTGTAGAAAGCTAGTAGTGGTAGTTACTCTGTCTGTGATTTCAATAATGGCTGGGTGTAAGTGCTGCCTACATTCTGCAGAAAGTACATTAAAACCTGTATGTTTGTGAGGATGTTAATTACCACCATGCGGCTGCTGAAGACAGATGCCTCACTTGTGTCCAGCTGGCTCTGGGTAGCAAATGACGCAAAGCTGTCACCTACCATCATGGCCCCGAAAGCGCGGGTGAGATGCAACTGAAGATTCTCTGAAGACCCAGCGATCTATAACAACAGAGCAAGGCTTTTACCTGCAAGTCCTACGGTGAGGCCTTTGTTTCATTTGAAAGAAATTCACTCTCATCAATAAATAATAATTCTAAGAAGGGTTGTTTGAAGCAATGTCACAGACATTCGGTTCCCTAGGGAATCTTTCAGTGGATGATTCTTTAGAAATTATTGCTATAACTGAGAAGCGCTCGCTCTTTTGAATTAAAGGAGTTTGAAAGTAAACAATGTTAAAGTATCATTCACTAACCAGTCCATACATATACTGTACCTTATATGGACACTATGCACTATGACACTAAGTAACCCGTTTTGAATTTTTGTCATGCCACACGAACCAGCTCACCTATGCACCTAGTCAGCCTAGAGTTGTTTAGCTCCACTTAGGCACAGTAACTGATATGGTATATTCTACAGAATAAACAGAGGTTTAAAAATGCCCATATATAGATGAGTTTTTTTGGGTGCATAAAAACATGCAAATGTTATGTAATAAGCTAATGTAAGACATGTACCCTATAAAGTTTTTTCCTACAACATTGTGTACAATGAAAAGCCACCTGAATAATAACAGCTAAATAGATGAGTTACAAAAGGCTTTTTGTGTAGTGACCATATGTGCCCATAAACTGATATATGCACATATATGTACACTGCTCAAAAAAATTAAAGGAACGCTTTGAAAACACATCAGATCTCAATGGGAAAAAGAATATCTTTCCTCATATGGACTGGGTAATGTGTTAGGAACGAAAGGATGCCACATCGTTTGATGGAAATGAAAAGGATCACCCTACAGAGGGTTGAATTCAAAGACACCCTGAAAATTAAAGGGAAAAAATGATGCAGCAGGCTAGTCCATTTAACCAAAATTCCATTGCAGCAACTCAAAATGGTACTCAGTAGTTTGTATCTGGACCAGGGCATCACTGAGCTCCTGGGGAGTCTGAAGTGCAACCTGGCGGCGTCGGATGGACCGAAACATAATGTCCCAGAGGTGGTCTATTGGATTTAGGTAAGGCGAGCGAGGGGGCCAGTCAGTGGTATCAATTCCTTCATCCTCCAAGAGCTGCCTGCATACTCTCGCCACATGAGGCATTGTCATGCACCAGGAGGAACCCAGGACCCACTGCACCAGCGTAGGGTCTGACAATGGGTCCAAGGATTTCATCCCGATGCCTAATAGCAGTCAGGGGGGCGTTGCCTAGCCTGTAGAGGTCTGTGCGTCCTTCCAGGGATATGCCTCCCCAGACCATCACTGACCCACCACCAAACCGGTCATGCTGAATGATGTTGCAGGCAGCATAACGTTCTCCACAGCGTCTCCAGACCCTGTCACGTCTGTCACATGTGTTCAGGTAAAACCTGCTCTCACCTGTGAAAAGCACAGGGTGCCAGTGGCAGATCTGCAAATTCTGTGTTCTATGGCAAATGCCAATCGAGCTCTACGGTGCTGGGCAGTGAGCACAGGGCCCACTACAGGACGTTGGGCCCTCAGGCAACCCTCATGAAGCCTGTTTCTGATTGTTTGGTCAGACACATTCACAGCAGTGGCCTGATGGAGTTCATTTTGTAGGGCTCTGGGAATGCTCATCCTGTTCCTCCTTGCACAAAGGAGCAGATACCGGTCCTGCTGAGCGGTTAAGGACCTTCTACGGCCTTGTCCAGCTCTCCTAGAGTAACTCCCTGTCTCCTGGAATCTCCACCATACCCTTAAGACTATTGACACGTATTGATGTGCCATCCTTCAGGAGTTGGACTACCTGTGCAACCTCTGTAGGGTCCAGGTACTGCACCATGGTACTAGTAGTGATGCTGACCCAAGCCAACTGCAAAACTAGTGAAAAATCAGTCAGAAAAGATGAGGGGGACAAAATGTCAATGACCTCCACCTTTTAAACCATTCCTGTTTTGGGGGGTGTCTCATTGTTGCTCCTCTAGTCCACCTGTTGTTAATTTCATTAACACCAAAGCAGCTGAAACTGATTAACAACCCCCCTACTACTTGACTGACCAGATCAATATGCCAGAAGTTGAACTGAGTTGATGCTATACTCTCATTAAAAAGTGTTCCTTAAATTTTTTTTTGAGCAGTGTATTTCCATATGCTATAAAGGCTTAGGCGTATATTTGAAAATACAGTATATGGTCATAGTTTTATGTTAGGTAAAAGTTTAAAACAAACCAAAAAGGTCTTTAGAGCAAAATGAAATAAAGAATACTTATATTGTCACATAATGCCCTCTCTGGTGCCTGTACGTTACTGCACATGGCTTCTTTTCCTGCTCCACCCTTGCTCCAACCACTCTTACACCTGCAGCTGATCTAGGACTCATTAGAACTCCCATTTATACACCATTGTTTGCGCTGCCTGTTCTCTGTGTTCCTACCAGAGTTCTAAGCCGTGTTTTCCTCTGTTCCTGATCCTAGTATCTTGCTGTGTTTGTGTTGGTTTTCCATTGGTTTTGACTCTTGCTTTGGTTTGTTGTTTTTTGTTTATATGGATATACCTCTGATGATGCCTGCCTGTGTTCTGACCTCTGCCTGTTCTGATACTGATTCCTGGACAACCCCTAATAAAACCACTCTGAACTTGCAACCTGCCTCAACCTCCTTGTTACATATATAACATTAAGCTAGCATATATGGGTAATATATTCCATTCATATATGAATAATTTATTTATCATATATTTTTAAATATATTTGTGACATATTGTTCATGTAACTTGACATATAGCTGAAATATATGTTCCATATTTGAAAACAGCCACATATGTTGGCATAGACATAACATATAACTTCATATACGACAAAATCTGATTTCTATATAAGGCAGGCTCATATATTATCACTGTATAAAGAAAAACAAATATCTCCAAAATAGCAGCTTTACAGGAGACCTAATTTAATTTTGATGCAAGGGAACGGAACCAGACTTATTTGGGCCATTTCTGTTGGTCCATTCAGCGTGAAAATTTCACACCACACAATTGGCAGCTGTGGTGTTCAAATGATGCATAAAAGTAAAAATCCACAAAACATGGAGATGTTTCCCTTTGGACAGTGCCAATGTGCTAATATCTGTCATATATTTTGAAATTCTATATAGCTTGTATGATATTTCCGCATGGGTACAAATGTTCAATAATAAAATGAATACCTCTTTGGACATAAATGCTGAACAGGTGAGCTGTAGGAATCAACATACCTCTGGGCTAAGCAGCCACCCTGGACACATCAACCATAAGATGCCAAAAAGTAAGCAGGCAAAAGAATCCATTTGTAGGAAAAGCCTCTGCGACTTGGTGAAAATGCCCAGTTGTTTCAGAGATCCTTTCAAATGACCGTGACCTAAGGTCAATACAATCAAACTGCTTACTACAAAGAAAGACAACAGCAGAATGTCCAAGACAGCAAACTGAAAAGAGAAGATCACAAAGCGTTGGACTAGCATTAGAATGCTGCATATCGAACATATAATTCATTATTGTACCAAATTTCCTTGGCCTGATGTTAAGAATATGACTTTAGTCAAACAAGGCATGCAAACATGCTTCCCCAATATCCATGGTCAGTATTTTGCTTACTTGCTCTTGTTCTCCTCTGACTGTACACCTTTCACAGCAGACACCCAGCAGTGCAAGAAAAGACTGTATACAAGAGCAATCGATTTAAAATACATTCTCGGGAGCCGACTGCAATGCGTGTAATGTTGTTTACTTATTTCAGAGAGAAGCAAGAAAGAAAACTTGTGCACATTTTATTCTGTTATTCTTTTGTATTATTTTGTTCTGGTCTACTGTTGTTAGTTGATGCCTGTGTTATTGCCACAATCAGCAATGCATGAAACTTTCTTTGACACCTTTTTTTTCAATAGAATTACTGTGCATCATTATTAGCAAACCATACAAATATAAACCATTTAGAACTATTGATATTGACATCATACACAGTCCAGAGCACTGTGCAAGAAACCAGTCTGTTCTTTCTGTGGTTTGAAAATTAAGGGCTGGGCTAAAACTTTTTTCTGGAATCCCTTAGCTTTGATTGGATGTTTGACATCATGGACCCCTCAAAGCATCAGTACATATTAGCCTAGAGATCACGCACAATCAGTCTTCAATTACTGCACTATTAGATTATAGCTACAATTAGAACAATTAGTACAGTTAGGTTATAGGTGCTGTCCAATTCAGTAATTATGGCTTAATGTGTTATTTTATAGTTAGTCAATATATATTGTACAATGAGTTTATATAGTTGAATAGTTACTGTACGATGTAACTTTACAATTAGTTTATTGCCACT
The DNA here is from genome assembly GCA_034552555.1 of Semaprochilodus insignis. Classification (NCBI taxonomy): domain Eukaryota; kingdom Metazoa; phylum Chordata; class Actinopteri; order Characiformes; family Prochilodontidae; genus Semaprochilodus; species Semaprochilodus insignis. The sequence continues at coordinate 17,088,793 of CM067484.1, read as the reverse complement.
CTATAGTTAGTATATAAATTATATATATAAATAAAATATATATAAATAAAAGATTACAATCTGCTGTGCTATAATTGCTTTACAATGAAATGTTACTCTATAATTTTATAGTTACTTGACAGTTAATCTGTAGACAAGGTACATGTCTAATTACTAATTCAATAATAAACTATCAATTCAGTGATAGTTACTGTACCTGTAGGTGATAGATAGATAGTGATAGTTACTGTAAGGCTCTAGTTTTTGCACTAGTTTAGTTTTTTAGTTTTTTACTTTTATGAATAGTGTACAATTTGAATGTGGTTACTGTGCATTTAGCTCGTTTAGTCAGTCTATAATTGCTACATGATTAGGCAATGGTTATTGTACAATTAGATAATAATTACAGTTCAGTTAGATAATGGTTACTGTACATTTAGTTCACAATTACTGTACAATTACTTTACAGATATTGGATGATATTTAGTCAGGTTGTATTTTCTGTACAATTAGGCTGTAGTTACTGTACAATAAGATGATAGTTACTGTACAATAAGGTGATGAATGCTGTACAATTAGGCTATAGTTACTGTACAATGATGCAACAATTACTGTGCAATTGATCTAATAGTTACTGTACAATAAGATGATAGTTACTGTACAATGATGTAACAATTACTGTACATTAGGCTACAGTTATTGTACAATAAGGTAATCCAAAGCTGTAGCTACTGTACAAACAGTGATAGTTACCGTACAGTAAGATGATCATTACAGTGCAGTTAGGCTATAGTTACTGTACAATATAGTGATAGTTACTGCACAATAAGGTAATAATTACTGTACTGTACAGCAAGGCTATAGTTACTGTGCAATAAGGTGATTGTTACGATACAATTATGCTGTTGTTAGTGTACAATTAGGATACAGTTACTGTAACAGAAAGCAAAGCTAACTCACCACAAGCTGGGAGATGGAATGGGCTAGAAGAGAAAGCGAATGCCTGTTGCTTTTGAAGAGCAAGAATTTCACATTACTTGCAAACCACACACAAACAAGGGAGTGGGTTAATCCAGACAGAGCATCCATGGCAATCTGGCCCTGCAACACAGTGAAGGTTTGTTATCACTGAGCTGCACTATGGTGTGAAATCCTTCTTTCTAGTACATACTTAATTGTATAATTCGCAGTGAAACTGGATGCATAATAAAATTACTAAAACAAATACAAGAGCCCACCTCGGGATAAAATACGCTGCTCTGTATAATTCGCAATGCAGTCATAAGTAACAAGCCAACAGTAAGTTCAGTAGAGATGACTTGACTGTCTTTCAATTTCCTCCTGCATGCTGGCATGATGGCTTGCCTGTTGGGCATGTTTGTGCCCTCTACAATGTAAGAATAAGAATTTGTAGAATGGAAAAGCTTACAAAAGCTCTGGCATATAAGCATGACCTTTGGTCATTGTTACGTAACGCACTACGCCTGGTGTGAAGGCCTTTGTGGTATGGTCTTAATCAGCTTTTATCCCTTTAACCCCAAGAGCCAGTATTTCAGTTTCCTACTTATAATTACTTACAATATACATAGTAAGTTTAGTAGCAGTAGCAAAGTCATTCACAATAGTTACTGCAATTACTACTATTATTATTAAATATAATCATGCTTCTATAGGTCATCTAATCCACAACAGTAGAAAAAAATGTTTAAAACAACTAATGCATTAAAAGTCCAATAATATGGTGGGGAATTGGTGCCAAATTGAAATGCAACCACTAAATCGGAAACATGTGAAATGTAATAAACATGCGGCATTGCTTTTGCATAAAAACACACTGAATTTGTGGCAAAATACGAAAATGAAACCTCTATTAAATTGACTGCACATATAGACAATATACAAATATTTAAAAATCCAAATGCTGAATTTGTGTCAGAATTAAATACAGTCCACTGTGAAACCAAAGCACAGCTGTATTGCTTTTCAACCTGCGTTGTGTCATACATGTATGACTCATTGAAATGCAATTTTTGCAGTGAAATGGTTAAAGGCAGTGCACAGAAACTGTGCCCTGCACCATGTCATCCACAAGCTGTTCAAATTATGCAAACGTTTAATAGGCTACTTTATGTATTACTGATGATTGGATGCTTGTTTAAGATCCTGATTAGTTAGAATTTAAACTATAGACAACCATCTCAGCATTCTTGATCCAGGGGTCTGACTCACCATGCAGTATTTCTTGCGTACACAGCTCCATATGCATATATTCCTTATTAAAACACGATTAACCATGTAATTTACCTCACTTTACCTCACTCAAGTATCTTAGACAGCAATGAGTTGCTAGGGGGTCTGGTGGTCAGCCGGGGGTCTGTTTATTTTGCTTATAAGACAGAGCCATAACGTGCAGTACATTTTTTTTCATGCAAGGGAAAAATACTGTTTGGCTTGCTTGCTTTTGTTATTGACATTAAGAGTTTGGACTAGAGGAATTTTGGGCTGTGTTTAGAGGTAGGGCACATCCTTGTTTACGATCGATTTTGTCGCGATCCAGCATCAAAGGTTAAACAAGTTGTCTCCAGAAGAACATTCTTTTTATGAGGTCATGTCTGGCCCTGCAAAACTAAACTCAAGAGAAGAGAATCAGAAGAATAGCTGTACCCAGAAGGAAGTATGGGACTGCAGTGCTATTGGGAAGGAAGATAAAGGTTACCAGGAACAATAAATGAGGATGAATTTAGACATATATGGGCAATATTTATTGAGCTACACATACAGAAGTAGTGTCTCTCAGGATGACGTCGGGCTGCCATGTTTGCTAATGTAGCATGGAGTTGCATTGGAGTTGTAGAGGTTCCTGATGGTGTCCTGTGATAATCTGCAGGTTAAATATTCTTGAATAATTTTTTTGCGGTAGGGGTGGAGCTGGAGTGACACCAGGTCTTCTGGACATGTGACGTGTGACAACAAACCGTTTATCTTGGTGTTGACCATGGTTGCCTCCACAAACGGATTTGTTGGTCGTCTCCACCAAGACAAAAAGAGGACTCATCACTGAAGATGACCCGCTGCCATTCTGAGTTACTCCATGACAGTCTGGCATGACACCATTGCAGTCTTTGGTGACGTTGACGTGGTGTTAACCTACCCACCAAGTTTCATTCCTGTTGAACATTCTATTTTTCAGTCACACCATGAACTAAATATAACATTACAGCAGTTACATGCATTTATGTCAGTCATTAATTGCAGTAACCCAATCTGTCAATTGTAGCTAATTATAATTCTTGCAGGATGAACTAGTCAACTGAAACACAAAACATATCAAATAAAAGCTAATTATCAACAACAAACTAAACAGCGAGGTGGGAAGCTCTGTCGGAATTACGCTACAAGACATGCTGCTCAAGGCTGCAAAAACTACCTGCCATTTTCCCAATATGCTTTGCAAATAACAGCTAATTACTGTGAAATCCAGCAAGTTCTTTGAAGCTTGACCTGTTTCTCCCAGAATGTTCAGTATAGACTTAAATAGACTGCTTGAAAATTCTTTCATACTCCTGCTTCATAGTAAACAGTGATGCATGAGTCATTTAGTGCTGCTATAGAACAGAACAAAAATACATCAGCCTTGGTCACTCACACATATTCAGGTCTGAGAAATGGACATATACCTGCTTGACCCTGTTCAAGTCACTCTAGAGACAAAAACCACAAAGAAAGGCCTTTATCAACTGGTTATATAGTGTTAATTCACACCTGCATGACACCACCCGAAATAATAGCCCTGAATACTGTGCACTGTTAATAGTTACAGTTTCAGTGTTAGCAGTTCTCCACGTTCAGCAAGTATTACAATTACATTCTAAATGCCTTAAATGACTCAAATTCATTTAATCCACATCACTGCACTACTGCTACTAGAATGATTGGAAGCCATATCACACTGTAACACCTCTTTCTTCCCATCTAAAGTGATGGCCTATTTGAAATTTGCACTTAAACTAATACAGTCACCTACACCAGTCAGCTTATTAGCACCCTCCATAAAGACTGGACGTTGTGGTTAATTAGTGGACACTGAAAATCTGGGAACTTTTTACTGAAGTAAATTCTAAGAAATCTGAGAGCAAAAATATGGTTTTAACAAAACCACTTACATGATAATTATCAGCACCCCTGAATTTAGTACGTTGTGCAGCCCCTGTTTGCCAGCTTAACAGCAAGGAGGCCATCTTCTACAATGCTTAATGATATTGGATCATACAGAGCATGGAATCTGAGACCATTCGCCAACACAGAATCTCTCCAGAACCTCCAGGGTCCTAGGTCCCTGCTCCTGGACTCATCTCCTCACCTCACTCTGCAGGTTTTTAAATGGGTTAGTGTTTAGCTTCCAGGTTAGTGCACCATCTTGCGTCACCTTTGAGGAGCCGGAACTGTCTTGTGGTCCGAGCTCTGATACAATGCTTCCCAAACTCTCCTGTGTCTTTTCAGCAGTTTTTTTGCCTCTGAACAAAATTTCACATGATGACAGTTTCATGTGGCGTCACTATGATGACCAGCTACAGGGGTCAGTATAGACAAAAGTCAGTATAGACAAGTGGAGCCGCACCATCCAGTGGAAAAACGGCAAGTAATTCACTGTTGTTCCCTGCTAGAAATGCAAAGTGCAAAATGCACAAGTGGAGTTACAGAAGGCTAAAGGCCCCACACCGTGGAAGGTGGGAAATGAGAAGATCTGATAATAAAAAGGCATTCGCTTAAATTGCTATATTTCCCACGGATTCTTCTGGACAGTAGGCTAATGATGATTCAGCGGTTACGTTTCCAATCACTGTGAATCAGGTTCAATAAGACTTGTGCCAGGTTTCTGAAATGCAGAGGAATGAAGTCCATGTTTTACCTCGATAAGCAGTTGTACTACATCCTGCCAAAAACGAAAAAGAAAGCTCTCTTCTATGAAACAGAACTGATCTGCTTAGCGGTGTGAATAGTGGGTAATAAAGCCTAAAAAAGAACTGAAACAAACATCATTGTTCTCTTTCCGAGTATGAACTAATCTCTTCATAATCATTCCCATGATGGCAAAAGGTCAGCACATTTAAACTCCTTTTGTTTCGCTTCATGTGCAAAATGCCTGGTCAAGCTGTCACCATACAACACACGTATGAAGCTGATATTATGATAGAGGGTGATAACCTTCACTGACGTTGGTTTGATATGGTTTTAGATTACACTTCCTTTCTCAATCAAGCTCTGGTGAGGACACATTAGTAGAGTTACTGCATATAAAAGCTCAACAAAACTACACTAGACACGTGTATACGTATTCTGCTACATGCTAGTCTCGAGACTAGATATTATGATTGGCTGAATCAGATACAGTACTAAATATGGGAAGAGGCAGCATATTAGATACATTAGATAAACTGAACTCTGAAGCAAAATAGATCTCCAGAAGGAGGGTTGATGACTGCTCTAGTCCATATTCTTTTAACATTAAAACAGTATTGTCATTATCTGCTGATATCTGGTTCCCTTGCACATTTTTTTTTTTATTGCGCTTTTTTCACATTTTCTACTGTTTTTTCTACAGTTATATTTGTATTTTTGTAGCTAGACTTTGTTGTACATATTTATTCCCTCATTGTAATAAGTGAGATATATTTATCTGTAGTGTACTGGACTATTTACAGTTTATAGTTTAATAGTTAATAATTTTTCTGCTGAGCCAGTACATAGTTTTTTTTTGGTTCAATTTATTAAAATTGGAGGCTACTGGGGGGACTTTTCAGCCATGTTTTTCCTAATTTGTCCATCAGTCATATTTGCCCAAACTATGGCATAAGACTATACACCGTTGTTCACAAGTTAGGAATTATTCATCATATTAAACTTTTTTATTTCATAGAATCATGATCACTTCTTGTCAACTTATCTACTTCAACAATTGATCATAAATATGTAATTATAGTATATTATTCATCATGTCATAAGTTCTTGTTCACACAACTTGAATAACATATTGAGAAATATCTTCTGGAATCTCTAATTTTCGTATTTTGTGCACAACAAGGAGTTATTACATGATGAATTATATAATTATTGTCAAGATAACAAAATGATCATAAATATATTATTAATGTATATTACACAAGCTTCTTATAAATGATTACACTAAAACATGACTTGGTAAAATACATTTTAATTGATTTTGTGCAACACAAAGAAATATTTTGATTGAAACAAATAAGGTAAAAATACACATATATATACATCAGATGAACAAAAGCATTGCTTCATAAATTCAAATCACACTAACATGTTACAATCTATGCTTTTCACTTTTTACCCTGAAATATCAACATATTGTATGTACTTGCAACAATAGTGGTGTTATATAACTGAAAACATTGATTTTAAACAGTAGTGTGTAACAAATGTTAATATTTAATATTGCAATTTTATTTCAAGTATCAAGTGGGAAAAAGGGTAATAAAATGTATCATAATCAATAAGACTGTTATTTAATATCACTTCATAATCAGTAAATATTTCTGAGTTGAAATACAGTGAGCAGCACTCGTTCTAACAGCAGCTTTAAAGCAACACAACTCAAAACAGTCAGTGTCCAGCACTACAGGAACAGGAAGCCTACTGCACAGGTCATTTAACCTCCAGTGAGAGTTTTTTCCTTTTATTCCTTTATATTTTATCTAGTGAAAGCTATAAAATATCTTAATATTCTAGTGAACACATGTAACAGAAGTGGTGGTTAGTATAGCGCACTGGTCCCAGTCCCCTACCCCCTTGCTCCCCACCCACTAGGCAAGCCGGGGTTCAGTTCTTTACTTGGGCAACCAAACTATGAATTCTTGGGCTAGGCTCCTAACACAACATTCGCTTACCCTTGTAACAGGAATAAAACTCAGGAAGTCAGGAAAACAGTGTCCACTACATAACAAACAGCTATATGCAATAGTTTGAACACCCCTGGCATTTTTTGTTGACTTTCTAAGAAAAAATAAAAGACACTTGGCATTTTAATGCACACATGACTTCTATGAGATGTGCTGTTTGCAAAGACCACATTTCATGTTTCATTTTTACCAATATGTTGAACTGACAAATAAACAAATAAGCAGTGATTATGCATTAAAATGTGCACCCTCTGCAGAAGAAGTGTTCAATTATTTTCACTTGTTTAAAATCAACAAAATATGTCATTCAGTAGGGCCGTCCTGACATGACTGTAAATGTAAAAGTGAAAGAAATACAATAAATCAACACTTCTGCTGCTGTTAGTAATTTAGAACTCTTGCAGAGCTTTAGTGAAAATGTCAGTATGATGAGTAACCATCAGCGTGACTGATGGTCAGGAATTTTTGCTTGCATTTGAATCACTTCAGTTCTGTCCATAGACAGCCACTACCTTGCGCAATAACTGCTCTCGTTTTAGGAGAAACTAAAATAACCTGAAATAAACCAAAGGAAATGAAAAGAGAAGGGCCTTTTGTTGAAAAACAGCTTCTCAGCTTATTACTCGGTGTTAAACCATGTCAAGGACATTTTGGTGCCTTTCAGTTTCTAGTTCACTCTTCGATTTCATTTTCAAGATCGTTTGATACAATCAACCATGCATGAAGAACATATCCCACCACGTCATGTAAAACTCCCTGGACAGTTACAAGGAGCTATACATTACATTTGTATTTGTACTGTATTTAAATGCTTAAAGACTTTCCTGCATTTTTGAAACACATTTTTAAACACAAATAACTGAACAACTAAACTATACAGCAAGAACAGGCAGGTTTAAAAATCATAATACACAGCTACACCTGTAGAATTTGTTGAATTTTTGAAAATAAGTTAACGCATCCTCTTTGGAGAACACACTTAAATATGGCATTGTCTGCACACTTTAAATGTGCAATTTGTAAGATTTGTTGTTTAAAACATTCTAGAATTAACTAAAATTATCAGCTGAATGATGAAGAAATAACAGTTTCGGTGATGTGTCAAAGACATTTAAGTACGGTGTTGCAGAGGTATCTGCTGGAGTTAACATGCTAACCAGCTAGCCCTGACCCAGTAGCCAATACAACAACAGTAAATAAAATGAAGGCTGAAGCTCTGGGTAAGTGACCACTGCTGTCTGCTGTACGCAAGAATCAACGTTCAGCAGCGAATAAAAGAAATGATGTGATATATAGAATCAGAATAAGAGTTAACAGTGGCACTGGAGATGCTCTTGGAGCGTAAAGGAAGTTTAATGCTGAACGTGTTTCCTCTAGAAACAGTTGTTAATGCTAACATTGAGGAGGAGGGACAGTGCTGTTCCTTGTTTCTTATGATAGGAGTGGACACCACAACTTTCTGGTGTATTTGTTTGGAGCATGAATTTAACAGGTTGACTCATTATACATATTGCTCCTTTAACGCACAGTTTGCTTGCTTAGTTTAACATACTGGAGAAACATGTACACAACATACTGAAAAAAGTTATGAGAATTAACAGGCCACAGTTAATGTTATGGTTTTTTTTAATTAAGCAAATAAACAGTAATCATGTGTTAAAATGTGCAGTAGTGTGTTCTCTGTAGAAGATCTGTTGACTTATCTTCACTAAGGAAATCCTCAAAACCAGTCACTTGACCAGAGGTGCCCAAACATTTACATAAGACTGTGTAGCCATTTCGCTAAATGCAAATCTGTTCTCTTATCACCATAAATCCATGTACAGATCTGCATTAACTCTGTTGGTTATTGTTTTGTTAAGGTGATGAACTAAAAACTCTTGATGAAGAAAAAAAAGGGATGTGCATTAACTGTCAAGAATGGTGAATGAACGTCCAGTTCTGAAATAGTTCTCGATCTCCTCCAGCGTTCGCCCCTTCGTTTCGGGCACGCACACAGCTGTGAATATGATGTTAACCACACAGATCACACAGAAGAACAGAAACGGTGCAAACAGTCCATATGCGTCCTGTGAAAAAGAGGTGAGAATGGGTTAGAATGGGCAGCTGTCACACTGTGGGAAAACCCAGGCTGAGATGAATTATGTAACCCAGCCAAGCCACCACAACTTCTGCATTGTAACCTGCAGATAATGCATTCAGAAGAGTTGACAGTTGCAAAAGTCCAGCAAATCTGAGAAATTTCCACTATTGCATTAGACTCTGATGCAGCTTATGATTCAGTAGAGGTCATTTGACCCTCTTATGATTCCTCAACAAATGACATTAGGGCTGATCACGATTGCTCTATTAAAATAGATCACTGATTAAACCGATGGATTAAAATGTATCTCAAAATGACATTTTTGCCAGTGAATCTTAAATTTACAGTACCAGTCAACAGTTCAGACATGGCTACTCATATAAGGGTTGCCGTATTTTTAGCTTAATGCTTTAATTAGAATAAAAGTGAACATTTAATATTGTTATTCATCAATAGTATATGTGGAATATCACAATATTTATATTTTCAGACAGCCAATCAGATGGAACTGTTAAGCGTAAGTCTGTAGAGTCTTTAAGATTCATTCCATTTAGTTGGACTTAGTCTTGAATTCAGTGTTTCTGTGATGTCACAGGAACTAATTTGCCTAGTATATCCACCTATATAGCCAACAGCAGTTTAGAGCTGTCCACTCATACTGAAGCTCTAAGAAGTGTTTCAACTCTCAGTGCTTCTCTTATATCAGTCTTACATTTCATTCTAACTCATAAAGAGAGGTGGGAAGATGGTCATGTAAAATGAATTGTGGCCATGTTTGGTTCATAAAGCCACACAAATGTTATAAGTGGACATCAAGGAGAAAAAAAAAAAAAAATGCCTAGAAATAAGTTTAATAATCTTATAATATTCTTAGATGAGACATAGCAGATATGTTGACTAGATTTTATTTTATGTGCCAGTATAGAATTTTACACTTTACTGTAGGGTACAGTTCATAAGGCTACATGGTGCCTGCATAAGCTTGTCATGGCATTTGACATAACCTTAAATAAATGTTTATAAATGCTTATTCCAATAGCCTTTGTGATAGATGAGACCTATATTAATAAGTGTTTATAAATATATTTATGCAGGGTTATGTCATTTGTCATAAAAAGACTTATGTAGGTGTCATGTAGCCTTATGAACATAGCCTACAGTAAAGTGTTACCATTTTTTGCAGTGATGGCATTTTTCTAAATGGGAATAAAGACATACAGACTTATATAGATACTTATATAGATACATATTTTTCCTCACCTTTTTCTACATTTCAACGTTCATATTTTGTCTTCAGCATTTCCGTGTTTGTCTTTGTCTACTAAAGGATTCTAAAATTTCTGAAGCATTTGTTTTGCACCTGTAGATTACAAGATTACTAATACAGTGATGACCCTAAAAGAGATATCCATACAAGCTGCACTGCAACTCAGATGTTAATCTTCCCACAGCTTTAGTGTGACACCCAGCCATAATGAAAATGAAGAGGAGAACTTACCACTGCATGCATGAAAAGATGCGTCAGTGCAAAAGCAGTGACCCAGCTGACCACAACACACAGACCAGATGCTACGCCACGCGCCCCCAGCGGCAGGATCTCTGACATTAGCAGCCATGTGATCGGACCCCAACCCATCGCATAACCTGCTCAGGAGAAACAGAGGAAGAACGATGATGTAGGAGGACAGTTAGGTAACACTTTACATTACCCTGATGCATTACTTTGACCTAACCATGCCATAACAAGGTCATAGCAGATGTCATACGTTGTCAGGCTGTTTTTCGTTCAGTAATATAACAGCATCATGCTACTACTACCTGTAATGTTTGATGTCATGACAGCTTATGTCACATGTTAATAGTAGCCATCATGACATCAAAAACCTATCATGACTATTAGCGGTTACGTTAACACGACACTGTTATGTTACTGAACAAAATCTGATATGTCAGTATAAGACATGTGCCATGACCTGTTTATGGCACAATTATGTCAGTGTTATGTTGCAGAGTTACCAGTGATTACTTTTTACATGCCAAAATTCAGAACTTCACCAGCTTAGAGCAATACAATACAGATTCTGCACTTTACTGGAACTTCAACTCTAGCACATCTGTACCTGCACATATAGATTGACATCTTGAACATCTTCTGTCATGTATGATCTAGGATATTGTTTAATTACATATATAGAAATGTGTACATTTGCATATATCATAGTTTTTATTTCGTAATGTTATATATAAAAACTGTATATTTGGACAATTGTGCAATACTGGTACATATATTTTTGTATGTTTGGCATTGAAGCACTGCAAGGAACTATGCAACCTAAAATTTTCACTCATCTTCACACTTGTAATCAATGTGATGATAAACATAACATAATAACATAACAATAAACATGATTTGATTTAGCAGTTACATGACATAAGTAGTTGCATACACAGTTGTATACAAAAGTGATAATTTTGTTGATTTTCTAAGTGATAATAAGTTAACACATCTTATACAGAGAACACACATATAAATATGACCTTTGTCTGCCAATTTTAGTGCTTGATTTCTATTTAATTAAACATGGTGGGAAAAAAAACATAAACTATAAAATGTGCCATAATTTAAAAAATGTTATGTTTTTTCCCTATATATTCTGCACATATTCTACCTTTGTTTCTTAGTATATTTAGAACCTGAGGGAAAAAATAAACATTTGTTTGTTTGTTTTTTTCTTGTCACACCTTCTTCCAGGTCAGTACAGAGTCTAGCCCCACAGGGCCTCCATTTCCCAGGATACTTTGGGTGATCATGTGACCTCCTGCATGCAGCTGGCAGCATATTCCAGCTCGGACTCACCGGATTACTGATTGTTTACACGTGTGGTATGGCCTATTTTTTTGTTTTGTTTTGTTGGCTTCTTTTGTGAAATCATCTCTCTCTCTTTTCTATCTTTGTACTTTCTGTTGTTTTTTTATTCATTTAAACTTTTGCCTTCTTTTCGACTTTGTCTGCTGATCTCCGTTCGGGGTCATGTTTACCTTTTGCTTGTTACTGATGACGTTTCTGGATTGTGTTTTTGTAGTAAACCTTTTAAGCCTCATTTGCACGTGTCCGACTTTGGCATTTGAACCTTATATTTCTATTCCATATACAGTTTAATTCATTTTTAAATGACCTCTCTTTATCACTTAGACTATGTTCACATTACAAGCCTCATCAAAATCTGTTATTTTGTTCATATCTAATCTCTCTAGCATGGTGGTTCACGTTCACACAAGTAAGTGACTCTGTCATGAATGCGTCCTCCCTCAGTAATGTCACGTGAATGAATCACGTGCGTCATGAACGGCAAATAAACCAAACAAGCCTTCACTGCAAAGATAGCATACTCTGAGCAGCTCTCTGGTGCTCATTATTAGAGCGAAACGATGATTAAAAAGGGTCAGAGCTGATGCTTAAAAAAACACATGAAATCTGATCTGAACGTTCACATTCCGGTCGCATGCTCACAAATCGAATATGTATCCGTTCTAGGGCCAAGTATGAAAGTGTCTCAAACCTGATTTGAAAACATTGAATTCGACATGTCCACACGGCTCTGAAAAAATCAGATCTGTGTCACATAAACAAAAGAAAATCAGATTTGCGTCACTTCAGCCTGGTAATGTGAGCGTAGAATTAAACAAGCTGTTTTTGTTACTGTTCCTTCAAGACTGACGTGTAAATGAGGACTGTTCACTCCTTATAACTTCACTGTGAATGGGCGGAGCTAAACTGCTGTAAGTGGAACAGGTGGATATATGTAAATGTTATAGTTCTCAAGTCACCACAGAACAGTTATTGCAGTATGGTTTCCTTGATGAGTTGTATGGACTGGAAAATGTTTTGAAACTACATCAGCTTCTTATATTTAAAAAGAGCAAAGTCCAAGATTGTCTTTCTGTGCCATCAGAGTAAAACTATGCAGCAATGTGGAAGCTGGCGGGTTTCAGGATGGTCAGCACTGGCACTCAGAAAGTCAGAAGTGCAGAAAGTGAAAGCAGCTGACAGTCCGGCCACAAGACAGCAACGAACAAAAGCCACAAATTCCCATTCACAAACGTTTACAAAAGTGATATGAAAATGTTGCATTGGGTTTTTAACTGCAACTAACCTGAGTCTAAAATTTGGGGATTATATATGGTATGTAGGTTGAAAAATCAATAGAAATCTGATGTAATGAAGACTCCAATAAATGAGCAGCCCATGCCGAGGAACGCTGCACAGTGGAGCACTGATACAGAATGGATTGCAGTGAGAATGCCAGTGAACGTCAAGTTAAAGTATTTTTCTGTTTATATGAAAGACTATCTGTGTAAAAGCCACACATGATTTACTGTCTTTAATTAACGTGTGCTGTGACATGCTAAAGTATCGCTATAGTTGCCAGTACAATTGAACTTAATTACCTGATTAATTATATACATAGTTGCATAATTCATTTGCAAATGTAAGTATATAGACCATCTAAAACATACATGGGCAAATATAAACAGAGCACTCACCAAATATAATGACCATGGTGCTAATGAGGGGAATAAGTGTGATGGGGTCCATGAGATGACCTGTCACTGCTCCATGCTCCTCTCCTAGCAACCCACTTGTTCCAACAGTGCCGTTTTTGGCTTCGGATGGCACTTTATGGGTGTACATGGTCATGGTAAGCATGGCCAAATACATCAGAAATCCTGCAAAAACAAAATGTACAGAGTCGGTCATTTGGAGGGTCAGTGAACCACTGGTGCTCTATGGTTAGCCATCTAAACCAGCTTTTAAAAGACATTCTAAAAGGGTATAAAACTGCATTATTACTGGTGCTTGTAAATAAGCAGGTAAATAAGGGAACAGAATATATAGTATATGTCAAGTCAGTCCACATTATTCAGGCCTGTGTGTGTGTTGGTGGGAGGTGGGGGTCAAACTTAGAGCAATATCGACTGCACAGCACAAACCTGATGTGTAGAGCAGAGCTTTCCTGCCGGCTCTGTCCATTAAACTGGCTGCTATCATAACAGACAACAGTCTTACAGCCCCTACTAATGCTGCATCATACTTGGGTTCCTACAACCAAGGGAGAAACATTTTTAAAAATGGAATGGTACAGCCGAACATATTCTATGAGCACAGTAACAGCTTAAAGTGATAATCCAGCATTTTCAACTAAATCTTTATTATCTTTTGTAGAAGGTTGATTGTGAGAGGCAATCATTTCTGTGTCTGTTCTGAATAGAACAGGAAATCTGACTCAAAGAACCCTTAAAATAGAAGACAATAGGCAGTTGCAGATTATCGTCAGTAAAGGTCCCTGCAAAACATGTACTTTTGTAGAACCTGATGAATTCTTTGGTGAAAGGTATTTGTAACTGATATTGAATATCTGTATAATTCACTTTTTTGTCAGAAATGGCATCTAAATTGCTGGTCGCTCATCACCTCTGGTGTTTCTGTGCTCAAGTTTGTGGTTGGTTTGGTGGATTTTACTGATGCGGTGTACAAATGAGATGCAATTCCTCTTAAAATAATATCCTGGAGAGAATTCAAGTATGTGTGTTGGTCAGCCCAGGTGTAAGGAAAACGGTGTAAAGAAAAAGTGTTCAGTCTTTGTGTTTGCTGTATATTTGCATGTGAAAGCACCACCGACAGTTGGCCATCTCTAGTAGGAACAGTTATTTAGGAACCATAAAAGAAGCCTACCGTTCCACAGTGGGGAACATCAAGTATGACCACCCTGCCAAATACTAAATTTCTGTTGGTAATTGCTACATTGCTTTACTCCTAATTTACATAAAGTTAGGCTTTGCTCAACTTTGTCTCTGACTCCGTCCACTCCAAATTCACAAAAATTGTTTTGAGAGTCAAGTCCAGTATTACGAGTCCAGTATTAACCAGGTTGGAAATTCGGGGCAGTGTTGTTCTTAAGCTCTGCTCTTTGTAAGTGGCTGTATAGCAGAGTGGTTAGGTCACTCACTCTAGATGTGGCGGTTCAAACTCAAACTCAAACTGTTATATCACTCTAGTGCTGCACTCATGTAATGTAATTATGTCATCATGACATCATTACACTTGCATATATAGCAATGGCAATAAAGATGTGATAATTGTGGCATCCTAATGAAATTTGCATAATATAGTTACATATTTCAAATGTTTATTCACCAACTGACAATTGACTTCTGTTGACCCTTTGCTTTAAATACAAAGAAATGTCCTTGTCCCTCGTAATAAATGATGAAATCCAGACGCAGATGCAGATAGTGATCGACTAATAATGCTGGGATGTACCATAAACCAGTACCTGAAACCTCAATGCACAGAAACATAGTTAAAGTTATTGCAGTTTTTTGTGTGAGTTACTTCATATAAACAGTGTTTGCTACTCACCAGTAAAATGGCTGTTCTGTGGAAGATAGGCTCCAGATAAACTAAAATGGGTGTTATCCCTGTCATCTGTTGCAGGAATCTCATAAACACAGAGATCAAGATTGGCTTGTAGTAGAAAGGACTCTTGAGATCTTGCCATTGTAATCCAACCTGGTGGGAAGAGTTTTAGTTCAGATTCATGCAAAAAGGGGTAACTCTCCTGATGCTCTATATCTGCATACAGCAGTATTTGTTTTTGGTCTTGTTCAATCTAAAAAGGCTTGTTCTGAGTCCCTAAACAATGAGACACGTCTGTTTCTGCAATTTCCATCAGAGCACTGCAGCTCGTGTTTACCTGTGAGTTGACGCTGCGCTCAATTTGGTTGAGCTCAGCCATGTAGTCTGAATTAGGCCCCCTGAGCCATTTCAGGGCCCTGCAGGCCTCGTCACGTTTGCCATGGGTGATGAGGTAACGCGGGGAGTTTGGCATGAAGCAGAGGAGGATTAACATAAGCAGAACGGGGACTTCCCCAGCAACTGCCAGCCACCGCCACGGCAAAACCAAGCCTATGGAGTAAGCATGGAAATGATGCATTGCTGTAGTTTGTTCAAGGGACAGCTTCCACAACAGCAACAGTCAATGGTTCAAACAGTCAAAGGTTTAAAGGTTCTGGAACTGAAAAAAGGTTCTGAGACTGAAACTACGATACAAACGTCTACCCAATCCCCTTTTTTTTTAACTGTAGTTGTCCTGTGATCTTGGTGCAGTAGATACTTGAACAAAATTCACCATGTTAATGATTCTAATCAAGAAAGTCATCACTGGAACTTGCGATTTAAACTTTGTATTTGAACAAAACAGGTACAAAATCCTAGAAAACTACAGCACATCAGCAGCTGGGCTTCAGCCTGCACTACTTCAGGTGGGGTCAAACTAGGAAAATCTGCTAAAAGTCTTTTTTTATTACTTTTTGTTAGATTAATAATTTTTCATGTTAGTGTGTTAATAATACATTAACTTTGACACCGCTAGCAGATAGTAGTAGCTAACTGATAACCATACTGGTAACAAACTGCATTTACAGTGCAGAATAATTGTTTATTGTGGTTATTATCAACAATACATCTAATTATTTATTGAACATTGGTTGTGCCTAATAACGCCCCTTAATCACAATAGAATCACTGTAACAAACAGCCTCTTGCGGCTTATTACTTCATTCAGACACTTTGGTAATCTTAACAGTGAAGTTCCTTTGTGAAACTCATCCCTCAACACGTAAATTCTCTTTTCGCACATTGCTAGCCAGCATTACAGAACATTATTTTTCTTTTAGTGTAGCTTTGTATTTACACCAGTAATTTTCCTTGATATCAACCGATGCAGTGAGTATTAGATGGTGCAAAAAAAGCTTTAGCATTCCACAGAAGACTAAAAAAAGTGTGCCTTTTACCAAGAGCATAGAGTGCCAGACTTCCAAAGACAGCCGTGATCTGAGGGCACGATCCCAAAGCACCTCTGACACCTGGATGTGAAATTTCCGACACGTAGACCTGAAACATTCAAACCGTTGATGAATGCTTAAAAAAGACTTTGCAAATAAAAGTGCTAATTAAAGAACAAATATTCTTCAGGCTGGATAGGTCTGCAGTAAAGAACCATCCATTGCAAGGTTCAGTGTGACATGTCTTAGTGCTCAAGTGTACATCAGTTAGGATGTGGTTTCAAAAACAGAAATACCAGAAATGTGTCCACACAGAGCAGTGAACTGGTGTAGTAGATCACATGGACTGTAGTGTCTCGGTCTGGATTTAGCCCCAAGGGTCGTTTTTTGGGACCACACTTAAGTTTTAATTTCACTTAAATGCAGGCATGGTGTATTGTAGTTATTGAGTAGTTATTTCTAGAAAATGCTGACTAATAACTCATTATTATTGCTTTTTATATTCATATGTAATTATTGTTATTATATTTTAAGACTAATAACTAGCAGATAACCCACTTCTATCTGGGTTTTCGTAAACGTTGTCTAGCTACAGACCCATTTCACTGGGTCACCTACATGTGATCATCATTTTCTCCCATAGTGTCACTGTATTAGTGTTAAAGATTGTAGCCTGATAGCCAGTAACTGATCTCATATACAGTACTGTGAGTAAAGAGTCCATCAAAAGATATAAATACAAATACTGTATGTATGTAAGGATTATCTAATCAATCCTTCATTATATCAAATCAAGTGTATTGCTGATGTGATTTTACAACTCCATGAAATGACTGTAGTGAAACCAGAAATCAGTAACCAAACCATCTATCCAATACATTAATAACTTTTTTAAAAAATAAAAAAATGAATATGAAATAAATAATAATATGAAACCTGAAATAAAATATGAAATATGAAATGTAGAAAAATGTGTTCCTGTATTTTATATAAGAAAAAACAGTTACTGCTAGGGTGCGCTGATACTAAGTATTAGTCCGATACTCTGCAAAATCACTGGATTGAATATGCGCAGAGCAAACTAACTACTTTGAATTCAAGTTGTTTAGGACCCTGTTAAAAATGTGTGAGCTGAAGTTGGTTTCTTATTTGCCAGATTGTTTTGTGAAATTTCCATTCCACCTTAATAAGCACTGCAGTTACATTCTGGTGTCTGTACAAGCTGTAGCATTTAAGGTGGAACGGAACATTTAATTAAGAAGCTGGTCAATAGAAAGCCAACCTCAGCTTCTTTTAAACATAAACATTAATCATGTCCGCTGACAGTTCGGTTCCTTGGGAAGGCTATGGAAAGTGCTGACATCACAGCCTGGAACAATTGATTTCTCTGCCTAGTCCACTATTTTCATTGCTGTTACATATTCATTGTTGTAACATATGTATGTAAATTTGGGGAGCATAAATAGTAATGAATCAAGTATTAACAGTATTATCTTTTGTAAATGCAGGATTTAAATTTATTTGAGGTTCATGGTTTTTCAGTTCTGACTAGTTTTCAATACTATTCAACTACGCTCATATAAATACTGTTTCCATTCTATGGCACCTTTAACTGAACTTGCACATTTGATTTTGAATGGTTGATGGAGCTGATCAATCAAACATGCTGCTAAAAGGTTCTGTGTGTGAAAATAAAAGGTTCAAATAAAGAGTATTGCATTGATCAATATTGCATAACTGAGTCATGTTGTGGGCTGTGTATTTCTTCCTTTCGGTTTCACAATCTAAGCATGATGTTATTTCGATGTTTAGGTTAAGCAAAGTGCATCCAGACTAGTGTATTATTAACAGCTTTGTTGTTCAAGAGAGGGAAAAAGATAGTATCGGACTGGCATCAGTATCAGCAGATACTAAAGGTTACAGTATCAGCATCATTATTGGAGATTAATTAATGCCATCTATCCACTCCTACGCACTGCTTAGATAAAGGCTCATGTTATTGGCTGCTTTTGCACAGTACTGCACACCAGCACTTTAACTACATAAGGAAACTAATTAAAGCAATAAGTGCAGTGTTTTAATATGCATTGAATGAGAGGCTCTGCGTGGGACTGATTTAGATTTTTTTTTCCACCCACTCCCACTAAAAAAACGAAAAGAGGCAGCATTTGTCTCATTCAGACCTGCAACATAGATGCTTTGGCCTGCTCCTGCTCACCATATGAGGGTAAAGGACATCTAGTATTTGACATGTGCTGTTCACCAATAAAAGATTGTCTTCTGAAGTAATCAGGACTGCCTAAATGACTGCTGTATGTCAGACTTGACTTAGACCACTGTCCACAGCTGAGACCGAGTGACCATCTAAAGGCTCCACCAGCGCAATAGTGCAGGTTAAGAGGTTGGTTGCTTTGCAACCATTTCAAATGAGTTTATTACTTACATATTACTTACTGATTATTTAGCTGTTTTGCCCTTATAGTAAATATGCACACTAGCTGCTGCATGAGTATTATCATTTTATATGGACTATTTATTAACTGAACTAGCAGGATTTATCTACATGTATATAGTGTGCCGCTTCTGTACACTCGGTATTGGTTAACCACCTGCTTCTCTGCACGGTATCGAAATTTTGTCGCACGCTGCAAGTTGTTGTGGTGGGACCCGCGATTCACCCTGGAATGCAGATCTCTACACTGAATGTACTTGAGTCAATGTGTATTTCAATTCTACATATAGTAAATCAAATATATTATTATATAAAATATATATTGAGTGTTTAACTAGGTGCGGCAGCTAACCTACCGGAATGGAGCTGGCGGTGATACCACCAGCAATGCCGGTGAGAAATCTGCCCAGGAGGAGCATCCAAACATTCTGAGCTGCACCCATCACGAGGTAGCCTACAGTGGAAGGCACTGCAGATATCATGATGCTCATTTTTCGTCCAATTCTGTCATTCATCAGCATTGCGCTCAGACCCCCTGCTGCACCCCCGAGCGTGAAAATAGACTGTTAAATAAAGAGGAAAAACACAGTGAAGAGGAACGAAGAGGAGGAACATCACTGACACACAGCATCACCTCTATTTCTTTCCTTATGGATTAAGCAAAAAAGCTGTTCTTACACCAAACCAGGACTCCTGGTGGATGTCCATGGACAGACGTGGGTCTTCGCTATTATGAAGCTGTGGAATCACCGGTGAGGGATACACCAGAGAAAACCCAAAGTTAAAATTGCCCAACACTGCAGAAAACACTGCGAGGAAGAGCCAGCCATTTCTAGGAGAACACAAATATGAATAAGTATTCAGTTCCTCAGTTCCTCAAACGTGTATACGTAAAGGGGAACTCCACCAGTCCTTCCAACATTTCGCATAATTAAGGGGTTATGATGTCTTCACTCTAGAGAAACTTGCCAAGTAAAATTTGTTCACAGTGGTGGTGATAGGAACCAGACGTCTGAAGAGGTTAATGCCGCTAAAGCTCCCTCACAAAAGCTTATTATAAGAAATATGATAATGCTCGCTGATGCCTGAGACGTTGTTTTGTAATTTTGACATTAGCAAAACTCGGAAGATAAGTGTACATTCATTTTGGATAATGAAACGTCTGTAATTATATATGTCTATGTATGTGTGTGTAAATATTGCAACCCCTCTCTCCTATCACTACCACTGTAAAGAAATCAGACTCTGTAAGTTTCTGTACAAATGAGCCATTTCACATCAAAGCGCTCTGAATGACTTTGTTTACATCTCAGCAATCTAATTATTCAGGAATTTTGAAAATATGGTAGAATTCCCCTTTAAATCCCACAACAAAGGAACATAATGTCTTAGCTATCAAATAGACAAGCACAAAATGAATCAACTGATGTGAAAAATCACTGATTATATCTACAAACATATCTAAGAACAAACCAATACTTTAAAAAGCTACCTTATTTCTCTTGGTGGATTGAGAAGTGGAGTTGTTTCGCTGTTCTCTAACACCATTGCTCCTCACTCACTGACTGACAGCCTCAGACACTGACAAAATGAAACTAGGACCTTTGCAGTATTAGTAGGCTGGACAAGACACAAAGAATTGAGGAAGCTAGCAAATACTAAACCTTTCCGGGAACCACTCTCGCTTCACACAGGCCTGCATTGTAGTTTTGGAAGTTAAGCAATACATGTAATGCAATACCACAAGGCATAATAGCCCTAAGGGTGTCTGTACTCCAAATGAACTTTTACTGTCATTCATTTAATCTTCCGGCTAGTTAAAAAAAAAAAAAAGATACAGGAAGGGTGTGTCAGCGTGCAGACATGGTTGGGGCATACCTGCCTTTTGTATTCAATGTTCAGTGAGTGTCCATGATTCTGTTTCACTTCTCTTTTTAACATGCCCTCACTAACTTGGACTCACCACTCACAAGATTGCTCTCTTAAGTAATAAGATTAGCTCCACTGGAATGGAAAATTGATAAGGATATTGTAGCGTCTGTGTAGAGTAAGACGCAGAAAACATTAAGTGCCTTAAGCAAATGCTGTTTTATTGAACACAGCAACAGGGGAGAACTGCCACTCAGCGCTACTAACACAGCGGGGAAGCAGGCAGGTGTGTTCTAACCATACACTTTTTCAGCACTGGTAGAGACACAGTCCAACCTAACTTCCCCACAGCCTAACACAGCAACCCATCCGGTCACAACTATTTGTAAGGTTGAAGTCTTTCCTGAGTCTGTGTGCGTAATCACCATTCTGGCAACCTCACAAAATCTGAGCCCCTGAAATCCCCAGGGCACCTAGGGGAGCTGCAATGCGCCACAGTAGAGGGTGACTGAGCACTGAGTGCTCCTACCTAGTGTGGTGGCTTGCGCCATGAATTCTTGTGTTACTAGGTCCTAGTTCTGAGCAAAATACCAGAAACTAATAAAATGATTTACCAAAGCTTTTAAATATTAAACTCATATATGTATACACCCACCAGCCACTTAATTAGGTACACTTCCTTGTGTCCACACTCATTGTCCATTTTATCAGATCCACTTACCACATAGGAGCACTCTGTAGTTTTAAAGGCTGTAGTCCATCTGTATTCCATCTTGCTGCATGTATTGTTAGCCACCTTTTACCCTGTGCTTCAATGGTCAGGACCCCCAAAGGACCACCCTTAGTCTTAGCAGCTGCTGGCCTGTTGAATGTGTCTCAGCTGTTGATGTAACGCTGTGTCCCAAACCACACACTTCTACACCTCACCTACTACACTAATGAGTCCAGTTTTAATAGTATTATATGCGTCATTGTTTGCGTACCATTTAAGGTGCTAGTATGATTGGTATGTGATTTGGAACATGGCAATTATAACACAGTGGCTACGTTCACACAGCAGGTAAAAGTGGCCCAGTCTGATTTTCTCACCAAATCTGACCTTCTTGTTAGGTTGTTCATTATGTTATGCTGTGATTAATACAGATTTAGATACTCGGGCTGTGATTAATCCAGGTTAGGCATTCAGGCTGTGATTAATACAGATTTAGATACTCAGGCTATGATTAATACAGATTTAGATACTCAGGCTGGGATTAATCCAGGTTTAAATACTCAGACTGTGATTAATCCAGGTTTAGATTTTCAGACTGGGATTAATCCAGGTTTAGAAATTTAGACTGGGATTAATCCAGGTTTAAATACTCAGGTTGAGATTAATTCAGGTTTAGAAACTCAGACTCTGATTAATCCAGGTTTAGATTCTCAGACTCTGATTAATCCAGGTTTAGATACTCAGGCTGTGATTAATACAGATTTAGATACTCAGACTGTGATTAATCCAGGTTTGGGTAGTCGTGCTGTAATTGCTCCAGGTTTACACAGAAAATACTTAGAAAAGATAGTTTTGTCCCTACCCGTATTCGCTCCTCTGTGATGTGATTCACTAAAGTTCTTCCTGCATTGGGACTCCTAACCAATCCCAATGCAGGAACCGGGACATATCAACCAATCCGAGCGCAGGAGGCGGGACTAGTCCGAATACGGGTGGGAAAACAAATCACGCCTCTTTGACGTTTCCTAGCACTTTCAAAACACAACGTCCTGGAAGATCATTGACGGACGGGCTTAAAAGCCTAAACTACACATTATGGAAAATTATGTGGTAACATTAACTTTTTGACCACTAGATTATCTATTCAATTAACTGTAAAAATAGCATTTATTTTTTGTCTTTTTGATATGATTAGCATATTAACTGCCACCTAAGTATTAGCGCATATATCTGGCTGGTATAAGGGACTAGATAAATGATGGTGGAGAATGGATTATGTTCACTATACATCTGTTTTAGGTCGTAGACACTATGTGCCCTGGATCCTATGGCGTGACCTGGTTTGTAAAAGACAGGGTTTCTGGTTTGGAACATACTTTAAAAAAGGTACATGGAGAACTTCCCTTCAGACGTGATTCGTAGCAAGATAAATGTCCTCTCTAGACCTGTATTGTTCTTTTCTAGGTGGAGTGTTTGGATGAAAGTAGAGCCAACCAAGCTCTACAGGAGGTAGGAACCCACCTAACTGCACACTCCACCAGTGTTCTCATTTCTCTCTGGGTCATTCCTAGCATTCAGTGCCATTCGAGTCCTCGTGAAATAATATGGTATATTTTGTGTAAGAATGGGCTAATGCATTTTCTAAAAACTTGTCTTACAGGATTCACTCCCCTCTACATCACTCTCATAAAAAGAGTGATGTGTTCCCAGGGCTTTTCATGTTTATTCAAGTAATAAAAATCAAATCAATTCTGCATTTTTCAATATTGTTGTATGGCCTTATTCATAATATATACACATTTTCTATATATCTTACATTTTGTAAAAAGTCTTTAAAATACGTTGTGTCCCTGACTTAACTGTCCGCCTTGTCACTCTGCTTTAAAATCACCCTGTTCAAACTGAAATGGCACCAAATAGTAGGAATGACCCCTCAAATGTTGGAGAGAATCGGATTCTATTTACATCTTATTAGCTTCATTGCAGTTTGTTTCTTAAGAACTAATAAAAGTTTTATAATCAGCAACAGTTCAGGAGGTGTTCCATAAGTGCACTTTTAGTCACTAAATTCTTAAATGGAAGACATACTGACATATTACTGAAGTATTCGGTCCAAAATTTAAAATATGAATAATTAGATATGATATTTGGGGGTAACACTTGTAAATATGTGATAACAAAACTAAAACTAACTGCTCTTTAGAACATGTGTCTTAATAAAGTATTTACTGTGCATTATTTATGTGTGTTTTTTCACATAGCCAACCACCAATTACATACTTTATACTTGAAGTTTATAATGAATAACCCTTAATTCATAGTCAGTACATCATTTGGTAATATCTCATGTGGGCTTTACTGACCAAAGAATAAGAAGTTATTTTACCAAATACCAAATTTAATACCAAAAAATTACCAAAATGTGTTCCTTAAAATAAAGTGCAGATTTTGTTTTGCTGTGTCTGTTGGTTGCAATCAGCCTCAACTGTGTACTCAATCTCTAGGCTTTGTGTCTGTTAAATGTGAACCACCCCAACATCGTTAGATACAGAGAGCTATTCATATCTTGGGACACAAAGGTAAGATACTCTGAATTAATATTCATAAAAATTCAAGCTTTCCTTAGTCATTTTCTTTCTTTATTTATTTCTTTTTGAATAAAACCATGTGCTAATTATACCACAGTCTATAGGTTTTAGTCATCTGATGGGAATGTGTCTCATAACAGATGTCATCTGTCATGCTTTCAATGGTGATGGACTGTCCCTGCATTTCAAACCTCAAAAGCGTCATCGCTACTCACAGGGAGCTAAAGGAGAAGTTCAAGAACAAGGTATGGTTTGTATATATCTTAGATAGAAGGAAGTGTTGAGGGACATCATGTGTTTTTGTTATTATGTACTGATTACATTGCTGTATATTGCCACACTTATTATCATGTGGCTATAGTTACTCAAACCATAGGGTTTTTTATCTGTTTAGGGATTTTATCTGTTTAATAAAATCCTGCTTTAAACTTGCATCCAAGAGTTAAAAACACAGGACTACAATCTTATACTCTATAAAATAAAGGTGCTTAAAAGGTTTCTTTGTAGCGTGCCCATTATAAAAGACGTTAAGAGTAACACTGAGGGTTTGTGGCATCAGTTTGTAATGGCTGCGTTTCAGAGAATATGTTGTGGGAGGATAAAGATTTCCTAAAGTCTTTTGGATGCTTTTTGGATTCTTAAAGTTTTTGGATGCCCCACTCATGATTTAATTCTGGTGCCGGGCTGACCACGTCTGAATTACAGAAGACCCTTTAGCAAGTACAGAGCAAAGATTTCCAAATACGTTCGCGCAAAACTTGGTTAAATTTCTAATTGAAAAAATGTTTGACTTATGTCTCTGCAGAAAACACACTTCTTCACATTTTAATGCACAACTACAGTTTATTTGCTGAATTTGGCATATAAAAAATATTAAATATTAAATGTGACCTGTGCAAAGATCATGGCACATTTTATACTGAATGTTTCATCATTTCTTTCATCATTTCTTTCAGCATAGAAATAGATAGATAGAAATTGTGATTAAAATGAGTCGAAAATGCTGTATTAGGTTTGTTCCCTGTAGACTTATTTTCACAAGAAAACATGCATTTTGACTGGGATGTTAGTATGACAGTATGGTAGTAGTATGTGAAGAGACTGTATGATTGGAGAAGACTCTGAGAGTGTGGGGTAGAGTTCTGGTCATCTTTTGATTTAGGCTTCAGGGACAGACTCTTCCTTAATGAACAGAGATATGACTGAAAAATGGGACAGAGGAACAGGCAAGATGCAAAATTAAGGGGCTCCTGGGGGGGTCCTGGACCCTGTAATTAGCCCCATGGGCCCCTGAATGTCTCAAAATCAAAATCCTGGTGATCCTTGAAAATGAATGTATTATGACTTTATGCTGTCATTGTTTAGCTGCTTCACCCATAATCTGTGAACTTCTTGTTCATGTCTATTCTTGACTAACCCAGAAATGCAGCACTAGTCTGCCTCAGGGTGGCGCTGTAGTTAACTCAGTTGGTCCTGCATATATTTTTAAATCTGAAAACATACCCAACAGATTGGATGGAGGGGATTGTTTCTCATTTCTCAAAACAAAGACAAATGGGGAGATTGTGTAAGAGTTCATATGTGGAATACCTGCCAAACTAGAAAAGAGCATTTCCAGAGGAAGGACTGTTAAACCAAACATTTTGTCACCACTGAAGCTAGCATCAGTGCCACTATAGCACGTGAGCAGCCAGCCAACACTGAATAAGAGCCAACATAGGACCCCCTGTATTCTAGGGGATGGGATAAGGAAATTGGAGGGACAAACTTTGTTACAAGACATGGAAGGAAAGATGGAAATTTATAGTGAACTTGATTGGAAGTGCTGGAGCCTATATGAAATATTTGTTTGATAACACATTCATTGGACTTTGAAGGAGCAGAATGGTATATTTCTTTGTCAGGCTAATCCAAGTAAATGTGGTCCCAGTTTCTGCATTTTAGATATGTTTCAGTAATATTCTCATATTAGTGCATCCCTAATACCACTTAAAGATTTTTCCTAGAACTGTACATCCACGCCAGGAACCATTCTGGAGCCTTTATTTTGGAAGGTGTAATTCACACTCAGAAGTGCCTGTCATGTCAAATTAGCACTAACGACTGTGGCAGTTTAGGCTGGTTGACTTCTTTTTCTCTTTCTTTGTCAGCAGCCCATTCTGTACTTACCATGTGGATGCTCTTGCTCGTATAGGTCATACAGATGTTCTTGGGCCAAATGACGGATGCACTGGCCTACCTAGACAACAGAAACATTTTACACAGGTATTTGTACATACCGTGTATTTAAAAAGAAAACATACATACTACAGTTGGCTGAACGTCTTATCCTTCAACTCAGCCACGTTATGAAGAAAGTCCACTTTACAGTTGCACCGTTACAGACTGTAGGCCATCTGTTGCTGCACAGTTTTCCTGCCACCCTGTAGCCCATACATTACTGGTCTATTTCTGACCACAAGACAGGCGTAGCGCTGTTGCTGGGGTGTCCTTGCTAGGTTAAGAGTGGTCCAGGACTTAAAAATATCCACTAACTGACCGCTGATGAAGGACTAAAGGATGGCTACCACAAATTACGACTACAGACTCTTAACTGTAGCCCAGCAAGGTGGAGCTACACAGCAAGTGTTTCCAATAATATGACCAGTGTGTGTGTGCATGTAAGACATTATTGTATTAGTTGCTTTTTATGGTATACCTTTTGGGTGAGATAGATGCACTTTATGTCATTTTTAGAAATCTGAAGCCGTCCAACATTCTCATGACCAATGGCTTAGTCTTTCGCATCTGTGATTTTGGAACGGCAACGATTGCAGGAGATCGAGCAAAACTCCGAATAAGAATCAAAGACAGTAAGTTCTGCCTGTTTTATGAGAATCAGTTTAATATATATATATTTATTATATAGCTGTAAGTTTTTCCCCTTCCTGATTTCTTCTATTTTTACGCATTTGTCATCACACTAAATACAGGGGTTTCAGATATCTGAATATAAGAACATGAGGAAACACTATATACAGTTAGTTTAAATTATCTCTTTATATCACCCTCATTTAACACATATTCCTAAAACTCATATCACCCATGTGGAAAAGGAATTGCCTCCTTTTGCTTTAGAACTGGTTGTGTCAGCTTTGGTAGTAACAACTGCTAAAATTCTTCAGATGTTTGTCTGGGTTCTTTTGTGACGTACTGGATGAGACGTTGCTATTGAAAGAATTTCGGTAGGCTGGTCACTTCTGGGAAGATTTACCACTGTTCCAAGTTTTCTCCATTTTAGGGAGAATGGCTATCAGTGTGGTTTGCTGGAGGCTATCAGTGTGGTTCGCTAACATTTTCCAGACTGATATATTCCAAGAACTTTGTTTCTCGTAGTGTGATGCTTATAGAGGCCTACTGGATTTAGCTGGAAGGGTCTGTCTGTGTAATGTTTAGATTTGACAGGCCTGGTAGTAATCAAGCCTTTGTGTGTTCAATATAATTGGTCCCAGTGATCAACTACATTGAGTAAACTGGTTGATTGAGTACCTAGGGGTCTTTACTTTTTCACACAGAAATGAAATGATCATAAAAAAACTATATTTTATGTTTATTACGGGTGTCTTTGTTTTATATTAGTTTTTGGGTGAAGATTGTAAAAAGTAGAAGAAATCAAGAGGGCAGACATTTCTGCACAGTACAGTGTGAATATGTGAATATGTACATACAGGATTTGAAGAAACATAAAATCAACACTCATCCAAATCATCTATTATTTACAGTGTATTACACAATGATATGAACATCTGTGTAGCTGTGCAGTTGTGCAAAGATGCATGGGACAGAGTGGAGTAATGGGCCCCAGTAAGGGGCGGGGGCGCTTTACAAAGTTCTATTTAAAGTACAGGGTTAATTAGCACCACAGCCTGTGGGAAAGTGTTGCTAGCATGTCCTATAGAACTGTAACAGTGCAATATATCATATACTGGAGAGGTGGGTGCAGTTAAAGTAGCAAGCCATTATCTGCAATGTAGGTCGTTTTGTCCAACTATAGTACCTAATTTTGCTCAGGCTACCACCACTGTACTATAGAGCCAGCGACTGGAAGATGTTTGTTCTTCAGGTACTGTTGAACCCAAAATACCTGAAAATTCCTGTGTAGAATTCATTAATAATAAGCATTGGTCAAACTATAAAACATATAGTTGGTGGATCCAGAGGACATGGTGGTGGGTGGTACTGTATAGCCTACAAAAGCTGTATTATGAATATTCTGAGTGGAGAGTGGAGATTGACCTCAAAGCAGAAAACTGTACAAAAAAATAAGTGTAACTAGCAGATGACATTATATTTTATCATTTTATACATTCTTCTGAATAAAACATTTAAATGTTACCTTTTAAAACTAAAAAATAATGAAATAGCAATTGTTTCTAACATATTATATGGCATCCCCTCTCAAATTAAGCCGTGTCATTAAGTACCTGGGAATTCTTTGGAAAACAGCCTACTGATACAACTGCAGGCTTTTGAGAACACGTCTCATTGCCCTAGAGTTATGGCGCCATCTAATGGACAGAATCACTGTTAGGCCACCACAATTCCCAGCCATTCTTTGTCCAATCTTCAGCCTCCTCTTCTGTTTGTAAGGATGTTGCAACAGATTTGAATCCATTCAGCTAAACAGAAGTGGTTCTTCTTTGAGCTTACTAATACAAGTTGTTGCATTAACATTGTATTCCAATCTAGGCGCGAAGTGCTGGATGGCTCCTGAGAGCATGAAACTGCTGCAGTGGAGTAACAAGTCTGATATTTGGTCCCTCGGCTGTGTCCTCTTGGAGATGCTCATGTGTCACATGCTTGATGTGAGTCTCTTTCTCAATCTCACAATAGTTCTACTGTGAATCAGAATACTTTGTTAGCTACTGAATATAAAGTTTTGTACAAATGTCAGAGACCACTAATCATTCATTTAATTTCTGGTCAAAACAGCCATTACCTATATGTTAATCATTTTCAGGAGATATTTCAGAGGAGATTACATGTTTAAAAAAACATATCCATAATAATGTGGGAAGTCAAACAGAGGTCAGGACAGATTTTCCAAATCTGGAGTTTAAAATTGATTAGATGATTAACAGATGCAGAGAACATGGGACTCCTAATGACTATACAAGACCTGGTATATCACCAAAACTGTTTCCATCAGATAAGCAGTACTTTCATCTTTGAGAGAGAGGAGAATGTCAAGTATTGCTCTTGCTTCAGATATGAAAACATCCACAGATGTTTCTGTCCATCCTTCCACTGTGAGATGACAACTCAACAATGTGGGCCTGAAAGGATGTGTAGGGGTGAAGAACCCTTACTGAACAAAAAGAATCAGTGGACTGACCACCCCAAAGTCCAGACCTTAAGATCACAGGATGCATTTGGGATTGCTTGGATCATGAGTACAGGCAAAAAAATGTAGCCAACTTTCGAGACTGAACTTGGGCGGTATGGAAGAATATTCCTGCAGATTTCTTTTAAAAGACTGGACATGCCACATACTGATAAAATATACTGGGTTTAGTTGTTGAGGCTTCTCTGTAAATTTCCTTTTCTCCTGATGCAGAAACTTAATGGCCGTTTTGACTGGAAATGAGTTTCACTTTTGCACAGTGCTGTATCTTATAATGACTGTTCTTCTGGAATAATTATATGTTGGATAACTCTCAATTATATGTACTTTTAGGAGGAGGCATCTATGTCTCAGCTGTTTCTAATCAGGAAAGATCTCAGTCCCCTGAACCGTATAATATCAAAAGACCTCCACAAACTGCTCACTCGGATGTTCAGCCACAATCCAAAAAAAAGGGCCAGCATCTGGTCAGTGTTGTGAATGCACATGTACATATTTATTCTATTACATTTTATTATTTGTGCATTTATTTATTTTTACTATAATAATGTCATTATTAGTCCTCTATAATAATCCAGGGCAACCTGCAAGACAAATGATACAAAGGACCCCGAGAATTTATTCACAATTGTGTTGTGTGAAAGCAGCCCTACAGTAATTTAAGCTGATTAAATGAATGCAAATGTATCCCGTGACTACAGACAGTAAGTGTAGCTTTTTAAAAGGATTGTTGTGCGTCCGATAGCACACCAGTTCCATTTCACTATTTTAATCACATTCATTTTTACATGTAGCTTGTATTTTCAGTTCAGACACTATATTTGTATATAATACACGTGTGTACACTATGGTGTGTATATGTGGTGCATGTCAGGCCAGTTGTTTGGCAAGGAAACTATGAGTTTGTGGTTCATGCCAATACAGGGCGCTGCTGAAAGAAGCTTTTGTGAAGGAGTGTCTGATTCTCTGTGGCGCTTCACCACATACAATGAAGAAGACTCTTCCTCAGGGGGTCACCGGGCCACCATTCCATGAAGGCTTTGACAGTGTCTTGCGTAAGGAGCCGGTGCATAAGATCTATGCTTGTTAAATTGATGGTTCTGCCAAAAAATCTAATTTACACTGTTTTCTTTTTACCCCAAAGGTAGTTGACGGGACAAATGGGGTAATGTGTAAATGTGTAACTTACACATTAAGTATCACTTTAAGTGTGCCTGTAAGTTTGTGTTACTTGTTAGTTACATCAGCCTCATAGCTTCAGTGCAAAACTAAAGAACAGATACCAAACACATCTTGGCTGATCCTGATATTGGATGATTCCAGTCTTGGTCAACTGTGCTTCCTTAAAGAAACAATTTTGTAAGATGACACAACCAGCCAAATTCATGCTCCAAGCAATAGGGCTCAACATTAATTCATCTTCTACATTTACATTTAAGGCATTTAGCAGACGGTCTTATCCAGAGCGACTTACAACCGTGCTTAGTGTTCCTAAGTGCCCAAACAAGGGCCAGTGCTGATACCTAGAAAGAAGAATACAAAGTTATATACAGCATAACTGCACTAACTAACTAAGTCAGTGTTCATACCTAGAGAGAAGAAAGGCTAATTCCAGTATCAGTGCCAAGACAGAGCATTACAATACATCTATTAGTGATTATTCACTTAAGTACTTTACAAAGAGATGGGTCTTCAGTCTGCGTTTGAATACTGTGAGAGAGTCTGCTGTTCAGACAGCCAGTGGAAGTTCATTCCACCATTTGGGCTCCAGGACAGAGAAGAGTCTGGACGCTTGTCTTCCATGCATTTTGAGGGATGGTGGATCAAGCCAAGCTGTACTTGAAGCTCGAAGGGCTCGACATACAGATCTACTCTTAACCATTGCCATAAGGTCGGGAGGGGCTGGTCCATTATTGCCTTCTAAACCGCTTATCCTTCTGGGTCGGGGTGGGGGTTGCTAGAACCTATCCCAAATGCTCATTGGGCAGAAGGCAGGAAACACCCACTCATACCTAGAGGCAATTTAGCATCTCCAGTTCACCTGACAGCATGTATTTGGACTGTGGAAGGACACCAGACACAGTGTGAGGGACCCAGACACATTGAGATTTAGCCAAGATGTGTTTAGTGTCTGTTCTTTAGTTTTGCACTGGAGCTATGAGGCTGATGTAGCTAACAAGTAATGTAAACCTGTGCCACAGTTTGGCTAAATAACAGTTAAACTCCACAAAGAAAGGATCCTGGACACCCAGCTGGGAATCAATCCCAGACCCTTCTTGCTGTGGCACTATGCTGAGCGGGTTAACGCAATGCCAGAAAAACTGTGCAGGCTCTCCTTCTCCTTTTTCAGTTCTTACCAGTCTAGAAGAAACATTATGAGTTTGTAATCCCTACATCCCCTTACTCTTTTCAAATGTACTTAATGGGAGAAATAAGGGAATGTGTAAATTAGATTATTTTAGCAAAATCAAGTGTTGTTTATTCTTTGTTGAAGTTTTGATTTAGTGTTTATTCTATGTAATACTCATTGTAGCGGTTTATTTTTTTGTTTGTTTGTTCTGTTTTATAGAATTCATGATGACCTATACAGATATAGAGGCTGTTCAACTTTCTGTCCTGTCATATCTACTGAAGGAGGAGAAAAATGGTACTAACTGTGTGTGTTTATGTGTTATGGGTGGATGGAAATGCAGCTGAAGTTGTTAAATTCGTGTTAAAATGGTGCTTGTGTAATAGCCTTGGAGAAGGTCAGTGACGTGGTGGAAGCTGTGAGTTCTGCTATGATGAGCCATGCTGACTCAGCTTGCATACAGCTGAAATCATGCCAGGTCCTTCAGCAGCTTCTAACTGCAGGTCGGTCCTTAGAAGAATCTGAATATTATTGTGTACTATCCTTAAAGCCTTAATGTACTAAAGAGATCTAACTCGCCTGTTACTTTAGAACAGCATATTGGCGTAGAGACCTTCAGCTTATGTGGAGAAGATGTCATTGCCTATGTTCTGAAGGCTGTGCAGAATCACACTGAGCATGCAGATCTTCTGGCTAATGCGTTTGAAGTGCTTTTCCTCATCTCAAAGAATGGTATGGATCTGAGCTTTTGTTCTGTATTCATCTACTCTAGTACTCAAGTATGGTTCCTGTTCTGTTTTCTCATGTACATAGACTATACCATGAACATACCATATACCATGAACTTAACTACAGTTAAGTCAATTAAGTTCCCTTTCTTCCTTATAAAAATCTCCTAAAGTTTTCTAAAGCAGAGTATTAAAATTAATGTGCTTGACTATTTTTAGGAAAGGCATGTGAATTGATTGTGAGATTAGGCTGTGTACAGGAAGTACTGAAAACCCTGAGAGCCTACCCACAGAAGAAGGATACTGTCATCCCCTCCTGTAAATTACTCCGGACTACACTTATGGTTAAAACCAAAATACCAAAATTAGGGCTCCCCTGATCATATTTGTTAATAGCTGATGCTGATTTCTTTATCGGTACACTGGCTAATTGTGAGTTCTCTTGAACTACTCATGTAGAAATCACCAGTAATCCTAGTCATGTGCATATGTGGCTATTAAGACATCTGCTATGACAACCGTCAATCGGCATAATGCTGAAAATTTGCTGTTTAGGGGATGCTAGCATTACAAATGTTATCATGTAAAGCTGAACTCAATGATCTCTCAAGGTTGTGGTGCTCCTGAATCAATGGCTGGTGTAGTCGAGACATTGTGCAGTGTGGGAGAGAAGCACCTGTCAGATGCAGTTGTGACAGAGTGCTTGTGTTCTGCTCTACAGTCCCTGATCATACATGGTAAGACACTGCAGTTTACTAATGAAACCCCAAGACACTCAAACATTCCTTTTTTCTACCTATTATAACAAATGGGGCAGATTTCATATACCAAAAACACAATACAGTGCTCAAACAACCTCCTGTGGTGTTTTTTTTTAAAGATTCAATATAAGAACTATTAATAGACATATAGATATAGACATATAGCTTAAAATAGCACTTACTTTTGCTTTCACTTGCAGCATTTACTTTTGCTTTCACTTACAGCATTTACTTTCACTTACGTTTGGCTTTCATCAATGTTATAGGTCTGTATGAGGAGAAGGACACTGAAAATGCTACACTCTTCTTGATGAATGTGATCAGAGTCCACCCTCACCATGCTGGGATAGTGAATCATGTGTTTATCGCTATGACCAAGCTGGTCAAAATATCAGGTAAGAATGTGAGTCTTTGCATTCACCAAGCAGCACTGGCAAATGTACAGTTCAAGACACAAGACACTTCCTGTTATGGGTTCTGCAGTTAAGATAAGTTTTAATAAAAAGGAACCAGTAATTCTACACATATATATATATATATATATATATATATATATATATATATATATATATACATGTGTGTGTG
>CM067484.1:17001951-17054170 GCA_034552555.1 Semaprochilodus insignis | reverse complement strand
TGTGTGTGTGTGTGTTTATTTATTTTACTGTTTTACTTGTTGCACAGCACTAAGCTCAATTAAACTGGACTATTTTTTTCTCTCTTTGTAATAAGATACACATATGGTTGTAAAACTGATATCCACAAAATACTACAAAATATGGTCCTATTGCCCTCCACATCCCCATTTAAAAGGCCTTACATATGAACTACTAAATATGCAGTCCAATAAAGGTGAACTAGCACAGCCAAAGTCATCCTCAGATGGATGTTTTGTGCTCATATGTCTACAGAGCTATGGTTAACATTGATGGGTTTGAGAGCATCACTTAGCAAAAATGCACATGGTATAGACTCAAGTACATACTCAAGGCTTTCTCCCCATGTGTCCATATCAGAGATCGCTGCTCTCAGACTTCTCGCTGAGAGGGAGAGTGGTGTTTCTTCCATCATGGCAGCACGAGGGCACCATCCTGATAACCCAGAGGTGACAAAGAACCTCTGCCACCTTCTGAATCAGCTGGTCCAGCATGGTGAGTGTGAATGCACTCTTAAAAATTACTTCGCTAAATGTTTCTTGTTTTGGACATGTTTCAAGTTTCAAGTCAAAATTGTCATTTGCACAGCATGTCAGGACATTTATGCATTGAAATGCTTGTGGTGAGGCTCAGGTTAATAGGTTAATACTCTCTCTCTCTCTCGTTCTCTCTCTCTCTCTCTATATATATATATAAATATATATAATAAAGTGTCAGAGTGCAGTGATACTGTTGAAAGGGTCACAGCTTGTTCAGGAACCTGATAGGCAGATCGTACTACTTTGCTGGTGTGGAGTGACGCAGCACCACTCGTAGCACCACTCTCACAGGCTGCTGACCTCTTCTCTGTAGGCAGTCTCGTCTCTACCTGTGATGAGACCTAGGGTGGTGGTGCAAACTTGAAGATGATGTTGGATGTATGTCTGGCTACACAGTCATGTGTAAATAGGGAATACAGGAGAGGGCTGAGAACACATCCTTGAGGAGCCCCTGTGCTCAGAGTCAGCGTGAGCACCACCGGGGGTCTACCCGTCAGAAAGTCCAGAATCCACTTGCACAGATGAGAGTTCAGATCCCAGGTCTGTGAGCTCGGGGATTAGTTTAGCAGGGATGATTGTGTTGAATGGTGAACTGTAATCTATGAACAGCATTTACACATATGTGTTCGTTCTGTCCACGTGTGTGAGGGCAGTATGTACTGTAGTGCATTGGCATTGTCTGTAGATCTGTTGGAGCGTCCAGGCACATGCTGTAAGCACCCGACTGTAGACGCTGTCAGGACCAGGTGCTTTTCATGGGTTACTGCCTTGAAGGATCTGACCACCTCAGACACAGAAATGCTTAGAGCGCAGGTCTCCTGATCTACTGGGAGTTTTGAAGCAGGGGATGTGTTGTTTGCCTCAAAACGAGCATAATGTGCAAATAGCTCATCTGCAAGTGAGGAGGACATCCCCATATCACAGATCCCATCACCTTTGTAGTCAGTGATAGTACGCAGTCCATTCCACATGCACCTGAGATCAGACCCAAGGTAGTTAGACTCCACTCTGTCGTTATAGTTACTTTTGGCCAGCCTGATGGCACCTTCTAATGGTTCTTATATGACATCTATGTGATTACGCAGAGCTGTTGGTGTAGCTGTATTACAACAGTGTTGATACCTAGTAAATACAGTACTTTGCTCTTTCACCTGCTTTATACATAGTATAAACACATTTTTGTGTACCTTGTACTAGACCTGTCACAATTATTACATAATCACCTGATTATGCAATTATTTTAAGTAGAACTTCACTGTTATTTTAAAATTCCATCACAATTAAATGGTTATGAGGTTTGATGTGTATTGCTCTGTTCTGGAGAAACTTGTCTGAATTGAAATATGTAAAAATCCATTTAAAAGGGTGTTCCACTAAGCTCACTGCTGTTAGCAAATAGAATCATCTACACCATGTACATCTCTTACGCTAAGGCAAATTCAAGTCAATATTAGAAACTTACAGGAAGTTATAACTTCTGAGTGGTGCTCTAACACCTTCAGAGAGCAGTAGTGAGTAATTTGATGAGTTAATCTGATGTCTGTTAATGACACCTTTTTGAGAGCAGCAGTAAGTAATGTTTGTTTATTTGATGTTTGTTAATAACACCTTTAGAGGGTGGCAGGGAGCAATGTTTGTTTATTTGATGTTTATTAACAATAGATTTAGAAGACAGTGTGTAATATTTGTTTATTATTTGACTTTTGTCATTGACTTCGTTAGAGATCAGCAGCGAGTAATGTATGTGTATGTATGTATGTGTGTATGTGCGGGAACACTTGTTTATTTGAACTGATTTTTGGTATCTGTTAGGGATCGACAGCTAGAAAAATATCATATTTGTACTTTAATAGTTGCAAACAATAAACAAGAAATACTTCAATTGTTAATCAT
The DNA here is from genome assembly GCA_034552555.1 of Semaprochilodus insignis. NCBI lineage: Eukaryota > Metazoa > Chordata > Actinopteri > Characiformes > Prochilodontidae > Semaprochilodus > Semaprochilodus insignis. Next base: position 17,051,719 of record CM067484.1, on the reverse strand, counting down.
AACTATTTGTACGGCAATTAATAATGGGCTGCACTTTCATGATTGTGATTGGCATACATTGTACTAGAGTAAAACATAAAATTAAACCATCTAAAATGCCTCAGATATGACCCTTGATGATTTCTTGCCAACCGATTTGTTTTTATCTGTTGCCATTGTTATGTTTGTCGTACATCTCAGACACTCTGGTTCCTGAATTGCTTGCTGAAAATGTCCAAGAGGAACTGGAGCAGATGGTGAAACAATTTTTGTCCAATACGGTTAGTAAAGAAGTTATTCTTGAATGCTGTATGCTTCATGTTATTTTGACAACTCTTGGATGTGACTTGACTATAAGTAGCTGTTCTTTTCCTCTTAGGAGATTGCCCTGTTGGCACAGGAGACCTTGTCAAAAGTGATGAGCCTTAACGATGCAGAGCCGACAGTGAAAAGAGAAAACATGAATACATAAAGTCCACTCAAAATTCATGTATCGACATAATGCTGTTGTAGTAGCACAGCATAAGCCTTTATGTTTAACGATCTTATGTGACAGATAATAGGATAACACATTCTTAAATTCTTATTAAAATTGAACATGCAATGTTAACATCACTTAAAGTAATAAAGTTACATTGACATGAACCACTGCCTTTCTGGTGAAATTCTCTACCAGTTACACCCATTTCCCATTTGAAAACTGAAGTTCGAAATCGAAGTTGGTGGCATTCAAGATGGTGGCATTCAAAAGCTTGTTTCTAAAATTGGATCACTGTCTGACAAACCATTTTCATTGTATATGGGTGTTTCCTTACTTTTGTCATCAAATCTGAACTCAAATTGACTATTGAGAAATTACGTCTGCTGCATCCTATAAAACCTTACTAACAAATAAAAGCCACAACATGCATAAACTCCTGTAGCTTCATATTTGCTTATTTTGTCTGAATTCTCATCAGGGTATTGTTTTCAGGACTCTAAGTTGAATGTTCTTGCTCACAGTCACAGCATTATAGGTAGTCTAGATGCATGTTAACTCTGTACTTTCTTCATGAACCAGTGAGTGCTGGTAGGTAATGTAGGTAATGTTTTAGTATAAAAGGTTACTGAAGTGACAGACTTCTCAACTTACCCATGCTCCAGTGACTAATGTGACACCTGCATTTTGATCTATGGGAAACAGGAAATTATGGCCATATGTGTACACTCAGTGATGTTAATGTTTGTGCATTAGTGTGGTATGTAAGGAAAACCAGAAAATCAGCTGTGGGCAACTGAGGATCTTAATGCAGAACAAAATCAGACATCAGACAGTGCATACATAGAGAGTGATATCATAGTAGGATCTCAGTACAGTAACCCCTCAGTACAAAGACAAATGACCATTTAAGAGCTCAGTGTTGTACAAATTATCTGCACTGACCCACAGGCACTGCAAATCAATAAACAATTTTCGGATTGAGCACTTTTATCTTGTAATAAAACATTTATATTCTGAAGGGAGTCGTCTCTTCTAGTCCCCATCCACAGGGCACAAGAGGTCATTGAATGGATGAATGATGAATATGAAAATTATGTCAATCATATGCTATGGCCAGTGCAGTCACCAGACCTCAACCCAGTTGAACACATATAGGAACCTTAGGACAAACATCTTGTGGTAATGTTACATGGTTACTCTTGTAACCACGTGTAACTCTTTTTCATGGCTTAAAAATGCTTTATGTCAAAACTTTCATTGCAAAACGATGTCAAAGTAGCTTTTAGAGCTATTATATACTTTTAATTGCTGTTTCAGCTCTGTGGTGAACAATCCTGAAGTTTTTTTTATTAGAGCATCACCTCACTTTATATGACTTTATGTATTCCATCTTTGTTTATAATTGAATTATGCAGAAAATTCACAACAAATGGTGGAATAATGTATATGTACTATTGTCCCAAAAGTATTGTGTTGTTAGACCGGAAAACATAGTGCGTACAGGCAAATGGACTTTATTGAATAGACAGTTCAAAAGCAATGGGACAATACGGGAGGACAGTGTGGGTGGAAAAACCTTCACAGACACAATTGAACTAAGACCCGATACTTTAGTAGTAGCTACAGTAGTAGTAACTACAACACAACTCCTATTTTTTTTTTTTTTTTTTTTTTTTTTTTTTTTTTTTTTTTTTTTTTTCATGCATCCTAAGTGCTGCATGTGTGGACCCTATTGTATTTTGACCCTTTGACTATCTAATTCACCAAATTCACCAAGATCACTTATTTTGTTTGTTGCTAAATGTGAGTATTGGTGGTAGTGGTCATTTGCCAGGAGCTTCCTTTCATTGGCTACCTGTTCCCAAAATGATCTAACTGTGAGCAGCACTTTCAACATGACCAACAACAGGTTACAATACACCGTTCAGCATGTGCTACTTCTCATGTTGGACTAATCTAACTCGATCCTACAGTGACTCACTGTCACCTCTTGAGGTACAAAGTGATATTGCAAGACAGGAGTGGCCAGGGCTTACAGGTTAGCATGCTAACTTCAGTAGATACACTATATTGCCAAAAGTATTCACTCACCCATCCACATTGAATTCAGGTGTTCCAATCACTTCCATGGCCACGGGTGTATAAAACCAAGCACCTAGGCATGCAGACTGCTTCTACAGACATTAGTAAAAGAATGGGTCGCTCTCAGGAGCTCAGTGAATACCAGTTTGATACCGTGATAGGATGCCACCTGTGCAAGTCCAGTCGTGAAATTTCCTCGCTACGAAATATTCCACAGTCAATTGTCTGACCTCAACCTGATAGAACACCTTTGAGATGAATTAGAGCGAAGACTGCGAGACAGGCCTTTTGGTCCAACATCAGTGTCTGAACTCACGAATGTGCTTCTGGAAGAATGGAAAAAAATGATCATAAACACATTCCTAAACCTTGTGGAAAGCCTTCCAAGAAGAGTTCCCAGAAGCTGTTATAGCTGCAAAGGGTGGGTCGACATCATATTAAACCATATGGATTAAGAAATGGGATGTCACTACATTCATACAAACAAATACTTTTGGCAATATAGTGTATCTGCAAAACAATAGATGAATGTCTTTGATGCATCATGAAAACTGTTATTACCTCACATTTTGTTGATAATTGTTGGTTAATTTTGGAATGTTTAACACTGAAAATACATATTGGTCCTTTAATAACTCACTTCCATAGTATCTCAAGTCTTTAGAAAATACATTAGAAGATACTAAGTCAGTAATTTGAGAAAGTCAGTTATTATCTAAAGACAGAAGTAATTATTAGAAACATTGCAGAGATTGGAGTTTAAATGTGACCACCCATGGTAAGGAAAGGTTCAATTATACATAATTATACAAATGAAAATAAGCCAATATTTCAAAATACTGTGCCAATGTTTTGATGTACTGCTAACTGAAATGAAGGAGGCTACATAAACCGACTATAAAGTGTCTTAATACACTGACCAAGAGACAACACATTTCATCAGTAATATCTAATATTGACATTAAAATTATAACTTTATTTTGAATTAAAGTGGATCTCCACTGATTTCTAAAAATACTANACATAAACCGACTATAAAGTGTCTTAATACACTGACCAAGAGACAACACATTTCATCAGTAATATCTAATATTGACATTAAAATTATAACTTTATTTTGAATTAAAGTGGATCTCCACTGATTTCTAAAAATACTACATAATTAAATTTTAAATTGTTTACATCATGACTGAAAATGTCTCAGACAGAATTATTATAGAATTTTGAAATTGTTTGTAGTGTAAGTTCTAAACTAATTCAAAAATTATATAAACTAAATTAGACTTTTCCCTCTTCCTCTGCTCTCAAAAAAGCACGAGAAGCCAATTTAAACTTAATGTACTAAAGCGAAACTGAAATCTGCTTTTTAATTCCTAGACGTTCCTGAGCAAATTATCAAGACAGTCAAAAGCAAAAGTCTAACATGATGTAACATGGTTTATGTAAATAACGTGGTACATGTGGCCTACAGTACGAGGCTTCTTGAAAACACCCTGCAGAATATCAGACATAGTTATTATTTACTTTTTAATCTGGCATACTTTTCATACGATTTAACATTTATTTGATATGAACTCTTAAATGTAACTGTTCAGACATTAATCTAAATAGTACACATTTAGTTACTGATTTTTCAGCCGACATGTCCAGTACTGGAATCAGAATCAAGCTTTATTCGCCAACACATACAAGGAGTTTGTTTTTGGTTACAGTAGCTCACACACAGAGCCTGACAACATTTCACACAGTACAAAACACACATTCCAAACACACACACACACACACACACCTTAAATACCTGTAAGTTGTGTGGAGCTGTATTTGTACATTAAAGTGCTGCAGGCAGTATGTAGAGGCAGAATAACTAAGGCATATAACAGTGGAGTACAGAAAAAGCACAAGTCTGAGACATTAAGTACAGAGGATGGAGTGCTGTGTGAAACTATTACCAAGACAAATAAGACATGCAGTACAGGAAGAGCAAGAAGTGAGAAAAGTGTTCTGAATATGAATTGTATGTGTTTTTGTAGTTTAAGATAAATAAGACGAGTGTGGATAATAATGTGTGTTGTAGTGTTTAACTGTTCATGAGTGTGATGGCATGTGGGAAGAAGCTTCTGTTTGGCTCAGCCTGAGGGAGGACGCTGGAAAAGGTGATGACCAGGGTGTGATGGATCAGTGAGGATCTTCGCTGCAAGCTTCCTGGTTCTGGAAGTGTGCAGATCTAACAGTGTGGGAAGTTTAACACCAATGGTCTTCTCTGCAGACCTGATGATACGCTGCAGCCTGTGAGTATGATGTTTGGTGGCTGAGCTGCCCCACACTATTCTGGATGTGGCGATAGTTTAGTTTAGGTGAACGTATGATCTGCCATTATTGAACACTGAATTGAATTTTCTTAATTGATGTTTATTTAATATATTAATAATATAGAGCAATGTATGCATTTAATATAAGTCTTCGGATGTACTTTTGCTCAACATTTATCACTGTTGAAAATCACGAACTTCAAAGTATCGGAATATTAGCCTTGGCATTATTTGATATCGGATCGAATGGAAAGTCGCGCGGCTACACAGCGACCACCAGCGACGCCGGAACGAAACAGCAGGCAGCATAAGGCCGAGCACAAAATGGAGGCGCGTCCGTTTAACTTTCTGTTTCTTTTTCGATTCTCGAAGCTTCAGAAGAACCAAAGGGGATACTGCTGAACAGGAAGCGGTTAAGCGTGCAGCTCTGGTGCCCGTTTCCAACCCACGAGGAGAACATACGAGATTCAGTCACACATTCAGTGTTTAATAACATTGAGACGGCGGAGAATCCCCGTTTCTGTACTGCGCCCAGGCTGTGTTTAGCCGTTAGCTTAGCTTAGCCGTGGAAAACGCTCTTCCTGGTTTGCTGGTTGCACAACCACCATATCCTCAGACAGACGAACCAGTTTTTTCACTACTGTGGAGCTACAGATATAAGAGTTTTTCAGCTAGAGAAGACAATGTCTGCTTTTGGATGAACCATATAACGCTTCGGTCTTGGTTTTGTTGCCTGGAAGTCAAAGTTCAGTAGACATTTCGGTGAAGAACAATGTAACGAAACGAAGATCTCGATGATCTGATAATCAGGAGGAAAGCTAACGCCAATGCCTCGCCTTCATGGAGCATGACGCTACACTAGCAAGAGAAGGTGACTGACTTCTTTTCATTCCCCGTGAAACTACTTCGTTGGTTTTAAGTCCAGGTATGCCTGTTGTGACTGTTCACAGAGGCCTGAAATGTCGAAACCACTAAGACACGTTTAGCAGTGTAAATACAGTTCAGTGCATTTTAAACGAACAACTAGCTAACTAGCGTGATTGAACTTGTCCTGGCTGCTAGCTGTGTGCGTGTGTCTGTGTGCTTTGTTGCAGCTGCCAGGAAACAGGTAGCCAGAATACAGATACGTTTTAGTTAAATTAGTTGGTTTTGACGATAGTTAGTTGAAGTGACTGGGTAAAGGTGCATATGGAAACATGTACACGACCAGCAATGACTTCAAAACCTTCTCCTTGTATCTACACTCTTTATTCATTTTATCAGCTCCACTTACCATATAGGAGCACTTGTGGTTCTACAGTAACAGACTGTATACTCAGGAACCCCACAGGTAGGGCTGAACGATGTGAGAAAAGAATCTAATTGCGATATTTCTGAGAAATGTAAACTTCAGTTTAAATAGTAATTATCATATCCATGAATGCATTTGTTTTTTGTTTTTTGGCCAAGAAAACCAGTATATGGCTAGAGTATGTAGTGTGCCAGACTGCCAGTAAGTGGTTGTGATGTCACAAAGTATAGAGGTTTGGTTGCATCTACAGGCAGTTTGCAAGCTCTGTGTTATTACATTTAACTTACCCTCCTAAAGCATAAGATGTTTTTCCTAATGTAGGCTATAATTAAAAAAAAATCACAGCTCTTGCGGTTATGCTCTCATAAATTGCGATTTCGATATCAAAACTAAATATCTATCATACCTACCCAAAAGACCGCCACAGAGCAGGTATTATGTGGGTGATGGATCATTCTCAGGATTGCAGTGACACTGACGTGGTGGTGGTGTGTTAGTGTGTGTTGTGCTGGTGTGAGTGGATCAGACACAGCAGTGCTGCTGGAGTGTTTAAGGACCTCAGTGTCACTGCTGGACAGAGAATAGTCCACCAACCAAAACCATCCAGCCGACAGTGTCCTGTGGGCTGTGAAGTATGCAGAGAAACAGATGGACTACAGTCTGTAATTGTAGATCTAAAAAGTGCACCTGTAGAGCTGATAAAATGGACAAGGTGAGTGTAGAAACACGGAGGTAGTTGTTAGTTGGTAATGGTGTATATATTCAAACATGTGTTTAGGTACTGCATTGAGCGGTAGCTACAGTGCTGAGGTTTGATTGAAGTTTAACAGTGCCGGATTCAGAATCTTTATTTCGCAAAGCATGTTACAGACACAAGGAATTTGTTGATAAGTCACACATGTATGTAACTAAGAAAATAGAGTAAAACACAATAAATAGCATAAAGAATAAGGATAATAACAAGCTGGAAAGGAGCTAAGGAGGTATGTGATTACTTGTGCATATATGGATATCTATACATGCAGTTCTGAGTAGACATGTAAAAACTCATAGATACAGAATATTACAGAATGATTAAAAATTTAACATCTGTACAGCTGTGCAAATATGCATTATTTACTGTAACATGAGAGTTACTGTAGTTACAGTAAAGTTGGCTCAGTTTAAAATTTTGCAAGGTGTCCACTGTGGTTAATGAGCTACAGCTCTCGGGGGGAGGTGCTGGCATATCTGGTTGTGCTGGTTTAGATGGCCCTGAGTCTAGTCCAGGAAGAGAGGGGTCACCTGTAATTTTGCTAGAACGCTTCAACACTCTGCTGTTGTAGATGTCGCTTGCAGATTACATCCATTGAGCCACTCTGCTGTCCTGGATGTAGGACATGCAGAACGTGTTTTAGGCTGAAAGCTTTGTGTTTCTTTCTAAAGCGTCTAAAGTCATGTCGTTGCGTAGGGCTGAAAGATTAATTGTTTTTACATTAAATCGCAATTTGAAAGGCTGCAGTTTTCAAATTGAAAGAGAGTTTTTGATAGGTGGAATTGATACGTCTTGTAAGTTAGAACAGGAGAATAAAAGCCCAGCTTTTCTGCATATACTGTCAAAACGATGAATATGATGATTATACAGTGACCTTTATTTACATTTCATACACTGCCCCGCACTAAATCCATTACTAATTCTGCACTCTTTGTAACGACACATACTGTCGGTTCTTTACATGTTGATGAATTTCAGTGTAGGACAATTGCAATAAAATATTGCCAACCTCTACTGTAGAATTATTTCACTGGAATTATTGTAAGCTTATTTTGTAGGGTTATTTTTCCAGGATTAACACATTTATAACCACAATTCTGGGTAGTAAAGTCTGCTATTTTTGAAGATTTATTGATATTGAATATCATTGAAATCTTGACCGACTGGACTGACCTGATAATGTTAGCAGATAGGCCTAATGTTCCCACAACAAAAGTTGTAATAATGATTTATAGAAAACCTTTTAATGTAATGTTCACAGAACGCTTAGGGATGTTTATTGTTTCATCTTCTTGGTTAAACAGTAACTACACAAACGTTTTATCTGCGTCATTTAGAGGCTGTTTGGAGGATCCTGTCAGGTCCACAGATTATGTTGCATGATGTTTTTAGAAAATGTTATCCTGCCTTTAGGAACATTTTGGAAACAAAGAAGTTTTCTTGCTGATAACTTTAAATAGAACATGTGCATAATTTTCTTAGATCATTTTTAAATTGAAGCACATTCCTATATGTTTGTATAAAGGAGTATCTAGAAGTAGACTGTCATCCTCAAACAACCTGCCACCCAGCATGAAGTACAGAGCTGACAGCATCACTTTACACAATGTGAGTGTAAAGGCTGGATTCAGTACAGGATTGGATTGAATTGAGCATTTTCTGCTGATATCGGCTCACTACCGATAAATTTTGCTGATCTGGGCTTCTTTTAAGCATCTCTGTCTTTAACATAAGCAAGTTAATACACTTATCATTTCTGTACTATAAAATAATTGATTTCACCAAATGTATACAAACTGACGTTTTAACTTCTTTAAGGATTCTGAACCTAATAGGCCTCAAAGGGTCCCTCAGTAGCATTTAGGAGAACCTCTGAAGTGATCATTACTCAAGTAGCTATCAGTTGTATGAAGTATCATTCATTTCTTCCATTGATTTCTTTATGTGTTTGTAAAGTCAATGAGTATTAATCATTAATAAAAAAAATGCCTAGACCTCATATTTAGCTTATTGTATATGTTTCTATACATTCTGTGTTGTAATCCTTTAATCCTTTTCTGTACAGTTTGCCAAAAAGCAGCTCCAAATTCTCACTTGACAAAATTCTGTTTGTGTTTTCAGCTAAATTGTGGGGGCATAAGCACTGTAATCATGTTTAGGACCTTAAATGAAAAGGTTAATTTTGAAATTACTTACCTCAGTTACTGAAATTACAATGCTTTTGTTTTAGGCCTTTGACAATATTCATTCAGGTATTTATATATATTGAATACATAACAATACTAAAAACCTCCTAATAAAATGTACAATAAATAAATAAATAACAAATAATTTCTGTTTTACTGAAAGAGACAAGGTGTATTTAGAAATAAATGTGTTTTCTTTCCTTACAGTATTTTAAAATTAATGTTTTTAAGCTTTCAGCCTTTCAGTTATGGATTTAGAACCTAATTTAATGGAATGGGACACCTATTTTACATATGTAAAATAATGGGATATGTAGCCATGTCTGGAAGTTGATACTTGGCTGAATTGTGTGTAAAAACATGAGGAAGTGATCAGAAACACAGTGAAAACATTACAAAGATGTCCATAAGAAATGTGCCAATTGTCATAAAATTCCTATTGTTGTTTGTGTTCTAGGTCTTCTTGAGCCTGTGCTTCCAGGCTCAGTAACCTTTGACAACAGTATTTTAGCACCACTTCAGAACAACTATTTGTATGAGGAGTCCAAGGAGTGTTTTACCTATAGCTCAGCATACTTGATAAACAATGCAGCTCTACAAGGAAGGGTAAGTAGAATTTTATTCCTTTTACTTGGTGCTCTTTGGTTGCACAGTTTTAATGGTCTTGCTCAACTCTTAATCTCTGTCTTTTGTTTTCTCACATTTTCCACAGTATTCTGCTTTCCGTGCAGAGAAAAAGGAAAAAGGCTGCTCTGAAGAGGAACTGAAAGAGTCTTTTGGCTTCTTGTTATTTGATGATGAATCCACGGTATATACATGATACACTGAACACCGCTGTCTGTAAATATGTGGAAATAGTGATTTGCTTCCTGACAACCTGTTCACCTTCATTTAAAGGCAAATAAACTTGCGGATACAGGCCTAATGGTTGGGCAAGGGACGTGCACCACACTTGGAGATTCCTCAAAGGGTAATAATTACCACAGCTGCGTTAGCTGTTCCTTTATCTGTCTATAATGTTTTTTATTGATGCTTTCCATTAAAGGACTTATTCTGCAAGAAAATGATTTAACAGTTTTCTGCATACCCTAGATGTGGTCAGACATGTCTTATCAGAGTTCAAATATTGCTTCTTTACTTTAGAACTGGAGCGACAGGGCTAACATTGCTAACAAACACTAAAACTCAGTAGTCACCCATATAGCCCAAATTGTTTCTGCTCAGACTGCATCCTGGTCTTTATTAACATGGCACAGACTTATTAGCATTGTTTAGGACACAGATTGATTTGCTAAGTTTGAACAAAACTATGGGCAGACACCAGGGTTTTATATTTACAAAAAAATTCAGTATAGTCATTTGTGAAAATGACCACCATAAATACAGAGGAATCTTATCTCAGATAAGTCCTGCTTAGGAATACCAGCCCAAACCTCCTGATCAGGGGCGCATATGACCACATAATGTTTACATAACGATAAAGAGTCTTGATGTATTGTTTGTTTACAAGTCATGTTAGCGGTTTATATGGTCTAAACGTTTGCAACAACCTTTTCATTTAAATGGACTTGCAGTACCATTTATGTCTGACATTGCGTCAAGAGACAGATGCAGCAAGTGTGACCATCTTCCAATACTCACTATAATAATCACTGGAGACATGTTTGAGACATGGAAATGGCAGGTGTGAACGACTGCATGTCTTGCTGTCCACTAATGACCAGATCTCTCGAGACAAGAGGATAATACCAAGTGTGAATAGGACCCAAGTCATACTGTGCTCTAAGCACAAGTCTTTACAACCTTAATGAAGACCTGGATGCCGCTTAAGCTGGTTGAGTTAGCCTTATAACTCAAGTTCTGAACTAAGAGGTGAAATTTGAACTCTAGATTTGTTGTGACTGATCGACTGCGTCTTTGGGTAGGTGGACTCCTTTTAAGCCCCATAATTCCATGTATCATGGAATATAACCTTCAGCATCTTTCTCACATCAGACAAAGCTGTCTTTCTCTATTGTGAAACTGAAACCCCCCCTACAGTTGGAGTTCGGGGCCTACTTGCCAGTCTTGATTTCAGTTTCTGTATCAGTGCTGTTATATAACAACAAAGCAAACCTATTGAATACATATAAGTCCTGGTATATATAAGCATATGTAATAAATTTGTGACATTTCTGAAAATATATAAGAGCTTTAGAATTCTCTCAGCTCAGTCCATAGCTTAGTCAATGTAAACAATAACACAAGAAAAGAATAGTATTCTTGCTCTTACCGTGCAGTGTGTCCTGCCTGGCAGTCTTCTGGTTTTGAAAGTGAAAGTCTCAGTGCACAGCTTTATTTGCTACCGTATGTAAGAGAAACTTAAGAAATAGAAACAGAAAGTGTTAAGTAGCAAGTTCAAAGTACTTATAGAAAATTGAAACAAGCGTGCTTGCCTTGCAGGCTGATAACTGAACTATACACTAACCAAAACCATCCAGATAGCTATAGAGCTGTGTGGCATTACCTGTGCAGTCACTTTGTAATTTTGTGAATTTTATGATGGTTTTCAGTTAATTGTGTCTGAAAAACCTTCATCATGCCCCATGGTAATTACAATCATATAATATAAATAAAAAAAGAGATTAAAAATATATTAAATGAAGTATTTTATAAATAAAATACTTCAAAGTCTCTTAAAAGTATATTTTATACTTTGTGAACCAATTCCCATGTAAATATACAGAGTATAGAAAGGTTTTGCTATAGATACATTTAAAATAAGTGTTGATGCAGTCTTAAAATAGCCCTACATGGTTTAATTCCCTTCTCTAATATATCTAGCCCATATCATCCAGATCATATTTTCTGGTCCTTAAAGGGATAAGGGTTGGACACCATTGTTCAGGTTTACTTGTCAGTGGGTAATGCCATTTGTTTTCTGTAAACAGCACTCAAAGCACCTTTGTTCTGTGAAGGGTTAAAGGCTGTTAGTTATTAGTCAGAGCAAAGTTCAGAGGTGGGTTTGGTTCCCTTTTTTGTGTTTCTGCTTTTTCTCCCTCTTTGGAACATGTTCTACAGGAGTATTCTGCATGATAGTGGTGTCCAGATGAAGCCTGATGTCTTTTTTCCTAATTTGTCGTTATTAATTGATAAATTAATAATAATAACCAGTGTGTGAAGCTGATCAAAATTGCAAAATTTAGTTAGTAGACTTTTAAACGAGGGAACTAATTTAAGAAATGTTTATGTAACAATAAGTGACAATGCTTAAGATAATGCTGAGAATGAATCGTACAATCAAAGGTTAGAGTACTGAACTGTGAACTGGACTACTTCATACTGTGTCCTACACTCCTGGTGACCTATTGTGTTGCTTCACCTGCATTCATGTTGAAGAACTGGTTTTTCCTGAATTTTATGGCAGTTTGGTTTAGAAGACGGCATGCTGGAGCTTGAATGACAAAACACTTTACTGTTATTTGGAGATGGTTAAATATGTAGTTATATAGTGTTAGTTTATGTGTAGAATTGAAGAAAGTTTAGCTATATGAATCTGATTCATTTTCCAGAAAATAAACAAAAAAAAACTTTCTGCCAAAAACCGATGTGGGTAGCAGTAACTAGGGCTGCTTGTACAACCACGTAGTATTAAATAATATGTAGAAATACAGTGCCCCACCATTAGCAACTCATTTATTAGTGTGTATGTAGTATGTATAGTGTATGATGTAGTTTATAAATATGAAACAAGATAACCTTGTTATGAAAATGTTTTATTAATTAGTAAACACCTTTTTATTTCTGTTCATTTGGTTCATGCTATCTACTGATTACATTTGGAATCTGTTTCTGAACCAGGTGTGTATGTGTCAAAGTACTCTGATTGCCTTGACCTGAAGCGCTGGTATGATGGCAAGACCGGCTACATTGCCCTCTTGAAGTTGACAAAGGTAAAAAACAAATGTCAGCAGATGAGTGAGTGTTGGAGAAAGATTAGTATAATTATGTCTTTTTCCCCTGAAAGTTGTCCCAGATGAAAATGTTATATTGCACTTTATTAGGGTCGGGTCAAAGAGGTGACGGAAAACTATACCCAGAATTTCACACGTCCGACCTCTGGCTTTGACTGTCATGTGTCTGAACAGCTTGGAGCAGTGTGTGCCACCACCAGCTCCTTCCTGGCTTTTGAGCGAACTCAGGTGACGTTCACCTCATTCTTTGTGCATGTCAGCTCTGCCTCAGCAACCTTTACCTGTCCAGTGAAGTATGAAATCCTGTCATTTGGTTTACACATTTACATTGTGCCTTCTGAAAGCAGAGTATTCTACCTGCTGGTTTCTACTCTGATCATTCCTGCTAGAAAACCGTTAAAAGAATGTATGCTTGACTAGGTTAATGTATATTTTTACAGTATTATATGTATGAGCTGCTGGACAGAGGAAGGAAGGCTGAGCGATGCCCAAGACACTTGTGTCCATTCGCTATTGTGGCTTTCTCCTATGGGAAGAATACCATCTCATTAGAGATGAAAGAAAAAAGGTCAGTACTATCAATTCAGCTCTCACTTTAAGACAGTGACTGAATAGAATGTAGGTAATTGGCTACTTTAGCTATAACCATGTCTTTAAGTATAAAACACCCTTAAGCTATGCTTAATATTAAACAGTAACATTTCTTTCTTTCTGTAATCATTTTTGTTGTGGCATCCATTCAGAAAATGTTGTACATTTCAAATTGGATAAACTCGAACTTGTTCACATGTTGTTTAGCATTGTTATTAGTATGTGGTGTGTAGATAATGTATGTTACCTGGATTTAAGTAGTAGATTGTGAAATTATTGAATGATCATCCAGCCTAAATTTGTTTGTTTGGTAAGTAACAAATATTAATGATCTGTATTATAAGCTGCATGCTTTTCCATAATACATAATTAGGGCTAGGTGATAGTATCACATAATTCATATATATTTGCAACATAGTAAAGAAGATACAAAATTAGATAAGAGTGTGAATGTTGCTGTGATTTTACAGCACCTCGTTACACGCATTTTAATTTTATCCACTTTTTGGTTTTTAAAGACCATGCCTGCCATGCAAATAAAAAGTGAAGGCAAGTTATTAGATCGCCCCCCCTGTGTGTTCAAAACAGGTTAACAACGAATTGGAAATGATATATGGATGTGAAATGTCTGTTTCATGAAAGTTCCAGTTTAAACTAATTTTTAATCCATTATTAAAATGGATTTCAAGGTGAAATGAATGGCAGTTGAAATTGTTGGGAACATAACCAGCAGATGGCATAAGTCTGATTATTTTAAGTCTCAGTAGTAATACGCAAAATTCAGGAGATAACGCAACACATAAAATGGTCGAACATCACCACCAGTGCCCTGTACATGGGTAAGCAGGGTTCCATTCCCTGTTCAGGTGGGAATACAGACAAGACTTTTACTGAGGTATTTGCTTACCGTGTTAAGCTGCTCATGATAAGTGTGTCTAATATAAATGTAGAAGTAGTGAGAGAGACATTGGAGGGGATATATGCGATTCATTTGTTGTGTATTTAGTTTATTTTCATGTTATTTATCTATTTATGTACAAACAGAGAGACAGTGTTTATTAATCAACAGAAAAAATACTGTAAATGAGCCAGAATTAGCACTATAGGGTAATTTTCATCTGTCGTATCTTAAATCATTTTAATATAATTTTAGGTTGCCAGTTTATCACAAATAACATATTAAAAGCATAAAGAGAGATCATTAGGTGGCATGTTTTAATGTTGCTGTGTTTGATTGTTAATTATCCAGATCTTTAGCTGACCAATAAAAGACGGTATTGGATTCTCTAATGTGGCCTGGTAGTGTTTTTTTAGATGCTGCTACAGAAAATACTGACTGACTAAAAGCACTTCTAATAGGAATGATGAAGTCTCCTTTTATAATGCCTCTGGTAACCTGAGTGCCTGTTCTTTGCCTGATACAAAGAGGGGCGATACTGTGTAATATCTTACTCAGCCACAACTTGATATCATTATTTCTGGCTCTGAAAAGTGCATGGGAATTTTGGAAAAAAAAAACATACCAGCAGTTTTTGTTACATTTAGCTTGAAACATATATGATCCTATCCATTTAAAATTTCAAAATTTAGACAGTTAAGCGATTGGTTTGCTCTTTAACTAATTTGCTGTTGACTACATAGCGTTAATTCTGTAGTGTCCTAAGTGGAGAACAACCAGGAAACAACAGATGTAGTTCGTACCATTGAGAGTACAAACATCAATTCAGCGTGGCCAACACATTATACAGTGTACATTTTCTGCAGCAACAGGTAATTTTAATAATTATTTCGATTTCTCTGGATTTCATTGCAATTAGCATTTTGAATCTGTTACATTTACTGCCAAGTTTCATTGCATGTAATAAAGGCTCTTTAGTCAACACTATAGGTTTTCTGTTTTAAAAAAAAAGATGCTTTTATCCATTTTGGAAAATCCATATGAATATTTTAATATATGTTGTTCAGTGCTGTAAAATGTCAAGATATGCATATGACCCAGCTCTGCATGATAAATACACATGCCAGTGATAAATAATGCTGTCTCTTCTCTCTTTCTTTCTTTTTCAGTCAAGAAAAAAAAACATGTAAGCATGACCTTAATATTATGTCTACATATATGTATATATTTTACTGAATTCTCATTGCACTTAGCTAAGTTATATACAGCTCTGGAAATAAATAAGAGACCTCTCCAAATCAGCATCTCCACATGTACAGCAGGTTCTTAGTGAGGAACAGAAGGTTCGGTTCTAGCTTTACTGGCAGATACAGTGAGCGCCTGGTTCATAAGAACAAGGTCAAGCAGCAAACACACAGGACAACACAGCTACAGACTGGCAGAGGGCGAAAACCACTCTCTACTGACGGTGATGAGCGCCCCCTCATTCGAATGTCACTTAACCACTGTAAGATGACCTCAAGTGACCTACAAAAAGACTGGCGAGCGATGCCTGGGGTGAAATGCACAGCAAGCATAGTTCAAAAAACAGGCTTCTGGAGGCGTCATTAGTCGTTTTCTAACTAAACAGATCTAAAATACAATATTTTATCTGGAATGTTTCCAGTAGTGTATAGAATAAAACAAAACTGCTCATTTTGGTCAAACACAAACCCATGAACTGTAAAACTAGAGAAACTGATCATTTTGAGGTGGTCTTTTAAATTTTTCCAGAGCTGTATAATTGTGTAAATCAGTACGCTTTTCTAGTGGATTATAGCATTTGAACATGTTTTATCACAACAAGTACTATACAAGACAGTTACTGAATCTGTTGTGCATGGTCTTTCAACTACTTATTTATTGTTCCAGCTTGACATAATTTAATAAAACCCTTTAATTTAAGCATTTCATTACCAACCCTGGAGTGGCCAACTCAAGATTGAGTCTCTTGTCTATGATGTTGGGTTGAAGTCTGTCCATGGAGCCATGTTCCCTGCAAATCTGTGCGTAATCTATATCAACAAATGTTTTAGTGCATTACACAAGATGTTTACTGTGAAAATACAGTACTGACTTGTGTTCAATTTTTCTCCAGCCCAAAGACAATCAAAGTGGATCATGCTATTGGAGTCTCCGAGCTAAGGAAGACGTTGCCTCAAGCAGTTTTTGAAACATCTGTTGTTGGTGAAGGTGTGTGGAAATTAATTTTAATCCTTTGTAGCTTTCATGGTTCCTTAGAGAACATATTAATCAATGGAATTTTGACAAGTTACACCAAATGTTTGAGCTAGCATGCTAGCTCTGCTGTAAATTTTTATCTCTTGTCATATTTTAATATGATTGTGTTTCCTTCCTTCTAGTCTCTCTAGATGGCAGGAGTTTTAGCATGTATGATGTAGTATCCTTTGAAACTCAAAATGATGTATCTATTCTAACCCACGAGCTGAAAGAGAAAGACATGGTAAGTGCAGGGGAGGAGCTAGTTTTTGTAGCAGGGGATTATGGGGCCGGGAGAAATAAGTTAAAGTAATTTTCACATTTTCTTCACATACAGGCACTTGTTATATGTTTAGATGATGGTGGATTCCTTATACTCCTACACTCATCACATTTCTTCTCCTATGAAGGTAATTGGTCCAAATCCAGTTTGCATGGTAATTGAATTTGTTTTGGAGCGCTTTACCCTGAACAGTAAAATGTTTGGAATATTTTTGTAGGTGCAGGGACTGACAAAGCCTCCACTCTTCAAGGAATGTTTATTTTCCCAGACTCCAGATCTGTGCCAAGAGGTGAGAAAGCTTTATTAATACCATTTTGTGGCAGTTTTTGTAAGTCTCTCAAATGGTTTCATTTATTATTATTGGTTTTCTTTTTGTGTAGAGACCAAGAGTGGACATATCAAGCCTAACGTTTCACCAGAGGTTCTTCAGGTTCTCCCAGCACTGAATTATGCTGAATCAGAAATGGAGAAGTGTCCTTCAAATCACCAGGGGGAGCCTCTTGGTACAATGGAGAAGCATCTGCAGAACTTTGCCACCCTTATTTTACCAGGTCTATCAAGCAGTCCTGTTAGGGAAGCTAGTATGTTTCCTGATCAGTATGATGTACCTGACGGCTTCCCACTGGTTGCACCAAAATGGACACAAGAGGCTGGGGCACGCTTAAAGACTTACTTGGAAAATCCAAGTGGCTTTCGAATTCCAGTGGCAAGGGCATTAGAGCTGCTGGCTGCTGGAAAACAGCAGCGAAGTGATGATGATCATGACGATGACGTCTATTATTATATCTCATCACCTGAGCAGGCCCCTCAAACACCCGCTGACACGTCTTTGGAAAGAGATGTGACTGATGAAGCTGATCCTGTAAGTGTCAGTAACAGTGTCTCTGAAGAAGTGAAAACCACTGACGAACCGCAAACCGAAAAGCAGGACAATGTGGCTGCTGATCTGTCCCCTTCTGCTTTGCCAGAGGAAGGTGGTACACCTGGTACAGTGGTGGCGGCAACTCTTGACAATCTCTGCAACAGAACAGATCCCTCACCCAAGTCAGGTGACCTGCCAGAACATTGTAATAATGCTGTTACAGAGAGTGAAAAAACATCTCAGAGTGCTTCAAATAACGACGAATGCAGTGGAGGTCCAGAGGAGCTCACAAAAGAAACTCATGTTGAAGCCACCGGTGCATCATTAACAGAAAGCGGAAACGACCTTTCAGCCGAGGCGGCTAAGGCCAGTCCGCACTGTGAGGTAGAGGCTGAGGGTGATGTTTCTGAGAAAGTAGACTGCAGGTCTGATGACCTCCAAAAAGATGGGAGTATTTTACCCGTTGAGGACATGGAGGTTCCAAAGGAAACTGGTTTTACAACACCCACTACATCAGAGAACCAATCTGAAGCATTAGTTGAAGACTGTAAGAAAATTCAGCCACAAGAAAACAGTGAGATTCTCCCTCAGACAAAACCTAATTTGAAACGCTTGTCAAAACGTCGTGGAAAGAGGAAAAAGAAGGGTTTAAAACGCAACGTTAATAAAGTTGATGAAACAGCAACTTCTGTTGAAAGCACTTCTTTACCCTCTTGTTCACCTGTAGATTCTACACCTGAACAAAGTGGTAATAGTGAGATGGTGTGTTCCTCACCCAGTGATCTGCCCAAAAAAGACTGGCGTTCCCTTCCAAGACGCAAGAGGTTATGGAATGCTGATCTCAGTGTGAAGCGGGTGTTAAGGTCAAATGTTAAGGGTAGTGAAACCGAATCTTTAGTGGAGGACAGTCCACCCGTTGCAGAGTTGAGTCCTACTGGAAAGATGATGACCAGCACACCAAAAAGAAAGATGGAAGGCTTTAGTATGAGGGAACGGTACGGCCTTAAGACAATAATCACAGAATGTGGCAGGGTCTTTGTCCCCCATGGATCGGAAGTTGCCACAGGAGACATAACGTCACCAAAAGACAGTCAAGACTCTTCCTTGGTAACCACTACCAGTCCTGTAAATGAGAAACCAGCAGATACACCTATTACTCCTCCCCCAACACAAATGGAAAAAGGAAGTGAACATACGCCTCTAACACATATACAAAACATTCCCATGAATACTCCAGGTACAGCACCGTCTCCCCAGCAAATATCTGAGCAATCATCAGACTCTGATCCCAAAAAAGGCAAACCAAAAGACAGTGTGTACAAGGCAATATCCATAAGTAAGCTAAAAACAGTGCTCAAAAGAGCAAAGAGGATTAGAGACAATGTCAAATCAGACAATGCAGAGCCTGAACTGAAAAAAGGCAAATCAAACACTGATGTGGACTCGATGCAGGACAATGGCAGTTTGAGTCCTCATAATGATACAAAAGACAAAAACAGCAATGCATTACAGAATAATCCTGCACTGGGTGGTAGCAAGGAGCCAAGCAAAAGTACATCTTTTAAAGAAACCCTTGTATCATGGAAGGAACTCAAGACCTCATCACCCCCAGAGAAGCTGATGCCAAATGAAAACGGTATGAGTATAGTATTTTTTTTTCTTGCTTTAATGTGCGCACATGGGATGGAAAGATTTTAAACATCTTCACGTAACAAAGTATTTTTTGATATCAGGTAATGAAATATATGAATGATTTTGTAAAAGAAAGACATTCAGTACATGATATCATAATAAGGGCTTTCCATTTTGTGTGAACACATTCAATGCTCTGAGTAATCTGTAAAGTGAAAATTTAATCATGATGTGAATATTTAATTTGTGTCCAGTGTGTTTTGTCTGCTTTTGTTTTGCTTCTGTCCTGCTAACCCTACTAAAAATCATTTTTGTAACCCACTGTAATGAGATTTACAATTAATTACATATATTTTGAATAATTAACAATAACCAGTAATTAATCAGATTTACTTTTAATAGTGTCTTTAACGTCTGCATTTTCAGTAGGGAAGCACAATACTATCACAGCTTCTTCTCTTGCTTCTGTCACCTCTGTTGTGTTTATGTATGTGCATGTATGACAAATTCTGCTTTGTTTTCATGCCCATTCTTTCTTTCTGCTTTTTCATGCTCTGTGTCTCTGTGTTTTGTTCTTTTTTTCACAGGATGCATCACATTTGACACCTCTGCTCCTAATGAAATAGTTAAACAGGCTGACCAACAGCTCGTATCTGCACTTACTGAGGATAGGGTAGGAAAAAAGATTAGCTCTGGAGGCAAAAGCAGTAAAGAGGTGCTGGCCACAGGTGTATCTCTGCCTTCAGACGCTCTTAATCTCCTGGCTGACTTGGCCCTCAGTGCAAATAGTGAGAAAATGCTGGCTCTCCCAGCAAAATCCAGACAAGAAACCCAAGATGGAGTCAAGACTAGTAACTCATCAAAGTCAGTTCTTCATGCTCTGTTACGAAGCTCCTCTGCCAGTTTAAAATTACCCCCCAAGTCCCCCTTTCCAGAGGGTCTTGTAGTGCCTGGGGATTTGATGTTGGAAATATCAAAAGAGCATTCTTACTCACAGCCAACCTCTCTACTGTCAGGTTTATCAGGAGCATGCCCCCAAGCTCCCCCTCCTGCTGGATGTGTTGAGTCTCTACTGTCCTTGAATCCTAAGCTTCAGCTGAAGTTGCCCGATCACACTAGTGGCACAGCCTGTCAAGATAAAGGAGGCAAAAATGGATGGCGACACTCTTTAGATGGGCCACTTTCGTCTGCTCTGAAGGCCAAAGTGCAGAGGTCTAAATTTCTCTCCCACAGGCAGATCCTGGAAAAAGAAGGCTTGATTCAAGTGGGAAGAGATTGGAAAGAAAACTATGACTTTAGATTTGACAGCAGGTTCACAAATGACCGGCTAGAGAAAAGTGTGACACGAGCACTACATGGGTATGTGAATTATATTATTGCACTACTCTCTTTCCCTTTCTTTTTTCTTTTTGCTTTACCCTTTTTAATGATTTATCTTTTAACATGCTTTTGCTTGAGATTGGGCGAAGGAGTATGTAAAAATGTTACATAATGTGTAATTTTGCAACACTATCAATGACAGTATGAGGCAGGTAGTGTTCTCCTGGCATCCTCCAAACCCAGGATCATCCATCAAAATTCACCACTGCAGAGAACACATTTCCAGCAAGAGCGTGCATTGTGATCTTCAGCCATGAAAATCCATGAAGCAACGGGCAAACAGTTTATACAGGGCAGAGGCACTACACATTTCAGTACTCTGTAGCTGTGAGCTTCCAGGCGAAAGTGTTGTTTTTCTTAGATGTATTATCTCCACAATAACACAAACACTAGGGGTGACTGGGGCAGCTCTAGCAGGGCAGAAATTTCATGAACTACTTTGATGACAGAGAGATGTCTTATGGCAGTGCCATGATGAAAGTCACTTAAGTTTTCAGTGCTACTTGTTTTAAGAGGTTGTGTGATGGTATGCTTGAGTTTATGCATGTATGCAGTGGTTTGGCTGAACCCACTAATTTGTCCATACACAATCAGCCATGTAGTGCATGTGGAGGTAAAAGCTGTAGGTACCCGAAGATATTGCTGAACTGCGGTGTTATTATTAATTTTACATATGTTACTTTGAAATGGATTTCCACGTATTACAAGTAAATTAAGGTGGAATTAGGTCTTGTCCTATATGAATGGCATTAGATTTAGGTTATTAGACTTCTGTGTAGTTGATTTTAGACTTCCATAGTTGTTTGTTTTTTATATAATAGTCGCATCTTGGCAAATTACATTTTGCGGTGCATATTAAACTAGAAAACTAAAAACTAGTCTCTTGTATTCACTTGTAAGTGAAAATGTATTATATAAAGTATGCTAACTGCACGTTTCTGTCTTTTCTTAATTTTCACAGCAAATGGGATTTCAATATTGAAGACACCTATGAACAGGTCCATCTCATCTTCCATATGTGGATAGGTCTGTTTTACAGCAAACCCACATCTAGGTTCTTTCACTTTGATCACAACTGTCCCCCTCTGGAAAGAAAAGAACCCCCAAAAGTTCCAGATGTTGTCAGTCTTGTTCAGGCTACTCCGCCAGTGTCTGATGCTGGCTTGAGTTCCAAGGAGGACAAAACAAGTCCCTTGCATCCTGTACCAGATATATTGGACCTTTCGGTCAAAGCATCTGGGCCTTCAGATCACTGCATTGTTTTGCAAGGAAGCAGTGGGGTGAGTCCCACTCCTGACACAGGATCAAGAGTGGAACAGACAGCAAACTGTAAAGAGCTATCTGATGGGGCTGATTCATCTCATTCTTCCAAGCTTCCATCAAAATCAAGTGTTAAGGTAAGCACTCCTAGGAGGGTTTTTTTGTCAGCATATACTAATCACAAAATATCAGTATGAACCACACTTTCTTGAATAGTATTTTGCAGTATAGGGTTTTTTTCATGGCAGGAGCAAATAATTTGGGAATCTAATTACCAGAAAAGAACGTTCTGACAAAGCTAAAATGACTACGTACAAAAATCTGTCATAATAAGATACAATTATGTACAGGTTTGCCAAATAAACCTTAGCCTGTACTTAATAATACTTGATAATAACAATCTTGATATTGCTTTTTACTGGGTCAGTCTGTGTTTAGTGTTCAGTGAGTTTATTTTCACAATTATTACTGTAGCACACACTTTACATGTCTTCTTATAATAGTCTAGGCTTATTGGAAATGTTTTGAACATTTTCCCCAAAGCAAAAGAGGCTCTAAATGTGTGCATATGTGGGTATACTAGGGCTGGCCTGAATAATTCAAATACTTGATTATTCGCTCTTTACATTGGTATTCACTTCTCTGTTTAGGTTTTGCTGGCTTCCTCTTTTTTCAAGCCACAAGTTTCATCTGACATTCACAGTTTGACAACTTTAAATAGAGTGGTTAATGTTAATATTTTGAAAGTGATAAAAGCTAATACATTGTTGCAAATTAAGTTGAAATCTTCAAAAATTAAAGCTGGGCATCCATATCACCTCACAACAAATTGCACCACTTTCTAAATGCCCTGTAAGTATGTTGATGATTAACCAATTAACTGTTCCTCGACGATTAACCAATTAACTGTTACTCGACAAATACATAGATGTTCGACCGGTGCTTTTGGTCATTTCATTTCCGATAAATATATATATATATATATATATATATATATATATATATACAGTATATATGCTGACTAGCTAATGGTCAGACTATGAGTTAGCCAGCCTATAAGTTAACTTGGGCTACTTTGGTATGGACATGGGATAGCAATATGCAAATTCATTATGAAGTGGTGTTACCTCAGGGGACGGCTTGGGAATGCCCACACCAACTAAGTTAGTGAGGTGTGGTGTTGTGAGCGAGGCCAGTGTGCTCATAGCAATGCGATGTGAATTATTGAAGTTCGAACAAGACATAATAGTGGGTGCCAGATGGATGGGACTTTACATTTCTGAAGTTGTGCAGGCATTTAACATTCTTTGATCTCCTGTGTCATGTGTACCAGGCATATGTCATAGAAAGCATTACCACCTACTGTGGACAGCACAATGGCCACCCACGGGTGCTTAATGATCATGACCGATAATTGTTAGTGCAAACAGACGCCGACTCTGACAGGAATCGCATCCGTATTCAATGCAGAAAGCTCCACACAGCTATCCCACAGGTCAGAGCAGCATTATTTGGCTTCCATGGGATAGAAGACCCATCAGAGTGGCTCTGTTAACACCACGATAGCACCTATCACCTGGGCTGTGCCACCGTGCCCAAGTTGTCCAGAATTGGCTCGAGGATCATTCTGGAGAGTTTGATGATTGGTGTGGCCTGCATGTTCGCCCAACATGAACCCAGTTGAGGCATTCCACTATCATGCCTCGTTTGAACTCCAGTACTTCACATTAGCTTGCCATGAGCACACTCCCAAGCCGTTCCCTGAGGTATCACCACATACTACTGTCTCATGACTTTGGGTATGTCAGTGTATGTGGTGAGTGTAATTAAGAAGACTGTGTTGTTACTGTTGTGTCTGTTATGTTAGGCTGTGTATATTCATTTAAAATACCTGAAGTCCTTCTTTAATATAAAACATGGTACAGTGTTTAATGTTTTTATGTCTTGTCTCTGTAAATTTATTTTTGTTGGTTAACAGTTAATCAGAACCAATAATAGGCAGTTATCAGTCTAAAGAATTTGCACCCCTAGTGCCCATCAATAAAAAGTTAGCGCTTAAAATTATTGCCTGATAAGAAAGATTTACAATAAGAGGCTGGTATACCATCATCCCAAATAGCGAAGTGTTATACACATTATACAGCTGATGTGTAACTGTTACGCATGCATAAGTCTTTGAGGATGTTGAAAATCTTTGGCGATTCTATTGAGTGAACACATCAGCAGTCCCATTGCCTTGTAACTCTTGTAATCTGAGCTTGGTATTGAATCCATTAGAACAGACTGTACAAGGGCAGTCATCTTCTCATTCAGACAAGCCTGTATCTCCTAAAAACTAATTCTTTTTTCACTCCAGTCCCACTGTATTTCAGGTATGACTGAATAAATGTAGGTTTCACGATAAAATGGATAAAACCAAAAAATGCTTTCTGGGTCAGCTGTAATTTATATATAATTTCTTTGTGTTTTTTTGTGTATGTTTGTTTGTGGGGAAAACCAACTATTAATACTGTGTCGCTAAAAAGAAACCTGAATCCTCTCGTACAGTATTCTGAGTAGATTCATAGACCCAGTCTTTTTTTTATCTATTGCAGGATTACAGATCCACTGGGGACCTCTTGGAAGAAAGTTCTGCTCCTGATGATGATTGCAGTGACATGGACAGTGATACAGTCACTGAAAGCTCGTACACAAAAGTCTTGGAGGACAACAGTGCATACAGTCATTTGTGTGTACAGGCATCAAATATGCACATAGGTGATTTGAAGAGCTTGAAAATGCAGAAGAATGTACTTGTTTGCAAGGACCAGGGGATGCCGGAGGCATTGAGGATCAAAGGTCCTGTGAAAGTGGCCTCTAGTACAGTCACAAGCTTTGATCCACAAGCTGTTGCTGTATTCCACAAGGTTGTAAGGCCTATTAGGCCTGTGATTCTCTCAAAGGCGCATGACCAAGCTTCTGAAAGAAAAATCTTACTCAATTCACTAAGCCTTAAGGACAAAACTGGAGATGGAGCACCTGGATCAAGGCGCAGTGAGAGTTTGTCCAAAGATAAGGATGAAACAGCACTACCTGGGAAAAATATGCACTCTGGCACCAACAGTGATGAAAGTGCATTTAAAACCGTGGAAGGAAGCTATACTTCCACAACTGTTTGTGATGAAAATGAAAGCGTAGAAATGGAAGTAAATTCTGTGCTTGCTAACAGAGATGACACATCAGTGAGCACTGAAAAAGTGAATGATGGTAATAAGAAAAATGTTAAAGAGGATGTGAAGGCAAAGAAGGATGTCAAGCTTATGGGAGCTGACAAACCTACACATGATAGCAGAAATGATGCAACTGAGAGAATACATACTGATGAAACAAATGAAAACGTTGGACCTGTGGTTGAGGTCATTGATGAAACGCCTGATATTGAAGATGACATGTCTAAGCATGACATGAAAAATGAGACACCTCATGGTGTTCGTGATATGAATGATGAAAAGATCAAAAACGATGGAGTTAAGCCTGTGCATGGTGGCACACCAGTAGATGTGCAAGGTGGAAATGATAATGCGAAGGATGGGGTTAAACCTAGACGTGATATCGGAGATGGTACACCTGTAAATGAACAGGATGTGAAAGATAAAACAAAGGAGGAGGAAGCCAGACCTAGTACATCTGTGAGTGTGCTTGATGATAAGAAGGAAGGAGTAGAGGTTCCTGAAGTGATTAATGCAGGTGACATCAAAGAGCATGTGTCGCAGAAGTCTGAGATAAGTACGTCTGAAGAAATAACAAGAGAAAGTAATGAAAGTGAAAAAAGGGAACAGCTCATGTGTGACAATACCAACAGTAAAATAGACTCAGAGCAAAAAATTGTTGAGGAGTCTCATGTGTCTGCTGGAAAAGAATTTGCAGATGGCATAGATATGAAAATATGTGATGAGAAGGATTCAGAAGATGAGACTCATGGAAAGATGAATGACATGAATGCCTCTGGTGAGGATTCTGGTGTGAAAGACGTGGTAAAGCCGCATGATGTTGAAATAAGAACTGAGACAATGATGGTAAGCTGTGATGGAGAGGACATCTGTGATGGTGCTCAACCAGAGATGGCACCTGATTCATCTGCAGATTGTGTAACCTTGACTACACAGCAGGTCATGAAGTTGAAAGAAGGCAACGGTTCACCTGCTGTTGGTGATACTTGCTTTCCAACAGAGAATAACAGTGAAAGCACAATTCCCCCACCTGTGGTTCAGAATGAGACTCCTGAGACCAATCAGGTTGAACCCAGAAGGGCTTGCAGTGACGTTTCCCCCAGCACTGCAGTCATTAACTCAGAACCTTGTGGCATAACTGTATCTAATCTGCAGGAATCAACCAAAGCAGCTGCTGATGTAGCAATTTTAGATGCAACACTAACAAAGGAGGTGAATTCAAGCAAAGACAGTGAATCACAGGAATGTTTAGCCTCCACAGATTACAAAATGTCTGTTGATAAATCCTCTGAGGTACGCCATGATTCTGACAGTCAGGATATGTCTCCACCAGCCCTGCAAATAGATACGGAGCATGAACCCAACAGCAGAAGTTGCACCCCTACTCAGGATGAACTGCCATACGGTCATGTTGAGGCTTGTGAGGATTTACAAGACAATCACAGTTTTGAAAGAGAGCCCCAACCAGTAAACAGGAGCCCCAGCATTAAAGGGTCTACACCTGACAGGTGCAAACCTACCAGTTCTGATATGCACATTGGTAACTCTCCAGGTCACAGAGCACAATCCTTCCCTCAGGATACTTCTTGGTCTGCTGGGAAGTATGACGGTACAGTAAAAGTGACTGTTGAAAGCGACTCGTCATTGATCAGTGAACATATGCCCAAACACAACTTGCTTCATTTTGACCATGAAGACATTACCCCACCAAGACGCCTTTATTCTAAAGGTCAGCTTCAAAAGGACCAATGTGGTAGTTTGTCTGAGCAGTATGAAGACCCATCATCAACACTGCTTTCACCATGGATGCGTGTATCTAGCTACAAAAGGGATGAACCTAATACACTCAGGGAACCTTATGCATGTGATGAGGAAGCAGAGGGCCCTCCTATTCACTTCAGAAACAATACATCTATTCACAGAGAACTTGCACAAATGCCAAGTGAGGCCACAGAGAGTGACTCAGACAGCCCTGGCTGGGGACGCCAGTTTCACTATGCAGATTCCGTATCTACTGTGGATGATTCAAATGAAAGAGTTTTTCCTTTAAAACATCAAGCGGCTTTAAGTTTATCTGAATCAAATGATCCAGACAGTATTCATTACAGTAGAAAGAAACTCAAGAGAAACTTCTATCAAGATAAATGGAATCAAGAAGACTTTGAAAGAACTAGAGAGTACAGCATAAAGAAGACCTTTTCTTGTGGTGCAGATCGCACGAAAACATTAAGGACAGTCACTTCTAGCTCATATCAGCATAAAGGAGAAAGCAAGCAGTCTTTTGACTGGCGCAGGTATTTCAGGAGAGAAGAAATATTTGATACAAGTGATGGGAATGATAGATTTGTCCGTGATCCACCCTCTTCCATCGTCACAGTGCTTGACAAGAAAGGTAATAGAGCCATATTTGAAAATCCTTCCACTCTGAAGCGATCAGTAGGCACGCATGGTGCAAGCCTGACCTTTGAAGACTCCTTCCATAACTGGGAAGATCAGCGATCAAAATCTGATATCACCCAGTCTTTAATGGAACTTGAGTATCTCATCTTCTCAGAGAAGATGAATCAGATGCTCAAAGGCTGCAAGGCTGGCTCCATAGTGAAATCGCAGTCCAAGCATAGACCAAGTCTCAACCCAGCTGAGAACTCTATGACCATTCAGTTTTCGAGACTTGACGAGCAGGAAGGTTCTGTTCGATTTAATGAGACCTGGCCAACTCTGACTAAGTTTAAGATTAATGTGGACATGTCTGAAAGGAAATTCATGAGGGAGACCATGAATTATGGTAAACCCCTGCATCTCCAAAGTCTTTTCTGTGAAAGAGGTAATGCGGTGGCTTGCTCCAAGATATCAGACATAACAAAAGAATGTGCACAGTCATACAACACCATGATGAATGATATTTGTACTGGTAAGACCACTCTTCCTCAGCATGACAAGATTAAAAGAAAACGGGATGTTGAAAGTGCTGCAAGTAGCAAACAGTCTGCTTTCTGCGGTCGGATCAAAAAGGCCATGTTCGATAATCTGCATGATAATTTGAACTCTATTGTGAGGCAAGCATGCAAGATTAAGTACAAGTTCTACGTCCTGGCTACATCAGCAGATCCCTTTTTTGAGGAAACCAAGGTAGGAAAACATTTGAGAAGAAGTAGACATCATTGAGAAGTTGTGCATCATTCCGAAGTCACTGTCTTGACCAACTTCAGAATTCTGGAAAAATCTTAGAAAATTTATGTTTTTGATGCCTATTGTGTACTTTTCCCCTCCCACTGTCACTGAAACCTCTGAATTATGAGGGTGTTAAGGTACCAAAAATACATGTTACTACAAGGTGGTACAAGGATGTCAGTCAGAATACCCAGTGCAAACCAGCTTTGTATGGTGAAGTGTTTTGTAAAGTTTTGTAAAGTGTTGCTTTGTCAAGCTTTGGCAGTAGTAAGCTACAATTTGAGTAATAGATTTTATATAATAGTGTTGAAGTTTAATGTTGATTAATTTCGTGCAAGGTCATTTTAGTGCATAGTTATGGCTTGCTTGTACCATGTATGTAGCTTTTTTTGGACCGCTACTCTATTAACATTTAAGGGCAGTAGTGAAAGGAGGATTGCCATTTTGGGTGGCATGACAAATTCATGGGTGGGCTGAATTTGAATTTGACTCCTGTGGCCGGAGGACTGTCTGCAAAAAGCAATGTATAATCATAACACAGATATTCAGTGTCATTTGAACAGCGCAATAGGAAAAAACTCTAGTAGGAGATGCTGGCTTTCTAGACAGTCAGAACACATAACAAGCTTCTAATGAATAAATACTCTTGTCTCTTGCGCTGCACATCGGTGCAATGATGACCGATCAATGACCGACTTTTCCTCCCTACATTTGTCTTTAAAATGTTCATAGTATTACTGCTCAAACAGAATTTGATCAACTTGTAAAACTCAACTGGTTAAACTGGATTTTTATATTGGTCCAAGTTAAACATTGTTTTTTTATTATGTCATATTTACAAAGTGTGTTTTCATTTGGGTTTGTTTTATTTATTCATAAGATTCAGTATTGATGGTAGACTTGAGCTGTCATTTTAGGTGACCCAGAGATTACAAAAACAGGTGGGCTTAGGCCTGCTGGGTCCAGTCATAGCCCTTCCACTGCAGGGAGTGAAAATGTATGCAGGAGAATGTGTGTCCGGTTTGGAACATTTTATTTACCACAGAACACCATATAATTATTAAATTGTGCAAGACATTAACTACAGAATGATGCACAACTTCAGAGGTCTATAGTATATACAGGACAGTTGAAGTGTGATCATATAAAAGTGTTTACAAATTGATATTCTTCCTGATGTTTAGGAACTGCTGGAGGCAGAAGGACACACAGCAGTTGAGCCTTACCAGTTTGACTTTGATGACAATGAGCAAACTCCTCTTCTCATTATTATAAGAAATGAGGACATTGCAGAACACATATGTGATGTAAGATTTTTTTCCCTTAAGATTATTATCAAGTGTTCTCTAAATATCCAGTGAAACTGACTTGAGTTCCAAAAATCTCCTTAATCTTGTGTCCTCCCAGGTTCCGCATTTGCTCGATCTGAAGAAGTCATCCAGAGTCCTGTTTGCAGGGATCGACCAGGCTGATGACGTAGTGAACCTCACACACCAGGAACTTTTTGCCAAGGGAGGCTTTGTGGTGTTTGATGACACTGCTTTGGACACGCTGACCTTAGGTAGTGATTTTTGAGTGTAAAAATATTATTTAATATACATATTTAGAATTATTACATTTCTCAAAATATCTAATGTAACTGTGATTCTGTTCTTCATTTACTAAACTTACTAAAAGAAAACATGAAAAAAGTTGTGGGCATTATGGAGGAGCTCGATAAAAAAGGGAAGTGGAAATGGTTCCTGCACTACAGAGACAGCCGCAAGCTTCGGGAAAATGCAAGGTAAACTCAAATTTCTTTTCCTCTAGACATAACAGGAAGCCCAGCCTGATACAGAAGAAACCTGTAGAAACTTCTTATCGCAGCTAAATCAAATAACAAAGCTGAATTTGTCAAGAAATGGAAGCAGGAGAGTCAATGCTATTTGACAAGTAAACTTTTGCTAGAGAATGACTACTATGTAAGTCTCACTTCAGTTGTTTATCGGCCATATTACCATCAGGTCCAGTCCTGAGGCACAGACGAGAAAGCACTTTGTGGACTGCTGCCAGGAAGCGGGGATAGTGGAGGTCCTGCCCTACCATGAGTGTGATGTCATTTCACGAGATCGACCAGATTACCTACGCTGTCTGGTTCGTCTCGAGATCCAGAATGCCTCTGCACGGTTCCCTGTTTTCATTACAGGTGAAGATTTTTTGTTTCATGCACGTTTACCTTCACATAATCATGTTTATGCATGCTTATTTTTTTGTGGTTTTTACCGTATATTTGCTTTTACATTTTATTAAATAAAATTAAATTTAAAAAAATTCAATCTAAAAAAAGTAGATAAAGAGAACCAAATTAAACAAATAAGACAGAAACATTAGACTTGGTCATTTATTAATTAAGGAAACTGATCCAGTATTACGTATCAGTAAGTGGCAGAAGTGTGTGAACCTTTGGCTTCAACCTTTGGCTATCATTTGATGCAGCAATAACCACAACTAAATGTTTCCAGTAACCATTGATCAGTCCTGCACATTGGCTTAGAGGAATTTTAGCCCATTCCAGCATATAGAACAGCTTATGGCCTGGGATGTTGGTGGATTTCGTCACATGAACTACTCGTTTCATGTAATTCCACAACAATTCTATAGGATTAATGCCAGAACTTTGACTTGCCAGTTTCAAAACATCTTTTCATCATTCTTCGGTAGGTACAATTGTTTTTCGGGTCGCAATATTTCTTTATGTGCCACATTCTCCTGAGATTTAGTTCATGTACACATTTCAGACATTTCTGACATTTTTCCTTTAGAATTTATTTGTATAATTCAGAATTCGTTGTTCTATCAATTATACCAAGTCTGGTTCAGATGCAGAAAACAGTTAAGGTTCTTATGGTTTTTTCCTCCAGACATAATGCTTCTTATTAAAACATAACTAGTGCTATTTTGGTCTCATCCACCCACCAAATATTTTTCCAGTAGTTTTCTGGCTTGTCCACGTGATCTAGCAGATGGACAGCACTGTCCTTTTGGAGAGCAGTGGCTTTCTCATTGCAAACTGCCATGCACAACATTGTTGCTTAGATTTGAATTTTGACATTTCACATTCATAAATGCAAGTGACTTGTATCTGTCTGCGATATGATTGAATCTGTCCCTGAAACGGCACGCATGCATATATCAATACAATTATGCACGTCACTTCTGTAACCAACAACAAAAACCTCTCCCCTCCATTGCTGTTTTACTGTACTGCTGATGACAAAATCACTAAGGCTACGTTCACATTACAAGCCTCAGTCCAGTTTTGTGCTAAGATCCAAACTCACTAACATGATGGTTCACATTTATGCAAGGGACTCACATGTGTCATTATTGTGAACAAACTGGCATCCTGAAACGACCTGCATGTCCACATTCAAATTCATCACGTCACATGAATGAACCACATGCGTCATGAACCGCAAACTAACCAGCAGAACGAGCCCAAGACAATTAGCTGTATTAGCTAATTCAGCTACACTAAATGATGGGGCATGACCCACAAAAGAACATGCTTCATGTGGCATGCTCATCCGGAGATGAACAATGGTGACTAACAGACGCAGGTCCCCTCATGGTTTCAGTGTCATCTTTGCCAGCATCACAGGAGCGATCACGTTCCAGTGACTGACAGTGGTAAAAAGGGCATGTTTGTTTCGTCATTTCTTTGGTTCGCGTCCACAGTTTCTTTAAACTTTGCTTTCAGACTTGACATGTCCACACAGCCCTGACAAAAATCTGATTGTGTCACATTAAGGCAAGAAAATTAGACATGAGCCACTTCAGCCTTGTAATGTGAATGTAGTCTGTGTTGTTTAAAAGGTTCCTTTCCTTTCCAGCCTGATTTTCCTAGGTCCTCAGAAATCTCCTTAGTTCTGGGTATGATACACTTCCAGGTTCCGAAAGATCCACACTCAAACTCACACTCCATTGTCATCCCACTCATTGACAATACCTGACTAATCATCTCACCTTCAAATTAACTACTAATCCTAGAGGTTTGCATACTTCTGCCAGGTACAGGTATATAATATTGGATCATTTTCCTCAATAAATAGATGACCACGTATAATGTTTTTGTCTGAATTGTTTAATTGTCTTCTCTTTGTCTACTTTTAGGACTTGTGAAAATCTTATTGTTTTAGGTCATATTTATGCAGAACATAGACAATTCTAAAAGGGTTGACAAACTTTGGAAATCAAAAATTTTAAAGGTTTCATGGAGTTTAAATCACCATGTGCCCTGCATCCACATCTGCAAGATTCTCTATTATTGTACTTCTTATGTTAATGTGTTTATTTTTTCCCCTTTCAGATACACCGTCCGAGTCTTTTGGGAAAAATGGGATTTTAACTATGAACATTTACACATTCTCAAAGATTCTTTCAAACGACACGTGTTCCGTTTCATAACTTGCTCACTAAAAATGGCTGTTTGGCCGTTTGTTTGTTTTTTTTTTGTTTGTTTGTTTGTTTGTTTGCCCCCCCCCCCCGAATCTGGCTGCTTGCCTTTGGGTGAGCGTCAACTTGTTCATAGTTGTAAGTTATTTTGCTCTGTACATGCTAAACTTGTAAACTACAAGTGAAGACATATGTAAAATGTTTGATATGTATTCAGTTTTAAATACTGTAAAAAAATGCCAGTGGTATTTTAGTGTATTTCAGTTTGTTTTCTTATGGTTTTATAAATCATATTGACCCATTCTAATTTTAATAAAATACTTAAGCAGGGTTTTGTTCCTAGTTATTTTTTCTTATAGTATTACAACAAACAAACAAACATATTTCATCAATATACCAGGAATATAAACAGAAATTAAGCAGTCCTTCGTTGATCAGAAAGCAATAATGCATATCAAACTCTGTACTGTCCGTTGCCATTTGCTTGGTGTAACATACAACTTTATTACATTACTAATAAAACTAAAAATACTTGTCTCACAAATGATGTGGCTTTTGATGATGAGCCCTTCCTTTCCTTCTCCATACTCTCTTACTACCATTGTGGTACAAGTTAAGCTTTTAGCCTTTTTAGGTGTTCTCTTGCAAAGTCTAATCTGGTGTTCGGTTCTTGAGTGTTACCAGTGGTTTTCATTTCGAGGTAACAGTCATGAAGAAATCTTTTTATTGTAAATTTTCACAATGATGCGTCAACCTACTTGAGTAGTTGTTGTGAAGGGGCTTTCCTTCACCACGGAAAGAATTCTGTGGTCATCCAATTTAGTTGTCATCTGTTGGTTTTCATTTTCATTTCTCTTCACGAATACATAATGTTGTTGATTTGCACACTCCTAAAGTGTCTGCTCTCTACTATCTCTCTGTTTATTTCAGCTAATGATGCCCCCCTTAACTTGCATCAACACTGCTTTGTACCTCATATTAAGAGTTCCCATGAAGATCTACGAAATGCATGATCAACCCTTGGAATTAAGTCCAGACCATTTCTATCATTAATTTGTACCTGGTCACGAAGCCGCTTATCAGTCAAATGTCCAATTACTATTGAAAATGCAGGGACTATGGAAAGAAGGTGTGTGATCGGTCAGTACATTACCACATAAATTAGCACTCACCTAATCCTTATGGACCTGACTGTATAATTCAAATAACTGTCTTTTAACTGCACTTTCAAGTGGAAACTCAATGAATGAAGGATGATCTCTGGCTTTTACATAGTGCTGCAAGCACATTTTATTAGGTCTGCCTCCTTGTATTTACACCCATTATCCATTTCCACTTACCGTATAGGAGCACTTTGTAGTTCTACAGTCAGAGATTGTAGTCCATCCGTTTCTGTGCATCTGGCAGTGTGTTTGTGTGTTTAGCACTGGTGTAAGTGGATCAGACACAGCAATGCTGCTGGAGTTACTGAGCACCTCGCTGTCACTGCTGGACTGAGAACAGTCCACTAACCAGTAGGGTCCTGTGACCACTGATAAAGGACCAGACGATGACTAACACGTACCGTGCAGCAACTGATGTCTAATTCAGTGGACAGTGAGTGGACAGTGTTTAAAAACTCCACCAACTCAACACACACTAACACATCAGCACCACACCAGTGTCACTGCAGTGCTGAGAATGATCCACCACCCAAATAATATCTGCTCTGTAGTGGTCCTGTGGGGGTCCTGACCTTTGAAGAACAGGGTAACAAAGTATGCAGAGAAGCAGATGGACTACAGTCTGTAATTGTAGACCTACCACTTCTCACATTGCAGACAACTCCTCTAAAAAAATAGCACCCACCAAACGTGAACTTCATTTGAAGGGGTATTAGAAAGTGTTCCTCTCTATATCTCTGTTGGACTTTGTTCTGAGGGTGTTTAAAGGGAAAGGGCACAGAGTCCGTTTGGCTGTTTTTAGATATGCTGTGCTTAGGCTACATTTAGCTAACAGTGCTTCCTAAAAATGCGAACTTTAGCACTTTTCTTAACTTAGCTAAAATGCTAATTAGTGGGCTTCTATGTGTTTGACTACAGGTCATTATTAAGCCAAGTTACAAATATTATGTGCCATAATGTTGCTTTAAGAAATGGCAACAGAAAAGTGGGGGAATTAAAAGCTTTGTGAACGGACAAGTAAACTTGTTCAGTCTTCGTAAAGACAAGTAAACTGGTTCAGTCACCAAAGCTTAACCTTAACTTCACTGTTCAGAGAGTTTTGTGCTGTATGAAAATACTGCTTTAGCTTCCTATTTGAATTTTCCACCTTAAATTGCTTAGCAGTTACATTCTGGCACCTCGGTTTGGCTTCCCATTCGAAATTACCCGTTCCACCTTTAATGTCGCAGCAGTTACAGATAGCTGGCCTCGTTCGGTATGCTCTTCGAATTTTCCCGTTCCACCTTAAATAGTGCAGCAGTTACATTCTGACGCCTCGCTCTTTGTATCATGTTCGAATTTTCCCGTTCCACCTTAAGTATCGCAGCAGTTACATTCTGGCGCCTCGCTCTTTGGTATCATGTTCGAATTTTCCCGTTGCACCTTAAATATCGCAGTAGTTACATTCTGACGCCTCGCTCTTTGGTATCATGTTCGAATTTTCCCGTTCCACCTTAAGTGTTGCAGCAGTTGCATTCTGGCAGTGGAACCGCTGCCCCGTTTAAGGTGGAAGGGGAAAATTCGAATAAGAAGCCGAACTTCGGCCACGGACACGAACAAGTCTCCATGAAGTAGTGCAGTTCGTGTCCCCAGGGGTGGTCAGTTGTGTCTTCTTCGCACATGCTCCTGCTTGCGTTCCTCTTTCTGCATGAAAAAAAAGCGCACCCAACCGGATGCGTGGTTTTGGTTTTAACTCAACTGCAGATAGACCCGGAAAAACGCCATCCATGTCAGTGCTATCATGCGCTAACTCTCCTCCTCCCCCGCGTCTAAAAACTCTTTCTTCAGTCCTCTTCGTTATGGTGAGCGGCGTCTACGCGCTTTGAGCAGCAGAAGGAGGACATAAGAACCCAGAAAACCCAGGTACATCGTCGGTGAGTGGGACTTTAGCGCTAGTTTTCCGACTCTGGTATAAAGCGTAGTAGAGGCTGACACTAGGTGTGGCAGACGTGTTTGTGGGCTGCAAGTTAGAGGTTCAGGAGAAACTTCCTCCCCCTCCTGAAAGAGTCTTTTCCCCCCTCATTTTCACCATCCTTGCTTCTGACGTAGCTAGAACTTATCCACCTCCTCGTCTGTGGTAACTGAGTGGAGAGGCTGCTGATGCTGGAGTTCACACCCTTCATCTCCACCAGCTCTGTAGCATGAACTGTAGGAGAGACATGAAGACAGGCTAGAACTTTAGCTAGGACCGTTTGGCGTGGACTCAAATTCATTAAGGGTCCTTTTGTAGTTTTGTTTAGAACCATGTGTTCTATATAGAACCTTTTGCATGCATAAATGGTGCTTGATGGAGAATGGGTTTTATGTGGTTCTGTATAGAACTTTTTAAAAATGGCTCTGTATAGCACCAGAATGCAAGAGTTGCAACTGCTATGTTGCTGCAAGTTTGACATTATTACAAAAGCATAATCTCTTTTTGGTTCTATGTAGAACCATATAGGCTATAGCACACACTCCATTGTCTCCATACAAAGAACCATTTAAGCATGCTGCATGGTCAAAAGGTTCTTTGAGTGTTCATGATTTTATACCGTTGAAGAGCTATCTGTTTTAGATTTTCAAAAAGGTTATATATAGATCCATATACCACACACTCCCATCATTCACCAAGCAGAGGATCATTTAAGCCTGCATTTTATGGTTCTGTATAGAACAAAGGCATTGGTTTTGGTTTTATTCTGTTGTAAAGGCACTGTGTTTAGATATATTCTATATAAAACCATTTGCATGCTTAAAAAATGAGCAGTGTTGGTTCTGTATAGCACCACAGATATTTACTTTTAATGTCAAGCTTATTTAATAAGAGACCCAGTTTTGGTGCTATATGGTTTTTCTAAAAG
Organism: Semaprochilodus insignis; assembly: GCA_034552555.1. Taxonomy (NCBI): domain Eukaryota; kingdom Metazoa; phylum Chordata; class Actinopteri; order Characiformes; family Prochilodontidae; genus Semaprochilodus; species Semaprochilodus insignis. Next base: position 17,014,663 of record CM067484.1, on the reverse strand, counting down.
GTTATATATAGAACCGTTCACAACACATTTTCCATGAATTTGAAGAACTATTTCACTATGCAAAGAACATGCAAATGGCTGTTTGAGTGTTTGTGGTTCTATGTAGAACCATTGCCTTCACTAAAGAACCCTTAAATGACTGTCTGTTAAAGAGTGTTGCAAAGAAAAGGGTTATGCTATTGAGATCAAGCTTGAAAAAGAACCATATCTGGTGCTATGTAGACCTTTAAGAATGTTCTATACAGAACGATATACAACACACTTTCCATAAATCTAAAGAACCATTTGAAGCATGCAGATAGTCATTTCAGTGTTCATGGTTCTATGTAGAACCATTGTCTTTCTAAAGAACTATTAAAGAACCATCTTTTTGTAATAATGTAGCCTATATAAGCAGAAAGGTGTTGGTCATTGGGACAATGCATTCACTGCCACTTAAAAAATGGTTCTTCAAGGGTTCTTTAGTAAAAGAAAAAATGATGAAGCATGTGTTGTATGTTTTAGGCTCTATGTAGAACCTTTTTTGAAAATTCTTCTGCAGTTGTTAGAAGCTCGATATTGTAACAATAGCAGAAACGTTTTGGTGCTACATAGAACTGTTTCCAAAACGATTTGATCTAGAACCGTATACAACACATTCTTCGCCAATCTTAGGAACCATTTCACCTTACAAAGAACACTTAAAGCTCTGAGTGTTCATGGAATCATCTTTTTAAAGAGTGTATATAGCATAGAACCATATACAACATACAGCATATAGCATAGAACCATATACAACACTCTTCCCATCAATCTGAAGAACCATTTACCAAGCAAAGGACCATGTAAGTAAGCATGCACATTGCTCTTTGAATGTTCATTGTTCTTGTGTAGAACCAAGAAGAGTCATTTTGAAGAGTGCTACCTATACAAGCAAATAGAGCGAGGTTTAGCATGCTTAACTGGTCCTTCAGATTGGTGGAGAATGGGTTGTATGTGGTTCTATATAGAAGCTATTTGAGAATGCTTCTATAGATCACCAAAAAAAGTTCTGCTGTTGTTACGAGCCTGCTATATGTATTGATCTGAAGAACAGTTTCTCCATGAAAAGTGCTGTGCATGTTCATGGTTCTATGCAGAACCGCCATCTTTACTAAAGTCAGTTGAGAAAAAAGAAATTTAAGAGTGTAGCCTAGATAAGCATATAGAGTGAGGTTCTGGTCATTGGGATAATGCACTCACGGTCACGCTCTAGTTTTGGGGAATTCTTCTGAAGTGAGTGGCAGATTCTTTGGTAGGGTGTCCTAATGAGAATGCTGGTTTTGCCTAACCCATTAAAAGAGAATTCTACTGATTTTTACACAATCCCTGCATTACTCAGTCATTCCGAAGTAAACAAAGTCATTCAGTGTGGTTTGGTGTGAAATGGTTCATTGTGGAGATTTCTTTCTAATGGTGGTCACAGGAACCACAAGTCTCTATGTCTACAACACGAATCAAGGCATTTAATGTACTATCCAAAACCACCAGTGAACCTACTGTGTAATGTTGGTGGTAAAATGTGGTAAACCTAAAAAAATAATAAGTTTCTCTGGTATCAGTGTATTCGTTACCTCTTCTTGATGTTGCTTCACTACCACTGTGAACAATTGTGACTCACTAATTTTGTCTAGACCAGAGCATTTTACGCCCCTCCACTCTGTATGATTCTGTCTACATTTTAAGCACTTATTCAGAAATGTGGAAAAGTTGGTGGAATTCACCTTTAATAAGTGTCGTATATTGCAGCTAAGTGTGCATACCCTCTCTTTGCTTTTGGTAGTTCTAGGACATGCCTTATCTGGACAGACAGAACCGCATCTGTGGATTCTTGGATATCGAGGAAAATGAGAACAGCTCTAAGTTTTACAGGCGCTACTTCATCTTGGATACCACGCACAACTCTCTCTTCTGGTACATGGACAATCCACAGGTAATCATAGCAGCATGTTATTGCAACTCGCGTTGTACGACATGTTGATATTTGACACTAATGTAACTGATGGTGATTCCAAAGAAGCGTTTATGTGCTTTGCATAACTTTGCATTCTTCTTGTGAACAGAATTTGCCAGAAGGAGCAGGCTTTGTTGGAAGTTTGCGGCTGAGTTATATTTCAAAGGTAATTTTTAAAATATTATTTTTACATTGTTATTGCATTAAGCAGGTGTCATATAACGGAGGATTACAAATGCGCAGTATGAGCAAAATGCGTTGCAGGTACAGTGGTGTTAAAAAGTTAAGGGCACTTAATCCATTTGACCATTGATAACCTAAAGAACCTCATTCAAGCTTGCTTCATAAAGTGTGTTATAACATTACATCTGCTTTCATAGAAAAGCACTTTCAGCATCAGTCTGATTTGTGACTCTGTGTGTGAGGAAATCCTGAACAAGAATTCCCACCAGACTAAGGCTACTGTTAAGCACAGAGGTGGAAATGTTAAAAGAGCAACTTATAAGATGACACAACCTGTGGAATTCATACTCAGAAAGCAATAGGGGGCAACGTAACACATAACAGAAAATACACAGTCCATCCTCCTCCCTCTTCACTCCTTACCAGTCTAGAACAAACAAGCTCATTAATAAACCTTTTTAAAACTTTAATATCATTCCAGTTCCAAAATAATCGGTCTGTTTGGGAATGGTGTGCTTGTATACAGCTTTTTGATCCGACTCAAAAAAAACTTTTAATAATTAATGTTTAATTCAGATTTTTTTTCCATTAAGAAAGAATGGGATGGAAAAAGTACACACTCATCTACTACACTCGACAGACCGACACCGTTTCACATACACTATCTCAGGACAGACTGTCACACACCAATTCAACGTTGGTCTGACCTGGACTCGTATGATTGTCTTTTTTTCTTTGTCCCCTGTTCCTCTCAGAGTGTCGCATACATATTCACCCCCTTTCAAACCCTATTGTTTCCTGTAACCTACAGACACCAAACTGCATGTACTCACTCAGGGCAGATCCCCAGACTCTTTACTCCTTTATTCACCTTTATTCCCCCATACACTCTCATTCATTTTAAGCACACGTTAGCAGCCAGCTAGCAACAAGCTTAAGCTGCACAATCGCTCTGCATTTTCTTCAGGAAATGCACTGTTCTAGTTGCATTTACTCTTCTTTTTATTGGCTGTCTCTCCCTAACCGGGATCTAACTGGGAGCAGCATCTTCAACATGTTTGACAAGAGATTAGAATACACCATTGGTGCAGTGCTACTTCTTTATACTCTCATGCTGGACTGATTTGACTCAGCACTACAGTGACTCACTATCACCTTTTAAAAGTACAAAGTGGTATTACGAGACAGGACATACCGGGGCTAGCTGGTTGGCGTGCTAACTTCATTCGATACCATCAAAATTGTTATATCTTCACCTTCGGTAGATAGTTTTAGTTAATATGGAATGTTTTAAACTAAAAATTTTACATACTGTTCCTTTAAAGTGTGGGGAAGGTTTTCTTACAATGCAGTGTTCACTGAAGGGATCATGGAGTCAGGACTGTGCAAAGACATTTTGAATGTAAAAAATAAACTGCTCAAACGATAACAATCTGAAACAGCTAATAAACGAATACTCCAGAAAGAGTAAAGAACAGAACAGAGCCGCTACTTACAACAAGCATTGTTTGTGTTTAATAAATATGTTTAATCTGCAGTTAATTGTATTTTCTTTGAAAACCAAGACAAAAGTACATCCCAGACAGCAAAATTGATCTGGCCCAAATCTGGCTCACATTCCCCATTTTCATCTTCTTTCTTTGCTTACTTACTTCTTACAGGTTAGCGAAGTTTCAGTCAAGCAAAAGCCCAAGACTGAATTCTGCTTTGGTAAGTCCTATTTATGAGTTGTTTTTTACCTGAATCTTTAGTCATAGAGTCTGTATGTGAATCCACACTTGAACCATTCACTCTCATAATATACATTTTAGCTTTAATACAACTGAAGGGGGGACTTTTCCATAATTCAGTCGTAAAGATCTAAAGGCCATCATTCAGAGGGCTGTGAAATGGTTAATTGTAGAGAACTTACTGATTTGTCTTAACAGTGATGATTAGACAGAACTACAGTGTCTACACCACATATATAGACATTTTATGAAGGATCCAAAACTACCAGTGAACCCACACGTGTCTTTTGGGATTTTACACATAATGCTGAGTTTTTTATAAGACGATGAAAGAAATTATGGTAAATGTGGAAGAGTTTGGGGGATTTTTTTTGTCTTCTAACGCTGCTTATCTGAAAACTTTTGTTAAACAATATTTCAAACATACTATTCATAACCATTTCTGTAAGGGAGCTTTTAGAGGGATCTAGAGTAAAGTAATTCTCATCAAACCACATTGAATGACTTGGTTTACATCTTAATGATTATATTATGCTGAAATGAACATGGCAGAATTCCCCTTTGAATTAATAACTCAGTAATAGGCATATCCTTCAATGGTTAAACTGTTATGACATCAGTAACGGTTATCTTTATACGCAGTGATAAATGCTTTGTCACGACGGTACTTCCTCCAAGCAAATGATGCCGTGGACTTAAAGGAGTGGGTCATCGCCTTGAATAAGGCCACCAAAATTACAGTATGTTAACAACGCTTACGATACGTTATCCTTTTTTGGCAGCAGGGTTGCCCCGTTGATAGTTAAACAGATGGTGTTTGTGTGATGCCCTATGGTAGATGTCATCGACCTGCAGACAGTGGAAGAGGTGGGAGGGATGTTGAATCAAAGTGAAGACAGATGCTATGACTATTATTAGTTTTGCTCAGTAGCCCCGAGAACACGGGCTTCACACTAGGAAGTGGACTGCTGATTTGAATTTCACCCGTGACTTTGGAGAATGCTCACGTATGCATATGTTTTTTGCATGAGCCTCTAATGAATATTCACAGGTTAAAAAAACCTGTCTGCATGATAAACACTTTTTGAATAACGTTCCAGTGATCAATAAATGACCGATTATACATGACTAAAATCTAGCAAGCTAGACATCCTGTTGTCTGTAGCTGTCCGTTGCCCATTCATTTCTTTATCTATCCACAAACATTGTTCCTTCATCGGTTCATTCGTTTATCCATACAACAACATTGTTCCTTCATCCGTTTCTACATTTGCATGTTGCTTTGTCTGTGAAAGTGTCTGTCTGTCAGTTAGCATCACATAAAAGCCGAATAATGATTTTAGTACCGCATGAGTGGCAGAGCATGCTTTTTTTCTTTGAGAGAGAGGGGAAAATCAAGCTCCACTCTTGCTTTAGACCTTAAAACATCCATAGACAACCCAGTGCTGTGGGTCTGAAAGGATGTGTAGTGGATCAATAAGCTGTTACCCCAGTATCACTGAGTGAGAGATATTACAGAAACTAATAGCAAGTGTAATATAGTTGTAATACAGGACAAGGGTGGACGCACTAAATGCTGAAAAAAAACAGGTATTATATTTAGTTGTTGAGACGTCTTGATGCTAAGAAATGACAGCCATTAATTAGTGTCGATTAGCCTCTGATTAGCATTAATAGGTAATTTTCTATATTCAGGTTCCCAAAATATCACCCGTTACTCAGAGGACAGATGCTGCCACCATCACAAGCCAGTCCCAGTCAACATCTCGACAGGCCTACAAAGCAGAGATTGTGGGAGGCGTGGTTGTGCACACACCGGTCCAGCAGGTTCTTTCAGCTTTTTTTGTGTTTTTCTCAGGTTTCTCAGGACATTTGTGTGCACACTACATGACGGAGGAAAAGAATGTCATGTATGCTTTGCTGTATTTGTTCTTTAGAATGAAGCAGATGATGTCTTTACTAGTGAGCCTACAAGCTCACATGTAACCCTGAGAAGGTGCCAGAGTTTACGTCCCAACGCTGTGAGATCAGGCTACTGCGTCAAACAAGGCAATGTGGTATGGCGTGTGTCATGTGATGTTCATGGTCTAGCACTAACAGCCACTGCTTTTGTTCATGATTTTCACTTACCCTTTCAGAGAAAAAGCTGGAAGAGGAGATTTTTCATTTTAGATGACCAGACTGTGAGTTACTATAAAAATGAAACGGTGAGAAACAGTCATAATTTGTTTCACAGCCTGTGAAACAACCAGGCCTGAAATGGGCAATGACAGTGTCAATTTCTGATTGCAGGATAAGGAGCCATTACGCAGTATTCGCCTGAGAGACATCCTTAAAGTTCATGAGTGCCTTGTAAAATCAGGGTAAGACCAGGTTTAGTCAGACCATGACACAAATCGTCGGCCACTTCATTAGGAACACCTCCTTGTATCTGCACTCATTGTCCATTTTATCAGATCCATGTACCGTATAGGAGCACTTTGTAGGTCTACAGTTACAGACTGTAGTTCATCTGATTCACTGCATATGTTGTTAGCCCCTTTCACCCTGTTTATCAGTGGTCATGACCACCACAGAACAGGTATTATGTGGGTGGTGGATCATTCACAGCACTGCAGTGACACAGACGTGGTGGTGCTGTGTTAGTGTGTGTTGGGCTGGTGTGAGTGGATCAGACACAGCAGTGCTGCTGGAGTGTTGAAACACCTCGCTGTCACTGCTGTCCTGAGGATAGTCCACCAACCAAAACTATCCTGCCAACAGCGTCCTGTGTGCAGCGTCCTCTGACCACTGATGAAGGACTAGAGGATGACTAACACAAACTGTGCAGCAGGACTTTACATCTACAAGGTGGGCCAGCAAGGTAGGAGTGTCTAATAGAGTGGACAGTGAGTGGACACAGTGTTTAAAAACTCCAGCAGCACTGCTGTCTCTGATTTATTTGTACTGGCACAACACACACTAACACACCACCACATCAGTGTCACTGCAGTGCCGAGAATGATCCACCACTCAAATAAGACCTGCTCAGCGGTGGTCCTGAACTATGTAGAACAGGATAACAAAGTATGCAGAGTATCAGATGGACTACAGTCTGTAATTGTAGAACTACAAAGTGCTTCTACTTAGTAAGTGGAGCTGATAAAATCTACATCTAGTGTAGACAGAAGGAGGTGTTCCTAATAAAGTATTCTGTGAGGGTAATGAATCCTTTTTTTTAGTGATACACCGTATAGTCTTTGTAACGTTTAGAACTACAATAAGTCCCTAATGGAATTTAGTGGACTAAATTTGTTGTACTACAAAAAAAACATTGTTGTATGGAAAGTGATAATGTTTTGTTAATATTCTATGTGAAAACAAATGAGCTCATCCTCTCTCTACAGGGAACAAACTTTTCCTTATATTTCAGAGTTTGACAAAAAAAAAAAAAAATATATATATATATATATATATATATATATAATAAAAAATAAATATATATATAGACTAGCATGTAATATGTGCTGTAACTTTTGCACATGCCACATTTTATGTTTTTTGCTGTGTGTTAAATTCAGCAAATAAACTGTAACCATGCACTAAAATGTGCAGAAGTGTGTTCTCTGTGAAGGATGTGTTAAGTCAACAAAATCAACAAAACGTGTCATTGGACCAGGGACAACCAGACTGTAGGTATACATGGTAATAATAATGTTTACAATACCTGATTCAGTTTACAGTCCCTTTAAAGCAAAGTGTAGAGGCAGGCTGCAGTGCACTAGGGGTGCACTCTAATAAGTGGTAAAATGAGTAATTTAGGATTCATTTAAAGAGTATTTATTTTCCAGGCTTGTTTGCTGATTACACTGTTATTGCATTTTCAGGGAACTGCTCTCACGGGACAACCTTTTTGAGATCATCACGAGCACAAGAACGTTCTACATTCAGGTACATAGAACTGAATTGTTTAATTTTGAATAGGGGTTTAGATTAAGGCTGTGTGCTCCAGTGATCTGCACCTGTTTGTGTTTTGATTGTAGCTGTTATTGAATGATTGCTGCTTAAATGCTCCATCGATCAAGCAAGATGTAAACAACATCTGCTTTTTACACCATTCAACTCTTGTGGCCTGTGAGGCACTTTGTTAACACACGTGTTGCTCTATAAATAAATATCTTAGTCATTGAGATATTTCATCATTAAAAATATTTCACACAACATACTGATGAATAAAGCCCAGCAGGGGGCTTTAGACAAAATTCATTTGCATAATAATATGTAGTCACTGTCCGTTTCAATCACTGTAAATTTAATCCATTTTTTTTTGTGAGTAGCTAAAAAATTATTAAGTTCGGGTGTTTTCTGGAGTGTTTTGTGATTAAAGTGGAGCTTCTGAATAATTCAGGCTTTGGTGAAATGTGAAGTGGTTTCTTTGTAGAGAACCCTACAGACTCAGGCTTCGCAACGGTGGTGATAGGAACCAGGGTCACTATGTCTACAACACAAATATAGACATTTTATGTACTATCCAGAACCACAAGTGAACTTGCACCTGTTTTCTGAGTTCTCATATTGGCGGAGTCCCCTTACCATTAAAAAATATTTGTTGCTTCAGGGGATAGTTGAACTTAAACTTAACATATCCCCTAGTCATATCCTCTTTTTTGATTTATATTTTTCCCCCTATACACAGACAGATACACCTGAAGAAATGAATGGCTGGATAAAAGATATTGCATCCAAAATTCAAGACTTTAGAGGACCATCAAAGGTAACATGCACATGTCTTGCTAGATTGGCAAATGGGGGCCTAAAAGGTGGTGCACTGATGTTAAGGTGATAACCTAGATGCATAGTTTTTAGAATGTAGAATATGTTATAATTAGTAGTGGGCAGTATAGCGGTTCGTCTGTTACACCGGTTTAAGTTCTTCCTTGGGTATTTTTGGTATAACATCCTGTTTAGCTGCACGCCTAAGTCAGGGGTGCGTCAGTCATGTTTTAAACAAAAATGCAGCAGACCCTCAAAAACCTCCCACTCAGTCCACTCTTTTGGAGTCTGGCTTAGTCTAACATGGAAACCAGCATGACTGCTATGCATCTGTCCTCTCTTGAACTGCCTGAGAAGCTAAATAATAATAATAATAATAATAATAATAATAATTCTTTATTCTTATATAGCGCTTTTCAAGAAACCAAAGTCGCTTACAATTGTTAGTCCACATAAAAATGCACGGGTATCATACAACAAAGAAAACAAGACTTTGCTGTTTGACTTGGTCAGCTGCTTCAGACGAGGCCACAGTTCTCGCTCCTGAGGTGTTATTATAAACTGCGCAGTTTAAGGTGGAATGGAACAATTGAATCAAGAAGCTGCCGACCAAGGCCGACTTCAGGTTCATGGAGAGTTAAAAGCATTAATGGATGAGGTTGTTACTCTGTTCCTGCTGGACAGGTGGAAAACATTAACGTAAACTAATTTTTTGTTTTACAGATCCAATAGGTCAGTATTGTTTTATACCATTTGCTAATAATTGTGATGAAGAACATCACTTAGCCCGCCTTACCTGCATGTAGCTTAGTGACGTCAATTTGATGCACAGTAACATCACTCATGCTGTGCCATGTGATGATGTTAGTTGTGTATTTACATGACGATTCTTTTACATGCTCACCTTTGAGGAAAGTGTTTGAGTTCAAAACAGTTCATGTTAAAGCTTTTTAATGAAAAAAAAATATGACCCTAAAATTGTAGTGTTTCAGTATTTTAGCCCATCTGTCATTATAATATCAGTTATAATAATATTTAGGGGAGTATAATGCTCCTGCACTTGAGTAAACACAGCGCCCTGTAAAGCCTGAATTAATAATTGTCCACTGTCGTCGGGTCAGTTTTGTGGGAGTTTGTTGGACTGCATCATACATTTTTATGCACTAACATCAATCTTGTAATAATTCTCTTACTTCCTTCTCTTTCACTGCTTTCAACGTGTTTACGATCATCAGCTTCATCCAGTCTGGCAAGGGGACCAAAGCACGACCCATGTTAAAGTGTTCTTCCACTCGCTGCATTTAATTACACATTTCCACCAGAGGAGTCTCCAAATCCACCAAACATACATGGTGTAGCTTTATTAGAATTTGTTCATCTAAATAATATATACATATTATACACAATCCATAATAACTCTACTTAGACGTTTGGTACTTATGTACATTTACAAGCAAGTACTATTGTGCGTTGACTTAAGTAGAAATATTAATAATTAAATTCTTAGTTTTACTACAAGTAAAATTAGGGGTTCGTAAATATAGCAAAAGTATTACATCATACACAATATGCATCATGATATTTTGTTTTTCTGAGGTTTAATAAGTTGAAACAGAAAAGCACATTTAGTGCCACAGTTTCTACAACTACAGTCGTATTTATTTAATTATTTATATTTTATTCATACTCCACTGAACTAAATCCAATTAAACAGACCCAGTTAGACACACTTTTTCATTCAACATGCAGTTAGTCAGTGTTCTAAGTGGCGATACCTACAACATAATCGGAACAGTATTGTGGCATAATTTGTCTTAATATTAATCATGTTGCCCACCTCTAGATAGAGTACATAAAGGGTTTCATTTCAAAATTCTGTATATTCATGTGTAACACTTTTAGATTAAGAATGCATTTATAATGAAACTTTTTTGCTTCTTTAATTAAGGTGATATTAATCATAATAAAGCACTTATATTTCTTTGTGTTTAAATCTCCACGCGCTAGACAGCAGTATTGTAATCTGTCTTCAGCCATTAGACTCTTTCACTTTAACATAAACAAGTGCAAGGATGCACTACTAACATTAGCATTAGCAACCCTATACATATGGTGGTGTGTTTTTTTATATTTCACCTTGCTTACACCATTGCAGTACACCCACTGGCCACTTCATTAGGTACGCCTTGTTGTATCTACACTCATTGTCCATTTTATCAGCTCCAGTTTCGTATAGGTGCACTTTGTAGTTCTACAATTGCAGACTGTAGTCCATCTGATTCACTGCATATGTTGTTAGCCCCTATCACCCTGTTTGTCAGTGATCAGGACCACCACAGAGCAGGTATTATGTGGATGGTGGGTCATTTTCAGCACTGCAGTGACACTGACGTGGTGGTGGTGTGTCAGTGTGTGTTATGCTGGTGTGAGTGGATCAGACACAGCAGTGCTGCTGGAGTTTTTAATCACTGTGTCCACTCACTGTCCACGCCATTAGAGACTCCCTTCCTCTAGTCTTTCATCAGTGGTCACAGGACGCTGGCCACACGATGCTGTTGGCTGGATAGTTTTGGTTGGTGGACTATTCTCAGTCCAGCAGTAACACTGAGGTGTTTATAAACTCCAGCAGCACTGCTGTGTCTGACCCACTAACAAACAACCACCATGTCAGTGTCGCTGCAGTGCTGAGAATGATCCACCACCCACATAATACCTGCTCTGTGGTGGTCCTGTGGGGTCCTATGGGGATCCTGACCATCAATAAACAGGGTGAAAGGGGACTAATAAAGTAAGCAGCAAATCAGGTGGACTACAATCTGTAATTATAGAACTAAAAAGTGCTCCTGTACGGTTGATGGAGTTAATAAAATGGACAGTGAGTGTGCAAACAAGGAGTACCTAATGATGTGGCTTGGCCGTGTATATATCAATATATTGAATCATTAGCCCGGATACATATCATATCTCCAGGTTCTTGCCAATACAAAGCCTTACTTGATATGTAATAAAGTATGCACTCAGTATTGGCCAAATTCTCAGGCTGTGTAAATAATAAATTGTGGTAGAATTTCAGTTTTAATGATGCAAGCTGTGACAAGCTGTGATCTAACAAATTCAGTACTCACTCACTAACTCACTAACTCTCTCTCTCTCTCTCTCTCGCTCTCTCTCCTCTACAGAGTTATCGTTTCAGCGGGCCTCCTGCCACAGTACAGGGAAAACCCATGCTTGTAAAATCCTGCTCCACAGCACAGTCATGGCAACCCTGGACCCCGGTCCCGAAGCACGAGGCGCAGTTGAAGGACGAAAGCCAAAGAGAGAGCGCATTCTCTTCCCTGCCCTCTCTCTCACACCCAGGCGAGAGCCTGCAGTCACAAGTACGCCAGAGGCACCACTCCCAGCCACAGCCAACCAAGGACACAGACTTTCCCTTGGACATGCATATTCGCACCACCGATGTCTAAACATTTCCTTTGCTATTGCTGCTCACCAGCAAGTTTGTTGTGTTACATCATTTTAACCGTTTAATTGTGCTTTATTTCCAAATGAAGGCCTACAGACTGCACACAGCATACAACTGCTTCTAGAAGTAAGCATCTAAGTGTGAAGGAGATATATGACAAAGTCTGCATAGCTTTGAGCAACTGGGTCCAATCATTGTTCAGATGAACTGAATTCCCTTATCAGTCAGGCTGTAGAGGTGAATCATTTTGCTGGAGGGTGCTGGAAAGAGGACCCATCTGCTTTATGCGGCAGAAAAATAATAATAATAATAGCCCAGTTACAAAGACTGGAGCCTGCTGCAGGGTTTTTTATGTGTGTTTTGCATACGACTGACCATGCCTTTTGACTTTTCTCTGCAAGGTAAAGGGGAGTTCCACCAGTCTTTCAAAATTTCCTCCAGTTTGAGAGATAAGCAAGTCATTCAGAGAAGTTTGATATGAAACGATTAATCTACAGAAATGTACAGGCTTTTATTTTCTATCCAAATTGACCAGTGACCCAGCACATCTTCTCATATATGTAATGTTGATGTTAGCAAAATAGTTCTACATCTATTAAAAAAAAAAAAAAA
>CM067484.1:16943713-16997005 GCA_034552555.1 Semaprochilodus insignis | reverse complement strand
GGGGGGGGGCAGCAGAGTATTCATTTTGTTGTATATATCTATGTACTAATCTGCAGATTCAGCATTTGTATAAAGTGGATGTAAATTATATGCTTACAATCTAAATTTAATTTATTTATATTGTATATTCTGTGTCCATATTGTGAAACTGTTATAATTTATTAGATTCTATTTTGTTTTCTTTGGAAAGTATTACAGTGTGTTGCAGTAATGGGTTTTGTTTTTGTATAGTTGAGAACTTTATGTGCCATGTATGACACATTGACTATTCTTTAGGTGGTAGTCTGTCTGGAATGGTATTTGGTGCATTTTATGCACTTTTAAGTTGACTTCTGTAAGTGGTACTGCCAAAATGATGAAGACTTTTAAACAAATATGGGAGTTCAGTTGTATTAAAGCAGATTCAACACAGGTGTAGTTTCTGACTTAACACACTGACATACCTTTTAGACATTGTCTTACACAAAGAAACACAAACCGCGCGGTACTTGTTTAACGTTCACTCTTCTATGGAAACTGTACATAGCCCTTGAGAACATGTTACTGTGCAGCTCCTAATTTCTCTCTGCAGTGCTATTGGTGGCACAAGGGCAGATGCCTTTTTATTACATTAAAAAGTAGAACTTTAAGACCTTAATCCAACTAATAACAACCTGCATTTTGTGTTTTATTCTTTTTTTTCCGGAGGTCCTTATGTTGTCACGTACCTGTGTAGGTTTATGCACCAAAAACAGTCATAATTCATTTTTACATGACCACCCTTTCCACCCTCTCTTTATCCCTTAGAATTAAACAGGTTGTTTTTGTTACTTTGCCTTTATGACATATGTATGTAATTATGTGTAAATGAACTCTGTTATGATTGGCTGTCCTGTAGTGTGCCCATGTAAGTAGTCTGGGTTGAAACACTCCTGATATCTTATACACTCCTAATAGCATGAATAGGTGGGGTTAAACTGCTGTAGGCTACTATAAGATGAAAATTCGCTGATACATATAAGCATATTCATTAATGTGATGTCATAACCATAATGAATTCAACAGACTGTTCATGAATCTTAACGCTTTTACAATGTTTGCATACTAAATCAAGCTTATTTATTTTAAAAAAATATTTTTTTTAGTCATGGGCCCTTTAAAATATGCATGATGCAGAAGAGCAGTCACTGCTTACCAGGCTACATATGGGTCATGCCAGGCTGAACTATTTATATCTACTTAGCAAACATGTGGATGAAGCATGTGATTTGTGTAAGGGACCTGATACGGCAGAATACCGACACTTAAAACTTAAGGATGGATTTCCTAGACGGCTATTAAGCCTATTCCTAAACTACATTTTCCTTTCAACAGAGAACCCCCTTGCAGAATGTTGTGTAGTCTAGGACTAGACTTAACCTGTGTCCAAGAAGACCCAGTAATTTCAAGGCATATGCTACTTGCAAGCAGTTGTAAAAAAAAAAGAAAACAGTTTATACTATTTATTCAATTTATGCTATTTACACTTGGGTTTAAAATACTAATATATACACCTGTTTTAATCAGCACTGTACGTTATTTGTACCCTAGTCTAAACATTGATGTAAACTATTTACAAACCCCTAATGGAACTGTCTAATGATTAAACTCATCGACAATGTGTTGTTAATGTACTCGTGTTGGCCTAAAACAGCCTAGCTTCCAAAAATTATAAAGCAAATTGTACTCACCCTTCTCCAGATGTTTGTGTTGAAATTTTAAAATGGCACTTTTTCAGCATCTTTGCACTCCAGCAGGGCAGCCATTGGTAGAAATCACATTTGTGTTTGTCTTCATGTTTTTGTTTGCGTACAAATAACTGTACTGTGCTGCCAATGCTACTTACACAAACAAATAGACACTCCATATTTTTTATTTTTCAATTACAAAGGTGGTGATAACAACGTATCCATAAATGACAATGTCTACAGTTCCGTTTCCAAATGGGTTGGACTGGACTGCAGGCAGCTCAGTTTAGCACCCACACTCTTACACTGTGGAGCCATGCTGCTGTAATACTTGCAGAATGTGACTGACTGATTTAAAGTCTTGCTAAAATAATCAAGACCCTCCCCGAAAAAAGACGTCTGGATCCCAGCTCCAAAACCCACCTATATCAATCAGCATTAATGGAGCTTCACAGATGTGCAAGTTACCCATGTCATGCGCACCGATTTGCCCCGGTACCTGCATAGATGCTGATAATAAGTCAGATGGTCCTTCTGATCTTTAGCCCAGAGGACGCAGGGTCCATGATTTTCAAAAAGACAAAACTGCAAAACCAGCCTGTCCCAAGCTCGCTACACCTGGAGGCACAACCAGGTCTTGCCGCAGCTGGCGATCATCCTAGAAGAAAGGAGAACCACCACCAATGCCCTCCCTCCTCCAATGCCTGGAATATCAAGCATCACTCCTTTCGTGAAAGCAGGTGAACGCCCAGTGAAATCACTGGCAAGAGTGAACGTGACCCTCCTAGACCCGGCCCGTGACTGGGAAATGCAGGTTGACCTTGACCATAAACTTGTCTTTCCGACAGAGATAGCAACAACTACTCTCAGGCCAGACCTCATCCTGTGGTCAAATTCCCAGAAAGTTCTATACATCTTGGAACTGACAGTACCACATGGGAAGCTGCTGTTGAAGAGGCATATGAGCGGAAAAGCCTGAAGTATGCTGAAATAGCAGCCCATGCAGAACAACGCAACTGGCATACCAAGGTGTTCCCAGTAGAAGTTGGGTGTAGAGGGTTTGTGCCAAGATTACAACTAGACTCATCAACAGAATGGGAGTGAAGGGCAGGCCTTCCGACAAGCAGTGAAATCACTCTCAGAGACTGCGGAGCAAAGCAGCAACTGGCTGTGGATCAAAAGGAAGGATTCCAACTGGGCTGTGAGATGACCATTTAGGGGGAGAGGAGTATTGAAGGGTAAAAACAGAGGGAGGCACACCTGGGACGCCAGGTATTGCCGTTGAGTCCTCTGGAGGTGTTTTGGGCCTAAATCACTGAAACATCAAGGAAGGAGGGTGCCCACCTGATGACCCCAGTGGAGTTTTTACCTTTCTCCCACTCAAGATAAAAGGCAAGAAGCAGTGCCGATTATTCAAGGGATTGACCATCCAGTCCTAGAAGTTCTACAACCGCTTCATGTAATGATGTTATGCAATAAAACTGTTAGAGGCACTCAATACATTTGGACGTCTGGTTCCTATCATCCCGCTGTGAGCAATACTGACTCTAGAAGGCCTCTCTAGATCCCATTAACTCCATTAACAATTAAGCAGAATTGTTCAAAAAGTCGGTCTAATGCCCCTTTAAACTGTCGTGACAAGAGCTGGAACGTGGCCTTGAGTCCAGATCTCCGGCCTGTAGGTGGCAGCACTACGACGGGTGGCGGTCCGGCTGCCTTAAAGCCCCGAAGAAGAAGCAGAAAGCAGCTGAATAATCTAATAGGAAGCACAACCTGATCCTGGCGACTCCCGGAGAAGTCCGAACAGAGTCGTTTCACTTATTCTAAACGTACGACTGCCTGATCCATCACTTTCTAAAATATACCCTGTACGCTTATCTGTTGTATTACCTCATCAAAAGGTGCTGTTAGCGCAGTATGGCTTTTTATACGAACAGTAATTAGCTGAAGTAACTGGCACCGCTAGCATTGCTAGCTAAAGTAGCTAACAGTAGCCGGGAGTTGGAGCGGACTACAGACTGAAGTGGTGAGTTTTTCCTCCCTGCCGCACTTCGCCGAAAACGTCATGACACTACCTCAAAACTAATGCTGTTACCCCTCATAAAAAAACCCTGCGGGATGTTTCCTAAGTACTCTTCGTGGTGTATTTGTAGCTCAGTTGGTATTTCCGAAAAGCGTTCGTGTTTTCTGGTTGATGGCTGCTAATGCGGTTTTAACTAGCTCGGTAGTCCTCGGTCGTGTCTCCAATTACTCCTTGATCCCTATGCAGTGCACCAACTGAATAGAGCACGGAGCTGTTACTCCTATACGCAAATAGTCCACTACGTGTCCAGTAGAGAGCCAATTGGGATTCAGCCCTCACTCATCGGATGAGCTAACTTGATGGTGAATGGCGTGCTAATTAGCTCGTTAGTAAGATTGTTATTTCAGTTTTTTCCTCTGACGCTGCTTGTCGGAGTCCTTATTCTTTATGGAATGTTGTGCAAATGAGAGCTTTTTTTAAATTGCCTTATTTTGAGGAAACAAAAGTTAGCTAGCAAGCTAATGCTGCTTCAGGTTAGCCAAGGCTAAGGGAGGGTGTAGCTGTTTTAAGGATAGTTGTTAGGGTTTCTACATTCTTCCTAGCCGGTTACTGACCGTTTACTGACCGCTCACACAGACGTTTATCAGTATGTTTGCTCACATGTGAATTAGGGAACTGATTTAGTACAACACAGATCTCAAATATTTAACTTAGGAGCTCTCACTTAGTCCACCTGCACAGTCGGTTTTCCTTCATGTCAGAGGGTCCAAATTCTACATTTCTGTTTTATTATTTTTAAGGTGCCCAATTGATGTTTGAGCAGAAAACTGGAATTTCAAGTTTAACTGTCAAATAATGTGCAACCATTTTCCAGTTGGTTTCCACTCGCAGACAGGCCGTTTTATCCGTTTAACAGGCGGTCTTTAAACAGGTCGTTACTGTGCCTTAAAGACTGTTGTATGCATGTTTGACCACTCTGTTTGTCTTTGCTCAAAAAGGAGTCGAGGCTGAAACACTCCTTATAACTTCAGTGTGAGTGGCTGGGCCTGAACTGCTGTCAGATGTGTGTGAATCAAGTCTCGTTTTGTGTTATTGTCATTCCTTAATATAATGTGTTTACATTGGACCAAAATGTCATTCTTCAGGCTTCAAACACTCAAATCTGCACATTATACAGGACTGTTATACAGTTGTGACAAGTGTAGAATATACAGTAAATATTAGAACTGACAACAAAACTATACACACAGGAAAATTGGCTTTTAGCAGTAGGTGGTGATTTAAGAGCTAATGCAGACATTTTCTGTGTTTGATGTACAGAAAGGTGGAATCTCAGCAGGTTTAAAGTTAAGAATTATATAGTACAGGTGTGCAGTGATGGTAAGGGAGTGCATGAACAGTCTCCGGTGGGTGTTTGGAAAGGTCTCGATTAGTCGGGACGTATGTTGAGAGAGGTCAGAGTGTTCAGTAATGTGGCCGCCTTGGGGAAGAAGCTTTTGCTGTTGAGTCTGGTGGTGGTGGTGGAAGGGATGCTCTGGTACCTTCTGCCAGATGGCAGGAGGGTGACAAGCCAATGACTGGGTGGGAGGGGTCACAGGGATCATGGCAGCCTCGGGCTGCTGCACTTTTGGTAGGAGATGTTGGCGGTGGTTAAAGACACACCAATGATCCTCTGAGCTGTCTCTACAATCTGCTGTAGTGTACTGTGGTCTGAGATGGTACAATTCGCATACCAGACAATGAGACAGCTGGTCAGGACGCTCTCTGCTGTCTCTCTATAGAATGTAGAATCAAGTATGAAATGTGTGGAAAACCATGCATACCTTCTGCGCTGCCTTCTTGTGATATTTTTAAGGTGGACCTGGTATTTGTTTATTAGTTGTATACACTCTAAACAAGCAAGCACAACAAAGTTTTTCTTGGATGCTTCCATTTTGGTTTTCTGAATGTTTTAGTGGAAGTTAATCAACCTTTTTTTCCTCCTCTGACTTCAGAGCTAAATGGAAGGCACCATTAGTTTGCTCAAATAGACTCTGTGGACTTTGGTGTAAATGGTACACCTTAAAATCTTTGTATCAGCACTATGTAATATTTTTTGGGGAGTGTGCACGGCTACTGGTCACACTGTAAAGTATTAGGTCCCAAATGCCAACATTATCTTGAACACATCAGTAGATAATTAACTCGTATTCTCAGAACGCGCATCCTTAAGGTTATTTTTTCCGCCAAATTCCGTTTACAATTTTCTTTTAGATCATTTGCAAATGTCAGATTCTTCTACTTGTCTGAAGCACAACTGATGCAATTACATATTTGCCCCAGAAAGTCTCCAAATCCCCAAATCCTAGTGTTGGTTTAACAGTGTTTTCATAAAACAGTATTTTAATTTTACCGCCATGGACCCTTTTAATGCTCTGTTTCGTTTGTCAACAAAAAGTATAGAAAATTTTTATATCACGTGTGAGATCAGTTGTGTACACTCTGTGCACATATACAAGTCTGGGAGGATTTTTCACAGTACTGCTTCTGCCAGCAATTATTTTAAAACATCACTTACAGACTCTTGCAGAAAAGTGCCAAAATGTAGAGTACTCAGCAGATTGTTAGCTCGTTTTATGGCAGGTCCTTATCAGTCCTCCAAACACAAATTCATTTGAAAGAGAAACTGCAGTGTGTAGTGGTTTTAAAGTTGTGGTTTCGGTTTCAGACTGATGGGCAAATCTACTGTTGGCAGTTTTGTTATTTACTGTTTGAGTTTTAAGGAAAATGTGTTATAGGAAGTAGACATGAACAATATCTGAAAATAATTAGCTTTGTATTTTCAAATGAAAGTTTCTGTCTGTCTGTCTGTCTGTGCTCAAATTATTTGTAGCTCAAATGATTTCTGTAAAGAAATATTCTCTAAACCTCTTTCAAACTGAAATTACAAAGCCTTAGTTGTGATATACTGTTAATAAATTTTTTAAGTGAGAATATGCATGTGAATTAAGCTGTATTTCTTGGGGACAAACACCATGAAGAACACCGTATCATGTATCCAGTGTGACTTCTAGCGCTCCTGGCTGCCAAGTTTTATAATGTAACAGCCAAAAGCAGCTTGATGCTGAAATGAGGAACCTGATGACCCTGCTTGTGTTAATGCTACCTGTAAGCATATAAACAGCACAATGAAACTTTTATTAGAAACTTTAATATGTGCACATCAAAGCTTCGTGCTGAAATTTTGGTAGTGGTTCACTCAAATGTAAAAGCAGCAGACCTTTTAAAATCTGCACGGGGTAACCCCAGTCTCTCTTACTGGGGTGTAGCCTGAGAGGATCCTTGACATTTAGGATGACATTCCATAAATAGATTGACAAGTTTATATCCATGGCCAACCTTGAGTCTTTAGAGATACTAGCACTGCAGAACTGTCTCTAAGGAAGAAATACCATAAAACACATAAAAAAAATATTTTGGGTGTGCATAAATATTGATTTAATTTTTTTTGTTTTATTCCAATATTGAAAGTGATCCACCAGAAAGTCAGTTTCAGATTAACACTGCCCAACTTCCCTCTCCCTCTCCTTCCAGGTAAGCCAGGAGCAGGAGGATGACTGAATATAAACTGGTGGTGGTGGGAGCAGGTGGTGTAGGGAAGAGTGCACTGACCATCCAACTCATCCAGAATCACTTTGTGGACGAATATGACCCCACAATAGAGGTACTAAAGCAACATTGTGTGGCTGCAAAAGTGTGTGGCTCAAAAACAGTGTTAAACATATTATGTGTTTTTGTAGCATTTTAAATACATTTTGTGTTTCTTAACACCCCCCCCCCTTTTGTACAATGCAAGCAGAAGAAGAATTTGTGATTTGTTCATTTAGTCTTTTTGGACTGATAAAGGTACAAACAAATGATTTTCAATGATTTCACTGGCCAACTTGTTTTGTAAGTATAAACAAATTAAGATTTTGATGCCAGCAGCAACAAATGGGAGACAAAGGGATGTTTACCACTGTGCTACAACACTTTTTAATGCTTGGGGAACTGAGGAAACTGATTGTTGCACTTTTGTAAGTAGCATTTTTGATACAAAACTTTAGTTACTTAACAGTCTATCGTCTGATACTTCTCTTTATGATGCATCACACATTTTCATTAGAAAACAGATCTGGACTCCAGGAAGGCCAGTCTAGCACACACACACTCTATATCCATGAAGGCATGCTGTTTAGCATGTGCAGAATTATATCAATGTGTTTGTCTACAATCCTAATCTGCCTCTGTGCCAATGGCACCTTCACACATGCATGCAAGTACCCATGCTGTGGATACTGATGCCCCCCATACCATGCATGGTATTTTGCACATTTCACCACAAGCTAACTATGCAAACACCGAGGCTTTGGTGGCTTCTTGTGTACCCAGTCATGATCTTCTTACCTGATACTAACTCACTTGCTTATTGTGGAACTTAAATATTCTATAAGCTTTACACTGTTGTTTTGCCTCTGTCCCAGTTGTTACAGGCATCACATTCAAAATGTTTCATTTTACAAAATACAATCATTTCTTTATCCTTTCGTTCGGGTGAAGGTAAAGGTTCAGGTGAATTGTCAAAATGTCTTTTCTGGAAATGGAGTTTGTAGATTGATGTTATCACTATGTACACAATGAAGTGAAGGCACTTGACTAAGTCAAAAATCATAGAATTGTCATAGCTTACTGTTTTTGTGTAGATTGTCTAGTTTTTGGGCTGCTATCCAATGTTGTCATTACCAAGGACTTGCTTTGAGTAATGCCGAAGTCGTGATGCTAATAACTAATTCATAAACCCAGGGCTCAAAGATCCTGTCTCTTCCACATGGTTTTATACCAAAGATGGGAGGAAGCGTGCTGTGCAATGTTTGTGGTGTTTTGCATGTTATTGCTTACCACAGATGTTGTTTACATGTGAAATGTTGAGGTTTATTTATAGTTAGTCATTGAAATGTATATAAACTGTACGTGTAATAGCAATATTTAGTGTTTAAGCACCAAACAAACTCTAACTGATCCTTGAACAATTTTCACCAGGTCCCTTTATTTGATCTAATCATCACAGGCTTTTGCACAAATTTGTAGGGTTCCTGCCAGCTTCGGGTATGCTTTCCTAAAAGATCTCAGACTTTTGGACTTTACTATATGCAGATGCAGTCTGAGGGCTGCAGAGATTATTAGGGTGTGATGTGAAATTTTGCTTGTCAACATTGGTCTCATATTTTCCCCTCAATTTGGTCCCTAATCTGAGGCTACATCAGATATTCTGACCTAATGCTTAATGTTTGTCCAGGACTCGTACAGGAAGCAGGTGGTTATTGATGGGGAGACGTGTCTGCTGGACATCCTGGACACAGCAGGACAGGAGGAGTACAGTGCTATGAGGGACCAGTACATGAGGACCGGCGAGGGCTTCCTCTGCGTGTTCGCCATCAACAACACAAAGTCCTTTGCTGATGTGCATTTGTACCGGTAGGTGAGAATGCTACAATGAAGTGATTTAATAGAGAACAGTTCAACAAAACATGTAGCTAGCTAGACGTTCTATGCTAAACAAATTGAATGAAATCATTGTGTAGCGATGCCAGATATATCAAGAAAAACAACTTTGTATTAATGTATTATATCGCATTGATGTTATATCTTTGCCCTGTCTAACTCATGTTTATTTGCCTTCAGAATATTCCAGATGATAGTCAAATTAGTTTTTATATGTTTTTACATATTTTTATGTATTTTTACTCCAGGGAGCAGATCAAACGAGTGAAGGACTCTGATGATGTCCCCATGGTGCTGGTTGGAAACAAATGCGATTTGGCCAGAACTGTTGACACCAAACAGGCTCAGGAACTAGCCAGGAGCTATGGTATAGAATTTGTAGAAACTTCAGCTAAAACTAGACAGGTAAGCCCTTTTTTTGCCTTTATGTAAAGTAATACATTTTTAAGACGCAGCTTGATCTCACCTCCTTCTTTTATATCCCCCTGCAGGGAGTCGAGGATGCGTTTTACACCCTCGTTCGGGAGATCCGCCATTATCGCATGAAAAAACTCAACAGCCGGGAGGACAGGAAGCAAGGCTGCCTTGGCGTCTCCTGTGAGGTCATGTGATCAGGACGTTCTCCACCCCTACAGAGTTCCCACAGAAGCTCACTGGCCAGCAGCTGAATACTTTAGGACCACTTGTGACTGAAGAGCTTTTAGGAGTGGTTACAGTCTTGCTTCAGCTTTAAATCGTATAACCTGAAACTGGCCTTGGTAGTGGAGTTTCTGCTATGTGGCCCCCTACTGGCTAAAAGGGATAAATGCAGATCTGGTCTGCTCACTGTGTGGATTGTATTGGGCTGCTGTGATGGGAAAAGCTGGGCCATCTAAGGGACATCTTTGGCCCCCCCTGACCGCTTCTACAAATGTGCATTTATCTCATTAGTCTTTAAGTGCTGGGGGTCATACATCCTCCCTTGCTATTGAAAATTTGATTGGACTTGATTTTAATCTATAGGTTCAGTACTCAGGAATACTGTGAAGGCCTAAGTGCCTGTAATATGTTTTTAAGTTAGTAGACCTGTTTGTACATCAAACTTCTCTTCTGAAGATTCTTACTTCTTACAATGTTTAGTCCTTTTCTTCAGACTAAAGCTTGCTTCATGCTTGTTGCGGTGTCTGTGGTGTTCAAGGTATGCAGAGAACTTGGGGCAGTGATTGGGCACTGAAAATAGAGCATCTGTTGACAAATGCCTGTACATATGGACCCCATTGTCACAGAAACTGCCTCAGACACTGGAACTACAGAAAATCAAGCTTTACTCTGGGCTCAGATGTTCACTTTGTGTTGGAATAGTGTGCCTTAGCAGTTTCAAATGGAAAAGAGAAATCGTTTGAATTGGAAACAGTGTGGACGTGGTTTCAGAGAGAGGACCTGTGGGTGATCTGATTATCAGATTTGTGTGCCTTTTCTCCTCTTAACACATTTTTCTTGCTACATGACGTCTATTATGATGCCAGTCTGATTATGGTTTGGGGATTCTGAACTGTTCAAAGGTTGAGGACTAGTTATGATGGTAATCTGCCCTCTCGGTCATGGCTCAGTAGCAGGGTATTCTGCACTCTTTACTGATGTATGGATGTATCTATGTATGGATGTATGTATGCACGTGCTAAAAATCGCCCAATGCCTTTAAGTCTTCCCCATGACATTTGCCTGGGTAATTTTTTTTAAACTCTGCTCTTTTAATTGTACTTGTTTGGAACAGTGCCTGACTTCATAGCTTATGGTGTCGGTAGTGACTTTGTATAAATAGAACGAGTCAACAGAGCAGTCAGTCCTTATTGCCTGGTGCTAACATGATTGTTTCTTCCCAAAAAAAAAAAAAAAAGAATATTTGCCAACATACATTGCAATTTTTTTCCACAACAGGATGTTGGTTCCTGATCTTTTATTGGTGGTGAATACCCCTACCCCTACCCCCACCCCCATCCCCTCTCCATGTTTTCATTTAGGCTTTAAGGGACTCTAATCAGTCATGGAGTTCTGAACAAAATTATGATCATTTTAGTTTGCCTTTTTTTCTTTCCTTATGTAACAGACATTTCATGTCCTGACCTGCAGAGTTCTTTTACTAGTAAATTAAGTGTAAACAGCAGTGTTATTGTAGTGTATCTAATGTCTGTGCGGCTCCGGGCCAGAGTCAGAGACCACCCTTATTTAAATTCCAGTCAAAACAGCCATTAAGTACAAGTTATTAATTTTTCAGCATCAGGTAATACACTTACTGAGTACTTTATTAGGTACACCTTATTATATCTACACTTGTCCTTTTTATCTTAGCTTATCATATAGGAGCACTTTGAATTTTGAACATCTGTTTCTTTGCATTAATTGCTACCCTGTTCTTCACTGGTCAGGACCACCACAGAGCAGGTGTTATTTGGGTGGTGTATCATTATCAGAACTGCAGTGACGCTGATGTGATGTTGGTGTGTTTGTGCGTCTTGTAGCAGTGTACTAGACACAGCAGTGCTGCTGGAGTTTTAAACACTCCACTCACTGTCCACTCTGTTAGACTCCTACCTTGTAGGTGTAAGATCAGACGATGGCTATGTTTCTGTATGGTTTGTCTTGGTCGTCATTTAGTCCTTAATCCATGGTCTCAGGACAACATTCGCTGTGGATGTGAGGGGATGTACTGCTGTTAAGTTACTAAGGAAAATAATTGGGCAAAAGGAAAAAATGCAGTGCGAGAATTTGGCCATTTGGATTACGTTGGTCATTAGGAAAGGCAACCAACCAAGTTCAAGACTCAACTTTAGAGGTGTGGTTGCAGATTTCATTCAGTAATTGAAAGCAAGTCTCCTAAAAAGAATGGAAGTTGTAATAAAGACAAAGAGTAAGCACAAAAAATACTGAAAACATGTATTACATGAGGCTTCTCTGTAATTTCCAAATGTTGACATAAGAGTAGGTACTTCATGGCCGTTTTGACCGGAAACTGAATAAATAAAAGGGTGTTCTCTTACTTTGGCACAGTAGTGTACACGTCCTTGTCCATGCCCATGTGTGTTTGTGTGTATTACGCAGTGCCATTCTTATATAATGCCTTGGACCTAGCTGGTCAAACCTAAAATAGAGCTTGGAGCCCCCTGCTCTCATATCCAGTGTGGGTACATGGCTC
This sequence comes from Semaprochilodus insignis, assembly GCA_034552555.1. NCBI lineage: Eukaryota > Metazoa > Chordata > Actinopteri > Characiformes > Prochilodontidae > Semaprochilodus > Semaprochilodus insignis. Next base: position 16,984,584 of record CM067484.1, on the reverse strand, counting down.
TGGTTACAATGTGCAGCCTGGGCTTCTTATTGCAGCCGAGCAGTGGGCAGCGGCACACTTCCCCGTTGCCGGCGAACTGTGTCTGAGCAGCCTGGTCCAGCCCCAGCCTGATTCCAGGAAGAGTGTGCTAGTGTCAGAGACGCACTGCCAACATGCCTAAGGTTGCGGTACCAGGTGAGTGTCTGACAGCACCACCCAGAAAGCCTTTCACAAGTCATACCGGTTTCTGAAGTTCAGTGCTAGACTTTGAAAGGTAGTGCAACATGCACAGTGTGATTCACAAGGAAGTAAAAACGTGTTCTGTTCAGCTACTGTAAAGAAATTCCACATTGTATCCAGTTCACTGCTGCTGCAGCTACCATGAATATTTGTAATCGAGGAATGAGTCTCCTCGGGGGAGCTTTTCCGTGGCGCTATTTTTTGCACAAGCTCCTCATACCTTTGCAAGCATTTGCTTGAACATCACTAACATTTCTCTTCTTTGGTTAGTTTGATTGCTCACTCCTACAGTAAATACAAGCCATGTATTAGTTTCAGTTTTTCATATAATCAAATGGGATTAAGTGTTTTTCCCTATATCCTTATCTTTTTTGGAAACACTTCACTCTAGAGCACCATTTATAAGGGTATGTGGCTCTTACATAATCCCTTTTATGACCACTGAGATATTCTGTATGTTCTCAGTGGAAGGTGTTATGAATTCCTGCACTTACTGTAAACTTTTACCCCATTTTTTTAATTGTGTGATTTCTTCTACCAATGTAGTATTCATGTCACTACACACCTGATTTGCAGTTTAACTATGGGGGTCAGCCTGATCGGATAGCATTGGCACACATGGGCAGGGTGTGCCTGCCAGTCCCCTGACATTTTAATTCATGGTGGATGAAAGAGAGAAGACGTGTTAGGGTTTCACCACGGTTAAAATGCTGTGCACCCAGTTTTAGATTTGGAGTTAAGCACCATCAGCAATTGCTAGTGCAGGTTCTACTTGAGGGATTATCCAGCAAAGGTCTCTAATAGTGCTCATGCACTATGTGCTTTGGGTGATACAGTTAAATGGCACTAAATCTTGATAAATACAACTGTTCAGTGTTTTGTCTTCTCTGGACATAAGGTAATCCACTGACCGCTAAATTAATCATCTAGCTGTTAATCTTGATTTTGTAACTGTATTAGAAGTTATGCAGTTTGTGCTTATGGAGAGTGAGGGAAGAGTAGGCCCCCAGGGTAGGTTTCCTGGACAGAGATTAGCTGAGTCCTGGACTACAGTGTGTTCTGAATTTGTTCTGAATTTTTTTTCTAGTCAATGATTAGCTTTAATCTTAGTCTGAGAAAGCGATCCATAGAGTGATCTGCTGGCCTTGATCCAGATATTAAGGCCAGTCCTGGGCTAGACAGGGTTTTCAGTGGAGACTTTCCTTGAGAGGGAAATAATTCTGTATGGAGATACAGAAAGGCCATGAGGTAGTGATAATTTTCTGGGCTGTTATCTTGAGATCATGACGTAATTGTCTTGTGATCTCAAAATATGAGAAACAGTTATTTTATGCTAATCACAAGAAAAATAAGTTGCAATGTTGATAGTACAACTTGAGTTATTAAGAAAACAGCTTTTATTTTGGGATCACAAGAAAAAGAAGTTGGAATCTTGAAAAACCTTAATTAAGACAAGATCACAAGAAAAGTAAGTCGTGATGTTGAGAAAACAAATTCTATGTTGCGATCATGAAAAATACATTGTAATCTTGAGCCACAAGTTTTATCTTGATATCATAAGACAATTAAGTCATGATCCCAAGACAACAGTCCAGGAAATTATAACTACCTAATGAGCTCTCTGGACTTATGTTCGTAGTGTTTACTGTCTGAAAAAACAAACTCTTAAGAGTTTAGGGGGTAGGGATTAAATTCCAAAGCTCAAAGGTGACTTTCCATTGAAATGTCATTTTAGTCTATGTTTAGACATAAACTGGATCCGGGAAACTACCTCTAGATCCACTTCCTCATCTTGAAGGGAAAACCCAGAGAACACCAGGGTTCCCAGCGACTGGAACTGAAAACACCTGCTCTAACTGTATCAATTTCTCAAACCGTCTCTATATGAACATGCGAAGGTTGATAAGGTACTCACTCTAAATAATGTGAGGGATCCATACCAACCTAAGTAGTGCTTTCTCAAAAGCTCCGAAGGATGTAATTACATCACCCAGTGTGTAGAAGAAAGAGAAATGTCAGGAACCTCTTAGCTTATATTTCATGTTGGCACATACAATCACTCAGTGAAGCTGACAAGTTTGTTAAAATGTACCCAGGTTAAAATACTTCATCAAAAAAAGGTAATAATGAAGGAATGAATGAATGAAAGCTAGTATGGTCCAGTTAACCTTATGCTAAACAGATTGTATAAACTGATGCCCACTAATTTGAATTTACAGTTACCTTAGGTATCTTCAAGCAACCATTGCATTGCAAAATCAGTTGAATTAAAGTCTGCACAGGTCTAGAAACCCAGTGTTGTCTTTGGCCTAATCTCAGAGTTACCAAAAAGCTGCTGGGCATGTTGTTCTACACGTGCTAGCTAAGTGTAATCAGAGTTAACAGCCAAGTGACCAGAATAGTTTATCAGTCATTGATGTCACCAGGGTTTTTTTAGAGTGGAAAATAGAAACACTTGAACACAGTTGAGAGAAAGCTAAAGAGGCCTGGCTCAGATGGCCTACACTATCACACCTCCTATACACTGGGCCTGTAAGCACAAGTGTGAAACACTACTATACAACTACCAATGGGCTGTAAAATCCAGATCAAATGCAATCTTGATATGCCAAATTTTGAATTAGTGTCCCCATATAGTGAGTTCTTTTCATTCTTATTTTAGGAATAACTTACTAGGTCAAAATAATGAGTTACCTTCTCAAAAGTTGTATGTCGTATGTTGTAACTGGGCCCTGCTGTAAAAAGACCATTAGAACTATCAGGATTAAAACCTGATGGTTTTGCTTTCTAATGGGACTTGGCATTATGGTTACCATTGTAGACTACTAGTTTCCTGTAGGACACTGTGAGTTCCCATTAGTAAACCATCAAAAGCATTTGGAATCAGTCCCAGAACAGCCAATAAAATTGTTAGAATCCATTACTCTGTGATATCGGTCCATCAGGAAATTGCAACATATCACTAGTCGTTAATAGAGGCTACCAGGAGCTAATCAGAACCTGGTTTCCATGATTTATTTCCAGAGTTATCCCAAAAAAATAACACCTTTGTTAAGCTTGTTCTGACATAGTATGTCACGTAAATATTGAGAGAGTAAGCCATTATGTTGGGATACTATGTTAAAATGTGGATAAAATTTTGCTGCCAGAAACACAGAATGGTGGCAAAGACCCAAACTGGACTGTGCACTATAAGGGCATACCAGTTCACTCTTTCTGGTATGCAAGCCTTGGTAAATCACATCCCATGCTTACCTTTGTTCTTTCTGACCAGTCTTTTTTTGTTTGCCCCTTCTACATGCCCTCTGTCCCTTGTCTGATGGGGATGTTTACTAACTCAGAGGAGGGAAAGCGTGAGTATGGCTAACGTGGGGACGCATGTACTGCTGTATAGGAACAGTATATCACCAATCCCCACATGAAATAAGGGTTAGCAGAAGAGAATGTTCTATTTAGGGATGGATTGTGTCTTTTGGTGGAACAATGAGAATTCCATTTATTTGCTTATTGCTCAGTGTCCACCTGTAACGGTCTCAACTCATTGCAGTGCCACAGTCTTTGCTTTTCCAGGCATAGAAGCAGAATTAACCCCACTATGCTTAGCCTTTTCATAGCACCTGCTGGGCAAGTTAAATAAGTACATTTAAAGCCTTGCAGCAAAATCACTGCTCTCATTTCCAACGGGCCTAGATTTAAGTAGCTTCTACAGCAAAGTAGACTCACACAAAGTGCTATAGAGTCTTTGTCCTATAAAGATTTGAATCATTCTACTTCTGCTTCTGTGACTCTTCTTATTGGTGGCACATATTTATATTGGTTAAACATTTTGTGGAAGGTGAACACATGAACGAATAAATGGCTCTCTGTACGGGGTACCATGAGGTTCCTCTGATGAGTATCCATCCCAAGATGCCTGCAGTTATACACATTCATCAGTTGCCTTGTTTGGAGAATATCAGAATTTTCCCTTCTGCATAAAGCATCACATGTGTATGTATATATACACACGTTGTCTGATTTGTCAGGTCCACTTCCCATATAGGTGCACTTTGTAGTGATTGATCATTCTAAGCACTGACATGGTGGTGGTGTGTTAGTGCGTGTTGTTCTGGTGTGAGTAGATCAGACACACTGTCACTGCTGGACTGAGAATAGTCCACCAACCAAAACTATCCAGCTAACAGTGTCCTGTGGGGAGCGTCCTGTGACCACTGATGAAGGACTAACACCAGCTGTGCAGCCACAGAATAGTCTAATAGAGACACAGTCTAATAGAGTGGACAGTGAGTGTATACAGTGTTTAAAGACTCCAGCAGCACTGCTGTGTCTGATCCACACATACCAGCAGGTTAGTGTCACTGCAGTTCTGAGAATGATCTATCACCTTTATAAACGCGCCTATATGGTAAGTGGTCCTAGTATACTAGGAGGTGATATATATATATATATATATATATATATATATATATATATATATATATATATATATATACTTACATATATCTTAAATATTATCACTTTTCTGCATATACTGCATACTTTTTTCTGCATATACTGCTACTTGTTACAAAGGGTTTCAATCCAAATCATAACTCAGAAAAAGTTCCTTCACAGAGTTTGATTTCCATTTGCATATACTTTGCTTGAACAGCTAAAGACCTTGGAAGCATGATTTAATTGAAACAGGGACAATTCATAATGCGATGAGCATGACGTTTCCAGTGGATATATCTTTGGGGTTTATGAGGATCTTCTGAAATGTTTTGTGAATGGAAGCCCTAGAATTATGTGGAGTTATATCACCTTCCCTCAATCTAACCTGCTGCCTCCCTTTCTTTTCACCCTGGCTGGTGTTTCCTGTATGTTTTCTTCTCGGCAAATACAAACTCAGCTGCCAGTAAGTATGGAGAAGTGCCGCACTTCACCCCGTCGTCAACCAAGCCATTACATGTGCTTCATAAGTCGCTAGAAGGCGAACTGTCCATCCATTGTGTAATGATGGAATAGGGCCTTGCTATATTTAGGGCTTGAATGTGTAATTGAATCTGCATGAGATTTCTGTTTAGTAAGTCTTGTCTCATAGGAGGACCTAGGCATTCTAAGAAGCTTTTATGCCACAAATCATGTAGATAGTCGCATCTAGACCAAGGATTTCTGATAAGGTTCCTTCTTGGCCAGAGGTTGAGCTTCTGCCTGATATAACTCATTAGCTTATTATTAACAAATTAGAAGAGAAGAAATATCTACTCTCCACAGAGCTGTGGCCTAGAAGGAGCCAAATTTGAACCCCTTAGTCTTAAGTCTATAAGTTGTTTAAGCATTTGTTTTTTTTCCTTGTCTTAAAGGGGAATTCTCATAATAATCCAATCAGCAAGGTGAAAACAAAATCATTCACAGTGGTTTAGTGTCAAATTGTAGCTTGTACAAAAACTTGACACATTTCTCAACAGTGGTGGTGATAGAAACCAAACGTTGCAGTGTCTGCATCACAAGTATAGCGCTATTATTTTCTTTCCGAAATGGTCAGTGAATGTATACATGCCATATATGTTTTTAGACATGGTTTTGGTCATGGAAATATAGTGGTAAGTTTTTGGGTACTATTTTGCCTTAAAACACCCTATATTCACACTCCACCATGAATGGACTTTACATGTTTTATTTAACCCTTCTAGAAAAAAAAGAGTATTGACCAGCTGCTCACTAGCATGTTATGTTTTGGATGCTGGTCTGCTGGTCACTGGTAGTCAAAGCTGAAATGCTAATCACCAGCAAAACCAGCTCATGTTGTGTTTTTGATGCTGGTATGATGGTCAAGCAGCACGACCATGTTAGGTGCCCAGTTGAACTACCACCAGACCAGCACTAGTACAGCATATATCAGTATAAACCAGTTTAGCCCAGCATGGACGTTATGCTGGTCTGTTTTTTTTTCAGCAGCATCAGAATAAAAAGTCATAACAATTCCAAGTAATAGCTTTGTGTGAGGTCTCTTTTAAGGCATTGAAGGTTTTTGGTTACCTTCAGGACCGCTGTGAACAATTCTGACTTGATAAGTTTCCATAGAACATAGCATTTAGTATCAAACTACACTGAAAGAATTTGTTGACATCTTAAAAATTTCATTATGCAACAGTTCAAGAGAATTCTCCTTTAAACAGGCCTTACTGTATGTCAGTGCATGATGGATGATGAAGGTTCCCAGCAAATATCAACTTCCACGAAGTCATGTTGGGCCAGCGTCTGCTTCCACACCAAAAGCATGCCTCATGATACATTTGATCATCAAAGTTTTTCCCATAATTGTCACGCATATGCTGAGTTATTATTTTGGTAGGTACATCTAGGTCGTACCTTCACTGATCGGCCAACACCTACCAGGTTGAGAGCTACAGAGTGTAGTTTTTCTGTTACTGAACAATAGTCATTAGTCCCACTATCCATATGGTAGGTGTTTCTGAAAAAATGGCTAATTAGAGTTTGTACAAACTGGAAGTACCTAACAAACATTGTATAAGCTGCTCTTTGCATTTGCTGGCATCTCATTTCATATTCAAGTATTATGTCCAAAGCAAGAAGGAACATATGTACTTGTACTCCTGTTTATATTATATTATTGCTCTGCCATGTCCTTTGCCTTGCTTTAAAGAAACCAAATCTGTCTTCAGCTTCTCCTTCACTCCAGCTTTCTCGCCTGCACTGATTGCACCATGTGGTCTCTGGAGCCTCAGGGCTATAACCCAAAAATCATGGCTGTAAATCAAAGTCGCCTGTGTGTGTGTTTCTCATCAGAAACAGACGATCACATGCGAGCGTTCGCTGAGAAGGTGTTCGGCTCTGACACCAAAGATGAAGACATCCGCGAGGAGATCTCCCTCTTTGATGTGGCTGAAGACTGCCCCATTCTTAACCAGGAGCTGGCACACCACATAGCCACTCAAGATGATATCGAGAGACGGTAATGAGATGAAAACCAAAAATGTCAGTTTGAAAACATCCCCTGGCCTGGAGTCATTGATCTTTATTTGTCCCAAACTTGGTCCTTGACAACCTCTGCCCTGCATATTTTGGTACTGTCTCAGCCCGGGCACACCCACTTCAACCAGACAGTAAATTAACAGGCCCTTCCTGACTTACATTTCACAGTAGAATGTGGAAGACAGGGACCACAAGTGAGATCTACTTGTTTTTTATTATTCATATAAATTTCAAATGACTAAATTACAGATCTGGTACACTGGTCACACTGAACAAGAGGAACAAGCGCAGTAAAGCACTGAGTGGGTGTGAGATGCTGTTGTGAAATTGACAGAGCACTAAAGTGAAGTTAACAGAGCACTATAGACAGCTTTCATTTTTGTGACACAACACTGTAAAAACAGAAAAGGGGGTGGAGGGTTAATCATTTTAAATAAATGTGCTAGTGTTTAGCTCCTGTAATGTGTTTTATAATTGTAAGTTAAAAGTCAACAAATTATTATAAGTTCAATTAACTCAAAATTTTAAGACAACCAAATCTTAGATAGATAGACAAACAGAGAAACAGACAAATAGATAGATAGATAGATAGATAGATAGATAGATAGATAGATTAGCCACCAACCAGAGACTTTTTAGCATTATACAATTTTGATAACACTAACAGCTTTCCTCAGAATATCTATATCTATATATCTAACTATACCAGCCTGCTGTTCGCATGGTGAAGTACTTCTTTAACTCTGACTTTTACTCTGACTTTTCACAGTAAGAAGCACATGGTCCGTGCTGAGACTCTGTTGGAGGAGAAACCAACCTACCTGGAGGTACCTCACTTCCAGAGGGTGGCCATCTCGGGAGACTACGCTGCTGGGGTGGGTTTACATTTGTAACAAGCTCCAAGTCCTGCGTTACACAAGGCCAAGTTTAACGCAACCATGAAGTATACCCACATAAATCTCCAGACCACTGAGCAAGTGCAGGAATAGATCGTCTAGGACGAAAACACCCATTCAGAAAGTAGAGGCCAGCCCTAGATAGGGTTTCAGAAGCTGAACTCTGGCATTTAAAGTGGTAACTGAGGGACAGGACACACACAGGACAGCTAATTTAGCATAAGGGAGGCTTTATGACTTTAGCCACTCAGACTATCCAGTCATCAGTTTTTGTTTTTTTTAATGTTTAAAAAATGATTTCTTTGATTTCTGTAAAGGCACAGATAAATTGACCTCACATTTACACCCAGTAAGTTTAATCTGCTGTGGATGTGATGTTTTCCTTTATAGGTGACCATGGATGACTTTGAGTTGGCCTGCAAGGGTTTATACCGTGCTTTGACCATAAGGGAGAAGTACATGAGGCTGGCCTTCCAGAAATTTCCCAACACCCCATCCCAGTTCCTGCGCAATATTGAGGGAGAGACATGGAAGCAGGAAGACCAGGTGCTGCCAGGTAGGAAATGAGGATGTCTGATTAAATCTGTCCACTTAAACAGACCATGATGTGGGGCTCAGAATCCCGCCCTTTGGGATAAACTGGTACAAAGTCCAGGTGAACTTTCTGCTGTTTCTGAGCAGCCTTTGTATCAAAGTTATCAAATTGCATAGTTCATAATGCCGATTTCTGCTTAAATGATCAAACAGTGTGAGAGCATTATGTCCTGTGTTTTGTGTTGCAGTCTTCAGTTCTCCTCCTGCAGAAGGAGAGGATCCCTTCAACACGAAGACCCTGCCTCCCAGCCTTGGCTATGTGGCCCGCATGCGAGATGGTGTCATTTATGTCTATAAAGATTCGGCAGCTGCAGATAAAAACGAACCCTTGCCCCTGCCTGCTCCTGACTACGCCACCTTCATTGACGACATGAACTTCCTCATTGCCCTTATTGCACAGGGCCCAACGTGAGTTCTCCAGAAGTTAGTTCTCTGAGATTCATCACGTTGATTTATCAGTCTACTCAGCCTTTAGCACAGCAGGAACTCTTTCCTCTTTTTCCAATATGCAGAATGCAAGATATGCAAATCATTTAAACTCTACATTTCATTTAAAATAGTACAAACACAAAAATATAATTATGAATATATATAATTATATTAAATTTGATGCCAGCAACATTTAAAATAAATGTGAGATGGGGCAACAAAAGACTAGTAAAAATGTTTAAAGCTAAAAAAAAACACCTGGCAGAACATCTTGCAACTGATTAGTAGTGCAAACAATAACAGTAGTGCAACAATTAAAGAATAAAAAGAAAATAATGCAACAATCAAACAATTTATTAGTATATTTCATCCTGCATTGGTCTGACGGCCTGTCAAGGGTGTTTCCTGCCTTTTCCTCAGTGAGGGCTGAGATGCTGTATCATTCCCTGCAACCTAAAGGATAAGCAGCTTAGAAGATGAATGAATGAAGGAATAGTTGATTTCATCAACTGCACTACAGAATATCGTTAAAACATTCAGAGAATCCAGAGAAATCTTAGTATGCAAAAGACAAGGCCAATAACCAACACTGGATGGCCGCGATCTTTGGGTTCTCAGGCAGCACTGCATTACAAACAGACACAAATCGCTAATGGAAATCACTGCATGGGCTCAGGACCACCTCCCAAATACATCATCTATGAACAAAGTTTGTTGCTACTCCACAAAGGCAAGATAAAACTCCATCAGAGTTTTAAAAACCAGATATAAACAAATCTCTGAGATATGTTGACTTGCACATCTGCAAAGCTCTGTTAATGCTGAACGATATACAGGTATTCAGGTTTTGGAGCAACCTATGTTGCAACCAGGTGACGTCTTTTTCAAGGAAGGTCTTGATTTTAGAAAGACAAGAAAACCACATTCTGCACCTATTACAGCAGCATGGCTCTGTCATAGCAGTCACGACTAGTCAGCTGGCTTCCATGCAATCTAAACTGGTCACCCACTGAAGACATTTGACGCATTGTGAAAAGTAGACTCCAAACTGATAATCGACTGAAATCCGATATCAGACAAGAATGGAAAACATTCCAACTTTCAGAACTACAGCAATCGTCTTCTCAGTTCCTAAATGCAGATAGACAGATAGACAGACAGACAGACAGACAGACAGATACACAAACACAGGTAGATAGATACATACGTGCACAAATAGATTTACACCTGTTTCTTTGCATGTGTTTGTTTTGGGGCTCTTTAGAAAGACATACACTCACCGTCGCCTGAAGTTCCTCAGGTCCAAGTTCAACGTGCATGAGATGCTGAATGAGATGGAGGAGATGAAAGAGCTGAAGAACAACCCTCACAGAGACTTCTACAACTGCAGGAAGGTACTGATTAGGACATGTTGTTGCTAATGGGCATCCTAGTTCAGCTGTTTTGTCCTTTGTTGACGTGAACTGTCTTGTGCTTCTGCCGTTTCTATCTGTAGGTTGACACTCACATTCATGCTGCTGCCTGCATGAATCAGAAGCACCTCCTGCGCTTCATCAAGAAGACGTACCGTGTGGACGCAGACAGAGTTGTATACAATGCTAAGGGTAAAGAGATGACCATGAAGGAGCTCTTCGCCTCCCTCAAGATGCACCCCTATGACCTGACTGTGGATTCACTGGATGTGCACGCTGTACGTTCCATGTGATATAACACAGGACAACACTGGAATCACAATACATAGCCTGATATGCTGCTCTCTAATTTAGTATTGATTTAGATGTAAACAAAGTCATTCAGAATGGTTTGATGTGAAGTGCTCCACCTTAGAGAAACTTGCCAAGACAGAATGGTTCACACTGAATAGGTACCAGACGTCTGAATTAGGTACCGAACATCTGTTTAGCCCCTCTAAAAGCTACATTACATCAGGTTATTACATGAAACTGTTAGGAATATGATGGCTAAAACATAGTTTTATGATAGTTTTGGCCTAAAATTATTATTTAAAATAAATGCACCTTCAGGGGATTGTCAATGAACTGTCAGCCTGCTTGTACGCAATATGAGCACATTAAAAAGAAAACATTCGTAAGATTCAAGGAAAACAAGTAAGTGAAGTGATAATCGTGAGAACTTTAGGAAATTGTGTCCATGAATAAAAGAAAATGTGCGCATGATTAAAATAAAATGAGTGAATCAATTGACAGTCATGGGTCAAACAATATTTTTACCCATGCCCCTCCAAGGTAACCAACATTGTCATTAATACTCATAGGCTTTCCTTTTACTGTTAAGTTCTATCACCCATTAGCTGCCACAGAAAAGTACTCTAAACATTAAATCAGTTCCGGTAGTTTAGAGGGTTCAGGGGTTGCTATGCCGGCCTCAAAATTGTATCACCCCTAGTGTTAACTCAAAAACTGATTGTGATCTCGATCATGTAGGGCAGACAAACCTTCCAGCGCTTTGATAAGTTCAATGCCAAGTACAATCCTGTGGGTGCCAGTGAGCTGCGTGACCTTTATCTGAAGACGGAGAACCACATTAGTGGAGAATACTTTGCTACCATCATCAAGGTAAGAACTGTAAGGCACACTGTAAAATCGCCAGCGTTCAAATATCTTATAGAATTAAGTCTGGCTCTACAGTCGCAAGCATGCAGTATATACAGTATTATGTTACTCCATATAAATTATTCCTGACTTAAAGCTAAACCTTCAATCTGTGTCTGTTTAGTGGAAGAAAAAGCAATATATTATGATATTAGTTTAATGAAAGGTTGTTGTTGTTGTGTGTATAATCTTGCCTGCTTTTTTTTCCTCACATTTTTTCCTTTTTTCGTTTTGTTACAAATCTGAAACAAATACAAACTCGAACCTGTTGATACAGAATGTACACCTACCAGTCGTAACATTGAAATCATCTCGTTACTACACTCATTGTCCATTTTACCAGCTCCACTCTTTGTAGTTCTACAATCACAGACTGTAGTCCATCTGTTTCTCTGCATACTTTTGTTATCCTTTTCTTTAGTGGTCAGGACCCCGACAGGACCACCACAGAACAGGTATCATGTGGGTGGTGGATCATTCTCAGCACTGCATTGACAATGACGTGGTGAGGGTGGTGTGTTAGAGTATGTTGTACTGGTGTGAGTGGATCAGACACAGCAGTGCACAGCAGGTCACAGGAAGCTGCCCACAGAGCACTGTTGGCTGTATATTTTTCTGGATAGATTCTCAGTCCAACAGTGACACTGGGGTGTTTAAAACTCCAGCAGCACTGCTGTGTCCGATCCACTCACACAAGCACAACACACACTGACACACCACCACCATGTCAGTGTCACTGCAGTGCAGAGTATGATCCACCAACCACATATTGCCTGCTGTGGGGGTCCTGACCAATGAAGAACAAGGTGAAAAGGGTTAAAAAAAATATGCAGAGAAAGAGACAGACTACAGTCTATAACTACAAAGTAGAGCTGATTATATGGACCATCAGTGTAGATACAAGGAGTTGGTTTTAATGTTGTGTCTGATCAGTGTAAACTGAATTTAAAAGCAATGTAATATAATTATGTACTCAGTTATGCAATAACAAGAACAGTGTCTTATTACCTTAGTGTCACAAGCAAAAAGCAAACAATCAGCCTGAATCTGTGTGGCACAGGAAGTAGCTAGTGACCTTGAGGATGCCAAGTACCAGTATGCTGAGCCTCGTCTGTCCATCTATGGCTGCAATCCCAATGAGTGGACAAAGCTCGCCAGCTGGTTCAACAAGCACAGGGTGTACTCCCCCAACCTCAAGTGGATGATTCAAGTACCCAGAATCTAGTATGTTTTTCAATGGTTTTGTGACAAACATATCAGCAATATTGTGTTTACATCAACTATCAGGTCTTTTTATCCTCTGTCTGTTTGTCCCTTCCCAATCTTCATGCAGCATTGGAGAGCATCTTTCATTGTGCATAGTCAATATACGCTGCCTGACCAAAAAAAGGTTGCTGTTTGGATTTAAACATGCAAATAATTAAGAGGCTTTGCTTGGATTATTAATGCAGTGATTCATATTTTTCCGCTGGCAACAGCTCTTTGAACCCTAACTGATGCAGTGAGCAGCTTGTCATTCCTTAAACAACCATGTAGGAAGACATATCTGGTGGTCATGGAAAAGATGTTACTGTGTTTCAGAAGGGTCAAATTATTATCCTGCGTCAAGCAAAGAAGCTGAAATGACTGGAATTGGGATCTCAACTGTCCAATGCATTACTAAAAGCTAGAAAGAGTAATGGAGAACTGTCAGCTTCACAGAAGAAATATGGTCAAACTTAAATAACTGTGATCATAAATCGCTTGGTGAAGTGGAATTGTAAAACACGGACAGTAGAAGTCACTGTGTTTAATGGTGACCAGAACTCACAGGACTGGGAGTAAACAATTGTGTGGACGTAAGAAAACCACTTGTTAGTGAAGCTATTTAAAAAGGCTTCAGTTTGTTTGGGAGCATAAAGTTTAGACTTTGGCGCAAAGGAAAAAGGTCATATGGTCTGAGGAGTCCAGACTGACACATCACTCTGAGAAGGGAGGCGCATAAGGTGATGCACTCACCAGGCAATAAGCCCACTGTACAAGCCTCTGGAGGCAGTGTTATGATCTAGAGATCCTTCAGTAGGTCAGACCCAACAACTCAGACTCAGCAAAGTTATGTGCTAATGAAAATGAAGGCAGCTGACTACCATGTACTGAAAGACCAGGTTATCCCATCAATGGATTCATGGGCATATTCCAGGACAGCAATGCCAAGATTCATCAGGCTCTTATGATTCTTTAGCCGTAAGTCCTGACCTTAACCCCACTGAAGGTCTTGGGATGTGCTGGAGTACTAGACTAGGACTTTACAGAGTGGCTTAATTTTTCCCATCAAGATCTCAGCCATAAATAAATGCAACTCTGGACAGAAATAAATGCTGTTGACATTGTCTAAACAATGCTAAAGGCGGGGAAACAAAATATTAAAGTGTGAGACTTTTTTTGGTCAGTCAGTGTAGTATAATGTAGTTAATGAACAGGTTATGTCAGTAACCTGCATGTAGACTTGAATGATTTGGGGGAAAATGTTGAATTGTAATTTATAAATATCATCTTATATTTCACTATCACATTGTGTGGTATGATTAAAGTTGCAGCTTATGCGATTTGTAAAGTGTGATTTCAGTATAAAAACTTAAATAACAAAATAGTGCCTACTGAGGACTTGGAACCATTTGACAAAATTTACCTGAGAGCAAAAACAATTTTTTAGCCTGTCTGTGTTTATTAACATTCATCCTTCATTTTAAAAATTACATTATATTAAAACAAAGAAAGAAATAAAATGTTTGGCATTAGTCAGATCTCAGCAATAGCACACCTTTTAGGTTCCAAGCCCTCGCAATGTTCTACGACACCAAGGAATTTTTTATGTACATCATTTTTTTGAGACCATTTTCCCGGATTGGCTGTTCTTTATTGTACCTCATTCAAAAAAGCAGTCCAGCTGAAATGTCCAGTAAGAACACTCCTTATCACTTCTGCACGACTAAATGGTCATGTGTAAAACTGTTGCGATGTCACAAGCATGATGATTTCAAAGCAAACAGCTTCCTTTACATTTATGGACTGTATAAAATGAATGGAATGTGTTGAAATCTTAAATGTTAATTTAGTACATTTTTTATTTCAGCAAAAAAGAAAGGAAAATTAGTTATCCATATTATGACCTCTTTAACCTATAAATCCTAATCCTCCAGCTTTTACACGTATCAACATTCGGGTTAACTCTGATTCTGTTTTCCCCTTACCTAGTGACATTTTCAGAGGCAGGAACTTTGTTCCACACTTTGGAAAAATGCTGGAGAATATCTTCCTGCCCGTTTTTCAGGCCACCATTGATCCCCAGTCCAACCCTGAGCTCAGCATCTTCCTGAAGCATGTAAGTGGCAGCCATTGTTTCAGTCATAAACGTGGTTAGGAAAATGAAATACAGAAGAAATTCCAAAATTCTGTCCACACTATTCAGCAGTTTAATACTTATATATACAGTATATATTCCTTCACCCTCTCTACAGATCACAGGCTTTGACAGCGTGGATGATGAATCTAAACACAGTGGTCACATGTTCTCCACCAAGAGCCCCAAGCCAGAAAAGTGGGACATTGTGAAGAACCCATCTTACACTTACTACATCTACTACATGTATGCAAACATCGCCGTACTCAATCAACTGCGCAAGTAAGTGTTCAGTCTGAGCGGGAACTCAGTCTTACAACCATGATAACAACATATCAAGTGTAGGCACAAACTGTTATGAATCACGTAGATTAGATTACAGGACCTGAGTACATGCAAGTTGGTGGATGTGGGATATAGGTCTGCATTCCCACTTGACTCCTATTGGACTCATGGGTTGTCCAACCACAGCATCTTGCAGCGCAGGACTAACTTTCATGTCATGCATGGGAGCGATCAGTTAACAGTCCAGTGTGTGCAGGAATGGGACAACATATACATGTACAAAAATCTATAAATAGTCTGTAAAATTCATAAATAGGCTATAGAAAAATAACCTGCTCAGCAACCGGGTCAAAAGATCTATCTTGAGGCAGGAGTGGCACAAGAGAAAAAATAGTCCTGCACTGACCCCTACTGTGGGGCAAAGAAAGGAATAGGTTTATATGAATATGAATGCGAGTCTGTCAATGCGAGGAATAAAAGACAGAAGAAAAAAAATACAAACAGTTATGTTCAGGTCAGAACAACTGAAGAACCTATGCTCAGGGGTGTGCCCTGAGATGCAAATGGTGCAAAACAGTGTCTTTCAGTCAAGCAAAAGTACAGTAAATGGGCATGGGACTTTTGCAGTTCTTCCATTTATATGGGAGAAAAACTGTCATTTAAAACAGACTGTATAGTACAGGTTGTATAGTATATACATTTCCAATTAGACTGAACATTCTGGAATTGGAATTGGTGTCAATATTTTGAAAACTGCAGATAAGAAAAGAAGAAGAATATAAATCAGATAACAAAAGTGTTGTGTGTTTTCTCCAGGACTACAACTATGACTGCTTAATTTCACGTTGACCCAAATACTATGCTAAATGGTTATCAGAGTTATTTACATTATTTATAGAATTATTCCAAATCTGAAACTCTATGATCATCATGGGTCAACTGTCCCGCCGCTAATATGTGAGCTTGTGTTTTATTTAAGGGAAAGAGGAATGAACACATTCCAGTTCAGGCCCCACTGTGGAGAGGCTGGAGCGGTCACTCACCTGCTGGCATGCTTCATGACTGCTGATAACATCTCTCATGGCCTGAACCTCAAGAAGGTCAGTGTGCTACCTGCCCAAATCAGCAGGGGGCACCACCTCACTTATATCCCTTCTGAAAGGAAGGAAGAATAAAGCAAACTTTATTCATTGATATTTTTCAAATATAAACAGCAACACTTACAAAAAACATGCTGTAATACAGTAATACTTCCTGAGGCATCAAAGAAAGAGTACATTTATTCTCAAGGCCAGATTTGCGTTAGTCCTCCTATAAAGCCATATAATATAGCCATCTAATCACATTGCAGACTGTTGGCAATCATCTTTGTTTGCCTGACCCTTCTTAATCACTGTGCCCTGTGTCTCTCGCTGTCTTGCAGAGTCCAGTCCTGCAGTATCTGTACTTCCTGACCCAAATCCCAATTGCCATGTCTCCTCTCAGCAACAACAGTCTCTTCTTGGAATATAACAAGAACCCGTTGCTGGAGTTTCACCAGAAGGGACTGATGGTATCCCTTTCTACTGATGACCCTATGCAGTTCCACTACACCAAGGTGAGAACTGAGTGGGCAAACATGTGTGACCATTCAAAAGCCTGGAGTCATTGATCAGAAAATGATTAGTTAAGAAGCTATAAAAAATTAATCCAGTTTAAACACAGTTGAAAATGATATAACTGAGAAAGCTGTATAGTTTCAATAATGGAGTTGTAATAAAATAAATAAATAAATAAATAAATAAATGACTGCCTTATGTTCAAAGGAGAAAATAACAGACAATAATAGTATGCTGTTTATCATGTATCTCTTCTTGCTGTTCCAAAATACTTAAAACATCAAAAAACATTGTGGCCAATAGTTTATAGTATTACAATTAACATTGTGTAAGATATTGTATATCAAATAATAAAAATGATCATTATGACAAGTGATTTCAAACATTTGCTACACTAGAGTCATCCATAGTCACTGCAGCCATGAACAGTAAATGTGTGATGTAGACTTTTACATTAAAGACGTAGATTGATTATGACTGGTCATTGAAGACATGCGCTGTTCGTTGTACAGGCTGTAACCTTGTTTGTACAATTAAATGTCTACATCACAAAAGAATAAAACAAACTGATATTGTAGGAAGTATAGTCTTCGTGAGGTGTAAAACCTACACACGCCTTTCACAAAAAGTCATTTTTTGTTGATTTTCTGAGTGAAAATAGGTGAGCACATTCTCTACAGAGGACACACTAAAATACAATTTGTAGTACACTACTTCTAATAGTTCTTATTGGGGGAAAAAAGTTTTATCTCCTGAATGTGTGTTTTCTGTAGAGAATATGTTAATTTCTCTTGAAAATCAACAAAACATTTGTGCCCAGCCGCGGACTTTCGGTTCTCCATTCTCCCTTCACTGAAAACCTCATGTCTCTTCAGGAGCCACTGATGGAGGAGTACGCCATCGCAGCCCAGGTCTTCAAGCTCAGCACCTGCGACATGTGTGAAATCGCAAGAAACAGCGTTCTACAGAGTGGTCTGTCACACGAGGTACGTATGTCACTCTTTAGTCATGGTTTATTAAACTGAGGAGAACTTAACCTGCACACTTAATAACCTGAGTAAAGTGTTAAAAGTAGGAATAATAACATCTTTTAGAATTTAGACTTGTATATGCTGCTATTCAAAGGCTTGGAATTGCTATCTTCATTCAAATTAAACTATTTTCATTGCAGTTTTAGGTACAAAATAAATAAATATTATGATGAACAGAAGTGTAGTATATTAATTGAGAAATCTGTAAGACTTTGAGAATGAAGCTTTAACAAAGTTTAACATCCAAATCAAATCTCAAGGTGGATAATATATTAAGGAAATACAGTAAATCGGTCCTGCTAAAACCAGCATGCATCAACATGGCTGGTCACCATTAAAACCAGCATGTTATGTTCTGGATGCTGGTATATCCAAAACACAACACATATACTATGGAATGCATGCTGGTCTGTGCTATTTTTTCAGCAGGAAGTATAGCATTGTTCTTTAACAAAATTAAATATCTGAATGAAACCATTTGAAAGACCTTTGGATGTCTTACAGTATTTTAATCTAAGCTTTTAATAAAATAACAGCACTAACAGGATGACCCAGTGGAGGCTGGTGGGTCAGTCAGGTACAGCGATAAGGCCTGCCTTTGCTTACATCACCTGCGTGGCAGAGCGTGAAGACTGAATCATTCGCATGTCTCACAATGTCAAACCTACCCAGCAAGTTCATTCCTGTTGGTTGATTCCTTCACCTAGTGCAACTATTTGTGCAACTATTGTTTTGACGATGAGTGTATTTATATAACAAGTGACTCCAAATCTTTAAAGAGCAACACACTTCAATGAATTACAAGTGAGATATGAAAAGATGTCTTGGCCATTTCCTGTAAATATGGTCCATCCCAACTCTTGTATATTTGCAGTTATTGTCAGCACTGATGTGCACCACTCTTTCACCCCCAACAGGAGAAGGTGCGCTTCCTGGGGGACCATTACCTGAAGGAGGGCCCGGAGGGCAACGATATCCGTAAGACAAACGTGGCCCAGATCCGTATGGCCTATCGCTACGAGACTATTTGCTATGAGCTGAACCTCATCAAAGAAGGCATGAAGGGAGACTAAGTGGCTAAGCTCACTCACAAACAACAACAGAAATGACCTCAGATATCAGATCCACTGATAACTGATAAATATCTGACTAAGTCTTTAAATGATTTCTGATTTACTTGTCCAAACATGTGGTACATCAGATTAAATGTTAGTTTTCTAAATGATTACATTTCAGATCCTGTTGTTCAAAATGTCTACATAAATAAGCATTTGATGTGTAAACAAAGTCATTCAGAGTGGTTTGGTGTGAAATCAGAGTCCTTCACAGTGGTGGTGATAGGAACCAAACGTCTGAAGAGTTTAATGCCTCAAAAAAAATAAATAAATAAATAAAAAATTAAAAATAAAAACTCAGCCTCCCAGAAAGTTATTAGAAGAAATGCTTATGAATATACTTGTGTTTTGATGTAAAACATATTTTAATCCATGTATTTTAATCCTTTCATGCTGGAGGGATACATGAAGGCTGCTCTAAGGCAAATTAGTCCCCAAAGAAAACTCTGGTTACCATCACCACCACTGTCTGCATGTTGTTCTTCAGATGAACCATTTCACATCAAACCGCTGATATTATCAGTGAAACAGGCCTAATGTCTGTGACATACACATCATTTTGAGAATGGATGTTGAGTGATGTGGTGAAGCTAGCCTGAAACCTTCTGGGGAAAATGATTTACCTCAATAAATCACAGTTTGTTAATGAGAATTTGGCACTGTATTTCTTTTATTTCCTCTTTTCTCCACTCATTTTGTTGAATAAATAACACCGTGGAGTGAATATCTGGAGTCTGTTTGCCTGTTTAGATGAGGAAGCACTCGATGTTGGACAGTCTACAAGTGTATATGGTCGTAATGCCACACTCAGCCCATCTGCTGTGGGGAACTAAGCTCGAGCTCAGACTGGCTGACAGACTGACAGCGCGAGACGGCGGTGGTGGAGGTGGACGCTTCCTTCACAGGACTTGGAGCCGAAAACTAACTCTTCGCCAGTCAAAAGTGCTGGAAATAGTCCGAAAACTTAATTCACACCAGCATAAGAGTGCGGTTCGATTGAAGCTGTGGGTTCTAGACGTCCTCGCGGCTCGGAAACAAAACTTTGAGGAATGGATAGAAATTAGCTAACAGGCTAACTTAGCATGCTAACTCAGTGGTGCGCTTTGGAAGAAGCGGACGGATTTAACCTTACAGTCTGCGCGTGGATTTGTCAGGCGGTTAAGCGGGACTTTCTGTGGACTTTTTAATTCCCTACACGAATCAAAGGCTGAAGAAGAAAGTCAAGAAGTCGTCTGACAAAGTGCCGTATTCCCAGTAACAAATAACAAAGGTAACAAAGGCTTAAAGTCGCTGGAAATGAGGAGCTCCGGGTGGAAACCATCCCTCATCACCGTGCTGCATTTGTTGACTAGCTAAGTTACTGTCTCAAACTGAGGTGAGAACTTTTTCGTTGGGGAAAAAGCCTCATTTCACTTTTCTTGTCATCTCTTTTTAGCACTGTCTCCTTTGGGGCGAACTCGTGAAGTGATTCTAAACTTAAGTACTTCTGTTTTAAAACATGTTCGTGTCTTTAAACATTTTAATGTAATATGCCTGTGAGTCCAGTGAAATCAGCCGACCAGCATTACGCCTGTGTGTGAGTTCAGGCAGATGGTGTACAGATCATAACGGTTTTACATTGCATACTGAGCTCACTCACTCACCCACCTTCCCGATTCCCACACTCAAAACCTGAAGGTCCTAAACCACCCACCCGTGGCAAGTTCAGAATCTCTTTACATAGCCAAGTATGTTAAAAATACAAGGAATTAGTCTTGCTGAGAGCTCAGATGTATGACATATAACATGCTGACTAGACCACACACACACGGTTAACAAGTATTTATTTAAGATAAATGCAATAAAGAATAAGAATAATAAAGAGCCGTGAAAAGGAACTGTAGAGGTATATAAATGTTTGCACTTGCATGTGTATGGATGTTCTATACATGTATAAAAACTATTGTTGGCAGACTATTACAGAATGATAAAAATTTATAAAATTGAACATCTGTACAGCTAAGCAAATAAGCATTACGTTACACAGGAGGTACTACAGTACAGTGAGATTCAGTTCAGTCCACTGTGGTTCATGAGCACTACAGCTCTGGGGAAAAACTGTTAGCGTGTCTTGTTGCTGGTTTTGACGGTCCTGAGTCTTCTACTAGAAGTTGCCCCTAAACCACCCCACCCGTGGCAAGTCGCCTCATGCAGCAATACCTAAAGTGGGAGGAACACCCAAGCTGCAATTAGACTTATTTAGGTCTATGATGATTGGGTGTCAATCCAAGGGCTGCTTTAATACTAGTGTCTCGTTTATACTGGTATGGTATGGGAGTATTGTATGTGTAGCATTTATCTCTCCTCCAGAAGCACAAGCAGTAATTTCACTCTGTGCTTGTGTTGTGGGTAACCTGTAAGCAGGTGGCTCAGACAACAAAGCAAGATCTTTATCTTGGGTGTGAAGAAGCCGTTTGATGCCGGCGGCATCTCTGCTCCATCCTCGACTACCAAATGAGAAGTTGGGACACAGGCTTTTTTTCTTTTTGCCTAATTTGGTCCTCTCCAATTCTTAGTCTTCTCAAACTGTCCTTGTATCCTATGACAGTATAATTACAACCTGCAGTAGCCAGAGCACTTAACTAGGAATGCACCAATAAGAGAATTGTGGGTCAATGTCGATATCTGATACTTATCAGCCAGTTCCCATTTATACAATCTTATAAAATGAAGAATTTAGACCTTTTATTATCCATATGGAGAAATATCACATTTCTGTAGGTTTACAAATCTAGCACTTGGAATGAAATGCAGAGATTTTAGCACACCAGCCCAGGATCACTTTAACATACTGTTCTTCTGGAGTACAGTAAGTATATCATCAAGTATCACAACATCTGTCTGCTGCTGTTTCATTTTTAAGGGGATGTATTCTACTCATTACTACTCAATTTTCAATTGTAAACTTTGGGGTCTACTAGAGTAGATTTGCATGCTTCAGTTTACCCCCAAGCACAGTATTTTTCTAATACTGCACATCTGCACTCATTAATTAAGCCATTGTGCTCTATTTGGTCAGCTCACCCACTCTGTTCTGATTGGTCAACTGCCAAAGTAGCATCCTGCTACATGCTTCCCACATCAAGTTTGCCAGTAGACGGGCAGTAAGAATTGTGTAATGAGATGACAGCATCTTATAACAGAGAAAAGAGCTGAAATTCCAGCAAAGTGATTTAGGCAGCTGAGAAAAGTGGTTTCTGTGGGAGAGAGTTGGGGTTTATAACTTAACATTCACCAAAAGCTACATAACACATTAAAGGGAAAAACTGGAAAAGGGTAATAGTTCCCCTTTAAGCAAAATATCATGTCTCACTCAGTATTCTCCAGGAAACCCGACTGTTGGGTTGATGTGCTGTCCTTGTAATTGTTGGGAGGAAATCTAGGTTGTATTGCTCAAGTTAATCTGTTTTAGTCTCCAGTTTACACTGGTTCAAATGACTTTTCAGTTCTTGGACTTGAACAAATGCCATAAAGACAACTGCCATTGATTGAATTCTTTTGTTTGTTGAGTTGGTGTGCTCAGCACTAGTGTGAATAAAGGAGATCTTTGTAAATTCAAACTGTCTCTCCTATTCAAACTTGTTTGATTTGCTTGTCAGTTCTTATTCTCAAACAGATGATATGCAGCCAGCTGTCAAGATTTGAATGCTTTTGTTTAATGGGTTGGTTTCAGAGAAAGCAGGCAAATGGTGAAACAAAAAATTTGGTTTAGATTTGACAGATATTTCAAGCTGATTTTTGATGATGTATTTATTGTTTGAAGAGCAGTCCTTTTGTGATTATGTTGGACTATTTGTAAAATAATGGATGTTGGCATTGGCCCATATTCCCATATCATGGGGAAAAAGCCAGCGACCGACATTTGAATGCTACTAAGTGTGTGCCCTGGCCTTAAGAATATGTCTGGAAAAAAGTACTGATAAACCAGACAAACCAGTGGGAATAATTGAGCTCAGTGTGGATGGTGGAAGACATGGCACACAAACCTGTTGGGTTGTAGTAGTTGGTTTTTATGTTTGGCTTCCATGCTCTGGCTTTGGGATGTGGGAGTTCTGCAACTATCCACACTACAGTGTTTCAGAGCGTTACCTGGTCTTCTTGCAATTGTCATGTCCAGCTGATCAGGAGCTGCTTTTGTGTAGTCCATTCTCTATAAAAGCTGCCAGTTGCTTTACTTAACATGTGTTTAATTACTAATTCAACCAATTAAAACAATACTGTTTAATTACCAGCTTTAAAACCACAATCACTGCTTACCAGCTGCTGTGAGCACAAGCTCTCCTCACAAAATCTTTTTCCATGTGTCCTGTACTGCAACTCTTCATGTTCTTTATGTTTTTGGATGCAGTAAACAATAATTAGAAATGTTTCAAAGAATGAAAACCAAAAACAATATTTGTTAGACTGTTGTGGAAAAGAGGATAAGGGTGAGTTCCACCTTAAATGGTGCTGCAGTTACATTCTGGCACCAGTGCACCATTAAGGACATAAAGTTTATTAATTGCTTTTTTGTTTTTTAAGAATTCTGACCACAGTAATGATTTTCTCAGTATATCATTTTTCTTCTCACCCCTCATTATGTGAAACAAGATGAATTCTTATCATATCAATAGTCTGTAGCTACTCAAAAGTGGGTAAACTACATTTAAGATGATTTAATCTCTGCTGTATTCCTTTATCATTGCTGTCTTGGTAAATCGATTCCATCGATTCTTGCGGCAGGAGTTGAGACTCATTGTTGGCACCAGAAAACCGAGAGTTGTGCTTCACTAATGGACAGCACCATAAAGGCTTGCTCTTATTTTAGTAGTTTGCAGCTAGGAAATTGAGGAGAGTAGACTGAATTCAAAATCTGGATTATTGCAAAGCATTCAATGGAACCGTTATCAGAATGAGATGCTCTGGTTTCTAGAACATAGCACTCCTGTGCATCACTACTCCACTACCCTACATCAGAAACACAACTAAAGAAACAGCAGTGCAACACAGTGACACTAAAAGACTTAAGAGAGATTTTTCAGAAATGTTACAAATCAGTTGTAGATGTGTGGTTTGTTTGCACAAGAATTACACTGGTTAGGGTAAGTCTTGCTGCCAAAATGTTCCATTGTGGACAGACGGCGTAAGAGCTGTGGATAGAGGCCTGTTGAATTAGCCGACATCCAGGCTGAATCATATGTTTTTCCAAAAAAAGCCTGGAATGCATCTCCATGACAAATCTGCTAAACCATCATTATGGACTTTCTGCTGATCCTTGCTTCCTGCGTCTCAGGAAACACAGGCTAAACCTTCCTGCAAAACAGTCGGACAGACAGACAGACACACATTTACACAAGAGGGTCAGTCAGTTGATGTGATGATTCGGGGGGATGGGTTCTGGCTCTGATCTTGCTGGGATTCCAGTGCATACGTTCAATTTAGGTCAACTCGAACAAAGGCACCTTTTTCAGGCCAGGCGGCACACTGGTTTATGGTCATATGTACCCATCCCTACCACTCAGCCCCCCCTTTACCCATCGGCTCTTGTGGAATGCAGCGCATAGAATTATTATCATGCTGTAGATGCTCGGCACTGATGAATTCCAGCATGTCTTCCTGTCTGAACGCTCTCAGAGTCCTCAGTGCACTGTGCAACGTGTCCAAAACGCTTTGGCTGTGGATTTGGACTCGTGTTAGGGCTGCCAGGTCCATCCCAGCTCCAGAAGCAGCCTAATAGACAGGAATCCCTTGAAGAATTTCAAGAGGGTTTTTATTTTGCATTCAGGTTGTTACACACACTCCGTCAATTGCTAACATGCATGAAATGCTGCATATTTAGTTTTTTTCTTTTTTCTTCCTATTGATTGATATGCCGATGGGCCCTTTAAAGGGTGCTATTGTGCATTGACAAAATGCTGCCTATTTTGTGGGTATGGATGTAAAAATGCTTGGGATGCCTGTCCTTTTCGTGCCATGCTGAAAGAAGGCTTTTCTGAGAGCAGTGAAATTGAATTACATTATTCTTGAGTGTCTTAATGCATGGCAGTACTTGGGGAGACCCAGCTGGAGAGGGAGGGGTTGACTGAGGGAAACGGGACATGGGGGCGGGGGGGGACGGTTGCTGTGGGTGATGGGCCTCTGCAGGCGACCTGCACAATGCCTCCTGTTCCTGTCGTTGTCTCTCTCGCTCCCTTTCTCGTTTTTGTTTTATTTTTGGCTGCACCACTGACCTTGAAGGAGACAATCCTCTGCAGCTTCCTCCCTTATACACATCCATGCAGTAGTTGTTTTATCTTCTATAAGAAATCTAAATTTTCGCAAATTCTTCTATCCGATATTTGTCTTTGTCATTAGTCAGTGAGTAGTTGTTAACTTACAAGCCTGAAAACCAGGATGCAACCCATTAAAGTATCAGTGGATAGGATTGTGACTTATTACTAACCCAAGTTAAAACATGAGGAGTTGGCATGACTGAGGCTAGTTTTGGCTTATTTTACCTCATTCAAAAGCTTTCAAAAGCTTCTCACATCCTTCTTTATACTTTTGTACCCACATGCATTACACTGTCTCTCAGGACAGTTAAAATATTTTAATATATTCTTATTTGTGAATGTTTGATCTCTGTATGGTACATTGTAATTGTGCTTTCAGCCTCTCAATAAATTTTTGCTGCATGGTTCATTTTTTGGTAGTAACGAATTGCCTGTTGTGCCCTCATATCTACAATGCAAAAATGTTATAAAAATTTAATGATAAACTAGGTAAATTAAACAGAGTTATGTAATAACTACAATTTGCCTGGAGCCCCTCCTACTTCCAGCCTAATGCTCAAGTTCACATCACTCAACTTTTGTACCTGTGATGGACATTTCACAATCTACACCACCGCCTCATCTCCTCACTGTTCTTCAGTTCTATATCAGTTCTACAAGGATTATAAAAAGGGGGGTCTGGCCTTCTAGCTACAGGCAGAAGCTGCCCAGAAGTTTGGCCCAAGTTCTTGCCACCAAATGTTGAAGACATGGTCTGAACTCACAAACTGAAATTGCATTAATGTTCTTTTACAGATAACATTGGTTTCCACTCCTGTATTGTTTTCATTCTGTCCAGCACTCTTTTATACAGTCAGAATTGATCTGGGTTTGTTTGTTTATTTGTTTTTGATTTGCAGGATGAAGTGTGATGGCAAAATGCTTCTTAGACAAAGGAGCTACGATGAACTTTCATCCTGGACCATTCTCCTGAGCATGTTATCCTGCCCAGCAATCGTACAAATGGACCAAGGGCTTCCTCCAGTGATGTGTGTGCAGTGAGGGCTGGCTTTTTCTTTGGCTTGGTCTGGTTGCCATGCTGGCCCTTGGAGTAGACTATGGGAAGTCAGGAGGAAGAGGTGGAGGGGGAGGAAGAACATCGGCTGCATGGCAGTCGCCCATTAAAAAAACGTCATTGCCCCGAGACAGTGGTGTCAACATCAAACAAAAAATCTCCCAATGGGAGGGACTTAGCCAGCAGGAGGATGGCCAAGGGAGTAAGGCCAAGACCCATGACACCCCTGTCTCCCGCACTTTCTCCGGGGACGTCCTTGGAAATGGAGTTTGCTTTGATGACAAAACCGATGGACTACGTAGAAAAACAAACCTGTCTAAAGCTATAAGTCTGGGCCTGGATTTCAGGGAAAACCAGGCTAATCACAGTCAGTTTACAGTGGGACGGACGTCTGATTTGCAGCAGGAACAAACGCGTTTGAACAGAGTTGTAACCTCGACCCCTTTGTCTAAGCTATCACCCGTTCTAACCCAAACCCACTCTCCTGTAAACAAACTGGACATTAAAAAGCAGAAGAACAATAACAATGATTCTAGTTATCACTTCACAGACGCTGAAATTAAACCTCTACCTCAGTGTGTAGAAGATCCTGAGGACTCGCTGCCCCCTGGGAATTTTTACACCTCACGGGGTTTTTGGAGGAGACTGGAGGGCGAGGACTTGTTCTGGGATAAAGAGAAAGACTCCTCACCATTGTCCAAGCACCATGTCTCAGGAGAAACTGCACAGAGTATAGTAGATGCTAGCATACCGCCGCCTAAACCACAACGCACATTCCAATACCAGGGAGCAGACAGCCCACCTGCACATTTGGTGAAATGGGAGAAGCAGACTTCTCCTGTAAGCCAGTTAAAACAGGGAAGAAAACGTGATATCATTTGTCCTCCCAGTGGGCCTCCTCCACCATGTCCTGTCACTCCTAGCAATGGTTTTTCCAGAAACAGAAAGAACAGGTGAGTAACGGTACTGGGGTTGTGACAAATTACATGTTAGATATGTATTTTAGATACCAGACTTGTCCATATGAGTGTTAAAGATCAAACCGGTGTGTTAGATCTTACGGTGGTAACAAAACTAATTTTGTGATATGATATGTATTGTGGGTCCTGTGCCATATGTTTTTGGTACAGAATAAAAAAGAGAAGTAGCAACAATTGCAAGTCTGTAGAAACTAGTGAAGACAAATTTAAAGGCAATCTACTATGTGTTTCTGTTTCTTCCCTTTCTTTTAGTATTTTATGTAGCTTGTTGTGCATGTAAATGGTCTGCCAAGTTATAATGACCCAAGTACACGCCAGTGGTAGAAACACTCTCCCATACAAGCTTGGCACGCCCTCACATAAGACACAGAGATCTAAAACAGTAAACACTATGAAATGTCCTGCTCCAGTCAAGCTTGCGAAGGTGAATTAGATCTACCAGTGTGTTTTACTGGACTTTCAGGATCAGACTGTAATGCAGCAGAGCCCACACTATTGTAAGAATAGCCACAGTGGTGTAGAGGCTGGAACTTGTATAAGGTTGCCACTATGTCAGTTGACATATCAGAACAGAGTGAGCAAATATTGTAAAATAAAAAAAAATGCTCATTTTAAAGGAAATACACTTATCATCGAATAAAAAAGTTGCACCTAGAAGGAATCAACCGACAGGAATGAAACTTGATGGGTTGGTTTGACACATGGCACATGTAAATGATTCAAGTTTCATGCTCGGCTGTGTGTGTGATGTAAGCAAGGACGGCCCTTCTTTATTCTGTAAAACTGCATTTCTGTACCAGACTGGCTATATAAAGTGGCTATAAAAAGCACTGGTGCATGTGCTTTTCATTCTATCTGCAATGGTGTCATGACTGTCATGGATTGACTCATCTTCCTGCTTTTGTCTTGGTGGTGACAACCAACGAATCTGTTTGTGGAGGCACCATGGTCAGTGCCAAGATGAACAGTTTGTTGTCACGTGTCATATGTTCAGAGGACCTAGTAGATAAATACTGCCGATATCAGTCTAAATTTATCATCATTTATTGTTCCTGGTAACCTTTATCTTCCTTCTAAATAACGTTTCATCTGACACTTCCTTCTGGGCGCAACTATTTTTTTGATGATGAGTATTTGGATCGTATCAAAATTGTCGAGTACTCAAGGTTTCTATAGTGATGTTGATGTTGGAAAAGAGGCATTGTGTCATCAAGTGTTTTTGACAATAGATAATAAACTCATTCAGTTTTTTTTATCAGTATGCCAGACATCTAATTCTAAGTGTGTCTTGTTTTACAACCTTTTCTGAATTTGGATATTAGATGCCAGTGTTTTGGGTGCGCTGTCAGCTTGCTATATCACAGTATCATATTACTGTGTGGTATTCTTCACCTCAGATATATGTTTGTTTTGTAATGCATATTCCTCATGATATCTAGGCAAAACTGTTTTCCTGTTTATTGCTTACCTTCTTAGTAACTAGAGATCTTTGGCCCGTATTGCTTACAGGATCAGATATTGAGCCTGTGACAGTGTGTAGACATGTAAACATGGCCTTTTATGGAGATAGGCACTGTAACCAAACGTTGTAAATGAGGAACTCTGGCTAGGTTGTGGCTTTGCAAAGAAACAGACATCAACTACTGAATTATAGAAGATTCAGACTGATGAGTGGTCACTGAATCTGATTTTCCAATTTGCGACATGCATCCACAATTGCGATATTGGGTATCTATCTATATCGGACACTATCCCAAAGTATGACACTGTCCCACTGTCAGATTCTTTGCTGCTTTTAAATACTGGCTGTTTGCATACCCTTTGATACCCCAGATGCAGAACTGTCTTCTGTGATCAGAATAGCTATTTTAAAATCCTGCATTAACACCATGTATGTGTCATTGTGGGAATATAAAGTGGAATTTTCTGACCTGGGTAATCTGCAACTTGGGCTGTCCTTTCTGTTTCCGACGTTCTGTCCTCTAGTTTCACTTCTTTGCCTGCTAAAGGTTAGGAGGACTTTGGTGAGGGAGTGGGTGAGAACATAGCTGTCTTGGCTCCATTCCAGTTGTGATGTCAGGCTTTCTCTGGCAGAGTCTTAGCCTATTGTCTGGGCTTAGCCTACTTCTGTCTCAGCCAAGAGTGCAGAGGTCACATCAGTCTTTTTTACTCTGGTGTTTACACTGTCTACTTTTATCATTTTTCTGCTTTCTCCGGATCGTTTAGACCCATTTCCCTCTGTTGCACATTGTTTTGCATCTGCTTTATCTGTCTTTTTGTTGGGTGCGTGGCTTAGAATGAAAACACCATACTGTAACACTGTCACGCTATGTGTAGTGTAGTGAAATGTAGTGGCTTCCCTTTCCATTTTTTCTAATGATGTTAGCCGTTTGAGAATCTTTGGAAATTAATACTCAAAGTGAACTGTGTGGTGTTGAATAAGAGGCAATAGATTGCACTTAGAGTTACAGTTATTATTTGTAATTAAGCAAGCCATTTTAATGAAAATGACTGAACAGTAAGAAACCATAGCCTTCCAGAGATTTCAATAATTGGAAAAATAATTGGAGATTACTTAATTGGAAAAAAATTATCTAGGCATGAAGAGGAATTAATACCAAATTGAAATGCCGTCCCTACAGTGAAAAATGTGAAATGCAGTACACACATGGAATTACTTTTCCATATTTATGACACTATGTATGTGCCAAATTGAAAAACTGAACCTCTCAAGTTGTTTTCATGTTTTCTGACCTGTTTACTAAAAAAATTGTATTTACTAATCAAAATGCTTATTTTGTGTATGTGATGAGGATATGTAAAAAAAATTGTCCAAACAAAATGAGCTTTGTCAGATTTTTTTTCTTCATGAGCAGTATTTAGGAAGTGTGAACTTAGTAATTTATGCAGAAGTGTTTTTTATATCTTTATGAGAAATATAATCTGATAGCATTATAACAGAATACGTTTGAAAAATATTACAATATTAAATCTATATTGTCTAGTTTTGGACATTTGTAATTAAGGGATCAAGTTTAATTGTGTAGTCATGACAGCTTTGAGGCGCAACAAGTGCAAGCCAGTCGTTGGGGGACTGAGTGACTTTTTCCAGCATCGTCTACTGTCTCCCTCTACAGGAAGTCGTTTGAGTTTGAGGACGTGGTTCGGTTGGCAGCTCAGCAGGGGTCTAGAGTGACGGAGGCTCGCCGCTCGGGACTGTACCATGCCCGATCTGAGGACAGCATCTATGAAGACATTATCTGTGAGTCTGTAAGACTCCAGTCAGTGATGGCCAAAATACATGCATAGTTTAAAAAGCTGTAATGATGAAACCCAGTCAAAATGACACCTTTTTGGAAGATGGAGGTCCTGAATACCTGCAGCTAAGCACTTGCTAAACATTGAACCTGTAGTAATGCTGTTCAAACTGTTTCAAGGATGATAAAATTCACAATGGAAACAAGAAAAACCCAATCAGATTTGGCAGCCTGTTTAACATGGCCACTTTTATATCTATCCCCTAGTTTCTAGATCACAATGTGATGTAGAAGAAATAACCTTTCTGCTTTCTTGTCTATGTCATATCTAGCACATGTGCCAAGGGAAAATCCCTATGAGGACATTAAACTGTCTCCTATGTGTCTGCCCATCATGCGGTCTCGTCACTGGACTGTTGCACAGAGACCTTCCCCACTGACCCCAAAGGTAATTCTCACTTCTTTAGCTAGTAAGCAAAAACACCCAAATGTATGGAGTAGGACAGTCATTGATTAAAACTCAACTTGCTGAATTGGCAGCGATTAATTCGTATGATGATGATGTATGTTTTAAGTTCTTTTGTCTCTATTAGAACCTGATTGACATGCCCATATAAATGCTTCTCTTGCCACATAATATTATTTTATAGTGAGATTATCTGATAATGTGGTCGTTTTAAAGAGGTATTCATAGGTTTCACAGGGTTTAGCTTTAATTCTGCGGTCTCTTGCTTCTGATCTCTGACTACCCAATCTTAACCAAGTGCTTGAGTTCAACATTAATAATGTTGGCCGTTTGGAAATTTTTTACAATTTGATGAGGTACATTAATCAAAGAATTTACAATCTTTTGTCATGACTAGAATTATGACAACGTATAAGAGCTTCTCCACTACTGGTTTGATGCCACAGTTGAGAGAGACAGCACAGCAAAACAAGAGAAGCAGAAAAGAAAGTTCATGTTAGCCTTCCATTTCAATCAGTAGCCACAGTTTATAACAGAACAGAAAATGTTTGCAAACAACAGAGCTCAAACGCAACGTTCAGCAAAAACTTTGGAATTCATTACCTTGGATAACCATCCAACCTGTGATGCCTGCTGCAGCTTACATACTATAATAATTAAAGTACTTTTTGCATGAAATGTTTTTATTTATTGTCAACTTTGTCTGTTTTTGATTTCAGATCAGTGTGTCCTTAATTTCAATTTCAGTTTTGGCCGTGAACTTTCATTTCGGTGAACCACGAATCAATAGTGACAGCCCCAGTTTATTAACATGGGTCATGTATAAGCTCGGGAGCTCTGAACTGGCTATGCCCTGGTTTCCCAGGCTCTGATTAAGCTTAGGCCAGAACTACAATGGATTTTCAATAGAGAAACTTTCTCCAGCACTAAAGTTTTTGGATGGATTTGCAGCGTCAATGTTGAGTATTTATGATAATATTGATATTTGTGCAAAATAATGTTTTCAATTCTTTATGACTTGTTTTTGTGGCTGTAGCTTCCTCCAAAACCGCTCACGTTACGACCCAGCGTTGACAGATCGCACGAGGAAACCCGTGACTTCAAACAGTCGATGACACCATCCCAAACGTCAAAGATGAGCACGCCTAAACCATCAGCAGCAAAACATGCTACTGCCTACAGAGCCCAGCGCCCGCCTCAGGTGAAGACATGAATACACAAATAAGTGCACTTAAAAAGCTTGATACACTGGTTGGTACCGTATATTATCCCTGTGCTTGTGTACCTCAGAGAAGTGTTGTGTGTATGTTTATGTGTGTTTTACCAGTCAGAGTTGTAAAAGGTTTGTCCTGTAACATAAAACTGTAGTACAAGACAATTGAATGAAGTGAGAATAAGAAAAAAAAAAACACGTGAGAATATAATTTATGAGGACAAGGGCAAGGGGAAATGGTGAGAAGATGGATAGAGGAGACAGGAAATGCCCTTTATGGAGCGTTTGAGACACTGGGTGTTATCACTTATGCCATGTGCCACATGCTGACCACTACTGACTAACCAAGCTATACTTGGCCTCATAGGCCTGTATATAGAGAGTCAGTCTAGAATAGTATATATATTCACGTTAAGGCTGTTTCAATCACTGGGTGTTATTAAACAGCAGACGCATATGAAGCTAATGGAAGAAAGCAGTTTCCGTGATTCGAGAGAGCTAAATTGGGAGGTAAGAGTTACATAGTCTCATTCTGTTGCTCACATGTTAAGTCTGGAAACCGTCCATCAAATATAAAGACAAATATTTTTTTCCCTTCAGGTTGATTTTGAACTGCATACAAGCAATAATTGTTGCACTTATAATAAGGAGCTTCTCAGGACAAGTTTATGTAAATAGCACTTAAGTTTATTTAAATAACACTTCATGCCCAAAGACAGTTTGATGTGCTTTATGCAAATGACGCCAAAAAGAAAAGGCGCTTAAAAGTGAAAAACAAGAAAAACATAAAATATAATAGGGAGTATTACGTGAGTCTTTTCCACCACACTAAGTGAGGAACATTACCATCTTTAAAGAATCAGTCAATCCATGTGATAACTCTGCTAGTATTAAAAATAGCATAACATGTATATTTGAGTAATTTTTAGCCTTTCATTGGGTGAATGGCAGCCATAACAGGATTATACTTTGAAGGAATGCCCAAAACCTCTAAGGTATTGATCAGTCTTTGGTATAACATTCTTAGCATTTAGCAAACCAGTAGACTCAATTAAACCTAAGATAACTAATGAGCTGGTAATCAGTACTTCGAATAACAGTGCTAGCCTCAAAGATACTCTTTAAACTTTTTTTTATTTTTTCTATGTTTCTTCAACAATGTATAGATTATTGGATTAACCTTGAAAAATGTAAAAGAACGCAGAAGAATAGAAATAAAATGCAAAATGTGCAGGCTTCCACAATCCTACTGTTTTGTTTTAGATTGACTGTATTGTTTTCTCCTTTTTTGGGATGAGGAACAAAATTTTATGCTACTTGTCACATGTTAAAGTGGGAGAATCTGTTTAACCTACTACTAGCTTGACCTTTAGGCTTTCTTTCATCAGAAAGTCATCAAGTTTTCACTCACCTGTCTAATATCTGATATCCTTAGTAGCACAAAAAGCATGTGAATATATGAAATCTAAGCAGATTCACATGGAGATGTAGCTGTTTCAATAAGTGATCTCATGTCAAATGCTTGTCCAGACCTGCACATCTGACATGGAGAAGTCTACTGGGTAACTAAAGTCTATGACCTAATTGTGATGTAGGTTGAGCGTTTTACTTTTCACATAGTTTGGTGCTGGTCTGCTGTAATATTTAGGATATAATATAAAGGATTTGGGTCACTTTTTCCCCCAGAGGTCCATTGTTGAACAGTTGTCTTTTCATTTTACCGGTCCCTTTTCCAATCTCATTTTATTCCTTTTAATTTAACAGACTGTACACTTATAGTCGTAAGCATGTTGAAAAAAAACCATCAAATTTAGCAAATTAACAGTATAAAAACAATTAAAACCATCAAATTTGGCCTGTGCCAAAGTTTAATTTTGCATCTCATAGTTTATTTTTGCAATATGTTAAACTCAGCAAATAAATGCCTGGAGAGTGAGTGGTACATTTTGAAACTGTAAACTTGTGAAACATGATACGTAGCCTTTAATCATCTGTGCTGGAGCAGATACAAAATGCTACACTGTACAGAATTAAACAGTTTCCCCTTTACTGGTGCTAAAACTGATATTATAACTCATTATAACAGTGTAATGTTAATATTAGACACTATCACAGAAAGGGTGCTGTGTTTGTTTTATCAGAGGATGAACAGCAGACAATTTCTTTCCGTTCCTTAAAAACTGAGCTGTCACACTGTTGGCAGTCTAATACGGGTTGGGCACACGGGTTACCACGGCTACAAATCTTGACTAACTTGTTTCCGTCCTGCCACTATGAAAAGAAAAATTCGTTTGTCTGACTCATGAAGAGACACCCTTAATTACACAGGCAGTTCCACATTGGTTTTTTATGTCTTTTTAATTCTTTCATTAAAATATTTGTAGGTCAGTCGCACAGCAGTGGCTGTGATCAAACCATCCTCTGTCCTCATTGTTTGTTTGTTTGTTTGTTTGTTTGTTGTGCAGTACGTGAGCAGGATCCAAGAGATCTTCCAGGCCAAAAGAGGGAGGAAGAGAGTGAAAAGCCAGACGAGTACAAGCAGAGGTATCACCTTATTGAAAGACTTTACTACTGATTTTAATAGACCTTTCTCACAATCAGTGCACTGCCACCTGTAAATAATATTGTTATCAAACTTCCACCTGCAGTGTTGGCTGGTTTTTAGTCTCCCTCAGAAATCCTCATTGCACAGAGCTCAGGGGCAAGCTCAGTAAAGAGAGTACGGTGCAGCAGACCTTTTGTACCCCGCGTCTTGTTGGAAATTATTTCTTTCAAAGTGAACTGAACGATTTCAGTGTAAAAGCTGCTGTGTTCAGACTGTGAAGTATATTCTGCAATAAAATCATAGTCTGAAGCCTGTGACGAGTTTTGCAAAGCACAGATGTAGTAAGCGGATCCTTATGTTCAGTACCACATTGCGTGTCACCAAATGGATAGACTAAAGAAACTAGCACTTATTGTACTTCATTTTGGGGAGAAAATGTTTGTCAGTTTTAATTCTTCCCACTCAGCCCATGTAAACATTAGCAATGTTAGCAGGAACTCTAAAAACACAACTAGCAAAGAGCACAACATGGTATTTCTACATCAAAACTACTCACCAAACAAAGAGGTCTGTTTCTCAAGCAAACCTAGAGGATAGCAATTTGCAGGATTGTGCCAAGAAATAAACATTTATCTTAAAGCTAAGCATTTGTAATCACAAATATAAGCAAACTTAATTGTACAGCCCATGTTCACTTTCTTGTTCAGTTTTACAGATTGGTTACATTATTAGAAGTGTCATATGATGAGCAGAGCTTTTTACCTGAATTTGAACATTTTTAAACTTGTTGGCAAACTCGGGTACGTCTGTTTGGTTAAATTGTTGGTGAGTATTGCAGTAGCCTCAGCCATGGTTTACAATGCATCTAGAAGCCGTTTAACACTGGAATGCATGCTTACGCATGAACGAATGCCAAAGTGTGAGAATGATTTATTACAAGATGTCTGTTCTGCATGTTCTCTCTCTCTTCCTCTGTGTTTCTATCTCTTTATCTCTTTCAACTGTTCTCATTGTTTTCTGTATGGTAGATGAACTGAGTGGAACAGAGAGTGATCCAGAGGACAGCACTAAAGGTCTGTTTCACCTTCTTTTGAGAGTGTGAAATGTTACATACACCTGCGTTGTTAAATTTGTCCTGGCTTTAGAACAACTGATATGACTGGCTAATCAAGTCTTTTATCTGTTGAATTGTGTGATGGTGCAGTGTTGAGCAATTTACTGCAAAAATATATAAATATTTCAAAACTAAGACCCACTGTACACCCCCTTATTTTATGTGACTTTTATCTAGATTGTAACCTGATACAGTTTTAAGCGCCTGCCTGTACACTAGTCAAATGCCTCTCCGCTTAGTCCAATTGAAATCCTATCGTTATAGTCGTACGCAAAAGTTTTTGCTGGTCAAATTACTACTTTGTTGAGTTTTTTCTAAAAGGAATACAGGGAACACATTTGGCACATTTTACTGCATATTATTGAGCCTCAATTTTCCTGCTCTAATTGAAACATTTTCAAGCATTAGCATTTTTCCATATCTTACAACAACATTGAGAAGATGGCTGATGAATAACCAAGGTTAAACAAGTTCTTAGTGTTAATAAAAAAATTATAAAGGTCATTATGATTGGAAAATGGAATTTGCTTCACTGTAGTTAATAAAAAGGTGAGAGAGTTTATGAAAATTTTTTTCTGTTCCAAAGCATACCACACACTCCCAGTAAACCGCAAAACAGCCTGTTTTCATTTTTTTGTTTATGTTAGGTCATGAAAACCAACACATTAACATACCCACCCATTCAGTCTACACCAGTTTAGCTCCACTTTGCATGCTGAAGTCATAAAGAATGCTTGAGCTTGGATTGCATTTACATATAGCAGTCTCAAAGGCACAGTAAGAAAACAGCCTGTCACATTCTAAGACACACAGAGAGGTTAGGAAAGGGTCATGTAAATGAATTATGACAGTTTTTACATTACAAAATCACACAAACGGACCTCAGGGAAAATAAAATGCAAGACAAATGTAGGATATTGGCCTATGATAAAACTTTCATTTAAAATATTTTAATGACTGTAATATTTCCAACAGCTAAAGGCAGAAAACCAGAAGTCAAGATTCAAATGCTTCCTGTATACTGCCATCAGTTTAGCTTGGTTAAAAGATAACAAAGAGGATACTACAAATAATTGTAATAGTGCAGTTACTATTAGGACTGGGACACTGAAAGCCTCTCTGTTTGTATTTATTCACCGTGGAGGTTTTGACTCTGGTTTTGGTTCAGGTGGCTCTCAGCGACTTGTGTATGTACAGTCTACTTTGAAGAGGAGACCGGGGTATCGCACCTTGGAGAAGGATCTCATCCAGCTGCAACAGGAACAACTCTTTCAGCTGTTTGTAGTAGTGTCGCTGAGAAAACGTAACCCTGGGAACACATACTACCCGGAAATCACACAGCAGTTCCCCACCAAGGTAGAAAGTTTTTCTGTATATTAATGAATATTGTTCATTGGACGGTTAAGTAATACTGAGCCATATATTGTCTACACTGGTGGCAAAATTACAAAAATTGTCTTTATTTAAATACTTGTGGACCTGACTTTACTTAATTAACTGTGATGCGGTATTCTATTTAAAATACATAAACACTTTAATTGCATACCAACTAAATAAATAGTAAGCTTCCTCTGTGGTAATTTAACTTCTGTCTTGTCAGTTGTAAACTTTTGTGAGGTTCCTGTCTCTTGTGTAATGTAAAGAGAAGCAGAACAGAACAAAACCAGCTCTGTCTGGTTTGTCTGATATAGTTTTAGCTTAAAGTACCAGTACTCAGTAAACATGACTTCATTCACGTAATTAAAGTGGAATTCCACCCATTTTAAATTAAAATTGCATGGTTAATTAATTTGTAAACAATGCAGTTCATTGGTACTATTGCATGTTTCATATTTCAAAGGTAGCTTTTAGAGGTATTAAACTTCTCAGACATCAGGTTTCTATCATCACCACCACTTAAGTTTGTTGTGTCCTTTTTATAGTTTGAGAAGTCCTCTCGGTTGTCTCGTGAGGCTGAGGATCGACTAAAGGCCATTCCCAATTTCTGCTTCCCTGATGCTCAGGACTGGAGGCCGTCTGCAGATGCTAACAGGTTACCCTGCACTGTTACATGATTCACTGTTCAGTCATTCTTCATCTGTTTTTCTTAGTCAGTGAGTCAGAATTGAGCAACAACTTAACTACATGGCTTGCTATGACCCAGACCTCATCATGTGGTTTCTGGTATTTGATTTGTTTTTCCCAAAACCATACTTAACCATCCTGACACAAGTTCCTGAGATATGGTTTGACTTGGAACAGTTTTCTTTCCTCATTTGTAGTGAAACCTTTTCGTTCGTACTGACGGGTGAAGATGGGAGCCGTTGGTTTGGTTATTGTCGCAAGATTTTGGTGAGCTGGAAATGGCCAATTTGTTAATTCACTGGAAAATGCATGTATTGGAATGTTAATATATTCTTTTGGGGTTTTCTGTTATGCTGTTGAGTCATTTTTGCTTTGTTGTGTGTTTTTATTTTTGACCACTCTGCCCTGCAGCCCTGTGGAAAAGGGAAGAGACTGCCTGAAGTCCACTGCATCATCAGCAGGCTGGGTTGCTTCAATTTGTTTGCAAAGGTCAGGGGGATTTCCAGTCTTTCACTCAGGCCTGCTGATCTTAAGCAATTTACTTTAATTTTAGGTGAACCTGAAATTAAAACTGACCTTTTTTACTTTAAGAGTTCATATCCCTAGACATACTACATTCAAATTCATCAGATTCTATATAATTTTCACTTATACAGTGAAAAAATCATTGATTAGACAGCAGTTGGTGTTGAAATGTGTATGTGTGTGTAGATTTTGGAGGAGGTGGAGAGGAGAAGAGAAATTGCTCCAGCGCTGGTTCACCCATTTATGCGTAGTGTCATGGAGGCACCATTTCCAGCTCCAGGACGCACCATTACTGTAAAAAGCTTCCTGCCTGGTTCAGGCAACGAGGTATGTTTGCACAGGTTAAAAATAAAAAAAAACTTAAATTATAACATGTGCTTAAATTTATAGGTGCAGCAAGTAATGCACAACAACAGTGGCACTCTTTACTGTTCTGCAGAGTTCGTATTATACACATGGCCTTCCTGACAAATTCTAGAGTGCTACAATAAGCATTATCATGTTTTGTTGCACTGTAACAATGGAAATCGTAGTTTTAGTGTCATTTTAATATGGTTTTGGGCATTGTGTGTGTGTGTGGTGTGGATGTGGGCTTCCTCTCTTTTTAAAAGATATACACATTTGAGTTCTCATAGCCCTTCCTGGTGGAGTATTTGTATTGCTAAACATAAACTGGATGAGGTATAAATCAGGTGCATTAGGAGCTATACATCTAATAAAAAGGGAAGAAACGGGTAAGTTAGCAAGCCATCTAGAATAAGATTCACATCTTTGTGTGTGCAGGAGATGACTCTGTGTCGGCCAGTGGACTCAAGACTAGAACATGTCGATTTTGAGAGTCTGCTGCAGTGTTTGAGTGTAAGCAGGCTGCTGCAGGTCTTTGCCTCTCTGCTGCTCGAGAGGAGGGTAATCTTCATTGCAGATAAACTCAGGTATGCTTCATGCTATTCTCATTAAAGCAGACAACCAGGTGTCTATTGATATGGACACTAAATGTTACATCATAACAAATTATTTTACATTGGCTACAATTTATTTCATAGTGACAGCAGATATGTTCTTTTTTCTTTCTGTTTTCTTTTAGCACCTTGTCCCGCTGTGCACACTCAGCCCTTGCACTGCTCTATCCTTTCACCTGGCAGCACACCTTCGTACCGGTTTTGCCTGCCAGCATGCTGGACATTAGCTGCTCTCCCACACCTTTTCTCATGGGAGCGCTGTCTCCTTCCCTGTCTCAGCTGCTGGATTTACCCATTGAAGAGGTCAGTTGCTCTAATATGCCTCTTACACAGGAAAAAAGTGGCCTGCCCTGAAGTAAACCATTTAAATCATTAAAGATGTTGAGTCATTACAAAACAAGTGGGGAAAACCCCGTAGCTCTGCAGTTTTGATTTGATTAACAGCTAATACCAATTGTAGCCAAGGTATTTTAATTAAGTAAAGCTTTGGTATGCTTTGAATTCTCATTTTTAATGAAATAATTGCATGATAACTTCACGTTGATGTTGATAAACTTTATATTTGATATAACAGTCCTACACAGGAGTCACCAGGCAGACATGTATCTTTTTAACGATACTGGGCATCTTTATACTTGTTTTGTTATGTGCTGTCTTGCATCGCACACAGTGTTTTTATTAATTCATCAGAATTTACTATAATTAATTTACACTGTATTGTGTACTAGAGAATGAAAAGTACAGTACAGTATCAATTTAAAAATGTTCACATTTGCATTCCCCCTGTTTCAGGTGCTCATTGTGGACCTGTGTGCAGACAAGTTTGTTGTTCAGGTGGGTGTTGTGGTTTGGCCTCTCATCAAATAGAGAGGTGTGTATTTGGTTACCATAGAAGAGATGTCTTGCTTTTATGTTTGAGGGGTGTGTTAAGGTTTATGTCTGGACCTGTGACCTCTGTGTTAATTGCTGTAGTAATAATAATAACTATATCAATAATAATTTAAGTGATAGAGCCGTTTTCATACTTGTAGAAGCTAAAAGGTGCTTTATAGTGAAATAAAAAAAAAGAACAAAACTAAGAGAAACCAAAGTTCCCTCATTTTGTTTTTAAATAAAAAATATAGATGTAGTCTGTAAACATTGTGACATTTTAATTGTGTCTTTTACTCATTAGTCCATATGGCCCATATTTGGACTAAACTTCAAAAGAAAGCCCATTCTGAATTTATTCATTTGTGACATCACAAAAAACACATTTACACATATAT
>CM067484.1:16927401-16943390 GCA_034552555.1 Semaprochilodus insignis | reverse complement strand
AAGGATCAA
Organism: Semaprochilodus insignis; assembly: GCA_034552555.1. Taxonomy (NCBI): domain Eukaryota; kingdom Metazoa; phylum Chordata; class Actinopteri; order Characiformes; family Prochilodontidae; genus Semaprochilodus; species Semaprochilodus insignis. The sequence goes on along the minus strand of CM067484.1, from coordinate 16,943,381 downwards.
TAACAGAAATTACCTATTTATTTTAAATGTATAGAGATGGTCGTGTAAAAAATCATTATTGCTGTCTTTTTGGTATGTAAACCACACAGATGTTATAAGTGGATGTTATCATGTAAATTTAAATGCAGAAAAATACAGCTTTTAAAAGAGCAAAATGTTATTGTCATTAGCAGAATGTGAAGAAATAACAGTTTTGATGGTGTGTCAAAGACATATATGCATCGTGTTGCTGATATGTCTACTGAAGTTAGCATGCTAAACAGCTGGCCTTGGCCCATCCAGCTCATAACACTACTATGTACCTTAGGAAGTGATAGTGAGTCACTGTAGTCCACCGCTGTAGACAGCATTGGCAGGTAAAGGGATTAAGTTTGATGCTTAACTCAATGCAACAGTTCTTCAGACTGGAAAGTAAAGGGAGTGGGAAGAACAGAGGACAAGAGGATGTGCAGAGTGTGAATGAACCTTAGTAGTCTGAACTGAACAACCTTGTCTAATGACATCACTGTATTGCCACATTTAACTTGTTTTAATTTCATTATAATGTAATATTGGTGACCATGGCAGTATGACTGTATATAGTAACATAAAATACATACTGTATGTCGCAGATTCCAAATCCTCTTCAAGAGGCCAGTCTTGCATCTGGAGAATCAGTCTTTATTTCTTGTGGACAGGTTCACAGGTGACAAGCTAACCCGTTAAACAAAAGGCAGTCACGTTATAGGCTTACTTTAGGCAAAGTCTTTGCATAACAAGTTACGGGTGTAATGGACGTGCTCATATATGGACAGCCAGAAACTGAATGAACAGAATGTCTTGAATGTCCGGTCTTCATATTCACAGCAAAAACATACATACATGCAATACACATAACACTGAACATAAAAGCATTTAATAGCCCTGTATTCCCTCAGTGTACACCGTAGAGTCTGTTTGTTTTCCTAGGTTATTCCTATTTTCCTTTTCTTGTTGTGCCTTTTTAAACATTCTACATTTATGCCTCTACATTTATGTGTTATAGTTGGGAGATGAAGACTGTATTCTTCCCAGTAAACTCCAAGCAGCCCTGCAGGAAATCCTGGAGAATCGGGAAGAGATATTGGAGCATAGTGGCGATGACAGAAGAGGAGGTCAGTAGGGATTTCATGCTGGCACAAACATGTAGCTCATATACAGAAGAACATAAAGCTTCTGCTTGTAGCTAGTTTACCTTTGTGCTTTAAGGGTGTGGTCCGCTGTCTCTTCGTATTGACTGACTCATCAGTTTTTCTTTCATAAGCTTTTGCCACGTCTCCACTGGCTACATTTCACTTGGCCTGTTGGCTGATGATTTTTCAGATTATTACGCATCTCCCTAAAGCAAGATAAATCCAGACTGTAATAAACAACAGCTGCCCTGATTAGTGGTTTCTTCCATGCTCAAAGCCGGCCAAGATGATGGAGTTGACCGGCTGGAGGAAAGCAGTACAGACTAAGGATGCACAGTGATCATATCAGCATCAGCAGATATTTGGTTTCATTAAAAAAAACAAATCTGCCTTGATCACATGTGTATGTATACTGATAGTTGATTTTGGCCCATGCACAAAAATGTTGGCATTTTAGTAATTTAGTAATTTCCCTGCATTTGTGACCCTACAGAAATAAATGTTATGCATTTCTGTAGCACTAAACCAGGTGGATTTTCTAAATGTTTATGTGTCAGTATCACTACATATGTGAATGAAAAAATATTTGATGTTGGCATCAGAACAGTTCGGTGCATCCCTAAAGCTGACAGTTCAAACAAAATCAATGGAGCAAAAGACAGTGGTTTGTGTTTGTACCTTGTGGTGTGGGAAGCTAAACAGAACTTTTAATCAATGCAACATTTGTTCTAAGACCTCCCCCGACTGTTATTGCTTTGCTGCACAAACCGGGCTTCTAACTGTGCTGAGACATACAGAGTTCTTTTTAAGTATGCTTACAACAGCATGTTTGGCAGTAGCATGATTTTGTTTAGTTCTTTTGCCGTTTCTTATCTTTTCCCATATAGAGTGATGTAAACTCGCTTAACTCTTCTTTGTCTTATAAACTGCAGTTGTGAAACTTTGATCATCTTTCATGATTTGAAATAACAGAACATTTGTGAAGTTAAGTAAATGTAATGCAATGTTATGTAACAAACAGAAAAAAGTCCTAAAATATCATCTGTGAGCTGAACTATGTTAAAAAGAAAGCATGACTAGGTCTGTTCTTTTTGGTTTAATTCATGTGAAAGTCACTGTACAGTTTCTCATAGGTGTTCTTAAATCGGACATTATTGGTTCATTTTTGATATTGCTGCATTATTGCCAACCCCTACAAGCATTAGTTTATTTCTGTGTTGGTGTCAAGTTACTAAAAACTGCTGTATGTTGATGCACAGACAGGTTTAGTGGAATCAAATTTCATGGTCAGACTACATTAGTAGCACATAGTGACTAAGATATCAATTACAACAACTCTATTATAAAACTTGTTATTCATAATGGATAACCTAAAATAGTAAGACAGCCTAGTAGGGGGCTTGGAATGCTTTTCTTTGAGGGAATAAACAGTTGTTGTTGAACAGTAACACTGGCTTCCTCCTAAGTTAAATTTATAACAGTCATCATGCTGTGTGCCAAAAGTGAACGTGATATTAGTCCCACAGTTTTTTTTTTTTCCGCTGACTTTCCGTTCTTTCTACAGACACTATGCAGACATAGACATGTGATTTATTGGCTGACTGTAGCCAGTAGAGAATTAGCTTAACTTGTTTGTGCATGTTTTTGCGCAAGATTTCTTCGTTACTTTGTGGCTTACTTATTATTACAGACCTTAATGTACTTAATAAGAAGCAGGAGACTAGGTGAGATGGTATTAATTAAGGCCACTTAATTAAGCCTTGTTAGCTTTTTAACTTTGGGTGGATTTTAATTTGTCCCCAAAACTTTCCATCCCTACAGAAGACTGTGATCTGAGTGCTCTGTTGTCGGAGGCGTTTGTCCGCTTCTTTGTGGAGCTGGTAGGGCATTACTCGCACCACATCGGCGAGACAGGGCAGAGCGGTGTCCGTGAGCTCAACAGGGACACATTCAGGAAGTCTCATCCATCCCGCGGGGTGCGACAGTTTCTCCAACTCTTCATGGATACGCAGATGTTCGCTGGCTTCATCCAGGACCGAGAACTCCGCAAGGGGGGAGTCAAGGGTGAGTGAGGAGTAGGACGGGCAGAAGGCCATGCAGAGGATGGATGGATGGCTAAGACAGCATTGAAAGGTTGAAAAAAATAGATCTAGAATCTGATTGGCTGAGACGTGTTCAGTGCCTTTGTAGAATACTTGTAGGATACTTGTGGTTCTAAAATCTGTGAGTTGAGTTGAGCCACATTTTAAGCCGCCATAACATATTTAATATGTACACACATATGGCCGTATGCACAAGTTTAGACACCCCAGATCAAATGAGTTCATTGCTTTTCTGAGTGAAAAGAAGTTAACACTGCCATATATTGAAGGTGGAGTAGGTGATTTCTTTTAGAAACATTTTTTAGTTTTATTTCTTTAATTTACATGCTGGTGGCAATCGGTGAATAAAATGCTCTGGCAGTAAAAAGAAAAAAAATCATCTGTGGAGGCTACAGGACTGTAAAAACGCTGTCCAGTCAGTACATTTAGACCCACCTACCTACGTGCTTCACAACCTGCCCACGCATGCACTTCTACATGTGTACTCAGTGCATGTGTACAGAGTCCGTTGTGCGACTAAGCTGTAGGAGTAAGCAGTAGTAATTTATCTTATCAATGTTAAATATGTTTATCTTGTATGTAATCTGTCTGTATATGTTCAATGATGTCTCCATTGAGTGTGGTTTCATGGTATTGTGCTGTGCTGTGAGTAGTTAAGTCTCAAAAAAAAATAAATTAGACTAAAATTAGACTGTATTGGCTTTGAATGGGATGTTGTATAAATGAGGTGATGTTGCTGGCTAGCCTATTTGTGTTTATTTGTAATCATGAAAAAGATTTCCACAACACATTGCACACCTTTCTCTAATGCCCTCTGCCGTGACTAATCAGGTCGTGCAAGTTCATGTGTTTTGGGAGTATGGGTGGGGAATGCCATTCAAAAGTAGGGGCGGGATGTTTTTAATTGGATTTCAAAAACTGGATTGCACTTCCTGGTTCCTACAACATCTCCTACTCCACCTACAATATACTGGCTTGTGCAAAACTCACTCATTTCATATTTTAAGGTCAGTTGTTTTTTTTTTTTAACTCTGCAAATAAATTGAAAAGCGAATTTATAACTTTTGGGTGCAGCTGTATGACTGCACAGATCAGTTAAATCCTGTCTTTATATGCTATGTTATTAAAACCCTTATGGATTGAACTTTAACAAAACAGTTTTTTGTTAATTAATTACTTTTTAGCAGAATTTTGCTGTTTGTGCCTTAAAAATCAAACAAAATAGTTGCACCTGGTTGAGCTACTTTAGAATCTGAAACTTAAATAACGCTGTTATGTTGTTAGCGAATAAAATAACGCACAAAATCACACAGATATATTGTGCTTGGTGTCTGACTTATTTTTTTTATTTATGTGTTCTTGTTGCAGTCATATGGAGATGGCTGCAAAAGTTTGGGTGCTCCTGGTCAAATTTAATCTTTTATTGATTTTCTGCACATTTTAATGCACAATTATTGTTTATTTACTGAATTTAGCGTATTGAAATAACATGAACATTAAATGCATCCTGTGTTATGTTCCCACATCTTCCTTTTCACTCTGCTCCTTGATGGCCTGCTAGTGTTAATGTGTATGCTGGTCTTGTTTGTCTGCTTTTAACAGGCCTGTTTGAAGTCAGAGCAGCAGAATACCTCGCCTCCTGTCCTGAGCCCGAACCCAGTGGAGTCAACAAATTCCTCAAGGGACTCGGTAAGATAGTCGCTTCACCTCTACCAAAAAAGGAAAACATTTGTATTCCCCTTTTCCTCCCACTGACAGTTTGTTGTGTTTTTAGGGAACAAAATGAAGTTCTTACAGAAGAAGTGAGGGATTGCCTAAGCAAGGAAAAAGCCTGGTGTTGAGTGCCAAGTGACGAAAGCCATGGTTGTAAAGAGAGCTTAGAGGATGGCTCTGATTCAGTGATCACTGCAGTGATCCTTGTCCTCAGAGTAAACCAACCAGTCGGGTGGAGATGAGGTCAATCCTGGACTGGGCCTGTTACGCCCAGAAAATGCTCCTGCTGGGAGCGTCTGTGCAATTGCGTTGGGATGAAAAACTGGAAGTGGAGTTTCGTAAACAAGCAGCAACGAAGGACTGAATTAGAGCTGGGAGGAAAGGGAGAAGAATGTGTCATGTTATTGTGTAAAGCTGAAAGCTTTGGGTGAATTTCTGTAAGATCCAGGCTAATGAAGTTGTTCTTTTTACACTAACCCCAATCCCTTTTTAATGCTCACAAAACAAAACATTGTATTTTATAGTAATTCTAGTATTTTCTTTACTCTTACAGGCTTTCCAGACTGGAAAGTAGGAGTGTAAAGGTAATTATGGGTGAAATGAAGAGGTGGTTTTTCATCACCTTCAGAAGTTGTGTATTTATAATTCCTCTGAGGCACACTGTTAATCTCTCAATAGATTTTTTAAGTCTCTAATTTCAAATTTTTATGCTCTTTTTTTCTTTACTAAAATTTGCGTGGATTAATGTCTGCAAACTGTACAATATTTTACATTTTGTACAGTTTTATATGTGTGTTTTGTATAACCATGAAATGTTCTGCGTCATTTTCAAATAAATGCCTTTCTTTAATTGTTTGGTGTATTTGTGCTTTCAGCAGTTCCCATATAGTCACACTTTGCTGTGCAAAACTGGCAAATCTGCACTTTCATTCTGAAGGCTTAACAGGTTGTAATTAACGTTTAACATGAGTAAACAGTGGCTGTGCTTTAAATTTCTTACTTCACTGGCAGGTAATGCAGTTCTTGAATGTCCCAGAGTAGAACTTACTCCAGACAGTGACAGCTAAAAATTTATTAAAGTAATCACTAAACTATTTATTTTTATATAAAAATGAAAAAGATTTAATCTTAAATTCTTTTAATCCTCATAAATACATCCAGATTTGCAACCCAATTTGTATAGTGTGTTGAGATAATTTCAGAGAAAAATATTTGTTTCAACATTAACATTAAAACCACCTCCTCTTGTTTTTCCACTCATTGCCCATTTTGTCAGCTTTACTTACCATATAGGAGCACTTTGTCGTCCTGCATACCTTTTACAATGATCTGACCACAGAGCAGGTATTATAAGCAAGTATTGTTTGGGTAGTGGATCATTTTCAGCACTACAGTGACACTGACATGGAAGTGGTGGTGTGTGTTGTGCTGGTGTGAATGGATCAGACACAGCAGTGCTGCTGGAGTGTTTAAACACTGTGTCCACTCACTGTCCACTCTATTAGATACTCCTACCTGAGACAACAGCTCCTGTACTGCACAGTTTGTGTTGATCGTCCTCTAGTTCTTCATCAGTGGTCACAGGACGCTGTTGGCTGGATAGTTTTGGCTGGTGGTCTATTCTCAGTCCAGCAGTGACACTGAGTTCTTTAAACACTCCAGCAGCCCTGCTGTTTCTGATCCACTCACAGCAGCACAACACGCACTAACACACCACCGCCACGTCAGTGTCACTGCAGTGCTGAGAATGATCCAGCACCCGCATAATACCTGCTCTGAGAGGGTTCTTCCTGACCATTGAAGAACAGAGTATGCAGAGAAACATATAATTCACTTCAAAATGGTGTGTGTGCTAATCTATATGGCATTTCAGGTCAAACCAACAAAATCATAATTTAAGATGCTGGCTCTACTGTTTGAAGCAGTACTGCCACAGTCATAGCTAACGATGATTGTAAATGCTTGATTTGGCCCCTCCCACTCAACCAGCTTGAGTTTTTTTTTTCATTACACTTATTTTCTTTTTTTCCCTTATTTTCATTTCATTTTTTCTACATTACCCACTTTCTTTATGTTTACACTGGTTTGGTCTATTTTGTGGGTACAAGCAGTCCTTTTTTCCTCTTAATGATATAACCAGCCTGTTAGCCTTTTGTTCCCTAGTTAGTAGTTCACTACATAGGGAGCAAGGAGTTCGTTTGAGACGTACCCGAGTAACAACATGGAGTCACAAGAATGCATTTCGGCACAGTACTGAGCCAAAGTTTTGCAAACTTGTGTGGATGTAATAATTTATTTTATGGTAAAACATGTTTTCTAAAGCAAAGTCGCTGAACAGAATCAGAAATGTTGATTTTCATCCAGACCACCAGGTGGCACAAGCACAAGCACAAGACGTAGGAAAGGGGCAGCGCGCTGTGGAAGCCAGCGCTTCCGCTCCTCGACAAACATGGCTGGAACGGCGTCAGTGGCTGGCGAAGTCTTTGTGGACGCTTTGCCTTATTTTGATCAAGGCTACGATGCACCGGGAGTCAGAGAAGCTGTAAGTAGAGTTTATTACCGCGTTTGTAAGTGGACGGACACCACGAAGCTGAAGTTAACCTCATGTTCTCTAGCTTCTTGCTCGAAATTCCCCCTTCCACCTTTTAGCTAGCCTCGCCAACTTCTTGTGTGAATTTTCTCGTTCCACCTTAAATGGTGCATCAGTTCCATTCTGGCGCCTCAGGCCCCAGGCTGAAACTGCGGACCCATTTAAGGTGGAGCGTGGAAGTTCGAACAAGATGCTAGCCAGCATTACGCTAACTCCAGGTTGTATTGGCTACCTAAGTGACTTCTGGACATTCATGAGTTATTACTGATGCAAAATCTAAAAATTGTGGCATTTTAACAGTAATACAAGCGTAACTCAGAAACAGTTGTCAACAAGCAAACAATCAAAACGATACACTGTGTAAGTTTGATTACATATATCTAGTGATCTTTTACATAAAGGCACAATTTATGAGCAGTCTCATTAATCGCAGTTTAAAAAAAAAAAAAACACTTCTGTGTTGACTGAGACCTAGACACGAGGCTCTCCACTAGTTAGTACACACTCGTATAGTAAAGTCAGACCGAAATGCGGTGTAGCCTGTTCACCGCATTAACATGAGCTCGCGTGATCAGATAATGGGGAAACTCTGGGTCTCCATGAGTCCGAGACTCAAACTTCAAACTTAAATAATAAAAACTAACGAGTCACTTTACCTGAATAAATGAACATACAAAATCTATAAGATATAAGTATTTAAGTATATTTAAATGACCCCGATTACTGAGCCAAAATTCAGCTGTCTTTGTCACGTCACACGTCGGCTCTCTATCAGAATCACAATCCGATCTAAGAAAGCAGAGTATGCTGTTTAATTGATCCCTTAATTAATCAGATAACTGCAGAAATGATCAGATTCCTGATTGCTTCTAAACCCACTCAGTGTTTGAATAGATCTGAGTGTAAAAAAAAACCAACCAATTATTATTCTGCTTTTCTTGTAATGAGAAAGAGAAGAGTAAATGGTTGCAGTTGAAGGTGAGTTACAGTTCTTGAACCAGTGAAAACAAAGAAGGTTGGGCTTCTGAGTGGAACGATGGATGGTTAGAACTAGAAAAATGTACTAACTGCAGTCAACTGCTTTTTCAGGCTGCAGCCTTGGTGGAGGAGGAGACACGGCGATACAGACCTACAAAGAATTACCTGAGCTACTTGCCAACACCAGATTTCTCTGCTTTTGAGGTCTGTTCTGGTTGTTGTTTTTATGAACTGGAAGTGTTTATGGGTGCGTAGTGGGCCTATTTCAGCGTGTTTGTGTCATGAAGATTTTCAGTATACACAGTAAGGTAGTCGTGTTTGTGTTCTACACCCAAAGACAGAGATTATGCGGAATGAGTTTGAGAGGCTGGCTGCCCGCCAACCTATGGAGCTGCTTAGCATGAAGAGGTACGTGATCCCGCAGATACTTGTTAATGTCTTATAAGTTGATTAAAAGTATATTTTGAAAAACATGCAGGTATTAAATGTCTTATGTTTTTATTATTAGAGTTATTAATAATTGCATGTCCATATATACTTCAGTGAATCATCATTGGCTATATCAGGCCTGATGCACTTCCGTAGTTGTGGCAACAAAACGGTCATCGGCAGCCTGCAGTAGCAACATTTTCAGATGTGTGTGTGTGTGTGTGTGTGTGTGTGTGTGTGTGTTAGAATCTCTAAAGTAATCTTGCGTACAAATGCTTATCTTCAGATACGAGTTACCAGCCCCGTCATCTGGACAAAAGAATGACATCACAGCATGGCAGGACTGTGTGAATAACTCTATGGCCCAACTGGAACACCAGGCAGTGCGCATAGAAAATCTAGAACTGATGGCAGAGTACGGGACAAATGCCTGGAAAGTGTCTAATGAGTATGTATTAAACCCAAGTTGTGTTTTGTTTTGTCTTGGTTTGGTTTGTTTGTTTGTTTTGTCAGTGGTTCTAATCCTTGTTATCACAAAGTGAGAATTTTCAGTCTCTAGCACCCTTTTGTCACGGGTTGTTAACAACTGCAACGTTTGGTATGTGCTCCTCTTCATGATTATTGCTTTTCTTGTTTCTGTTATACAGTAACTTGGCCTTCATGATTGAAAATGCACAGAAGGAATTGCAGAAGGTTCGGTAAGTAACTTCAAGTATGTAAGACGGACAGATTCATATGTGCCAAAGGTCATATTAATGTTCAGATGTAGTAGAATGTAACGGTAAACACAAAACATTAGCCTGATGGTCAAATGGGTGTGTGTTGTGTATGATTGAAACATTCCCCAGCCAGTCTCACAGTTCAAGTAGTTCAAGCTCCAGTGTTCAAGCTCAAGTTCAAAACTAAACAGACAAGCTTAGTTAAGCTCCAAACATGTCTTTTGGTTTTTTGGATACACGTGCCTTTAAGACCAACAAATGATGGTCTCTGTTGTCTTGTAGGCATATTCTAGGTCTAAAAATGATTTAGCACCCTCTGCTTTCCGACTAGATGTTGGAGTATTGTTGTGGGAATTTAATTGCATTCAGCCACAAGAGCATCAATGAGGTCGGGTATTGATGTTGGATGATCAGTGCTGGGTTGCTCTAACTCATCTCCGAGATGTCTGATGGAGCTCCATCACAGAATATAAATCCAGTGCTCCCCTCTAGCTGACGCTCAGCATTGAGCATGGTGACCTTGGGCTCATGTGCCCGAGGGGTCGTTCAATTTGCATTGCGGAATTCCATATGATTTTTTTTGGTGACTTGATGCGATGCAATTTTTTAATAACAGTAAAAATTGGGAGAAAATGAAAATGGGCCTGATGTTAATGTTTCAATTTTCAGTTGATTTTTTTATAGTGTTTCAATCTAGCACACAAGTTAACATGGAAGTATAGGAAATGTGTCAAGTTATTATAGTATACAAAGTGAAATAAAGTGGGGATATCCAGAGAGACCACAAGGAAGCCATTTTCATTAATGTTATCTCAACATCATGACTTAATTGTCTTGTGATATTAAGATAACAGTATACTACTCAACTTTGTATTACTATGTATTACTGTGTATTACTATGATCTCTACAACAGCCACCACTGTACACTGTATAAAACAAGTTGTCTGGTCACCTCTGGCTGTGCTGGAGGAGATGCATTGGCTTCTTTTTATTTATAAAGCGCTTGGATGCCATCATACATCACCAAAATGTTCATTGTAAATAATGCTATTTATTAATGGACTCCTTCCAGAGATTGGATCACCCTTCAGGTGCTGAGGAATCTCTAAAGTTCTGCTCACTTGTGACACTTGACTGTTTTAAACTTTCAGTGTCTCACCACCTCCACTCAGTCTACAGCAATTTTCTTTTTTCTATTATTTGATTTTAGTTACATTTTTAATTAATTTGGCATTTTGCTTTTTTCCACTCTTTCTAATTGAAGAGTTCATTTAATTGTTTAGTTGAACAGTTTATTTGATTGATTTTGATGACATTTACTTTTAGAATTATTTTTAAATGAATAGTTTTACAATTTTTAAATCCCTCATTTCAATATTGGCTNTGCTTTTTTCCACTCTTTCTAATTGAAGAGTTCATTTAATTGTTTAGTTGAACAGTTTATTTGATTGATTTTGATGACATTTACTTTTAGAATTATTTTTAAATGAATAGTTTTACAATTTTTAAATCCCTCATTTCAATATTGGCTCAGCTACATTGTAAATGGGGGTTCAAGTAAAGGTTGATAACAAAAGTTGTTTTCTTGATCACAAGACATAAGCTCTAACCTTATAATAACAGCACTTAAAACATCTTTTGGCTTTTCTGGACCGATCCAAAATATGATGCATGTGACAGAGATATGTATCAAATCAGACAGCACTATTAAACTGCCTGAAATAAAAACCATGATTATTTAACACATCATGAAAAGATGGTCTTTAGAACTGCCATCATGCTGGAATTGGAAAGAAAGCAGAGAAAACTCTATATTTATGATTTGATGGTTGATTGGGTGGGACTGACTGCTTGACTGCTAGCTTCAGCCATTGTATAGTATTCTCTGGAAATCCCAGACAAAAACTAGTGCACCTGGTCCAGAGGTTCACATGCATTGTCTCGTCCTCTGACTAGAAAGGTTTTAATTTAGTTCAGAGTGAAATCAATCAGGGAGTTGGAGCCAGAAGAACCGATTGAAAATTTGAAGACTAAAAGTCAGAAGTGTAAGGAAAAATTTGAGGTGCTCTGACTTTTAGGGAGATTAAGCATGAGACATCTCCCATTACCTGTCATATGTGATTCCAATGGTTGATTTGGTCTCCTTGTGCATGAGCAGCGGGTGACCAGGGTGATGGCTCAGTCTCCACCACTACCGCTAGGCTTGTCCTGTGTTTCAAAGAACTTTGAAAATCATCCTAATGTTTAGGCATGATTATACATTTGATTTGAGATCAAACGTAGCATGTTTCATATCTATCACATACATTCAGAAAAAAGAGTGAATTATACCTCCATACAACATGGCATTATGAATATCCTGTGGCGATTCAGAGCTAGAAAACTGTGCCCAGATATAGCTGTCGTTCTTACAGTAGCCACAGACTTGTCACAATACACTATGCAGCGAATGTGCTGTATTGTTACAACCTTAGTGCAGTTGTGTCAGCAATAAGTGCACCTTAGGTAACTGATTTTACTAATTAGAAAAGGTGTCTAAATACTTTTGTGCTTTTAACAAATGAAACCACTGCTTCTTGATGAGCTTTCATGCTTGGCTTTTGCCCTTAATCTGATCCTGAGTCTTGTCTCATTTCAGAAAGCAGATTCAGGACTTGAACTGGCAGCGTAAGAACGATCAGCTTACGGGAGGAGCCAAACTGCGAGAGCTTGAGTCAACGTCAGTAATCGGAATATCATTTTAAAACAGAAATGTATCATTTTAAAGTACAATTTGACAAATAACCGACTTCCCTTATCTTTGACAGCTGGGTGTCACTTGTGAGTAAAAACTACGAGATTGAACGCGCCATTGTGCAGCTGGAGAATGAAGTCACACAACTGAGACAGCAGCAGGGAGAGGAGAATAAGGAGAACATCCGGCAGGACTTCTAACTAGTGACATGCCTGCCTGACACAATCTGGAGTAACACATGAACTTTGTAAAAGTATGCTGAAAAGACATTTTGGAGAACGGCATGGAGCATGTCTCCATACTGTGAAGGGAGCAGTGGAAACAGCCTCAAAAGCTGGACACCTGAGCTGTTGATGTTTCTCAAAGCTTGTTCAAGACTCTTTTTGTAGTTTTGTATTTTTTCCCCCCCCGTTTATTTTCTAAGTTGCGGAAATGTAAACCGGTAATTCAGATGGGTTTTAGGATATTAAATAAACAGAAAACTTGTTTGTCAAGTATCTTTCTAAATGTGTTTTTCTGAGTAGTAGGTCTAAGAAAAGACAGAAAGGCGGAAATGAACAAAGTGCTAATGTACAGGAAATGAATGTGTGATCATATCAGCAGGTGTGAAATGAAATTGCTCGGCACCGTTTGTGGAGCCATATCTCTAATCGTGACCAGCATGTGCCAGCAATTTAATTGAAATTGTATTAGCTGAATAATTTAAATTCAACCTGAAATCAAAAATGACCTCGTCCTTGCTCACAGTAAGCAAGATTATCGTATCATTTAAAAGACACTATCTGTTTCAATGTGTTTAACTCTAAAATGAATTAAAAAAAAAAACTCTCATTTTGTAATCTAACAGGTTTCCATTGGGAATTTTGGACCTCTATAGCATTGTGGAAATAATAACGGCTGCTTTAACTCCTGCGTTAGCAAGCTGTAGTCAGTAGCTAAATGATGTATGGACTATGACAGCGCTAAGGGGTTCAATTTTTCTGAACTGGGATTAGACTCTGAATAATTAAAGTATTACAGGCTCAGTACTGCTCTCTGGCTCCTTTGCTGAAGTAGAAAATTCTATTTCCAATACAGGTGTTTTTCTCAGTGTTTTTAAAATATGTCTTTTAGAACAATTTATTCATTTTTGCATGTAGAGAGTGAGTTAAGTCGACTGGTAATAGACTTTGGGGTTGCGTTTGACGAAAGGATGTTTAAAAACAATGGCTCTTTGCATCACTGAACAGACTCAGGTGTCTATTATATGTCTTAGCAATGCCCAGTTGTGTGGAAAGGTTTATGTGCCTGTAGTCAAGTGATGCGTTTGGTTGATTAAGTGTAAATAAGTGAACACATCCTGTACAGAGAACACACTACTGTACAGTTGAATACACATTTACTGTTTATCTGCTGATTGTAACAAACATGAAAGGAGACAAAACATAAAATGTGGCCTGTGACAAGGTATCCAGACACGCCTTCTAATTAGTGGATTCAGCTACTTTAAAGTGCACGCACTGTATAATCTCTAAAGAAAAGCATTGGCCATTAGAGTCAGATGCGCATGAGATTAAGGTCGCTATGCTTAATGCTGAGCCTAAGCAACAGTAGTATAAAGCCCTCCTGGAATTGGGTGGTGGATCAGTGGAGCTAGGTTCTCTGGAGTGACAGAGCTCCAGACAATATTTTTGGGAGTAGAGTTAGAGTGAACCAGAATTGATCAGCCAATATTAGTACCTGAGCTCACTTATGCTCTTCTGGCTGACCGCAGTTAAATCCTCACAGCAATGTTCCAACATCCAACAGAAAGTAGAGGCTGCTGCTGCAACAGCAAGGAGGGACAAATCCCCTATTAGTACCCTTCAAATGCAATATTTATTTTTTGGACATAGAACATGCCTACAAGACAACAGAGTCTTCTTAAAGCAGTCCCCAAATAGTAGTAGACTGTTACTGCAACAAATGAGGAACAAACTCTATTAATACTTTTTTTTCTGAAGAAATGCTGAATGCGCATGTGTCTGCAAACATTTGGACATTATGGACTGAGTATTTCACACTTATGTAGTTCTGGTGCAACTCTTATTATACTCTTTTTTACTAAGAGGTAGAAGATGATTTACCTGAAATTAAACTAACTGGAAAAATACAAACTTTTGCAGTTTAATTTGAAGGAATTACATCCTCTTTCAGCTTCCCTAGCCCCTCGGAAAACTCATGGCTGATTTAGTTTACTCCCTATGATAAAGCTGTCATAAACCATGGAACACTCAATAAAGAAAATAATAAAGGTTTTATCTTTATAAAGATAAAAGTTACTAAGTGTTACCGTTTAGGCAAGAATTAAACAGCGAGAGATTTATCACATAAGGTTCAGTGGTTGTATGAGCCCATAATTCATATTCATATTAAGTATTGTGGGGGTAAAAGAGACCCATGGCTACAGAAAAAAGGCGATTGGATATAGCCCAATGGATAAACCATAAGCACCTCACTAGGATAGCAGTTCTGGAGCGACAGAGCTGCCTGCTATCAACACATGCCATATATAATACAAATAATAGTTTTATACGGCACTTTTCTTACCATTCATCTCAAAGTGCTTTACAGACATCTGTCATCAGTAATAGCAGAAACTATGCGATTTAATAAGCCAAAGACACACATCAAATTTTACACACATCAAAGTACCAAGAAGATGTAAGAGTTAAAAACAGAGACCTTTGACTGACTAACAGAAGTTGCAATTGAGTTCCACAGTTTAAAAGCACAATAACTGACAGAGGTCTCTCCACGTTTACTGTGTTTTACAGAAGGTCAGTATCTGAAGATTCTGTGATGTAAGATAGTGCTAGATTATGTAGAGTTGTATAGACAAGTAGCCTATTCGAAGTCTTATTCTTGAAGGTGCAGGGAACCAGTTCAGGTCTTTTAATACAGGAGTGATATGAGCTCTTTTCCTTTTGGTTAGGATCCACGCTGCTGTGTTCTGTACGAGTTGTAGGGGATAGATTGGTTCCTTAGGAACCCCAGTAAGTAGAGCATTACAGTGATCAACTCTGCTTATAACAAACGCATGAACAAATTTCTCTGCGTCGCTCTGAAACAGACAAGGCTGAACTTAAAAAAAGAATCTATTTCTCAAATCATAAAAAAGCTCCTTTAGTGACTGTGTTTACATGTGGGCTAAAGCAGAGCTCAGAGTCAGCTCACACCTCACCCAGGTTTTGTACGTCAGGTTTGGCACACATAGCTAAAGAACCTAGTCTATCATAAAGCATTGTTCTCTGAGTTTCAATACCAGAAATCGATATTTCAGTTTTTTCCTGATTTAGCTGTAGAAACAAAATATCTGACACACAGCTTGTATGTCTGTCTACTGAGTACAGATTATCAGATGTGTGTCATCTGTAAAGCTATGAAATCAAATCAAATCAAATCAAATCAAATCACTTTTATTGTCACGTCACATTTTCACAGGTGTGAAGGTGAGTGAAAAACTTATGTGCATAGTCCCTTACAGTACTTAGATACAAAAAATATACATTAGACAATAAATATATACAATACTAAGCACAAAA
>CM067484.1:16889222-16923631 GCA_034552555.1 Semaprochilodus insignis | reverse complement strand
TTTTAATACATTTATGAATACAGACTTTAGAGTTTCCGCGCCCGTCCTTAAAAATATTTGCAGATGTTTTGTAGTTTTATGGCCAAAACAAGACGAGATATTTTTTTAATCACGAACGAGACCGATGAACGTCACGGCAGCGTGATGACGTCGAAACTCCGCCGTGTTGGACGTCAGGCGGTTCAAAGAGGAGGAAAGATGGCGGACAACAAAGGCCAAGCGGAGACGGATAGCTCGGCTAGCATGGAGTCAGAACCAGCGGCCACGGTAAACGGAGATACCGCCGGTCAGCCTGCCGAAGCGGCTGCCATTACAGAAGCCGCCCCGAAGGACGGAGGCGATGAACAGAGCGGAGAAAATGCTTCTCCTGTGTCGACACCCGCCGCGGCTGACGGCGGCGGCGGAGGGGAAAGCAACGATAGCTCTGGAGGAGGGGGAGAAGAAGGAGGTGGAGAAGGAGGAGAAGTGAGCACCAGCCCGGACGGTAACGGCAACGGAAACGAAAGCGTAGAGGCTGCGGAGATATCGGGCGCCTCGGGTGACAGCGGAGCCTCAACCTCAACCTCAACCTCAGCCCCAGCCCCAGCGACAGCTCCGGCCGCAGCTGCCGGTTCTTCTCCGGCTCCTCCAGCTGAGCCTTCCCCGGCCGCTCCTCCTGCGCCCGCCGCCCCGATAAACCTGCTGGATACGTGCGCCGTGTGTAAACAGAGCCTACAGAGCCGCGACTGTGAGCCTAAACTCTTACCCTGTCTGCACTCGTTTTGCCTGAAATGTATCCCTCAACCGGAGAGACAGATCAGCGTGGGAGTCCCGGGCCCCCACGGCCAGGATACGCACATCGGTGAGTGGCAGAAAAATCGAGAACCGGCTGGTAGCTCCAGCTCCCATCATCACGCAGCACTGCAGCTCCTGTAACGTAACGCCGCGGGGAACCAGCAGCTTGTTTGGGCCTCTTTAGGGAGGGTAGCCCCCGATAACTTCTCTTCTTTAGTTATTCTGACAGGTTTTGGTCACTGTAATCTACAGCTGCAGTGTAGTAAAGCCCTACGCATGTCCGCACCTCCTCCGCCATGCTAATATATTATATAATGTAGAAATGATGGGTTGTCAGCTAGTACTGTTATTGGTCTGTTGTGGCATCAGATATCATTGTTATTCTCATTATTATTGTGTCGTATTTAGTGTGGCTAATGTGGGGAACCATTGTTAGCAACATGTAGGCATGTAAGCTGTCTCACTTCTCTTTCTCTGGATGAACAAGCCATCCCAATGTTCTCCTGTAAAAGGAACCCAATCAACCCTCGCTGATAGGACCATGGGTAAGGAAACAGGGGCTCCTCTACAGGGGCTTCATTTAAGGGAAGACGGATTGATTACATGGATAAGACAGTTAGGACTGGCCAAGTCTGTTGCTCAGTATTAATGTCAACACACATCTCGCATTTTAGATTCAAAGGCAGTAGAGTCTCATCGTTGAATGTGGAGGTAGGGCTGAAAGATTAATGGCTTTTACATCGAAATCGCGATATAGAAGAATTAAGCTTTTAAATGAGTCTTATGTAATAAAAATACGTTTTAAGAGGGGAAGGTAAAGACAAAGTTCAATGATTTACATCAAAATTACAGTTTTCATACAGCAAGTGCTGTCATTTTTATAAAGGCTTACATTATCAACTGTGTTGTCTTGTCAAATTTTAAGATTAATTTAGATTCAGCCCAATACCACAGAGCTTGTGAATCATCTGTAGATCAGTTAGATCATCAGAAACAAACCAGGTACTTTGTACATGAACACAACCATAATTAACTCTGGCATGTTGGGTAGCTACGTTCAAGTATGTTTGAATGTTTGACGTAAGGAGACCTGAAACCGAATTGATAGAAAGTCGCAGTATCGGTCAGGGAAAAAAAAAAATCACAGATATTTTGCCCAAATTGTTCAGCCCTACATGGAAGTGAGCAATATCACAGCTTCATGATGTCACAGTATATATTTTGTCAGACATCAGATCAGTAGTAACACAGAAAAATGAGCTAGTAGTGCCATGTTGTATTGGTCTAAATCCAGTTACACAGAAATAATTTTTCTCTCTTTGTGAAAGGGATGAGCAATTTTGGGGAAATATTTGATTGACATTTTTTTAAACCAATATTGTAATTGCAAATTAAAATGGGTTTATTTCATTAAATTAGGGGCCTGGTGCTTTAGCCATGTAGATCAGAATATATTCTGATCACAGTATGCCATATTGTCAGTTAATTTATCATGATAACTAAATATGTCATAAAAATGATAAAATATAGACATATTGCCCAACTCTGTGTTTTTTTGTTTGTTTGTTTGTTTTTTTTTGGTTGCTTGTTTACTTCATGCTTTTAACACATAAGAAAAGGGTTGTAATAATTTAGGCTATAATTAAAGTTGCAGCTCTTGCGATTAAAAAAATAGTAAAGCATGCTATATTGTGGCATGATTTATCATGTTTACAATAGATATCCTTATTTTGCTTAGTTCTATTTGAACATCTCTGCTGAATGTTGGGCACACAATGTGAAAAGCCTGCGCTATGCAATTCATAGTTACTATTAAAACCGTTTAGACAGCACGCTCATCAACTTAATTGTCAGTGACTGACCAGATTTGTAGTGTGTACTGATATACTGTGGTAATACTTTCCAGTTTTATCAGTTTGTTTGGTAAATAGTGAGCATTTTATATTATAAAATACTGTAAAATTGCACCTTCCCAGCTGTGAGCACTTCTCTTTTGTGCTGTTTGCGCATATCATCTAGGACCTGACACTTAAAGGGTACTTACATTATATATTTTTTTTCCTCCAAAATGTCTGCATAATTAAATCAAGAAGAACAAAGTTGACAGCGGTGTTGATGGGAACCAGATGTCTGAAGCGTTTAACGCCTGTTACAGCTCCCTCACAAAGTTATTATATGAAATGCTTGTGAAGGCATTGCCTGCAGTCTTAGACATTGTTTAATAATAGTTCTGAAAGAGATTTTTGACCTTTTTAAGGCAATTAGTCCATTAAAAACTTCCTTTTTGGATTTTTATTTTGCCATAACCAACATTTAAAAAACTATGTCCAGCGGTCATTTTGGATAGCAAATAAAATGGCTGTTTCTGTTGACATCATGCTCCTGGTTCCTGTCAACAACCATGTAAATTAATCATAATCATGGAGTGTCTCAACACCCATTTTACATCAAAATACTCTGAATGACTTGCTTTACTTCTTAGTGGTTATTACAATTATGGAGAGTTATATATTTCAAAAATTTGGAATTGCCCTTTAATTATGTTGTATGTCTTTACTAGGTACTTGTCATGAAACTTGTCGTTTTCCTTCCAAAATGTAAATTGTCTGGTTAAGAGAATAAAAGGGAACAAAACAATATTGTCCAGCACTAGCAGTTGATTTGAAGATGGCTGAAGTAAGCATGTGAGGTACCAAGCAGCATCAGCTTGCCAATAAACAGCTGCCCGCCTTGGCTTATTTTTTTATGCTCTGCTGGGCCTGTTTATTGCCTTAATAAATGTCTATTCTCACGTTGGACATTCAGCAGAGACTAAGCCAGCCTAAATATAATTAATTGTGCATGTCTCGTCATTTCAGTACTGTTAATTGCCACACCATTGTAAGTCATTGAAATGAATGGGCTAGTCGTGTAATTCGTTCTAGATGGCGGTATATCATTTGAAGTCAGCATTAACAACACAAACATTTATTTCATCTTTACTTCGAGCTGGTTTTCCTAATAAGATTAGAAATAGACTGCCTGCTGCTCTCCAATCTCATAAGACGTTACATGTGTACAAACTGCAGTGGAAGTGCACCAGGTTAGTTGTGGTCAGAGACAAAACCAAACTGCATACAGCTGTACGATTCACTGAAGCTCTGTTCCTTTAGCAATGAGCAGCTCTTTGCCAAGCCATGTATGTTTTCTTGTTAGAGTTTACCTGCGAGTACAAGGCCTGATTTACAGTACTGTTTCTGTAATCCTGTGAACTTCCGGTCAGAATATGCATGAAAAGGACATTTCTTAACAAAGATTAGCATGCTGTTCTTGAAAGCAAGCCTCAGTGATGGCAAGGCACGATCAGAAGGACACAACAGAAGTTCACTGACAATGAAACTGAGTTGTATCTGAGTGATGTTGAGGTAATAAGCCAGTCTATATCAAAAACTTAAGACTGGAAAAACAGACACTTGTATTTTGGAAACACTTGGAAATTTGTATGCGTAAAGAGAAATTGCAGTCAAAACACTTAAGTGAAATGATGCGGTATAACAAGTGGTTTATAAAGCTTTCATCAATGACTTTAAAAAAAAAAAAGGATTTAATTAAGTTGTAAGTATTATAAAAATGTATTTTGTTTTGCAGGATGAGGGCGTTAGTGTAACTTTCTTGTGGACCAAATCAAACATCCTCACGGGCCAACTTTCTCCTGTGGGTCAAACTTTATAGCTCTGTGAGTGCGTTAGGGAGAGCTATAAAACATGAAGAAATTCATACTTGTTAGTTTGTTTAGTTTCTGCTTTGTTATGTTTTTTACAGACTAGCAGACGATGTAGATATGAAAATGAATTTCATAAATCAAGAATAACATGGAATTGTGCTCCATTTCAGCATTAACTGTCTAACTTCACTTATAAGCTTAAAATACTTTGCTTGTGTGGGAGTGATGTACTTGTATAGCTACGCGCCTCATCTCCAGGTCTCCGTATTGGCAAGAACCTGGTGATAAAATCAAAATCAAATCTAGAAAAACTGTTTTAGTTTGAAAAATGTATCAGCATATACATAGGTTAGCTAACATTAGCGGTCCGCCCTTACACTACTTTTATACGTTGCAGTATAAAAGTCTAATGACTGAATATTACAGTGCTGCCCTCTAGCGATGGGGAGTTTACACACAACACAAAAGGAATCACTGCCTGCTGCCAATCTTTGCGCGCGATCTGTTATTTAAAAATCTATATTGTGGTTTTGAGAATTGATAAGTATTTGCAGAACATACCCTAGTATTCAGTATTTTCAGTGTTTTCTTATACCCCTCTCATGGTAGAGAAAAGTGCACAGATGACTTTGTGGCTTGTTTTAGTTTCCAGAGGTTGGCAAACAACATGTTATAGGACCAGCCATCCTGAATATCAAAGCTGTCAACCTACTGAAAAATCCAGGCCTGTCAGCTTAGTTTAGGGCTGAGGAATCCCCTACCGACTGTTGCAAATCAGATGGACAGTTATTCTGTGAGACAGAACTAGCTGTGCCTTAAATCTAATCTCCATGAGCTCTTGTCGACAGTGAGAGGTGCTTTAGTAAACACAAAACACTGTTTACAGTTGCCTGCTGAGAAAACCGCTCAGGGATGCTTTTGCAAACATGAATAAGGCCAGGAATGGGACTAAGCTTCAATCTCAATGGTGTTTCCCCATTTAAAAATTCCCTTTAGTCTGGGTTTGGGCTTAATCTGGGTCCAGGGAAATGGCTTCAAGGATACGATTGTTATGTATTTAATAGACACGTCTCTCAGATGGAACAACAAGTCATAGCACATACTGTAATACTGATGTGGGTATTGTAAATATTATAGTGAACATTGTTTTAAAAGTACTTTCCATCTTTGTTTAATTTCAAACAAAAAAAAGATTAATTTGTTTAAATGAAATGTGCAAAGTGTTGAATGTAAATCATCATGCTCAAGATCTATGTTTTTTATGGCATTACTGGTTCTTATTTTTTCTGTTCCAACTTACCAAAAAATTGAAAAACGTGTAAATGTCTTGACATGACATACATAATTAATACACATTAATAAGAGTTTCAGTTGTCCATAATTTTTATTTTGGTGTGCACTTTGTAATGTTGTAATGTTAACAAAGGGTAAAAATTAGTATGACAGCAGAGTTCACAGGCCCTACAGTGGACTCCGCCTCTTTAGGCTTTGCTATAATTATCCAGTTTAAATTGGGGTGTGTCCTTCAGTGTTCCAAAAGAGGTCTACAATTTAAGTAAGCATTAGGCAGGATAAAGTAGGCCAGAGCTATTGAATCTGTTGGTTGGGTTGATTGGTTTTGACACTGCATACATTCAAGTCCAATCTTCAGTGATTAATGGAATGCCATGTGCATTGAGCCTGAATATTTTTTTTTTTTTTTTTTTTTTTTTTTTTTTTAAGTGCACAGTGAATGCTTTAAGCAGTCTGGACTGCTCTGCTCTTTGTTGGCGCTCAGATGTGCTTTCACATATCACATATTTTGAGTTTTTATGATTATTATTATTATTTTTGGACTCATTATTAGCTTTAAAATTCTAATGGCCATTTATTTTGTCTTAGAGCCGTTCACTGACACGCCAGTAGAGGTGTGTAGCTTTTGATCTCCTGAGTCTGGTAAATAACATTTTTGAATTTGCATTCTAGGCTGTTATTTTCAAGGTTGTTTTGAAGATTATGGCTTACTTGTGTGTTTAGTGTGACTTAGGTTATACTTTGCTATAGATCAGAAGTTCTTAAACTAGTCCTCAGATGGTTCACCTTTTTGCCCTGTGTGTTGGGAGCTGGGATACAGCACATAATGGAGTACCAATTATAATAATAAAAATAATAATGTTATAGTAATGCAGAGGTCATATAAAGGCTACTGTCGTAAGACTAATCTGTGTCTTTGAATGACATCGAGGTGGACAGTGTGATATATTTTTTCAGAATACTAGGATTAATTACTTCATATTCTGTCATGAAGTACTATTCAGAGCATGTGGATATTGTTGGTACTTACTGGTCAAGACTGACCATCTGCATGTGAAGTGTATTGAGAAATTGTGTATCGAGAAAAGGTTTTGCCATATCGCCCAGCTCTTCTTGACTGCAGATTTCATGTAGTGGTTTGGGATAAGGCCCAAGTATTACTGTTCAACTTGACTGTACATGCTTGGAGAATTTTTAAACAAGCCCTGCGTCTCTTGGCTCCGAAAGAGAAACTTGTTGTTTGGGTTGGTTTATATTGTATAATACGAATTAATGAATTAATGGCATTTTAGTGATATTTTCAATTTCCGTCTATTTTAAGACATTCGCTTTGAAATGCCTGTGAATTTTTAGACTGTTTTGGAACAGGATTTATTGGGATTAACTCAGCGTATTATCATAAGCTCAGTGTTTACCCTGGGTATGGTCATTATTCGCTCAGAGTGGACCATATCAAATTGCATGAGGTGTTTTTATGGAGCAGATGTGACTCGGGCAAAACCCCAGCGCCTCCAGTTAATGAAGGGACGGAGAAAATCCACTGCAGTGGCCCTGCACTAGAGGAGAGAGAGAGAGACAGAGACCACTTCTCTACAGTGACTCCCTTCAGCTGCACTCGCCAGCCAATCATTGGCCGACTTGTACAGCTGGGGCTTAGAGGGAACTGGCTGAATGCAGTAGGAGCCAGTGCAAACAGGATCCAACCGGCTTGAACCAGTTCTGGCTGCAGCCGGTTAGATGGGGGAAGTGAATTGATGGCATGTCAAGGAGATCAGGAGGGGGCTGGGAGATTAATGGGTGCATGGGGGGGGGAAGCTGGATGGGGGAAGAAGTCTTATCTGTCAACATCTGATTTGGAAAACGGATTAAAACAAAATTGAATTAGTTTTATGAATACATTACTCTAATGTCTGTGCTGTGCACCCAAAAGGAAAATTCCGCCTTGGCCGTTTGCAAACAAGCATTTTACAAACTTACGAATGACCGTTTTCATCAGAGCAGATTATTTTTATAAATTAAACATAAACTGACACTGTAATATAGGGCTAATGTGCAGGTCTGAACCTCAGGCATTTTTTTTTATGTAAAAATTTCATATTTTTAGAGTGTTTTGTATTATTGTCCTCCAGTGTTATTTGTCTTTTGTATGGGGGTTTATTTCACAGCAGGATTATGTAGTTAGCTCAAGCTTGTGTAGGTAAATGATATGTATTAATTCTTCCTCCCATAGTTTTGTTCATGTTTAATGTTTCTAAATAACCTGAGTACTTCAGTAACTAACCAGCGTAACATCGTGTAATATCTCCCTGGATTCATGAGCAAAACCTTTGCATAATATGACTTCAGTTAGGCAGGGTTGAACAGTAACTGAAGGGGGGACTTTCTAGCTTCCCGTATATCAGACAACTCATTGCACTTCCAAGCAGTTGTGTGAGTGCCTAACAAAACAAAAAGGGTTTCTCTGAATATGTTCAGTCATCAGTTCAGGAATATTGTCTTACATGAAATAGAAGTTAAAGTAAATGGCAGGTAACCTAGAAATATGATGAATCAAAAGAAGCATGCCAAGTTTTGAGCAGGCCACATTCAGTCCTACTCAGAGATGATTTAGTTTTGTCTGTCTGATTTGTTAAACAAATAATTGTGTATTAAAATGTGTTCTTTGTAGATGTGTTAACTTAAAACGTAGTTTGACAAATGGCGCTCAAACTTTTGCACATAACCGTATGGCCAAAGACTGGTTAAAAGAGCTGAGTCTTTTGAAGACTACAAAAACACATGGAAATGTGTGATGCTAGTAGTTCAATGAAGTGACCTTAGGTCAACATTGTTGCACACGTGTCCCACACATGCTTTTTCTCACTATTTCTTGTTCCTTCTTTTCTTCCCTTGCTCAATTCTAGTGAACGTCATGCGGTGTGCAGTGTGTTACCAGGAATACAAACAGACGGACATGGTAGACAATTACTTTGTGAGGGATACGACAGAAGTCTCCAACGCTTCAACAGAAAAGTCTATGCAGGTGAGAGAATGTCTGGCCTTCTCATGCCAGCAGTGTCTAATTTCACATGTTGGGATGTCGTCAGCCTCTTCCAGGGTTTTTGCATGCATGGCAAAGAAAAATTCCCTTGCATATGCAGGCCTTGTTTAGCACTTGAACATGTGTTTTTGGAGCCTCTTTTAACAGTGTCTGTCTGTCGGTAACAATGCAGGTATGCACCAGCTGTGAAGACAATGCCAGCGCTATTGGTTTTTGTGTGGAGTGTGGGGAATGGCTATGCAAGACATGCATTGAGGCACACCAGAGGGTCAAATTTACCAAGGATCACACAATACGTAAAAAAGAGGAGGTCTCTCAGGGTGAGTTTTAGGGCTGCATAATATACAGCTCTTTAATTGTCATGATGCTGCTTTTTTTCCAATACTATTTTGCTGGAGTGTGACACATGGAGATGACCCTTTAACCAGTCAGTGTTTTGAGTGCTGTGGGCATCTTGATCAGCCGCATTCTTTGTAGGTTCCAGCATAAATCCTTGTGGTCAAAAATGATGCAGGCCAATCTTTAACCATGTCATATCACATCATATGTTTTTAATACATGGGATGCATGATGCAGTCGTATTGTCCTTTATTTCCCTAAAACATTGCTGTTAGCCCACCACTACACTAGGGATAAGAGAAGATTTTTTTTAAATATCGAAATCATAATTGGAAATTTGATTTTGATTTTCAGTTTTAAGCCAACATTGATTTTCCACAGTTGCTGCAGTAAACAAGTGTGAATTAGGTGTGTTCATCATTTGAATTGAGGAAAGTACTTGTAAATACAAGAAAGCAGGAAGCATACTTGTGTCGTTTTTATATTTAAAGCAGCGAAATTCTAACTGGTGCTGTAAAGAGGTGGTAATAATGTTTGTTTATTTGAGCTTGAGCACTGTCATCATTTGAGAACTACTAGGCATCGATCAGAAAGCTAATTAGCCAAGATGGCTAATCAGCCAATTTGGTCACTGTGGGCCTAAAAGTTCAATAGTACAGTTAACAAAATAGGCAAATTTTTCATTATATGTACAGTTCTAATAAATGCGTTCGTATGCCAAAGTTTGAACACCCCTGTCATATGTATATACATGTTTGTTGGTTTTCTAAGAGATTAAATGAACATGTTGTCTGTAGAGAACAAACCTAAAAATGGTGTTTTGTCTGAACACACAAATAATACAATAAATAGGCCATAACCTTTGGCCATAACCACAGGCCACAGGTTATGCTTTTATTCAGTGCCGTGTTTACCAGTGTGTTAAATCAGGTTTATGGTTTGTTCACCGGCTGTAACATTGGCAGTAGTCAGGATGGTAGGACGTCTTGCCCGAACTGCATCAAAGCTGAGATTGTATAATTCCTGAATGCTAAAAAATAATTCATTTTAAATGCCTTTGGTTCATGTATTTTTATGGTGGAATACATGAATTAATAAGTAGTTGAAGAGCTCAGATCTCAATCTGTGGTGGTTTTGGCCCCAGTTCTACAGGCGGGGGGATCCTAACGCAGTTTCCATGGCAACGGGCAGAGTTTCGAGTGAGTCAGTCGCTTGGCCCGTGCTGGTTTCATTACTGCTAACTCGCCTACAGTCTTCCTCGCTTTAGTCAGGTCTGGGGGGGGGGCTATTTAAACATATGGCTATTTGGAAGCAAGAGAGGAATGAAAGGCCGAGCAAGTAAACCATTTATTTATTTATTTATTAAGTTTTGGGTCCTTAGGCAGACTGGATGTACTAATATATAATGATATATTCTAGATTAGACATTATTATTCTTTAGTCATTAATTTTGCAGGGGATTATATTTACCCCAGTTCTGTTGCTGTGCTCAGCACAGCTGAGACGGCACTAATTGGTTAGAGAGATGCATAATTATTGTTAATGAGCTTTGCTCGTCACAGCCTCAAATGGTGTAAAACTGACAGTGTTTTGTGTTTTCCGTGTACGGGTTGTGAATGTGTTAGGACTGGGTTATGGCAAGGATTCATACTGTATTTGACACAGATCTGAGCAATGATGAGTAGCATAGTTTGATGATGGTAATCTACATAATCTGCCTTTTACCTTAAAAAAACCAAAAAAAACCCTCAAATTATAAACTGCTTCCTTTCCGGCTCACCATGTATTATATGGAGGCTGCATAATCATTTCAGTGTTGTCATTGTAATGTGTGCATGTGCAATAGTCACATCGCAGGATATGCAGTGTTGCGTAAGGCAAATTAAATTGAACATCAGTATTTTTTGCTGTTTGATACAAAAGGACAAACAACAAAAACTCGCACACTTCTCATTTTTCATGCCTAACTTACAAGAGAAGCCTGTCTGACACAATTTCCTGTACTTCAATTTAAGGGTTCTTGGTTACACAGAGAAGAGTAATCACAGGGCTCACTTGCTTTTGTTTTTGGTGCAGTTGGTGCATTTTTAATGCTATACCTGCAATTGTACAGTATTAATTTACAGCATTTATTTTTATTTTCTGTGCAGGTGTACCACCCCCTTACAAAAACTACACTGCCATTCTATAATGATTAATACTTAGTAAATATAGCTACTTCAAGCCATCTGGTTAAAAAAAATCATACTGCAATATAGAAAGTATATTGCAATTTATTTATTTATTTTTTTCAATATTGTGCAGCTGTACCATTTATTGTGTGTTATGAAGATAAATAATAAGAGCCTTAAAATAAGGATATGGACACATTAAACTTGGCTTTAAAACTTAACAAGATTAACAACGTCGCTGGCAAATGATTGTTTTGGTAATTTTTTTAGTTGCACATAAAATAAGAAACCTGGGATTCTGTTCAATTGGGCAGCTCTGATCAGCTTGCTGGCCCTGCTTGAAGAGCAGTGAATTGGTTGTCAACCTTAATGCCAAGGTGATATTACCTTTATGTCAAGTAATATTTGTTTTTCTTGTATCGGTTTGTCATCATATCTTTTGGGTGAAATAAATCTAATGTGTTTTAATAAGGGGCTTTGTGATTTAATGTATGTCAGTGACATACTCATATGATATTTAAATAGTAAAATTAAACAAAGAAAATACTCAGTTTGTCCATCCAGCCTGACTGGGCAAGCTGTGTCAATATCAGCATTGTGTCTTAGTGAGCTACTTCACCCCTGAAAGTATCATGACAACCTGATGTCAGAACAAAATCTGTTGTCATGTGAATTGGCATCAAGGTTGGAAGATGACAAGCATTGGAATAAGTATTTGTAATTGTGTATGTAGATCAGTGTCAGGTGAACACTGCCCTACAGCAATCTGTAACCTGTGTGGGTTCTTAAAAGTGGTAAAGAGGTTGGTTAGATCAGATCCTGCGTGATCCGATGGTGTTGGCTGTGTTGTGTGGTCAGTAGAGTGTTTGAGTACTTTCGTCATGACAGCCTACTTTTAGATGCTCATCTCAAGTGAAGCGCTTCAGTTTACAACACCTCATTTAAAAGCATAGTAGTTTTGAAGAAGTAATGGCAGACTGGTATCGGCTGATGCTCAAGCTTTCAGTATTGATATTGGAAAATAAGTTATTGGATTGGAAAATAAGTTATTGTGCTGTTCCTAGTTCTTGGTCGCATTATTGACTCCCATTTGACCTGAGCGTTTGCTCTTTGCAGAGTCGGTGGGTTCGTCAGGACAGAGGACCGTGTTCTGTCCGATCCACAAACAGGAGGCGCTAAAACTCTTCTGTGAAACCTGTGACAAACTGACCTGCCGAGACTGCCAGCTGCTGGAGCACAAAGAACACAGGTCAGCCAGCTATGCGCATTATCAGTGGTTTTTAGCTGCTTTGTGATGTGAGTCCTACTAAATAAGAGGTAGTGCTATACTGTGAGATACCGACACTGTTGCCAACATCTCATGGTACAGGACACTTAGTTATGTATTATTGCAGTTGTTTCACATTATTTTATTAGAGTTGTTTTTTTATTAGCTTATGATACATTAAAGTGATTTTGTGAAGAAAAATAGGTCCGTTTAAAAGACCTACATGCTGGTGGCCTTTACAGGTGGCCACATTGCAATGCTGAAACTGAAATGTTAACCTTTTAACCTATTAACCTATTTTGCAGTGTACTTTCTGAAGTGCTATCGGTTACTAGGTGGTTGTTAACTGGTTGTGCTAGCTTTGTGTTCAGGCCCTTTAGAGCAGGGTGCATGATCACTTAATAGTTAATGTTACCATATAAAATGATTTATAACCATTAGCTTGGTTAAATGTTGTTAAATATTCAGGGATTGTCATCTTTGGACATTCACTACACTAAAATCCACCCTAAATAACTGTGTTTAGCCTCCTAGCCTCTTTGAAATCTCTGCACAACATACGGACAACGTGACCTATAGAAATTGCAAATAAGGCTTCCTGATTTTATTCTTTTGCTCTCTGCAGATACCAGTTCCTGGAAGAAGCCTTTCAAAATCAGAAAGGAATTATTGAAACATTCATGTCAAAACTGCAGGAGAAGAAAAATTTTGTGCAGTTTTCTGCAGCTCAGGTGCAAAACAGGTAGGGCTGCCGTTCTTTCTTGATTAGTATGAGTGCTGTTCATTATTAATGGCCAGGATAATCAAACTCTCCCTCTCTTATTTAAAAACCTACGGTACTGTGCCACAATCAGAGACCACCTTTAACTTATTTTACTCCCAATCAAAACCACTATTAATATATAGGATATAGGATAATCCACTTGCATAAGGAAGCGTAAAGTAAAGAATCCCTGCAGATTTCTTTGGAAGCTGATGGCAAATGTACTGAAAAGAAAGGATGCCGTAATAGTCAAATAGTGGACACAGTAAATGCTGAACAGTTTGATATGTTTGTCTGTATGGGTATCTGTGTGAATACTGTGTGAATATATTGTGCATTGTAAAAAATATTGTATTTGATGCCCCCCCCCCATTTCCCCTTTATACAGCATATATATTATGTAACGTTTTGTCTCTCCAGTCATTGCAGCTGTTTTTGCAAATCAATAAAAAATGTAATGCAGGTGTAATTTAAGTGCTTCAGCATCCTGTATAAACATGGTCTCATTCCCAGCTTTGCCCTGACTTGAGGGGTTGTATTTAAATCGCAGGTGTGACTGCAGTCCTGCTCGGCTGAAGCACTCCACAGTTGCCCTTCTGTCCTGTAACCTAATTCAGCTCATCAACCAATTATTAAGCCCTTCATGAGTTGAATCACGTGGTGGCGAAGCTAGAACACTGTGTTGCCTTCATTTATAAAAGAGTCATTTCTAAGCCATGTTGGTCAGTGATTCTTGGCTGAATTTCTGCCTTCTTTCATCAGAGGTACAGGCCTACAGTTCACCTTTTTTCCTTTCTTATGGCAGACTGAAAGAAGCGACAGAAACACACAAGAAGGTTGAGCACGAGATTAAGATTGCAGTCTTTACCCTCATCAATGAAATCAACAAGAAGGGCAAGTCTCTCCTTCAGCAGCTGGAGGTATGGTGGCAGCAGTGACTCAGAAAAGCAGAGCAGTGCCCTCATTCCTTTATTAATTTATTTTTAGTGTGCATTAATTGCCATGGAATATGGCCATAATTTTAAACAGTTGAGTTGTGCCTCCTTTTGTAGGCATCTTGGTAAATTGTTTTATGTATTTTACCTTTTTTTCTTTCTTACTAAAATGGGCAGTATAGAGATGTTCTTGCCTGGGAAGGGGGTCAAGTTGGCGGCAACAATATATATGTTTTTTATATTGTGTAGAACAGGTAATTTTCTGTGTTCTGATTTTGTATGCTTATCACTACAGCCCTTGTTGGTTGGCTCAGTTAAATGTACAGGGTAAGGGGATTTACTCGAGCCAATCAAGGACTTTTAAAGACATTTTTCAGCTGGGGCAGATGTGGCAGACTGGTTAAAACTAGAGAACACACTTAACTAGAGTTAAGTGTCTGAATCAGTCACTGACACAGAAGTTGAACGTTTACAACATGTGACCGTACGTTGTTGTTTTAGACTGAACTGTCCATCAAGGAGATCATTGAAACTTTGATGGCTGAATGAATGGCTCTGGTTAGTGGGTGGGGTGGGACATTTTCTTAATGTGATGCAGAATTGAGAAGCAAATCCTACCAAGTCAAGGAGAGAGATGGCAAAACTGACGACTTCACGTTTCACAGTTTCTTAAATGATGCAATGACAATGGGACCTGAGTGGGAAACTGTAGTTTGTTTACTGTCTGCTTTAGCATCTTTTTTCACTATTTCTTTCTGCTGTCATATTTCAAAGCTTGACTCTGATGTTCTCCTGTTGTAGAGCGTGACAAAGGAGCGCACCATGAAGCTGTACAGTCAGCAGCGGGACATAGGCTCAATGGCACAACAGATCCTGCATGTGCTGCGGTTCACTCACTGGGCCATCAACAATGGCAGCAGCACTGCGCTGCTCTACAGCAAAAGACTGGTGAGACACTCCTACACTCGGCTCCACCCTGAGGGACCTGGACTGCAGCTATCGTCCAGCCTTAAGTCTTATTTTGGACTAAATTGCTCCTTTGAAACTCCCTTTTAGTTCAGGGCTTGACTTGGGCGTCTAGAAAACCAGCCCTGTAAGGCTATGTTTAGATCGGTAAGGCTGTCTTTACAGTGTGGGCCTTAGTTTTTGGCTCTTTAGTTGGTTGCATTTATGCATCGAGCCTTGCCTTGATTTTACCTGTGTTCAGCTCTGTAAAAATGGCTGCTTTTTGCACTTTCTCCATGTTATTGCTAGCAGTGGTTTCCTCTCATTGGTTTCATCTCGACAGTGGTGACTATAAATGCTCGACACCAATAAATTCCGTTACCTGTTTAGATCGGCAGTTCTAACAAGCTGTGTCGTAATCCAACACTTCTTAATCGATTCACTGTTCTTTATTGTGATGTTTGAATCATTTTGTGGCTTATCACATTTTTCATATTGATTTGATGTCTTTTTAAACAAAATCAACACTAAAGGTTGGTTCCGGTTCACTACTGAGGCATATCTAGGGAGTGCTTTCTATTGGAGAGGGAGATTGTTTGATCAAGCTATTTACATGTGATCTTTTACTAAAATGGCTGAAAACAGCTAAATTTAACAAAATCAGATAAAGGGCCCATATTCTACATTTTTGCATTATGTATTTATTTTCTTTGAGGTCCATTTCTAATGTTTGAGTGGTTTAATGTACTATTATTTTTTACAACCTTTTTGTATCCCTTAGAATTAAACAGGCTGTGTATATTACTGTGATGTCAAGACTGACATACTGCTGCTGTCGAAACAAAACCTTTTCATCTCATTTTTGTCGTTTTTGATTGGACTAATGAAAATTGCCCAGCATAGCTTGAAAATATGTAAATTGTTTTCTTCTTCTCCTGCAACTTATTGTTTTGGAGATACAAGATTTTGTTCCAACAGCAGTGATATTCAAGCGATCTCTGTTCTGATTCGCTCCTCTTTATAGTACTTTATTCAGAATGTGGTCCAGGATAAAAAAAAAATATTGTAACTTAAGTGTAAATGGGCAGCGCTAAACGACTGCAGAGTAGGGAAGTGAACATATGTTAATATTTTAGTTTTTCATGACATCTCAAAAACAGTAAATTCAAAACAGACAGTTTTCAGTTTTTGCAGCTTTGTTTCCATATATGGAAATGGACTGGAAAGCGAATAGTTAGTATGGTTATGTACTGTACCAAACATGTTTATTACTAAAAAGCAAAGAAATTTTGCTTGATATAAAGTGTATAAATTTTGAGTTCCTAGTTCCTAGAATGACAACATTGTTTTCTCTACCCAGACACACTTGACTGAACACTTTTGAAGGGTTTAGTAATTATCTGCTGAGGACGAGCTGAAAAACAATAAACTCTAGAACAGTTCTTCAGGACTTAAAATGAAGAACCCTTGGCTAAATGCGCTGTATCTTTTAGGGAAATCTCTGTAAACACTTCATGCCTCTTTAAAACTTGAAAACTGTGTATCTATACTGATATAATTGTGCACTTCAGAAATGTCATACTGTGTGTATGTTTTATTTATTTATTTTTTGTGTAGTTAAATTGCTTTCTGATGTGTTTATTTTTTATTGATTTATTTTTTTGATGCTTCTCTGTGGCAGATCACGTACCAGCTGCGCCACATCCTTAAGGTTCCCCTTGACCCGGTACCTCAGGCCAACGGAGCTGTTCGCTTCTTCTGCGACCCCACCTTTTGGGCCAAGAATGTCGTTAACCTTGGTAATGCCTTGCAATCCTACAATTTCTATTCAGATCTTAAGCTTAAAGGGGAATTCCACTTATTGTTCAAAATTTCTCCATTATTTTGTTATCAAGATGTAAATCATAAAGAGTGGTTTGGTATGTAGTGCTCCAATCTCAATGAACTTAGTCGGAAATGTTCACAGTGATGCTAAGGGGAACCACAGGTCTGAGAAGTTTCATTTTTCTAAAGGCTCCAGCGCAATGTTTTCTACCATTAAATGGTAGATTTGCAATAAACTTTTTTCCTAAAACGTTTTTTTTGAATGCATACAAGGGGTCCGTGCAGGATGACAGAATGGTCCACAAAAAAAATGTGCCTGCAATTTTTTTTTTTTCTTCCCCCCCTTCCTTTCAGACTCTAAGCAGCACTAGGCAGCATTAAATGAGCCTACCAAAGCAAGCTGAAATAATTACTTGAACCGGCCATTTCTATGGATGCAGGAGTCAAACTTTTGGAAATGCTTTAAAAAAATAGGATAAACTGTGCCACCCTGTGGTTATTTTAAAACCTATGTGTGTTTGCGCATCTTACATAAGCAAATACAACACGCTGTAAATATTTATAATACCAATAATCAAGTAACCTACCAATTAATCTGACTATTTCAGTAATCAGAGCTTTAAAAAATGCAAAACAATGAAACTTAATTAAACTTCAAACAAACGGAACAGTAGCAAACCATGCATAGCTTTTTATTCATTCAAAATGCTTTACTGGGGATTAAAATAAACAACAAAGCCATTTAAATTTTATTTTGTTTTAGAAAATATATATTGAACATTTCTATGTAAAATGAACATAAATGAATGTCTACCAAGCCCTAATTATGAGCGTAAGACATCAGCTACAGGACCTAACATGCTCAACATTGCCAGTTGTTTGTAATGCCATATTTTAGCTGTGTTGTTTTATTTGAATTAAAAATATTTCTTATCCTGTCTTTTTCAGGAAACCTAGTGATTGAAAAAGTACCCCCACCAGCACCGCACCCTCCGAATATGATGGCGCCACAGATTTCCCCTGGACACAACACTGCTGGAAAGCACCCTGGGCAAATCAACCTTGCTCAACTCCGGCTGCAGCATATGCAGCAGGCCGCTTTCGCACAGAAACAGCAGCATCAACAACAGCATCAGCAACAGATCCAGCAGCAAATGCGCATCGCTTCGCAGATGTCTCAGCAACCTAGACAGGGAGGGCCACCTCAGATAATGCAGCAACAGGTGATGAGGGGGTGGTATTTTTGTTTTAGGATAATAGTTGGACAATGTCTGTTTCCCAAAACAGGACTAACCAGTTAGTTAGATCGAACATTTACAGCCTCATAACGGTAGATACTGCTGAAACAGCTTGGGCTGGGTTATGTTCAGCATTTTGGAAAACAAACAAGCCCTTGAGCCTAGACTGAGCTTCCAACCAACTGGACAGTCTTTTCTGAAGGACTGCCCTGTATTGTGCCTAATTTAAAAAGCACTCCATGTTGAAACGTTATTTGTAGTTTTAATGTGAATGGGTGGCGCTGAACCTCTGTAGGCCAACATATTCAAATATGTTGGTTTTTGTTGGTTTTGCAAAAAGAGTGAATTCAAAATGTGCTGTTTTTGCATTGTAGTTTTCCCATATCTGTACAACTCAGTGGGCTGATGAGTGTGCAGTATGTTTCAAAACTTACCTGTACTCACATACACCTGCAAAAAAAAACAAACCCAAAAAAAGAGCGCTTGCACAAGAATTAATCATAGTTCAAATATGTAAACCTGAGGTAACAGAGAAGCTAAAATCACTGTTTCCGGACAAGGTTGCATTTCTTGGGTTTTGTGAAGTTGAAACATGCATTGTGACACAGGCCTCTGGTTTGACACTGTGCAACTCTGAAACAATGACTGTTGAATGTAAAGTCTGTATCTGAAAGGAATCCATAAGTGTATTTTGTTAATTAGTGTTTTCTCTGTCTTACAGCCTCCAAGACTTATTAGCATGCAGTCAATGCAGAGGGAGGGGGTTAACGGTTCTGCACACATGTACCCCCCTCCCCATCACCTGCGCATGACAGCCTCACAGAGTCGCATGCCCGTGGCCCAGCCCCGTCTAAACGGACAGCCGTATCCAATGATGCAACCACAGCTTCAGAGACGGGTCAGTGTCGTTCACTTTACTTACTGGAGACTTTAGTTTCAATCCAGTTCTAACCCTGTGTGGCTGTGTAGAAACAAAGTCTCTCTTGCCATAGAAGAAATTGAGCATTTGTGTAGTGAAACAGCCATGTAATTATTGACAAAATGTACAATTCAGTTCGATAAGATTAAGATATGTGGTTTACATATTTTTATTTCCAGTTATGTTTCCCCTTTTGGTTTATTACAACACAATAATCTAATTCCCTGCAATCTCAGTGGTGAATCAAAGCCTGTTTCAGTATTTTCATGTATGTTATGTTTGTATGTATGCATTATGTATTTTTTTCACCGCTTTAATGCTTTGATGTGTATTGTTGTGTATTACACCAAAAACCTGAAGGCCTTAATTCCAAACTAGGATAGCCTTGCTTTTTTGCTTTTTTTCCAGAATTTTGTATATAGCATACACAAGTAATTATTGTAAGTGTGTTGTAATTCACTGGGGTTTCTGTATTTTCTGTTCTGTGGCAATCAACTGTACCATACATATTTGGTGAACAGATATTAACTTTGTTCTTTTAAACTTTTGATGGGCTTAATAATTAGCTGAATGTTGAACTGGGTGTGTTCTTAAAGGAAAAATCAGCAGATTGGGTATTCTGGTGCTTCTTCAGATGCTAGTTGTTGGTATCACTGGTTTAAAATGAAATTCAAAAATGCCAGTATCAAAATTGAATAGCTTTTGCCTCTCAAGTTGAAGCAGTTTACAAGCAGTCCACAGCTTCCCTTCTGAAAACGACCATTTTCTTATCCCCTGTAGCATTCCAACCCTGGCCACGCGGGCCCCTTCCCCGTTGCATCGCTGCACAACGTCAGTGCTGCCAACCCTACCAGCCCTACCAGCGCCAGTATGGCCAGTGCTCATGGCCACCGGGGCCCCACCAGCCCTGTGGTGGGCCCCATCGAGCTCATTCCCTCAGTCACCAACCCTGAGAACCTGCCCTGCCTGCCTGACATTCCCCCCATCCAGGTACACTCGCATTGCTGCCATCACCATGCTTTCTCTCAGTGCTTAGAATAGAGTGCATTGAAGCTGAGAAGATTTACTTTTTACATCCAAATTTGCACTGGGTGACACCTCCATGGGTTAATAATGTTTTTCTTTTTTTGTTTGTTCTTCTTCAACTGGAATATTTATGCACAGTTGGAAGATGCAGGTTCAAGCACGTTGGACAATCTTCTAAGCCGATACATCTCCGCAAGTACACAGCCGCCTCTGGCACCCACTAATAACCATAACCCTTCGCCAGGACCCTCAACACACTCTCCAGGATCATCAGGTACCTCAGGGTGTTTTCCTCAGCGTTTGTGTGGCTTTTGTTTTGATGGCTTTGCTTGATGGTTGCAGTTAAGTCTTTTTAATAACATTCTATTAGCCAACGATCAAAAACGCCTACTCAAACACATAACAAGTAACAAATCATGTGTCTACTCTGAGAACCTTCTAATAAACCATCTCATGTTCAGGATTGTCAAACTCCCTGACTCCAGCTCGGCCGTCCAGCTCCTCCAGTACAGGAAGTCGCGGCAGGTAAGTGGTGCACTGTGGGGTCCTGCAGTTGTACTTCTAAACATGTACTAATGTTGTGTACTTTTCCTTTTCATATTGGTCTTTAATTTCCTTACTGAGTACTGCAGTACTTAACAATAAGGAGAGTATATGCTTGCTTACTTTATTTGGAACAAGTTAGCAAATATGTCTCAAAAGAACTGTAGACCACAGTGGAGAAATACTGTGTGTGTGTGTGTGTGTGTGTGTGTGTGTTCTGTAGTTGTGGGTCAGCAGGTAGGTCGGGGACTGGGAGCACAGCTGTAGACCAGGTAAAGGTCAAACAAGAGCCAGGAGTTGAGGAAGAATGTGGATACTCTGGGGCCAACGTCAAGACTGAACGGGGCAAAGACGGCCGGCGGAGTGCTTGCATGGTATTATGGCTAACTTATTTGTGTTTCAGTAGTGTTTTTGGAGCTACATAAAAGATGTTTTCTTCCCTACTGACATATCTTTTTAGTACGCTTGGGCTTAGATTTAATGGTTTAATGTGAAATGGTACATTTTATATAGAAATCTACTAGGAGAAATAAATCCTCTGCAAATACACTGTCATATCAAAGTACAATGAACACCTCCTTGTATCTACCCTCACTCTCTATTTTATCAGCTCCACTATGTATTGGTGCTTTTTGTAGCTCTACAATTACAGACTGTAGTCCATCTGTTTCTCTGGATGCTTGTTAATGCTCTTTCATCCTGTCCTTTAATGGTCAGGACCCCCAAAGAGCAGGTATCATTTGGATGGTGGATCATTCTCACCACTGCAGTGACGCTGACACAGTGGTGGTGTGTTATTGTGTGTTGTGCTGCTGGAGTGTTTAAACACCTCAGTTTCACTGCTGGACTGAGAATAGTCCACCAACCAAACTATCCAGCCTGTGGGCAGCATCCTGTGATCACTGGTAAAGGACTAGAGGGCAGTGGTGGACAGTAACAAAGTAAATATAATTTGTTACTGTACTTAAGTATTAAATAGTTTTTGTCCATCTGTACTTTACTGAAGTGTTTCCATTTTGGATGACTTTTTATTTTAACTTAACAAATTAAAAAACGTAAAAACCTAACATGTCAAAACAAAACAAGCTTATTCATGGACTCTTGGACTACCTGGAGGGAGGGTAAGTAAAGCAGGACGGGGTTAATGCAAACCCTGGCTGACAATCACACATCATATATTAGTGAACAGATAAAGCATGTTGTTCTCGACTTTGTGGGTAAAGAGACCACAATATAGAAATATGTACACATGCACTTTTTTTCATTTATACAAACTCTTTTTCCTTTTATAATACATTTGTTTTGGCTATTTTATGTTTATGAACAGAAACCTGCAGATGCAATATAGCAAAGGAAAACTCATTTGTGAACCTGTGTTTAAAGAAAGTTTTTAATAAACTTGTAACCAAGTTGCAAATAAATCTTCAACCCAAAATTTGCTTGTTTGCATAAAGATATTGTATAGTTCTACTTAATGGAAATTGTGTATGGTGTGTGTGTTTCATCCACCACTGCCAGAGGGTGACTAACACAAACTGTGCAGCAGCAGATGAGCTGTTGTCTCTGGCTTTACATCTAAAGGTGGGCCAACAAGGTTGGAGTGTCTAATAGAGTGGGTAGTGAGTGGACACAGTGTTTGGACACTCCAGCAGTGCTGATGTGTCTGATCCACTCGTGTTTGGAGGTAATAGCATTCTGATAGGACACACAGTTGTGGCAATCCAAGGCCAACAGTCATGGATATGATTGATCATCCCTTATACAGCAAGGTGATAACTTACTGTGTTACTGTGTTGTTGTCTGAAGTGGTTAGTTAATTTGAGTCTCCTTTTGTTTTTGTTGCCTGTTCTTCTTCGTCTGTACAGATGAGCAGTCCAGAGGCCAGCGCGACCCCTCCTCTCCCTGTCCTGGGTTCTGTGTCCACTGGTTCTGTGCAGGATGTTTTAAGAACCCTTGGTGAAAATGTTAAAACAGAACCACAGAACCCGCCTTGCAGTAGCACACACGCTTCTCTGACCAACGGCAGCATGGACACTGCAAGCCAGGCCGTTTTTCATCGCTCCCAGAGAGTCAGTGGCAGCTCACAAGCTAATGCTAACAGTCAGCCGGGAACAGAGGGGAAGGAGGATGACCCAAATGAAGACTGGTGTGCAGTCTGTCAGAATGGAGGAGAGCTTCTGTGCTGTGACCGCTGCCCGAAAGTCTTCCACATCACTTGCCACATTCCAACACTACGCACCTTGCCCAGGTTAGCATCACTTTGTCCACTACAGCTATTGTATTGGATTGACAAGAACTTTTTATTTTAGTTAAGTGATGCATTCACCATACTTATTCATAATTCCTGTAATGGCCAGTCCTCATGTAGATAAAGGCCATAAAACGAAAACGTAATAGACATGTTGTAAGAGTTAATAGTAATAAAACAGCATACAAATATGTAATAATAAGAAGAACCACCTTTCAGAATAACAAGAATGTTAAAAGGAAAAACATAATTAAGGGAATGTATAAATGTGGCTAATATCACTTTTCCTTTTCACATGCTGATAGTAAAATCCTAAGAATATAATATGCTACTTTTCATCCTTTTTTTAAATTTATTTAATACTCAGTCTTTTTCTTTCTTTTGCTCTCTTCATCTATCCCCCCATCTGGTACAGTGGAGACTGGATGTGCACTTTCTGCAGAAATCTGACCAAGCCAGAAATGGAGTATAACTGTGACGATGACCCTCCAAGTAAGAAGGACAAGAGTGAGCGGGGTCTGAGTCCCGAAGACCAGAGGGTGAGTTCCCCCTGTAGGACTTCCACATAACTTTCCATGTTTCTGTTTTTGATTTCACTTTTATTTTGCTGTGTTAATTTGTACTACAGTTGTTAATTATATTCAGATAAAGAGTTAAAAGTAAGGTCTGAGTTTGTCATCACTAATTTTTGTTACAAGCAATTGAATAAGTTTTACTCAACTCAGAAAAATTACTTTCATTAAAGTCCTTTTTTTAGGTTGAATGAATACAATTAATTTGCTTGTAACAAATTGAAGTAATATGTTTCTTAAGAAAAAAAAGTGCGAATATGTTTCTTACTTTCCTAATTTTAAAACAATTTCTTATCCATTCTTTCCCTGTTTCTGCTCTCTACAGAAATGTGAGCGCCTACTGCTTTATATATTCTGCCATGAGCTGAGTGTAGAGTTTCAGGAGCCTGTTCCTTCCTCGGTAAGCATTCCCTTCAATATAGTGTCAAAATAGGGTGAAAACTAATTTCTATATACATCTTCACTGACCTTTTTAAAGATCTTTTACTGTAAACAATCTAAGAAAGGTCTACAATGAAAAATGTATGAATTAAAATGTGTTCCTGACAAACAAGAGAACTTGGCAGATAAAGTACTCATCTGTAATATTCAGCATAAAGAAGTGATTGTCATCCTTCGTCAGCAGTGATTTTAGGGGGATATTTTGAATACCTACAGTTAAATGCCAGCAGGGTTTGTCCTACAGGAATGCCCCTTATCTCTTCTCATTTTAGAGAGAGTGGACTTCAAGGGCCAAGATTTTATGTTATTTTGTATGGTTTTATTTTGTTGCTAATGTGGTGTTGACATTTTTCCTTTGAGAATACGTTAATTCAACATTTGCACTTCATAGCGGTATGTGGCTGACAACAACATGAAGCCTTACTAACAAAATTGTTGGTTATTGGAGGATAACTTAAACAGTTTGTTTGTTTGTTTGTTTGTTTGTTTGTTTATTTATTTATTGATTATTTGGTGCCCAATGCTCTCTAGAAATCAACATCTGGTTTATTCCACCAACAAAAGTTGGAAGAATTAACTGTTGACTAAAGGATTTGTTTTTCACTGAAACCACTGTAATGTCCAGTTTGTTGTTGTCTGTCTATTGCAAACCTGTAAAACAGCATTAGGCTCATTTGTGGTGTTTGTTTGGATATATGTACCAAAAACAGTCATAATAATTAATTTGTATGTAATTGTTTTTCAACCTTTCTTTATCCCCTTAAATTTATTTTGTTAGTGTGCTTTAAAAACATGTGGATAATTTATCTCTGTTTTGATTGGCTGCTCTGTTTTGTGCCTCATCTAAAAAGCAGGCCAAGGTACAAGCTACTTCCTAAAACTTCAACATGGATGTGGTGGGTCTACACTGCTATAGGAAGTACACGTTTCAGAAAAGTTTTTTTTTTTTTTTTGCAGCTGTGTCCAAATATCAGCAGTGCATTTTTATGTTGACCTACTGCAGTTAAAATAATGGCAATTGTGTTTCCGTGATATAGGCTCTTTGAGCTATGTGGCTAGCTTGTGAAACACACTCAGGAGTCAGCTATACTTAAATCATGCCCTGGGAGATCCTCTGTCTGCTCAGGTTTCTGCATGATACGGGTTTATGTTTTGGTTTTCATGTCCTCTTCAGGTTCCCAACTACTATAAGATCATAAAGCATCCCATGCACCTGAACTTGGTGAAGAGGAAACTGCAGCTGAAGCACCCGCAGCACTACCAGAGCCCCAAAGAGTTTGTGTATGATGTCCGTCTGGTCTTTAGCAACTGCGCCAAGTACAATGAGGTGAGTGAA
Source organism: Semaprochilodus insignis (assembly GCA_034552555.1). Lineage (NCBI taxonomy): Eukaryota > Metazoa > Chordata > Actinopteri > Characiformes > Prochilodontidae > Semaprochilodus > Semaprochilodus insignis. The sequence goes on along the minus strand of CM067484.1, from coordinate 16,898,254 downwards.
CGCATGTCGTGTTGTTGCATGTAGGCATGGGGATGTTTTTGGGCGTCTGTTTTAGTGTTGGAAGCAGCAGTAACCAGGCAGTGTATTGTGCATGTGTTTGCTGCACCATGCAGGCTTTATCTTTGCAACACACCTTTACTAACAAACAGATGAACTCTGAAGGATTCTGGATATTTTGATACATTTACATATTGTGTACATTGGCTATTTAGTTAAACTAACACATTTCCATCGAACTTCGTGGCATTGATTGTTTTAAAAAAGCACTTTTTGTTTGATGTTCAGTTCAGTTTGTTAGTGTTTATTACATGGTCTGTGGAGTTTGCAGGCTTGCCCATAGAGCAGAGAAGCCCTGGGTGGCTTAGAGTATTTTTTTATTTTTTAAAAGGAGAATTCCACCGATTTTGAAACATCTCTGCATAATATAGTGGTTAAGAAAGTAATTCAGAGTGGTTTGATGTGAAATGGTTCATTGTAGAGAATCTCAATGACTCTTTACAGAGGTGATATGAACCAGGTGTTGTAATCCTGATCCTGGGTTATTTAACAGAAAATATAGCTATATTATGTGCTATCCAAAACAATCTGTAAACCTGCATGTTTCTGAAGTTTTAGATGCAAAGCTGATGATGGTAAAAATACAGGCATGAAACTGTTTAGAGGTCACCGCTACAAAGAATTCTGACTCAGCAAGTTTCTCTAAAACAGAACATTTCATACCAGACCACTCTGAATGACTTGGCTTGCACAAATTGTGGAGGGGAAAAAACCTGTCTGAGAAAGAAATACCTTTTTTTGCATTATTAGATGACATTGTTTGAATATGAAAAGTAGTCCTTTACAGGTCATATTGGAAAATTGTAGTCATATGCAAAAAATTGGGTGCCTAGTCAAATGATGTTTTGCTGATTTTCTGAAAGTACATTAACACACCCACATTTGATTTACTGCTTATTTACTATATTGGAGAAAAAAAAGTTAAATGTGGCATGTGGAAACCTTATAGCATATTTTAAATGTTATGCTTTTCTTCCATTATTTTGAGGCAAATAAATAGAAGTTGGGGAAAAAAAACATCTGAACAAAAATACCATATTTAAGTTCATAAGGGCTATAGAGGATATGCTAACTCTTACTTTGAAAACAAAACTTTTTATTTGCCTGGCGGTATTCAAACTTTTGCAAAGACATGTATGACAAACAAAGTAGCATCTTGAATAATTAAACTCTTGAACTCTAAATATACTCTTATTTATCTCTGCTCTGTGGGTAAAGTCTTTGGAAAACGCTGGATCAGATCCAACATTCCTAACCATTATTCAGTCATTCAATCTCATTTTAAAGCTGGTTGCAGTATTATACTGACTGCACAGACGTTTCAAATATGAGTGGTCAGAGAGACAAAATGCTGTACGTCGGAGTGGGCAATATGGCAATAGTTTGGCTTTACATCTTAATACGCTTTTCTGAGTATGTTGTCAGTTTCGTCAGTACTTAAAGAACACTGACCAACTGCATGCTTTATTACAAAAGGAGTATAGAGGGTGTGCACATGATGTCATGGTTGGTGTAAACAGCTGAAATCTAGGTACTAAAACTTGCATCTTCAGTTGTCAGTTTGTGTCTAGTATGCTGGATTTGGATTCATGTTATATACTGTACTGACATATTAAATATTTAGCACCTTTCATTTTTATGTATATGCAGCTGCACAGAATGTTTTGTTAGCATTCCTAATGAAGGTCTTGTGTTCTGCAAACATAGGGCAGGGGACAGTTAGATCGTGTTGACTAGAACAAACCCAGTTTTTGTTATAAGCAAGTTTAGACACTAGGCCAGATAGCTTTGTAGATTTGGAAGTCATAATTGTAACTGAGAAGCATTTAAAGGTCATGATGACCACAAGAATTTATATTTATATATTTTACTGTCAAGACCAGCAGCCTTTTTAAAGCAGATAATCACTTGTTGTATTCCTGGTTTTTGTCTGAGGGGGCATATTCTGACAGGAAAGTGATGTCAAGGCATACCCTCTATAGTTACCTAATCTAAAAATCATGTCTGTAACATTTTACTGTATCACTATAGGTGCTTTTATCACTATAGGTGCTTTTTTTTAAAATAAAAACTTAATATTGTGATGCGCATTGTGTATCAAAAAAAAGGTAAAAAAGTGATATAAAATTTTTGCCATTTTGCTCACCCCTGCTCTAAATGACCCTTTTAAAATGTGCTTTGAGTGAACATCTGCCAATGGTATAATCATGTTTTTGCTACCGTTATGTTTTGTTTATCCAAGTATGTTTAAAAAATAAGTAAATATTTTAACTTACTTAATTTATTTTTATTCTGTTTGAGCTAAATCCCTATTCGAGCTGGATTAGTTGCATCAGCAGAGGTGTGGTGATGTGATGTAATTTGCAAAGAGTTTGAGTACAGGATAAATTTTATCACTTGTATTGAAGTCAAAACTGATCCAAAACAGCGTAAACTAACTGCCAAAGCCAAATAGAACAGTGTTAGGCTAGAAAATTGGCCTCATTCAGCTTAACAAATGCTGCCCAACCAGACAGAAGTTGTTCTGCCCTGTAAGTGGTAGTTAGAAGATATTTTAACCTATTACCAATAAAGTTGTTGATTCCAGTTGACCCTGATGATAAAGGAACCTCCTGTTTAAGGGATACCCATGTCTTTTGGATCCGAGGTGGATTGGAACATCCTATTACTATTACTGTTACTGTTACTGTGGGCTCTTCTGATTGTGTAAAGTGTAGAATGTAATTCACTCTGAAATTTACACAGCAGGTTTGTTAAAAAAAAAAGGGTAATTTCTGATTCATGCTGGATTAAAATCACTTCTCCTTGTGATTGTTCAAATTACAGCATGTCCCCAGGTAGAACTAATCCAGCTCCAATAGGCCTTAATTGCCCATTTCTCTGTCACTTCCCCTCGGTCAACATTGGTGGCTGCAAGTGCAGTCTTCTGGTTTCATCTGTGGACATATGTGTTGATAGCAATACCAAATGACTCCTTTGTAGCATAACTTATGTCTCATGAATTTTAAAAGAGGAAACCAGATCTTGGAGGAATTTAATAATATAAATTTAATAATCATTTATTAATGAGTGAAAAAATTGCACAAACTCCATTATGGCAGAGAAACACTCATTTTGAGAATAAGGGTGATTTAGTAAAGACCACAAGACTGCCAGTGGCTTTGGGCCCCAATGAACTGAACCACATCTTATTGCTTTTGTCTCTGTTCTCTCTGTAGTAGTTATTTGTCTGTGATGGGCATTCGTTTATTGATTGATTGATTTTTATTGACATGGAATTCCACTCATTTTTCAAAATCTGTATATTTAAATTATGTCATCATGTCCACCAGATATTCAGACTGGTTTGATGTTAAATGCTGTATTCTAGAGAAGCGTGCCAAGTCAGAATTGTTCACCATGATGATGGAAAACAGATTTTGTTTAATGCCTCTAAGAGCTACCTCACAGAATCTTATAACTTGAAATGGTTACGAATGCATTTCCTAGTTTTAAAATCGATCCATTCGTGGAAAAGTACATGTAGGTATGAAAGTTGATGTTCAGTGCACTGCAGTTATCTGGAAAATATATGGTAGGCTGTGTGCAAAGAATGATGAATGTAATGAGGAAATATATTGCACAAGCACAGGTTCCACACAGAAATCTTGCGCTGAATCCATTAGCAAGAAATGCTTTTGAGTTTGGAGCCTGTGGGTTGTTACTGAAATGTAATAAATGCTGCCTGCTCATATGCTCAGAGTATTCTGAGACGGGAAGGCATACAGTCATGTCCTAATGTAATGTGGGTATATAATGCTTGTTTGGTTTTCTTTTTGAAGACCGTGTAGATGTATCTTTTCATCTAACGTATGCAGCTAGAAGAGATCTGTTGTATCTTGGTAACAACGCTGCCTCAGACATGTTTCAGTTGCATTTGTGACCTTATTAAATAATGACCTATGGGAAAGTGTATGTACACTGTTTACCTTTATCTACAATACAAAATGAAAATGTTCCTTCATTTTAGCTTCCTGTTAGCAAAGGGACATATGCTTATCCAAAACCATGATGTCCAAACCATGGTGTGAACCAAACTGTGACTTCTGTGAACTGTTACACCTCAGGTTAACTGTTTTACCATCATCAGCATTACATTTGAGACACTTTGTTGGTTTTAGATAGTAAAATGTGTGAATTCTGTGTTGTAGACTTTGTAAATTGTGGTTTCCATCATACCCACTAAAAAGTCACTACAATGAACCATTTCGCATCAAACCTCTCTGAATGACTTTGTTTACATCTGAACAATTGAAATACACAGGAATTTGGAGAAATACAGTGGGATCCAAAAGTCTGAACACATTTGAAATCTGGGAAGTGTTCTATTTTAAGAATCATATAAATAAATAACAGACTTTTTGGGCTTTTGATAAGTATAAAAAATGTTATGACAAGTAAACACCAGAAATACTTGGAGTATTCTGCACTATTATTTGGGCACTATTTAAACTGAGGCAAATTTCTGAAATTGACCATGTTGAGGCCTTCATAAAAAAAAAAAAAAATTAATTAAAAAAATAGACATTAGGATGCAGTCTGTTCATTAGGTTTTTTTTTTAAATATATATATAACAGTCTTGTGGAGTATGTGCCACCTTAAACGCACACTGCCAGAAGGACATATCAAATGTCAAATTCTGAAATTATTTTATTTACTAATTTTCAGTCAAATTGCTTAGCTGATAATGTTTTGTAATGAAACTCTATCCATTAAATTACAGAGGGAAGGAAAATCAATTTCATTAGTAGTCTCAGACTTTTGGACCCTGCTATAGGTGGGATTCCCTTTTAAGCCTAATGTTCATCTGAGCTGTCAGATTTAATTTTCCCAGAAAAGTCGTGTAGTGGCACTAAAAGCCTTGTAACATTGTAAAATTGTGTTTTTACTTTCTGTGACAGGAAAAAGTTAATCACTTCAGTCTGATATGTTACTGTCTTTGAAATGCCTATTCATGTCAAAGAAGCACTATATGCCTGTTATATTGAGAAATTTACTCCCTGTGTACAAACCGCTTTAGGCCTTTAGTTATATCCAGTTACGGGTTTTTTTTTTTTGTTTAAATGTTTAAAAAATGAGCATAGCTGACAATGTTTGTTAAGCGTCTGTAGAATAGCCTGATGTTTTTGAGGAAACAGAATATTGTGCTCCTTGGACATTTTGTACTCCTTAAATACAGCTGAGGTGGTCACCTCTCTGTATAGATGGTATAAAATCTTTCTTCCCCCTTTCTTTTTTTTTTTTTCCCTTTTTCTTTTATTTCTATTTTATTGCACTGTCATCGCCCCCCTTTTTAGATGTCTCGAATAATCCAGGTATATGATGAGGAGAAACAGAGTAATGTGCAGGTAAGCTGTTCGTAACACACACCCATGAAGGGTTGGGTCTGCTGCGTTGGCATCCGAGCCACATGGAGTTTTAACCCTCTTGCTCTAATTTTCTCCTCTCCATCGTCTCTCACTCCTCTCGATCTCTCCGTCCCTGCCCCCCTCCCCCTTCTTTTCCTTTGTCTACCTCTCTTCTTCCTCTCGCAGGCGGACTCCGAGGTGGCTGAGGCGGGGAGAGCTGTGAGTTTGTACTTCGAGGAAAAGCTGGCTGAGATCTACCCTGACCAGAGCTTTCCAGTCGAAGCGGAAAAACGTTCCCGGGAAGAGGAAGAGGAGGAGGCTGAAGACGACTCTGACGATGACTTTGTGCAGCCAAAGCGGAAGAGGTTAAAAAACGACGAGAAAGTGTTGCACATTAAGTGAAGAGGATTCCGCAGAAAAGAGGGACTTCAAGAAGAGTGTTTTTGGTCTTCCTCACAATCTCCCTCTTGTTGTGCTCTGGTTGACTGACTGACCGGTATTCGGATTCCACGATTATTATTTCACCCTGCTTCACCGTGAAGGGTAACTGTAAATAAGCAAGAACTTCAAAATATGAACCATGAGTCTGGAACTGAATTTTTTTTTTTTTTTTTTTTTTCCCTTCTCTCCTCATTTTCCACTCTTCGGAGATGGTCATCTGAGGATTTTGTCTTTGGTCTTTGTCTTATCGGGTGGTACCGACAAGGAGGAAAAAAAAACTTGTATTTAAAATGCTGTTTGTTTGGACTTGTTAAACAATCGGTGTTTTTTTTTTTCTTTCTAAAAATGATCATTTATGACCATGTTTGTAAATCTATTGTGAACTATGCTTTATAAAAGGACTCAAAATCTCATATGCCCTTGTCTTTATGTATGATAAACAAGTATGGCTTACCTGCTCCTGTAATGCGTGCGTTTGTTCCGTTGCAGTTTGTGCTCTCCTGTAAATAACCAACAGGTTTGAGCGATGATGGACTAAGTAGTCATCATCCCCCACCCCCCAATAAAAGCAGTCACCCCTGTATTTTCTCAACAGTGTTGATCTCAAGCTGTCCTCTCAGATGTATATAAAATGCTTGTATATATAGTTATGAAGTATGTACAAGTTTTGCTACGAAACCAAGTGAGATTAAAGCTCTTCTGTGGGGTGTGAGTATCAGTTATCTGTGTGTATGTATTAACAGGGTGAGATGTATGCATGCAGTGCAGGGAAGACCAAGAGCTGGACTCTCTGTAGTATTTGAATCTGTTACATTACTGTCAGTTTGTGCTGAAATATGCTGCCGTTTGATTGTTCTTACAGTGACCTCCAAATGTGACCAGAGGTGGGTACTTACTACTTGCATTTACCCAGTTCCTTGTAGTTCAATACAATCTTGATTTGAGTATTTAAAATACTCAAATACTCAATTTCTAGTACTGTGCAAACATCAGAGACCGTGCTTCATTTAAATTCCAGTCAAAATGACTGTTATGCCAAAAACAACATTTTCATTGTCAGGAAAAAATAAAAGCAGAAAATGTTTCAAAATAATCACAGAAAAACCTCAAAACTTAAATATAATATACATTTTTCACTATTTTGTGTCTCTATTCTTTGTCTTTGCAGACTCCATTCTTTTCATTCTATTTAAACTCCCTTTCAGTTGTTCAAAGAAATTGCAGGGATATTTTTGCCATATCTTCAAAGTTCAATCCTAGACGTTGGTCACGGTTTCTGTTTCTCACTGTCTAAGTAATACCAAACATGTTCAGTGATGTTGAGGTCTGGACTTTGGTGTGGTCAGTACATTGTTCTGAGATCACCGGCACTTTGATGTGTTTCCTTATCTCAGTGAAGGCTTTTCCACAGCTGCACATCCGTTCAGTCTTCTCACAAATGGAAGGATGAAGAGAAACACCTGTTGACCTGAAGCAAGAGTGGAGCTTGATTTTCTACTCAAAGTCTCTCAAAGATGAAAATTTTAAGTTCTTTTCTTTCTGATGGGGGGAGTTCTGGTGTCCTTCCTCACACCTCTTATACGCTGTGGTGTTCGGGTTTGAAAGGAGTCCTAAAAGAGTATAATTAACATCTTTGCCTGTAAGCTGATAAAGTGGGTTCATGTATAACCTGTGTGTAGCCATAATCAGTTTTTACATGGTCAATTTCCAACCTCACCTTAAACAGAGTATATGTAAATATGGTCTGTTCTGATTGGCTGTTTTGTATTGTGGCCCATTTAAAAAGCAGTTGGGGCTGAATCACTTCTTATAGCTTAAGTGTGAATGGATGGGGCTAAACTGCTTAAGGCTGTATAGGTGGATTATGGCTCTTATAGGCGTTGACACAGAGGATTGTGGGAAATGTAAGGCAGGAAAGGATACATCTATGCTGCCTTCAAAACAGGCAAATGGAGGAATGGAGCAGCATTTTAGGCAAACGTTCGATTTGGCCATGAATCGGTAACCCTCCTGCCTTATAACACTGTATAAAACAGCTTTCATTACGTCTCAGACACAGCTTATATGTAAATATACTGGTTTCTGTGACATAACAAAAACAATTCAATCAGAACAGGTTGTTTCTGAGGTTTAGTTTACATAAACGACCCCAGGGAGTGAAAGGCACCATTTTAAACTTTACCCCTGCTTACATAAAGGGCATTTCAAGTCACTGGAATGTAAACACAATTCAAAGTGGTTTTATCATGAAATTGTAGAAGCTCAAAGTGGTGGTGAAAGGAACCGGGGTCACCAAGTGTACAACACAAATATAACAATTTTATTTACTGTCCAAAACCACCAGTGAAGCCCTGGAGGGGACATGTAAAAAATTACAATTTGTGCACACGTTTTTCTTTATTTGTTCCCATGGTTAACAGTTTGTTCAGGTGTTTTCTTTTTTGTTCATGGACTTGATTTCGTTCCTTGCTTTTCTTATTATGGTTCAAGCCACTTTCATTACTTCCACAGTTTTCATAGTTACATAATAATCTGTTCTTCGCAGTGAATATGATTAACATAATGATTACTTCCTGGTGTCAAATCACACAATTCACATTTAGATATTATTTTCTCCTTCTTGACATTTTAAAACATTTACTTTATACAAAAAAAATAGTTTGGATTAGCATCATTCTTCTTCTTCTTCTTAATCGGGTTTACCGGAAAGAATAGAGTATTGTGTAACTACATCATGAAAACAGTGGATATAAAATAATGAAATGCCTTAAATTAATAATGAAAGCCACATGCGTGTGTCTCTGTGTGTTTTAAGTAAACTGAAACGCTAACCATTCCTCCAGGTAATTGTGTGATGGTCCCTAACACTGCAGCTCGATCTGCGAGCAGAAACAGTGATAAGCAGCTGCGCTGGGGCTTCATCTCTGATCAATATAATCATCAGAGAGCGCAGCTTAGTGAATGAGCGCATCTCGATACATATCACATAATCCAAAACCCTGTCAGACCCTCTCCGGGAACTGTCTTTCGTACACAGTGTGAGTACGTTTAAAAACGAGGGGAAAAACGAGTTAACGTGGGTGCACGAATCGCAAAACATAATATATATATATATATGTATATATATATATATATATATATATATA
>CM067484.1:16846642-16888866 GCA_034552555.1 Semaprochilodus insignis | reverse complement strand
ATACACACACACACATATATATATATATATATATATATATATATATATTATTTATTTATTTTTCCTCCGAGGTTCCGTATGAACCTACACGTGTCTTCCGTTTTTTTATGTCATGATGGTGAGAATATCGTTCGGAACTATTTTGCCTCACCATATCATGTACCCGTCCGCTATAAGTAGATTATAATAAATATATATTTTTTAAGTCAAAACTATCACGCGTCAGACATCAGGCAGCATTTAATGGGATGACGTGAGAGAGTTTTGAGAGGTGGACGTCTGGACAATTCCTACAGTTTCTTTAGTACATCTAGCATTTCACACATTGTTTATATCTCAACCATTTAATTTTGAAAACTGGTTCCCCTTTAACCACTTTGCTAAGCATACAGTCAAGTCAAGTCAAGTCAGCTAGTTTTATTGTCAATACTTCAATATGTACAAGACATAACAGAGGATTGAAATTGCGTTACTCTCCGTCCCAAGGTGTAGCATATAAACATTTAACTATAAATAGGTTACAACTAAAACAAGAACAAGAGTATATTGAATGTAATAAACAATAAACATAAAATAGACTGACGCAAGACATAGGATAGAACAAAATAAGGGCCCCGAGATAGACATAAATCAGACAATAAGACAATAAGGCAATAATAATATATATACTATACTATACTATATATATATACTAGATGGTTCATTGACCTCATGACTTTTCTTCCTCTCTCCAGGAAGTTTTCCTTCTCTTTACAATCTCCAATGTGCTGAATTGACAGACAGGTCAGGTGAGAGCAGATCAGCTGATGTCTGATGTCTGTGTGTCAGCGCCTGAAGTGGACTTAAACTTGCCTGAGTAGAACTCCGTGGCTAAACCTTTGGCTTTTTATTAGCATAGCTTCATGGAGTAGCATGGTGGGCTGCCTGGCCTTGCTGACTACAAGGTAAGACCAAAAGTATTTTTTTCCACACATACAAACTTACGAGCAGTAAACAATGCTGTTCGCAATTGCCGTTCCACCTTAAATGGTACAGCAGTTACATTCAGGCGCCTCGTTTAAGGTGGAATGGGAAAATTCGGATTATGAAATCATTCGCTATACTTCACATCCAGGCTCCATAAAAGCATTGGTTTAGCCCTCACTGAGGGGAGGGAATTCTCCGAAGAGCTTTAATATCCAATACCAGGTACTCTCCTTTCCGGAAGACTAACGCAAAGTATTGATATGTGTTGAAGAAGTGTGAAAAGATATCCGGGGTCGAATCTCGAACAGCTTTGTGCTCCCTTAATAGTGTGCTAGCTATGTAAGTTCCGAAGAAGAAATTGTAGCTTCTGCAGCAAAATAGTGCACGTTGAGTCGAGTGTGGATGTGGCTAAATCCCGAATGACTATTTTAGCTGTATTACGGGGTGCAGGAGTCGTACCTACTGCACTAAGTAGGGAGCAGGAAGTTTTTTGAGGTTCAGCCAAACCAGCCACAGTGACTTTATTCTTTGCTGGAAGTAGCCAACATCTGTGCTCTAAAACTGAGATTATGTGACTAATAGAGTTATATAACGGCCTAAATTATGTTTTATATATGTGTAAAAAGTTCTCCACTTACTGTCTTCAAGGTATCCTATAATACTTCCTGAGTGCTGATGACGTACAGCGGACGTCGACACTAGCTGACCAATCAGAGATCGCGGAGAGTCCTCTCGTTTTAAGCCCTTGTTTTGTGCTTTGCTGTGTTGGAGACGGGACGTCAAGGTTCCGCTAGCTAGGTAGGCAGTTGTTTTTTTTCTCTCCTTCAGAAACTACCGATTTTTAAACCTTCAAGCCTTTTAGACTGTACAGGTTCGAATCTCAGCGTGAAGTCATTTCTTCCTTTGCTTACTAACAGCACCGGCGACTGCTGTGTTAACATAGTGCTAATGCTAGCTAGCTAAAATGTCGGATGAATTATGAATAATGTAACTAAGTCGACCGAGTCAAAACTGGCTCAAATGTTTGTCTCCTTTCCAGTTATGTCGGAGGGGGTTCTGTCCCGTGGTGGATTTCTGTCCGGTGGAGATGGAAATTTCAGCACCCTCTGCCCTAACGGCACAACCTGGATCTGGTACGGGCTCGGGGAGTGCGCCCAGGATGCCAGGGACATGGCCAGCGTTATCCTTGGCCTTCTGTCTATAGTCTGCTTTATGGTGTCCACTTTCCCGTAAGTACCTCCATTTTTAAAGCGATGATTCACAGTAAAGTCTTATTTGCACAGTTCTGTAGCTATTGACCTAAGGCAAAAGCAACTGATCAATAAATGTTTGCTTCTTCAGTTGAAACTGGAGCTAACAGAACGCAAAAGATTTCACTCCTAACAGGAATCACTAGTTTTCACTAGTGTCTGACTTCCCTAGATCTTTTTCTCATTGTTACTATGATAGGCCTCTAACAATAATCCTCACTTGTCACTGGTTAATCTAAATCAGAGGTGTCCAGTCTTATCCACAGAGGGCTGATTCATCTGCAGGTTTAATTTTTAATTCCAAGCAAGCTGGAGCACACATGACTCTGCCTGTCTAATCTGTTGGTCTCCATCTCAAGCAGTTGATCATGTGTGTTGCTGTTGTGTAGGAATAAAACTAAAACCTGCAGCCACACCAGCCCTTTGTAAATAAGTAAGGAAACTCCTGATGTAAATCCACTTCTTCATTTCCAGTGGTCATTTCAATGTAACATCTTGACACAACGTAAAGGACAGCTGTAGGGTTAAAATAATGTGGAAAAATAAGAATCCACTAAAATGGAGATGTGTGTGTTTTTCTTTGGACAGCGGTGATACTCAACATTGTATGTCAAATCTAAAATCTTAATCCTCAATTAATTTTGCTATGTTGCTGTCTGGTGTCATCCAGAGGAGGATGACTTCCTGTTTTCAGTCTTGGTTCCTCTCGAGTTTCTTTCCTTTTGCTCTTGGTTTGGATCTGTTGCACTGGCTTGCTCATTAAGGCTTGGGCCCAGATTTTCATTACAGCTGCTTTATGATAATGATGATAATGTCTATTGTAGAAAGCATACATAAGATTTGACTTGACCTGTTCGTCCCTAAGTGTTTTAAAAACAGATTTTGGTGGATAGTTGTAAAACAAAGGCTTCTACAAGGAAGATGCTGCTGACACTTTAACAGAACATGCTGAGTGGGATTTTTGTGCCTATGGGGTAAACTGCAGAGGGCTCCTTTTTTTTTTTTTTTTTTTTTTTTTTTTTAGAAAGTATGTGATTGAAATTGTCCTTTCCTTTGTTTGTTTCTAGACAATACTACAAATCTTGTAAGACAGGGAACATGGACAGTGCTTTATCCATTTGGTTTCTGTTACTGTGGCTAGCAGGGGACTCATGTAACCTTATCGGCTCTTTCTTGGCTGACCAGCTTCCTCTTCAGGTAAGGGACAAAATGAATTATGCAAAAATTTAAATTGCAGGTTTTGTTCCTTTTAGGTTTTTCAGAGTGGTTTGATGTTAAATGGTGCACTGCATAGAAATTGACTTGCTCTTATTTTTTTTTTTTTAACAGTGATGGGATATGAACCAGGATTTGCGATGTAAACAGACAACCCAAATACAGCTGTTTTGTTTACTATCTTAAATGACCAGCAAATCTATGTGTTATTTGTGAGCATTTCATGTAATAACTTTACATGAGGTGGTATATAGAGGCATTAAATGCCTCTGACGTCTGGTTTCTATCGCCACCCCTGTGAACAGTTTTCTCTAGAATGGAGCATTTCACATCAAACCACCCTGATGGACCGTTGACAACATAATGATTTAATTATGTAGAATTGTTCACCTTTAATGGCCTTTAAACAGTGATTAATGGCTTTGAATAATGATTAATGACTGTTTTCTTTATTGGTATGTCTTTTTTTTTCTTGTCTGTTTTGTTTTGCTTGTGTTTTTGATTTTTTTTTTCCTTCTCATTATCTCTCTTACAGACATACACTGCAGTGTACTACGTCTTGGCTGACATCGTAATGTTGAGCATGTATAGCTATTATAAGTTGAGGAATCGAATGGGAAACGGTCCATTAACAATAGGTATTGTTTCATTTTGCTTTTAGTTTTAGATTTGCCAAAAGTACAGTAATGTTTGCAAGTGCTATGCATGTTTGTGTTGAAAGTGACAGGACTGGGTGAGCTGGTTTTACCCCAGTAGATAATACCCTCTACTAATGTTCCCTGACGCAGTATACTGTGCTACTTTTATCATGTAACATTCCTGTGCTACGTGAAAACGACAGGTCAGTAATTACTGTACATGGTGAGTGATTACATGAATGTAGCTCCACTCTGGGGCCTCAAGTCAGACAGTTCATCACTGTTTCAGGAGAGCAGGAGAGCTGAGCTGTTTTGTCCTCCTGTCTTCATTATTATTCGGGTCAGTGTGGCTAATGTTAAGCACTCGAGGAATGTGCTGATGACTGAAACTCTGAGCAGCGCTCCTCTGCTTTGGTCTGTAGGTGGAGATAGAGCAGTGTTGAATGCAGCCGGGGTACTTTGTCTGCTCGGAGTGTCTGCTTCCTTGATACGGCTTCCGGTCCTACACAAGCCGTCGGGGGCAGTCTCTGGCTTCAGGGGCCGATCTCTGCTGGCTGTAGACGGACAAATTGGTTCAATACAGGTGACTAGAGGCAGTTATGCTCATTTCCTTGTTACTTTAAAGTGATCGATCAACCTTACTTAACTCTCATTTTACCAAATATGTATATAGAATTTCTGTAATTATTTTGTTAATCATGCTGTCACAAAGATGATGCAGTGGGTTCCTGGCCCAGCTTAATTCTGGCCTGTGGATTTGATTATTTTCCTTGTTCTGAAACACCCAGCTCCCTTTTTATTACTATATAATTACAAGGCTCTATTTCTATCTCTATCTCTTTCTTTCTCCATCTCATCAAACCAAATGTCATTTGGAAGCCTATGGGATGAAATCTTTGTGCTATTTAGTGCTTTAGAAGTTCCTCACGAAAACTATGCTTTGCTGTGAATGAGGTTTCTGAAAGTCACCTTTAGTGTTGGCCTGGACCTAAAGCATATCTGATAAACCAGTCCTTATTGTTCTTTTCAGCCTTTTACCACGAAGGAGATCATTGGTTTTACAATTGGCTCAGCCTCCTCACTGCTGTACTTGTGCTCCAGACTGCCACAGATGTACACAAATGTAAGTCTCAGTAATTCCAGCAGTATTCTGAACAAACCTTTGCTTTTGCTTCCTTGTATATATGATGATACGATATTTTATATATGCTAAAAAGTGGCACAACTGTTTAAGCATTGGCTTTCTCTAGTGATGCCACAACCATCCATGGCCAGGAGTCCAAAACCGCTTAACTGTCCTATTCTGCTCTTTCAGGATAGGTGACATGGCCCTCCCTGTCCCCTTAACACTCAATAAACACAGTGAAATGTTTTAGTGGCTGCTTGAAAACATGGGGAGGTACTTTGCGCATCTAGAAAGCGGCATGTGCTAACCTTAATCCTTCCAGTTTGATGGCATTATGTGACAGGAGGAGTCTTAGACAGTGGGTTGCACTTGGCTAAATGTATTTTCTTCCATCTTTGTTTTGCTGTTTGCAGTTTCGGAGAAAATCAACAGAAGGTGTGTCGTACTTCCTGTTTGCACTGGTCATTCTGGGTAATGTCACATATGGGCTGAGTGTGCTGCTGAAGAACCCAGATCGTGGCCAGGGCGAGAGCAGCTACATCGTACACCACTTGCCCTGGCTCATTGGCAGCCTGGGGACGCTTACCCTTGACCTCATGGTATCCTTTTAAGTCACACAAAACTGATATGTGGTCTCTGAAAGTGTTTTGGTTGTACTAAAACTGTTTTTTCACTTGGATTGTGAACATTCAGATCGGATTAGCCAGGTGTTTACAGTAAATGTGGTCTAATAAATCCTGTGTATTTCAGCCTTGTAGCAGGAATTGCTTGTAAGGTGGGGATTTTCAGGTTAGAAACACCTGATGTATATGTGTCTTTACAGCTGTGGCTCTCAAAACAGGTCCTCAGGCACCCTTACACTGCCTGACCCCAATTCCCCCAAAAGTATGGATGGAAATACAAGGGCATACCATAAGCTAAGCTATTGCTAACACCCCAATAAGAAAATTCAAAATGGTAAAATTAATCATTTGATGGAACATGCAAATATGGATTATGATGAATGGAAGCTAGTAGATTCTGACTGGCACATCATTTGGCATGTGACTATATGACTTCAACAGAATTTTAACCGAATTTGAACAGCCATATGCCCTTTACCACATGCTAAAATTTCATGATAAATGGACCAAGAGATAACCTTCAGACTAATTTGAAAAAGAAATCCAGTTCCTTAAACGTCCATTCAGAGTTGATAGGTTTTCCCTCTGCTGTAAAGTTCCAATTTTGGACCAACAGCAGCAATATGTTTATATGACTTACCAGAGCACTTGACTCTTAGCTAGCCTTACCTCAAACTAAAAATGCCTGGTTGTGAACACAGTAAGCACGTTAATTACAGAGTTACACAATCATAATTACAACAGATGGTACATTTGCTTCAGCCTCACCTTGAGGCTGGACAGTGTTGACGTGAGACTTGGTTTGAAGAAACCTTTTTTAGAGAGATTGAAATTACTCAGAGTTTTGAGATTACTCTTTTACAGCCATCTTTATTTCCCCTGACGTCCTTCTCCTCAGATATCCGTGCAGTTTATGATTTACCGTAAGGCTCCGCTGGACAGCTATAATAGCGAGGATGAATCCACTGCTCTTCTACGCAACTGAACCTACGTTCTCATCACCAGTCATGCTGAGACATTGAGGCACTCGGGACGCTCGGATGTGACATCCCCCCCAACTCGAGCATGAGTGACTGTCCAGAGCACATTACGCTACCTAAATCTTTTCATTTCACTTTTTAATTTTCATTTTCCATTGTATTCATAGTACTTTTATATTTGTGGGTTTTTGTACAAGATATAGTCTTTTACTGTAGGCTGTCTGTAGTTCTGGGATATGTTGACCTACACACTTTTTTTAAATAGAGTTTAAAACCAAAGGGACTCCTCTTAAAGACAACTTTTTGTAGTACTTGTACAGGTATTTTGCAATTTGCACAATTCCAGTTGTGAACAATGTTATCAACAGTGCAATATATTTTTGTCTGTGCCTTTACATGGACACTAATGGTCATGTGCATATGTTAAAGATCAGCTAAATGTTGCCTACGTCTTTTACTTTATATTTTGACTTTTAGGAAAGTACTGTGCATGTCAAATGCATGTTTTAATCACTTGAAAAAATGTTTCAGTTTAAATTTGTTTATTTTTTTATAAATCAGTCCTATTTAATTTGAATTAATTTTGCTGCTCAATGAAGGCTGCACTGTTTCACTAAAGTTGTTTTCCAACCAAACATTCTTGGAGTTGTTCCTTTCTTTAAAAAAAAAAAACTCTTAATGAAGACTGATGTAGCCTTTCTGCTGGTACTTTGCAGTACTATCAATTTATCTTTTACTTCTGCTTTTTCACGCAATCAGATATCCATAACCAGCATTTTGCTCATTGCCGATTGCTAAGTTAAGAACAAGGTTTGCTTCAATCAAATTCTGGAACTTGCGGTGTTTAATTTCTATAAACTATGCACAGTAATGTTTTCAGTTCATGATTCTGAAAAACAAGACAAAAGGTGGTTTCACACATGCACTTATGTAGAAATTAAACAGTAGTTAAAAGGGAAGCTCATGACCGAGTACAGTTCCTGCAAGACTACCAGAGGAGCACATTTATCAATAATATTTTATTTTGGTGCTCACAAGTGAAAACCTTTCAACTGTATTTTTGTATATGGGCAAGCAGCATTTAACAGCAATCACAAGACGGCAACACTGAAACCAACTATATGCTTGACAAAATGAGGGATCCAAGTATTCTTCATCTTCTAGATGATGCATGTTCATATTTTCTGCTAAAGTGGCTGTTTAAAAAAAAAACACTGTAAAAAACATTGTTAAAGAAGTTTTACAGCATGTTACGTTATATACTGTAAGTTAATTAAGCCTATTGCAAAGCAGAAATCCCTGTTATCAGATTACTGACAAAATCAATTTTTTTGGCGCTGGAATATTAAGTGCATGTAAATGCGCTCGTTATTTTTTATCCTCTGAGTGGCGACATTGTTAAGGAGTCGGAACATGAATAATGCTATGGTCGTGCTACAACAAGCTAATGCTTGTGCATGTTGAAATAATGTTGCATTAAAGTAAGTCTACTATTGAACTTCAACACTATAATACCAAAACCAGCTACTCAAACTGAAGGTTACTACCGCTAACGCAATGAACTACCACATTTGAGAAAGTCTGCGCTTGTTTCATGTTGGTTTAGCGTGCACCAGCTTTAGCTAGCAAGTAGGATCATTGAGCTTCATCCGCTACTGTCTTCCTAAGTTGTTTCTTGAATTCATTCTTGGGAAAAAAGACCCAAGAAAAAGTCAAGACTCATGACGTGTTCTTAAACTGCAGTAGTGTTCGCACCCTTGTGCTCTTGAGTTTGCGTAGATTCTGTTCTTACTCAACAACAAATCCCACATAAGAACACTGCTGACTATCAGAAAGTTCCTGAAAACTGTTTTGAAGAGTTTGAAGAAGAAAGGAAGTTTGGGCAAATTGGGGTTTTTTTTGTCTCTTAAGCAACCTCGTAATTTTGAGGATCCAGGGATATTTCAAAGGAAAAATGTCAGCAGAACCAGTGAAGTCTGGAAGAGGGAATAACAGCTGTAATTTTCCAAAACGGCATTCATTATTTCCCATAATGAAATCTGCTTAGACCCTGGGGTGCCTATAAGGGGCATAGTGCCCGCTACAGAATAACCACGTGATTTCCGGGTTCTATTCACTAAGGTGTGAATTCGTTACTGAGCCTTTAAGTGTGGTAAACTTCACGCTAGGCCCTCTAAATCTGTGACCAGGCCAGTTTGGGTTTCGCAGAAGGCTCCTCCTGCTCCCCCATGGTTCCTGTCACGGTCGCATGCCTGTCTGTTGTTCCTGGAAAACGCGCTCGTGTTGTTTTTCCTCATTAGCAGCGTCCCTGTCATTAGTGTCCCGTGAGTTAGGAGAATGGGGGTGGAATCTGTGACCCTGAGAATGTCCCCCTTGCCCTTTAGCTAGAGCCCACCCAAGGAGGAAGAGGGTCAGGACAGTACTATTATCAGAGTGCCTGTGTGTGGGTCTGAATACTGCAGTGACAGTGAGCGAGTGGGGGAGTGTGTCACGGTGATTGTGAAACCCAGGATGGAGCGAGCGAGGCCGCAGGAAGAGTGGAGAGATAGTGACCGCTCATCCATCAGAGGCCTAACGGGCGCTGTTTATAAATACTGCTCTGCTGGGAATGTCCTAATGAGTCTCGCTCATTCACACGCCGCAGCCTTCTCTTTCGCTTTCTCGAGTAAAACGGAGGCATGCAACTCATCTGCACTGATCCTTGTAGTTCTCTCAATTTCTGATCCTCTTTCTTACATACATCATCAATAGTTTTGCACCAGTATAGTGTTTTTAGTCTGATCGGGAATGCCGTGTTTGTATTCAGGTTTTTGATCCGACTTACCCTGCGTTTACACTAACGCGACTTAGTTACGTGATACGTTTTAGACACGTGATTTAGCGGCAAGCGACAAATCGAGTTGAGATTTTCTCAACTTTATGTGAATAGATTATGACGCGGCGAGGCGACATGTAAGAGATTGGCTCCAACAAAGGCTGTTCTCGAAATGGCACACTACTATACCATACTGCCCCCTGTGTGTAGTATTCAGTACAGTAACAAGTTCTGAAATACAACGTAGCATATTAAAACAGTCACATGACCAGTTACCTCACATTTACCTCAGACCTGTTATTACTGTATCCACTGTTTAGAGCTAGCTGCCGCTAACGCTGCTCAGTTCACAAATGCGTAAAGCCTAGCTGTTAGCAACCCTCGGCTATTTCACTCTAAAGCGAGTTCATCTTTATTAATCTTCAGACCTGTATATTCTAACTTTCTGAGGCTCATTCTGACGAAAACATACCCCACTATAACCACAACACTCACATTTACCTCGGAGTTGCATTTTTCCCGCCGCCATTTTCTTTGGCTGAAGCAGGCTCACAGCTGATGAGGCTGCGGTGCATGACGGGATGCAGTACACCATGAGGACAGCTCCCCCTGTTTACTAGAGCCTCTGACAGATGTAGTACAACATCCGGGTTTCTTCAGTGCACTACAGATTTTTTAGGCAGATTTATTACACGAGTAGTATGTAGTATGCCATTTCGAATACAGCCAAATTCTTCGACCCAATCACAGACACGGGTCCGGGGTCCCCCTCTTCTGGTCTCTGAACTTTTTGTTCCTACTAGCATTTTGTTCCTATTCTCAGCAATCTGGAGCTAAACGTGGAGGAGAAGCTTGTAACCACTGTTTCTTCTATTCCCGTTTTATATGATACGTCTTTGCACATATACATTTGAAGAAAAATGAAGCGTGGAAGAAAGTAGCTGATATTGTTGGTTAGGGTTAGTCGAGTCGAGTTAGGTCACTCGATAGATAGGTCACTCGTTAGCCAGCATGCTAACCGGTCAATAAAGCCATTGAGAAATGCAAGCAGTTAGCTTTCCATACAAATTACATAGAAATGTGTGTTTTCAAAACTAGCTAGCTTTCCTGGACTTTGTACACACCCACTCACTCAGGGCAGAACTCTAATCCACAGGCATACTGACCCGCACTCCTCTATGTGTCGTTTATTCATCTCTCATTCGTCCTATACTCTCCCACTCATTTTTAGCAAACATTAGCAACCAGCTAGCAAGAAGCTTAAGCTGCGCAATCACTCTGCATTTTCTTCAGGAACTTTTCTTTTCTAGTTAATGTTAGCCTCGCAGCTCCAGTGCAGCACTAAAGAAGTGAACATTTGATGCCGATCATGTCTTTGCTGACTACATATGAGAAGCAAAATTAAATACATTCGATTTTGCCTGTGATCCATTTATTTTAAAATAAAAGTCCTTAACGATTTTTGCCTTGGACATAAAATATAAGATTATTTGGAGGTTCTTCAAATGACAAAAAAAGTTATTCACACGTTTCGTTTACAATATACAGGTTCTTCAGACAGCCAAACAGGTTCTTTAGAGAACCTATAGGGAAACTTTGTTTTTCAGTTTTCCATGTTCCTGAAAACTACCTATTTGAGGGTCTTCTTTATAATGTTAAGATGATGCATTTTTAATACAGAAATCTGCTTTTCAACCTCTGGATACATAGAGGTTGAAAAATGAACTGTGGTCATGTTTGGTACAAATATATATATATATATATATATTATAAGTGGACCTCAGGTGAAGGAATAACAAATCAGCTACTGTGTATTAAAATGTGTAGACGAGTTCTCTGTAAAGGATGTGTTCACTTACGTTCACTTAGATCACACCATGTAAGGTGTAAACTTTTGCATACGAGTATCAACAGTAGTAACCGGATTCAGATCACAGTTAGATGCTCAGCCTGTATAATCTCCATAGAAAAGTGCTGCTAATAGAAAAGAACACTCTGGAGCAGTCACTGTGCTAAATGTCAAGTATCACCTAGAGGGGTATAAGCCCCTCATCATAGGGCTGTGGAGCAGTGAAACCACCTTCTCTGGGGTGATGGAGCTCCATCCAGTACTAGAGCAAGAGTGATCCTGACCTGATCATCCAGCATCAGTACCTCATCATTATTAACACTTTTGATTTGTAAAGAAATCTTGGATGAGCAGGTGTCTAACGTTCAGACGTGTGGTGTACATTTTAGATGTATATCAAGGTTGACTTTCTCAAATTCTTCACTGAGAGACACATTTTAAGTTTAAGGTGGAGTAAGTGCGTGCTTGTTCTCCAATAATGAATCCACTGGTGGGCAGATTCATGTTTTTGAAAACTTACTAAATGAAACAGCTATTTATTGTCTCTATATGTAGATCAAAGTGACAGTGGCAGAATTAGATTTATAGGCAGAATGTGTTAAAGAAGGTCTTACTTTCTTTTAATAGTCACTTAATATGTTGCAAAACGCACATTAGCTCACTGGACCAAAAATTAGTCATCTTACGTGTTTAAGGTGGTAGTGATTTCAGGCTTCTGCAGATGGTGCTGCACGAGGATGATGGGGCTATTAATACCTGCAGGGTGTGTGACAGGATTCATTGTTTGAGGAATGTAAAATGGGTCACAAAGCAGTGGCAAAAATCCCAGTTTACAGGATATTCCCATCAGAATTGTTCCAGAGAAGGCATCCACCAAATCTGGCCCCAGTAAACATTTGAACCATTTGAACAGTTGAAACAACGTTGAAATCACGTATCAGACTATATTTAAACACATTTTAGATGTCCACGGATGACCATTGTCTACTGAACTGTACGACTCTTTGATGCAAGAGTGGCTGAACACTGATGTGGCCTACATCCAGAAATTTGCCAAATCAAATTGAACTGTCCATGCCAAATCAAATCCCAACTGTTATTCGTGCTCGTGGAGGGATTACACACTATTAGGTAAGTTTCACTCGCAGGTGACTTTAAACAAGGTGATTTTAAATAAGTCATTATCTCAATTTATTGTGTTACATTTTGAATCTGAAATATGTGTTTGGCGGAAATTGGCTTGCATACAAAAAAGCATGTAAGCCAAACGTGGGTATACTGTGCTGGTGTTGTTGTCAGTGTGCAAAACACTCCCTGATACTTGGGGGTCCCATGTTGGCTGGCTTCTATAGCATTGGCTGGTGGCTAACTCACTCATCACAGCGCCACTGATACTGATGGCAACAAAATATTTGGTTTGAGAATTCTTCATCTGGAAATGCTCTTTTCTGGTTTTGGCAACATCTTCCACACATTAACTAAGACCTTACACATCTCCTCTTCTGTCTTCAGTTTGAGTAACAATAAGTAGCGATTCACTCTTTACACTTCACTCTTAGAAAAATTGGGCGGGTTATCCAATTCACAAATATGCTATGTTTGTGAATGTGAGGTGTTTCCGTCATAATTACAGTTTGCTACGCAATGAAGGACCAACTGGGTGAACCAATTTGCTACAGCGCCGCCCTGAGGCAGACCAGAGCTGCAGCTCTAGTTAGTTAAGACAGAGAGAAGCTCACAGACAGTTGGGTAAAGCGGTTAAACAATGATAGCATAAAATCATGATGCAATTTTTTAGGGACAACCTCAAGACATTCAGGGGATCCACAAGGTTCATTATGGCTCCCGGACCCCCCAGGACCCCCTGTATTTTGCATCATGCTTATTATTAATATTTAGTTTTATCTGTGTTCGTTTGCATGGAATGTCTTAGTAGATTACCCCCTGAATTGCTCAGACCACCAGTGCAAAGTGTTAGTTTGGTAGTTAGCTCATCTCCCAGTAAATCTGCCCCAGTCTTGTTTTAATTTGGCCACTTTTCCAGACTGAGATTAAGCACAACACTAAGAAAGCTTTCCAGTACTGACAGTACAATTCATTCCAAGAGAGCGCTGAATCCAGTTCTTAATGTTACGTGCATAAGACCACAGATGCATGTGCTGGTATGTGTTTGAGTTGACGGTTTGTATTGGGGAGAAAGCACTGTTTGTTCTGTGTGTGCGTGTGTGTATGTGCGTGTTTGGCGAGTGTTGGATGTCAGAGGCTGGACCGCTGTCAACATTACAAATGTAAGGGGAGTCAAATCAAGAGGAAATTGGGAGAGCCTACACAGAGAACATCCGAGCTGGTGAGTACGCAAAAATCTCTCCTGCTTTCATTCCCATACATACTATCACACTGCTCTTTGAGTACAGGACAAAGATCACATCCGATGTCTCACATTATGTCTTGTTTGTTTGTATTAATGCCATTTCTATGGGAAATTGAAGTTTACCTATTAATATACATGGAGTGTGTTTAAATTACTGAGGTTAGGAGGTTGTGTGGTCTTGCTGGAATTAAAAACATGCTTTTGTACAATGTTATTATATCAGGCGTCCAGCACGTTTGCTGTATTGGAAAACAACAGGTCCGTCTGAGGAGCTGATGACCAAGTGTTTTAGAACTTGACTATGGTCTTCATCTTAGAGGGGAATTCCACAGGTTTTAATCGTTGAGATGTAATCAGACACATTGAGTGGTCTGTTGTGAAATGGTTCACTATAGAGAAACTTACCAACTCAGATTTCTTTATCGTGATGGTGATAGAAACTACACTAGTAGTTAATGTAGCCATTTTATTTACTATCCAAAATGACCACACATAGCTTCTTATTATATGTTGATTAATCCTTACCCTTCAAAAATACATTTTCCACACCTTTAATTATTTGTTTATCTAGAAATGTTGAACATGGAACTCCTCTTCAGTGGTTGAAATAGTCCATGGGATTCGTGGGTCCCATGCTGGCTGGCTACTCCAATGTTATCTGACTGCTAACTCCCTCACCTTAGTGGTGCTGATGCTACAGTGGCAACAAAATGTTTGATTTAACAGTTCACCTTCCGGAAATTATCTTTTCTTGTTTTGTAATTAACTGAGGTCTTATACATCTTCTCATATGTCTTTGGTTTCCTTTTGGAAACTTTCCCAAATCTTTTGGGAAAGTTTGGCAAGTTTTCAAATTTACCAGTATCCGCCCTCCAGGGGGTCCAAGAGGTTATTTACAGGGTTTGGATCCCTTGGGACCCCCTGTAGTTTGAACCTTGGTCTTACATCTAACAAACAATAGACGATTACTTGCAGCTGGTTATCAGCAGTGTAATATCAAATAGGTTTAAGTTTGAATGCAGTTTCCATTCCTATAATACAGACAAATCTTTTACGTGCTCTTCATGAGGCCTTAAAGTTAAACACATTGTTATATACATATAAATAGAACATAACGATTTAAATTCCAATAAGCTTCATATTAATTTGCAACAAGATAGAATTTGAAAAGAATAACGCATTTAGTCAAAGTACACTTTTTATTTCTCTAATAAAGGTAGTATTATGATAATATAGCAGTGATATTTCTTGTATGTGTAAAGCTTGTTGTGTTACGTTTTCAGTATATTCCTATTATGCATGTAGAGGTATTATGTAAATCTGGGCCTTCAGTAATATATATTTGGTGGTCCATGGTGCAGGTAAAGCTTGAAGTTTTCACCGCACAGATATGTGAGATGAAGATGCATGGAAGTCACTTGACTGAAAGGTCAAGCCTGTGGTGGAGAGAAGATATGAAGAGTTTATGTTCAAATGAACCAATTACTGTCAATTATCTGTTACCTCATTTTTCACTGCAGTGTCAGCGTGTTGTACTGTGGCAAACAGACATGGATGATATCTAGCCTTTCATCCAATCAGTTATATTTACTTGAAGTGCAGCTTTGATGGATTTCTACTTCTGAGTAGTAGTAAAACTTTTATTTCTACCCTTGTACGTTTGCGAGGAAAGTAATTCCTTTTATGCTGGGTTTTTACTCACACCTCTCACTGTTAAGCTTTAGGATTAGCATTTAGAATTGCATGGATCATAAAAGGTATGGTGACCAGAATCCTAAAATAAAAAATGGGACATTTCCAGTTAAATGTTTTTATCTGTGAAATAAAAAAGGGGGGTTGGGGGGGGCGCATGTTTTGATCATGGTAACTGTTGTGATAAGCTATTCTGAAGGCTGACTGAAAAAAAACTGGGTATTAACCAGGTTACTTTGTAAACCGTTATTTTAACCATAGGTAAGTAAAGCTATAGGTAATGAAGGGTCTCAAAGGTGTAGCATCTTAGGCAGAGATGAGGCAGGGATATGTTTACCATCGAAGATTCAGTGGCCCATAATTCATATTCATATAAAATAGAAACAACAGGGGATCACAATACGCTATGCTGATGTTATGCCATCCGTTACAAGAAAATAGACGCTCATATATAAATTCAGGTGAAGGAACAGCACTGCAGCACATTTGTAAATCGGAAAACTCGCCTAGTTTCCCAAGAGATTTCGCAAATGAATTGTTGCTCATTTCTCAAACCAAAGACGAAAGCAGAGATGATTAAGATCTCAGTTAATGTATGGAAGGCCTACCAAACTAGATGAACTGTTAAACCAAACATTTTGCTGCCAGTTAAGTTAGCATCAGTGCTACCATGGCGAGTGACTTAGCAACCAGCTAACGTTGGAGTAGCCAGCTAATAAGAGACCCCTAAATACAAGGAGCCATATCACACACTATATAAGACTAAGAAGAGTTCAATGTTAAACATGTCTGCAGACATAAATCATTACAGGTACAAACAAAGCTGTATCAATGTGATCATTTCTGACTCGATATGTTTCTCTAAAAAAAGACTTTATTTACATCCTAATGATTTACATAGACATCCATCTTGAGGGGGGAAGGGGGAATATTCCCCTCCAAGTCCTCTTAAGTCGTTACTCTGTACCACATTAGCTCCAACACTGCTAATACATGTGGGATGTGCTAAGCATTTCCAAAACACTTCTAGAGAGAACTCTTGAGGAGTTTGTGGGCTTGTACTTTTTTGGGCTTGAGCACTTTTCTACTTTGTTATTTTCATTGATTATTTGACTGAAACAACAGTATTTTTGTTTTAGCCATCTCTGACGGCAGGTACAAGGTTTTGTGATGTTGTTTCGTTCAGTAGTGACTTGCCCAAAACCCATTATCTCTCCATTCAAAGCATTTCAACCCTGGACTTTGCTCTCTCCCCCCACCATCCCTGCCTGCAAGGCCACTCTAATCTAAGAGTCTGCTTCCTGTTAGAATCCGTAAACACCGCACTGTCCGAGCCAGACTACTGGCAAACAATGTATAAACCATCAAAAAAAAAAAAGAAAAAAAAGAGAGAGAGAGATTGCAACAAATTGATGGATGGATTGGTAGATGAATGGACGAATGGACAGACAATTAGGGTTGGATGGATGGGGTGAAGAAAAGGGAAAAGGTTTGGGGGGTATCAAAGGGTTTTTCTGTGTGTTCATCGTGGTCTGATGCAGCATAGCCAAAACATTTTGGGAAGCTCCTGATGATGAATCTCTTTCCACTCTCTCTCCTCTAACACGACTCCTACTCCCAAAGGGCCTTGCAACATAGGACCCCCCACCAACCCCTAGCCAAGGAATAAGCAAGCTATACCACAGATACATGAAGCTATTTATGTCCTCCTGAAGATGCTGCATGAAAGAAAAATGAATGAATGGTTAAACTCTTTAACCCCCTTCACTCTCTGTGGGAGTTCAACAGTCCTGCTCTTTCTCACCCTGCCTGCAGCGAAGCTATGTGAGGCAGCCAGGCAAAGGTCCTGTTTTTATTCATTCAGATTCTCAAGGAAATGACCCGTGGTCGATTTTTTGATGGATAACAATAGAAATAACAAAATAGTTATAACAGCCCTCGCTCCCTCGAGATGTAGCAGCGCTAAAAATGGTTCTATCGAAAGTGCCCTATCCACACAAATCAAGCCAGCTAGCTATTAGCATCAAATGCTGAGTGGTTCACAATCCTGGTCCTGGAGGAAATTTTCAACTTTAAATTGGGAAAAAAGTAATGTGGCAATAAGTATCCATAAACACTGTCTCCTGTCTAAAGTGTAACCCCATAATTTGACACAGGGGTGTTAAACTGGGTTGCTTCTAGGTTACAGCTCTATGGAAGTTAGGTACCACCCTAGGGGCGTTCCATTCCACAGGGTCCCCAAGCAGTAGTGTTATATTGCCTACACGCTTGAATACGGGATGTTGGTTGAGGGAACTGCAGTTGCTAAATACCTTCACTAGGAATGTCTTGCAGTGTGTAATCCCCGTAATGGGTAAATCTTTGGAGTCACCCTTAATGTGTCTGAATACCCCGTGCCCTCCACTTCCCAGATACTATGAAGGCGAATGGCATGCACCTATATTGAAGAAGCTTCGATTCAAGAAGCGCTTTGCTATTAAGCTTAGAGTGTGACATGCGATCTTGAAGAAGGCGATGCAATTAATAAACATTTTGAATAGTGTCCATTAATAAAAGATCATTACAGGTTTGTTCTTCCAGCATAGAGTGTTTAGGACCAGCAAGATTTAAGTGGAATTTGGTAAGTCATTGTTTTAGTACATTAAGCTATAGATACCAGCTGCCTGTAACGCCTGATTGGAATCCCAGCCTTTTCTCTGTTTCAAGGTGTTCTCTTGTAACGCAATCCTTATTGTCTATCTACCGCCACACTTGGCAAACTTTCACACAATGCTACAGTTTTCAACTGCTCTAGCAGCTGACAAAGCAGAACAGAGCGTCCAACTTCTAACACTGAACTTTGGAGGTGTGGAAAAATATCCCTGCAGATTTCTTTGAAATACTGAATCAAGTTCTTGAAAAAAAACAGAAGCTGTGATAAAGGTCAAGTGGTGGACACACTAACACACTAAATGCTAAAATAATAGTATTGTATTTAATTGTAGAATTTCTGTTAAATATACATTTTTCCAAACAGAGGAAGTACTATAATAAGCCGGCCTGCGGTACTTCAGATCAGGATCGGGATGCACTGCTGTAGTTTCAATTACTAACAGATTATTTGCTTTGTGTGTCTTATGGCGTAACTCAGATCTGCATGGGATGGCCTGTCCCTGTTCAGCCAGGACGCCTGGGAGTTGGGGAAGGGGGGTGTAAGGGGAGGAGTAGCAGCTCCTAAAATCCTAAATCTTCTCAGTGTCAAATATTAACTGCAACACAAACAGAGCTGTGGCAAACAGAGCAAGAGCAAACAGTGAGCAGTGAGTGTCAGAGATGAGCCGCCTGTCACTCTGTCCATCCCTTGGGACGCTCACAGTGACCTACATACGCTGCGTAGGAAGGTAGGATGAGCATGGGCAATGGAAGAAATACTGGAATTATATCAGTGCAGTGTTTTAGATGGACCAGCTGGTGTCTTTATTTACTGTGGATCCAATTCGAGCATCAACTATTTATTTTAACAGATGACTTGCAGTGAATGGAATATGGTATGTTTGGTTCCTGGGAATCAAACCTTTTATGTTGGTGTTACTAATATCAGGTTCTACTAGTTGGGCTACTGGAAAACTGCTGTGATTTTGCCTTTACTCTAGTCATTACTTTTCTTTTTTTTAGAGTATTCAAATGTAACTGCAATATTCAAGTGACATTAACATTACTACATTACTGCATTCACAGTGAACTTAAATTCTGGATCAACTGCAATTCCAACCTTTTTATCAAGATTCTTTCAATATCAAGAAATGATAAAAGATGGGCTTCATGGGCATAACTATTAATGTGTTGGCGACAAGGCCGAACCCAGGTGAATTCTTCTCATTGCACACTGAAGCATCCAGTGATTTCGAGGCTTTCACAGAAAACTGGTATAAAAAAGTTAAAGGTGCAGTATGCGATTCTGGAGAAGGCTTGTTGATATTTGAACTCAACAGCAAACCACATACACCCCTCCCTTCACTTCACCCCCAAATTAATGGACCCCATATTAAAATGCAGTCAGCATTTAAACTTTATTACACAAAACACAAACTCAAACAAAACCAAAATTTGCCACTGTTCTGTGGTTTCAAAGCTAGACTTTTCAGTTCATCTAACACTGATGCTTTACAGCTCATCAGTCTTCCTGTGGCTCGTGCTCATCCTTCTTCTTTCTCTCGTCTCTGTCTGCTCCTTTTAAAGTTGTAATTACAAGTAATTACAAGGCTGGCATGAACCTGAGCTGAGGGAAAGAAAGCTTGCTGCTCCCCCTCCCAGGTCACCACCCTCTTTCCAAAGCTTGGCCACCAGGTTCAAACATAAGGTGTAGCACAGTGACCTTGCTGCGGCACACGGGACTGTCTCCTTCTGTCCTTTATTGTGATTCATGCCATCTCCTTCCGTCTCTGGCAGCTGCCTTTAGCACATAAGGTGGCACTGCCTTCTCGCCGCCTCTCACTGTTGCCTGCGAGTGCCTGGGACACTAACATTAGCTAGGTTGTGGGTTAGCAGATGTTATTGCAACTGCTGCTGTGACGCTAACCAGTTGCTGTCACAAACTTTAGCAAATGGGATAAAACAATACTGGCCTATTGGTTATGTGTAACAGTAAATGTAAGTTAATGTTGCCCACCTGTCCAGCAGAAACATCCCTTTTAATGCTTTTCAACACTCCATAAAGTCTTCTTTTTTGCCAGCTGCTTATTTGAATTCTCATGTTCCACCTTAAATGGTGCAAATGGTGGTTATATTTAGGCTTCTTAAGAACCAGAATCACCAGAAAGGAATTGCTGCACCATTTAAACGGGAATGGGAAAATGCAAATAGGAATCCTTCTTCTACCTTGTCAATAAAATATCTCCTATTTTTCTTGTAAACTTAAATATGGTATTGATTAAAACTGATGCACTTTCAGGATTCACACCTTCAGCAGAATTTCTGTTGTGGGAAACAGTTATTTCTGCTTTTGTTATCACCAGTGTTAAATGCAGCCTTTAGGGGGCAAGAACAAGCTGAGAGGGAGTGATGTCATTGCGGACCCTGGGGAATACAGTACGAAAAGTACTTTCTGTGAGTTCTAGATTCACATTTGGCTCCCCACAGTGGGCTTGCTTCCTCTAGAACGTCAAACTGCCGTCTGGTATAGCTCCTAAGGCTAAACACTCAGGTGGGTCATAAAGGGCCTCCAGCTGTTGAAATCAACTGGGACCCCCTTTTAGGCCAAACCTGTGCAGTCCACCAGGGGCTTGCCTCTGTTTTAAGTTTGTGTCTCTGAAACCTCTGCCAGAGCAGCTGCTGGGACACCCGGGTCTCATCTCCATCTCATTCTCACACTCCCTGTCCCATGTCTCCTCACACAGCCCCAGAGGCCCACACTCTGACCCTCCTCAGACTTTACCATGTTCTGGGTTAACCTTTAAAATCACTATGTCTATATATAGTTCCTTCAGCTCCAGGGCTAGAAGACCTGTTGAAGTCTTGAATAAGAAACAGCAACGCTGTAAGGAATACAGAGGTGGAAAATGAGATGGGTTTGTATGTGTGTGTAATGAATCGGAATCAGAAATGTGTTTATTTGTTGATATATTATGTTACACGCAGACATGTACTGGAATTTTTTACTTTGCATTTAACTTAATTGTGTCATGCTCTGTGATAGACGTGGCTATCTCTGAGGTGCATGTGTTTGAAGTCAGCCGTCCAGATGAGGGAGTGGACGGACCCCGAGATGGGCATGGCTGCCGGAGGCTACCTGTCTGGAGCAGACGCATATGGCATTACAGAACCTCTCCAGTATTATGGTAACATCTTTCTGATGAATTTTACTGTCAGCTCATGCTATTGAACATGAAACTGTTGACCCTTCCACACTTTCTGAACTCTCTCTTCATACTGCTCACCTTTCCATACTCCTGGCCTCTTCATACAACTGAACCCTTCATACTGCTCGCCTTTCCATACTCCTGGCCTATTCATACAACTGAACCCTTCATACTGCTCGCCTTTCCATATTCCTGAACCCTTCATACTGCTCGCCTTTCCATACTCCTGAACCCTTCATACTGCTCGCCTTTCCATACTCCTGACCTCATCATACAGCTGACCTCTTCATTGTCCTGGCCTCTTCATACTGCTGACCTCTCCATTTTCCTGAAACTTTCATACAGCTGGCCTCTCCATACTCTTGAACCCTTCATACTGTTTACCTCTCCATATTGCTGACCTCTTCATTCTCATGGCCTCTTCAAAATGCTGACCTCTCTGTACTCCTGAACCCTTAATACTGCT
Organism: Semaprochilodus insignis; assembly: GCA_034552555.1. NCBI lineage: Eukaryota > Metazoa > Chordata > Actinopteri > Characiformes > Prochilodontidae > Semaprochilodus > Semaprochilodus insignis. The sequence continues at coordinate 16,867,038 of CM067484.1, read as the reverse complement.
TACCTCTCAATGTTGATGACCTCTTCGTTCCCCTGGCCTCTTCATACTGCTGACCTCTCCATTTTCCTGAAACTTTCATACAGCTGGCCTCTCCATTCTCCTGAACCCTTCATACTGTTTACCTCTCCATATTGCTGACCTCTTCATTCTCCTGGCCTCTTCATAATGCTGACCTCTCCATACTCCTGAACCCTTAATACTACTTACCTCTCAATGTTGCTGACCTCTTCGTTCTCCTGGCCTCTTCATAATGCTGACCTCTCCATACTCCTGAACCCTTAATACTGCTTACCTCTCAATGTTGCTGACCTCCTCATTCTCCTGGCCTCTTCATACTGCTGATTCCTTCATAGCTCTGACATTTTCATATTGCTGAGCGTTACATACTGCTTACTTAATCCAACTGCTGACCTCTTCATACTGGTGAAATTGATTCATACCACTGAACCATATACTGCTCCACATAATGCTGAACTTTAACCTGCTGAACATATGATCATTGCTAATACTACTAAACTGATACTGCTGAACCTTTCATATAGCTAAACATTTCACTGAAGCTAAATACTGCTTCAGTGCGTCTGAATCCTCGATACAGTACCATATACCATCTTCATTTAATGACTGAATAGTGAGAGTGCAGTTTAAGTGGTTAATTATGATTATACAATGCACCATGGCTCGTATGACCATGGAAAATACCCACTGCTCCTTTTTCCATTTCTTTAGCTTAGTTGTGATTGTGGCAGCTGAAGGCGGAGTGCGGTGTACTGGACATTACGTGAGCAATGCTGTTCACCAACATGGCTGTTTATAGAGAGCTCTCAGTGGTTTACAAACAGAAACAAGCTTAGCAATGTCACACAACATATCTGAGCCTGAACGGGACAGAAAACATCTGGGAGAGAAGTGAAGGGGAGGAGGACTGAGAGATATAAATTAGATGCAGTATCATACACTGAAAGCCTGGAAACCAGTAAGGCAAAGTAAATACCACCATGCATGTGCGTGTGAGGATTATTTAGAGAAAAAGTGAAATTAATCCCTTAAACTGTAAGCTATTCATTAAAAAGGCTTATTCGGTAAATAGGGCAATAAACTATGAAACTTATATGTAAGCTATGCAGTTATAAGAATGAGGGATTGTAGGCTCACATAAGGGCCCATGCAACTAGCGAAACCTGTCGATTTGAAAGACAGTTATTAAAGAGGCCATCAGGGAGGTCATTTATGTGTTATAGCCTTTTTCTGCAGGGTCTAATGTTTTTAAATATTGGTGCTGTCCAATGAAAAACATGTATCTCCATTTTTGACAATTTTTACTTTATGCATCATTTTAACACAGCAGCTGCTGTTTACATTGTGTGAACACTTCATGATGAATGGACCAACAAAAAGTCTGGTTCCATTGACTTACATTAAAAGTAAATCGGGTTTTTACCATCTCCTGTAAAGTTGCCATTTTGGAGATTTTCTTTGGACAGCGCCCATATATAATCAAATCAAACATTTGACTCTGTTATACTCTGTTATCAGATTAACACTCCTGGCTCTTTGTGTGTGAAATGTTGGGACTCTGTGTAGAGCTGCTAGTGAGCAGTGAGGGCTGAAGGTGGTGGGTTGAGAAGCCTCTGCCATGATAACAATTAATGCCTCTCCATAAAACTGGTCATGCCAAGGCAAAACAGGCAGCACAAATGAAGCTTAAGTTTATGTTACAGTTGAACATAAGCTACATGTGCCAGATAAGCTGAAAAATATTATTTAAAGGGATAAAACTGCCCACAAAAAAGACTTTTTGTATGCGCTAATGCAAATGGATCTAGCTACCTGTGCTTTCTCAATAACATGAAGTCATTTATTATTCCAGCCACTGCAAACATGTTACACATCTTTTAGCAGCACTCAGACGGCTGTAGTTACATTCTTCAGAGTGTAGGTGTGTGACGGAATCAGAATGATGTCTCGCTGCACAGATGTGTTTCAGAAGCGCTGCCAGTAGTAACATGTGTTCTCTCTGTGGGGGACTTGCAAAATGTTTCGCTAATCCCCAGCCCATTCTCACAGGCCTGAAGTTTGAGTCTGCCTTGATTCCACATGGTCATAAAAGATCGAAGGCCAGAAAAAAGGAAACTAATATCATAAACACAAACACGGAGCTCTTCAGCTGCATCCTGTTTCCAGCAATCATTCAGAGGTTCACGAGGTCTAGTTCTGAGTTTTTTTTTTATTTCGTCCCAGTGGCCTCATTAAAGTCGTTAAATAATTCATGAATCACGCAAAACAGTGGATGTGGATCGCATTCCTGGGGAACACTTTGGCATCCTGTCAGTGTGGTCCTAACTGGGGGGGTAAAAATGTAACAATGTAACATAAGTACGTAATACATTGATCTGAAGGTGCTGTATCGATTTTGGAATCTTAGAACTGATTAGAACTGATTATAATATTCAATAAAGCACATGCTTGTTTTCAGAAAAAACAGCAAAACCTATTTATACCAGGAATACCCAAATGTTTTGTTTTGGGGGCCAAAGTACAATGTTTGTGGTGGGCTAAGACAAAGACAAAGCAATATATTGCTGTTGTTGGAATAAAACTCCTAAAACAAAAAAATTATAAAAGAATGAAAAACATAGTATACTTTCAGTGCAATGCAGTGTAACCAGACTTCTACTCTTCTATTAAAAGGGAAGTAGAAACATAATAAGTTGCATATATTAAATTATATTCATATATCACTGCTGTTGGAGCAAAACTCCAGAACAAAATCTCTCAAATTATTACTATACAGGAGAAAGAAAAAACTCACTATACTAATGGAACTAATGGGACTAATGTCTTTTTTCCAAGTAATTGAGGGTCATTTCTTTTGGTTCCTACATCAAGAAATTTACACGCAATGTAAAGGACAAAACATATTTTCAAATTACTGAAAAAAATTAAAAACGGATATACACGGGTTCCTTTCCATTATCAGCAATATGCTTATTCTCTTATTAGAGTAGCCTTAGGGTAACCTGGGTTGGGTTGGTGGGCCATGTCAAGCTAACTTTTGGGCAGCCCTGATTTACACAGTAATGTAATATAAAAATAATAATAATAATAATACAAACAGACTTTCGTGGTAAATTGTAGTTTGATCTCCATTTCATTCAGTTTATTCAGTGTAAATAGAAAACAACTACAACTCTGAATTGTATCAACATAACTGAATGGCATTGTGGTGAAATCTGAGATTTTGTGATACATGGTCATTCCCTAAAGCAGTGTTGCCCAACTCATAGCCATACCCGTGGAACATTTTAGTGCTGCTCCCTAGACACCTGATATGTTTAAGTAGGAAAGCACAAAAATGTGCAAAAAGATGGATAGTCCACGACCAGGGCTGCCAAGCTGTGCCCGAAATAACCATAACTGAATTGAATGGTCAATGGTGTGGTCAAATGTTGACGCCCCTTGGCATTAACTCATCTGGCTCTGTTCATCTCTGAATTGTGTCCTCTGTGCAGATGTGCTGGTGGATCCGCTGGGATATCCATATCAGGATCCTGACCTGCAGGGCTTTCCGTACAGCCAGCAACACTATAACCCAGCCAACGTCCAGCTCTCTATGTATGGACCACCAGGTTCTCAACCATGTAACGCCCCCTACCCCTACAGCCCCCAGTGCCCAGAGCCCCCAGGTGAAATTGACATGGAGTTCCATGGGCAGATTAGAGGCAGTGTGGGAGGGACGCCCCTTATGAAGAGGCCCCGGATGGGCCCCGGAGCACGGGTGAAGGGCCAGGATGAGCTGTGTGTGGTGTGTGGAGATCGAGCTTCGGGATATCACTACAACGCTCTCACCTGCGAGGGCTGCAAAGGTGACTGGCTGATTCGAGCAAATGGTGGGGATGTTCACAGTCAACAATCAAACAATCAAGCTTGTTGTATTCAAACTGCAAGTATTGTAATATTATTTTAATTCATTGTTATGTTGGAATGCATGTTATGTTGGAATGTCCTTTTTTTTTGGTGTCTGGGTGGAGCACTTTCAATGGTTAGGACTTCAGGAGCTAAACAGAAGTCCTAGAGTTTCAGATTAGCTATTAGCTGAACTAGGAAGTGATGGTGAAATCAACCAACGTCATTTTGACTTTCAACAGGTGGGTCCAATTTTGTGGGAAAAGGCCACTTTAGGCCATCTAAAATACCTTAATATGTCACTGACTGCAAGTACAAGCATCAGTCTGACCAGTGCGTTTCATTCAGGGGAAAAACAATGGCAGCTCAGTGTCAGGGCTCTGAAAGAGTCACTATGAAACTGCTACATGTTAAAATGTCTTTTACAAGCTGAATAAGACATGTCTTTTCTTTAATCTATAACAGGCAATAATGTTAATGTGAATGGCTGTTAACTTACTGGTAACATACTACTAAATTCCTATGAGGATGCTAGCAAAAATGAGCATTGTCATAGATGTGTTTCTTCCTGTCGTTTTTAAGTTTGGCCCAAACTGAAAGTTTACCTCTAATAGTCACATATACTTTTTTTTTCCTACGACCAGCATCAACGCTCCCTCATATCAACGGGTTTTCATTTAAAGCAATGAGATTCAGGGCTGTGCATGCTGAAAAACAGAATAGCATAAATTAATGTTTTACGCTGATCTGGAGCTGATTTTCACACAGTCTGAACACAACGTTTGCTGGTTTTGGTGAATAGCTCTGCTGGTCTATGCTATTTTTTTTACCCATGGTCTACATAGTCGATGCGACTTCTACAGAGAATTCATTAACAGTTCAAAACTCAGGTCTGAAATTTTACTGTTGGAGCACTTTGGCCTGTTAGCTATCAATCAGCTTGTTTAACCAGCTATATTTTAGCCTAGAGGTAAAAAAAAAAATAAAGTTGGCAGACATGTTGGTGCATGTGAACATAACAGTCAATTCACAGCACAATGATTTTGAGTTGACATAATAATACAAATTTCACCCAGAAGAAAAACCAGCATAGACCACTATGGCTGGTCACCAGCATATGTTGTGTTTCATATGCTGGTATGCTGGTCAAGCAGCAATGGAAGTTAAAATGCTGGTCATGCTGGGTTTTTCGGTAGGGCAATTTTTGTGTTGGTCATAGGTGTGCAAGTATTTACAGTAGTGATTTGAAGTGGTTTTAGCAACAGTTTGGAAAAACTGTCAGATCTTTATTTAGGCAAAACCAGGTCAAAAGAAGGCACTTGGAACAACATAAGTGCTTTAAAATATACTCACAGCATAGCTGTTTTATGCTAACACTTTGTTTTGTTAAAGAGTCATTTCACCACTACTTACACTGATGCATGAGACAATGACGTTTCAAGCTTTATGAAACGTTTTTTGGCCTAATCGTTTAAATATATTCAGATAGGCAGTTCATGCATTACTCTACCACGTGTTATTGTTTTCAAAATCTTCACAGATGCTGAATGAAGCTAACATTCCACTCCTCTGCTCTTCCCAGGCTTCTTCAGGCGCAGTGTGACAAAGAAGGCCGTATACCGCTGCAAGAGTGGTGGAGGCTGCGAGATGGACATGTACATGCGGCGCAAGTGCCAGGACTGCCGGCTGCGCAAGTGCAGAGCTGTGGGCATGCTAGCCGAGTGTGAGAACAATCACCTCCTACTGCTGAAGTATTTCTAGTTCAGTCACAGAGTGCCACAGTACTGTAGACCTTACATTAACATCTGCTATACGGCACCTAAATCAGCTTATAAAAGGTTTATGAGTGGTTTATGATAAGACGGTGATTTGTGACAGGTGTATAAGACCTGTTTGACTTGCTTTAGGTTATTGGATGAACATCTTTGTGGCTAAGCAATCTTTAGAACAACAGCTGGTCATCAAAAACTAATGAGTTAAGTAATCACAAGTAATTTCAGACAGGCCTGTGAGTTTTGTCAGCTGGGTTCAGCCAAATACATGTAACTAAAATAAAGCAGAACACATTTTTATTGAGACATGTCAAGGATCTTATGGAAAACAACAAAAGTTGTAACTTCAGACAAGTGTTATAACATCTTTAGAGGGCAGCAGTGAGAAATGTTTGTTTACTTGATGTATGTTGATGACATGTTTTGAGTGCAATGGTGCATAATTTCATTTATTCAAGATGTTTCAACGTCATGTGGGAGCTGAAGGCTAGATAATAAGATACACCATCAGCCAATTTGGCCACTTAGACTTGTGACATCAAAATGATTTAATAAAAAAAAGAAAGAAAGAGAGAAAGAAAGAAAGAAAGAAAAAGAAAGAAGGAGACACAACCACCACTCTATGGTCAGAAAATGACAAATTTGGTCCCTTAAGATGCCACAGCCATCCGTGGCAGCCAGCCGAACTGAGCTTATTCTCTCTGGGTGTGTAGGTCGGCCCTCCCCTTCCCCTCATCACTTAGTGCAGAGGTCTTCAAACCAGTCCTCAGCTCCCCCAGACAGTCCGCATTTTAGATATAACCAAACTGACAATGCATAAGGGTGGAGCACAAATGTGGACTGTCTTGGGGAAGACCTGAGAACTAGTTTGAAGACCTCTGACTTGTGTGTGATGCTAGCCAACATGGACATTTGTTAGCTGATGAAACAGAATTAGCAGTTAGCAATCCAAGCATGTTGACCTATACAATGATGCTGCATTAGCAGCAGTTTAAAAAAATGTAATGTAAAAGGCTTAGTTTCTGAAACTATATGACATGGGTTATGCAGATAGTATTTTGTATTTTTGCATTATTTTCATTCCAGTCTGTTAACTCAAACAACATAAAAAAAGTAACATAAAAATGTCCACAACAATGCGCATAAAAATCCTATATCTCTAGAGGATATATTATATTCACTTATAAAATTAACAAAACATCAAATTGACTGAGGGTGTTTAAACTTTTGCATATGATTTTATGTTTTTTTATGCACAGATCAAAAGTGCCATTCTGAAGTCTGAATATTTGTTCTAAAGTGTCATTACAATATGGGCATATATTCACATGACACTAGTTGGTGTAACATAAACTTCCATTACTTGTTAGTCTCTTAATATCAGAGCAAAGCGAAGAAACCAGCTCTCCATCTTTCCATTCTATCTTAAATAAAGCAGAACACATATACTGAGACACGCCATGGACCTCATAAAAAAAAGCAAAAATGTGTTATAACACCTTAAGACTCCTCACTGTCCACTACTGACCCATATTATATCCACAAGATTGTGAAATACAAAACATGCTCTCCAACCAGCTGTTTGGTCTCTTAGGCCTGCTGACTGAGGTGCAGTGCCAATCAAAGAGGTTGCGGAAGGGGGCCAAGCACAGAGGAGACTCACTCTCACAGCTGACCACTGAGGATGAGGAGAGCTCAGAGAGCAGAAACGTCTCCTCTACCAGCAGACTGCCTGCACCAGCACGGGTACATCTTCAATACCTAAACCACAGCTATTGTTTTTTTATAGTGAAGCATTATTAACAATATATTATCAAGTGTGTTGAAATTGATTATGAGGCTTATTATTTATAGACAGACTGAGAAACATCATTTATAATTGTAAGTTACAGTTATAAATCCAATTAGTATTCATTTTCATGGTCTGTAAGAATAGCTGTCTAGTAAAGGAGGCTGTGTAATGCAAATGTAAAGTTTGTGTCTCTTTTAGGTGTCACTGGGTTTATCCAGAGAGCAGAAATGTGTTCTGAATAGAATTGTGGAAGCTTATCGTCGCTACAGAGCTCATGATGGCATGCACTGCCGGGTACGTCGCTGCATGGGTTTGCTATTCAGTTATTAATCACTACTTCATATTTTGTAACTGTTATGAAATTTATATGCAGGTTTCTATAGTTTCGAAAGTCAGGAACTGAGGTGTAGGGCCATATTTAGGCTCGTTTATCATAGTCGTAGCCTTAAAGAACCTGTACTCACCACACAGAGGTGAAAAAAGTACAAAGAAATGATAGTTAAGCGAAAGTATGAGTGCTGTATACCTGACTGAATATACTAAATATACTTGAGTGAAAGTTGAAATCTTTTAAATATACCCAAGTATTAATACATTCAAAGTGTCTTTTGTTTGGAATTTGGCATATTAGCATGCATGTGGGCAGATTTCTGTGACTTTGATGTACATTTGGTTGGAATTAATAAATAAAAGAATTAAAATGGAACTTCACTGAAAGAGCAAAATCTCTGGGTCTTTGAGATGTGGAATGAGTTGTTTTGAAGGCCCAAATGAAAAATATATATTGTGACGTGCTGGGTTCTCAGAAGGAACTTAGAGGAGCCAAAGTTCTGGTCCATAACTCAATTTTGCATGGAACACAGCAAAAGAATAAAAAAAATACAGAGGGCAAAATTTCTGTTCTCAGGCTAGCTTACAGCTTCTACTCCTAGTTCGCTAGGCTTCTAAGAGGCTTGCTACCACAAGACACACACAATTCCTAGCCCTGCCTTTCAAAATAAGAGTCCCTGCAAAAGGAAACAAGAATAAACTATAGATGTTATGAATGCGGAGACCTGTCACAAATATGAACATGAATGCTCGTAACACTCAACATGGCATTAGTTTTTTTTTTTTTTAAACCAGCATGCTGGTTACTCCGCAAGTGGGGAAGGGTTGATGATGTTGTGGCGCTAGCTAGAAACCCGCCCCCTTTGCAGACATCGGCACAAGCAGCAACCAGGACAGACCAAAAAAGGATGTTTTTTGTTTGTTTTTGAGCCAAACACTGCAAACCATTTGTGAGTTTTTTTTTTGTCAGATTTCATCAGTGTTTTTGAAATAGTAATTTGACCATCAGTTTTAAGTATTTTGGTATCTCCCCCATAAAGGTGTCTGGCTGAAAATAACTGCCTGGGGGTGCTGCAGAGATGGCCACCAAGTAAAGGTGTAACAACACACCATGAAATTGTAATGTCGCAATGCAAAACTGGGACAATTTGCATTGTACTGAATGGACATTGTGTTAATTATGCCATCTAATGCAAATGCAACAGTTAAACACCAACATTGTAAACAATTAGCACCAATCAAAACCTCACTCTAGTTCTCCTCCTGCCTCCTACCTCTGTTGTCAATAGAGGCAACAAAATCATCATAGTCTTACTAGTCTCACTAGTCTTACTCCTATAGTCAATACCAAATTCTGGGCCCAGTATCATGAATCAAATCATGGGCTAATTGTATATAAGGATAAGCCATTTCTAATGAACTAAATAACCTAACCATTTCCTGAACTTGTTATCCTATAATAAAAAATCAATTGTTGAGATGTAAACAAAGTCATCTAAAATGGTTTGATGTAAAGCGGTTAATTGTATACAAACACACTGACTTCACACATGCCTTTTGAGTTTGAATATATGATCCTGATGATGGTAAAACATTTGTAAATCTAAAAAAATATTTTTTTGCAACTATTACTGTTGTACTTTACAATATCCTGAATGACCATTTATTGTTTTCTGTGAGAGAGTTTTCAGGTCCATTAAACTCAGATGTCTGATACTAATCACCACTGTAAACACATTTTTTCTTTCTTTCTTTCTTTTTTTTTTTTTTACAGATATTTTACATGAAACCACCACATGGATTAATTTGTTTACATCTCTCAACAAATGAATTGTGCAGATCTGTTGACAAATCACAGAAAAAAGTAAATACTTCAATATGATAATGAAGTCCAATTAGAGTTCTGGAGTACCCTTGAACTGCACTGTTAGGTGTTTTTCACAGACAGTTAAGTAATCTATGGATTGATTCACTTACTGCTGTGATGTCATTAAACCTGAAAAGGTCACACAACAGATTGTGAAATCTAAAGGTGTCAACTAACGTGAAACTAAAGATATTAGGCTGGCAATATAAGCGCATTATCCTTGATGTAATTACCACTGCTACACAGTTCATCTCCTACTGTTATTGTCTCTCAGGTGCCCCAGTGGACAAGTTTAGAAGATGGTGGAGATCGCCTAGCTGACTTGACACCTCTGCAGACAGAAAGGCTTCTGCAGTTCTCTAAAAGCATACCTGGTTTGACTAGCTTTCTTTTTTCACACTCGGAACCCCTGATGTTTTCTGGTGATGAGTGACTAGCTGACCTGTGTTTGTTCTTTGTTGTGCAGGCTTTGACCTATTGGACAATGCTGACCAGAGCATTCTTCTGTCCAGCTCCTCGGTGGAGGTCATGTTCCTGCTCTCCGCCCAACAGTTTGCAGAGAATCCGTCCAATTATAGTGCAGGTAGAGCTGTGTTGGTCATGATAGTGTGCACTGAGTTTCTAGATAAGACGCAGTCCAGAATTCTGTGAGAAAAACATTTGTTAGTTATCGTCAGTAGGCTCAATGCTCTTTCTTTTATCAGCTCTGTATCCTGGAAGTGTATCCTCTGTATCCACTCACACCTGGGCGAAAACCCTACAGTCTAAGGCCAACAGTAGCCATGAGGTTGTACTAAACTCAGGTAAATGCATGCAGTTTAATGCTCATGTGCTATATGGCTGGGTTCAAACAAAATGTTAGAAGTGTTCAATAGCATGTTTCCAGAAATGCTTTTGCTTTAAAGGGCCCATACCACAGAAATCCATATGTTGATATATTACATAACATTGTTAAAGGTTAAAAAAACATACTATGTCACAACCATGAATATGTTTACATGTTGTTGCCCTTTCAGCTTACAGCGGCTTAGCACACAGTGAAGTGATAAGCAGTGTCATTACAGCACAGTTTAACCTGTTTCATTATAATGGATAAGGAGAAGTTGGGAAAAAAAGTTTTATCCATGTGGTTACTAAAACAGTTATATATAATATATTGTCTTAGTTACACTGATCAGCCATAACATTAAAAACACCTCAATGTATCTACACTCTTTATCCATTTTATCAGCTCCACTTACCACATAAGTCCACCTTGTAGTTCTACATTTACAGACTGTAGTTCATCTGTTTCTCTACATATTGTTAGCCCCCATCGCCTTTTTTTAAATGTCAGGACCCCCATACGACCACCTCAGAGCAGGTATTATGCGGATGGTGGATCATTCTTGGCACTGCAGTGACATTAATGTGGTGTGTTAGTGTGTGTTGTGCTGTTGTGAGTGGATCAGAAACAGCAGGGCTGGTGGAGTGTTCACTGCTGGACTGAGAATAGACCACCAAACAAAACTATCCAGCCACCAGCATCCTGTGACCACTGATGAAGGACTAGAGGATGACCAACACAAACTGTACAGCAACAGATGAACTGTCATGTCTGACTTTACATCTACAAGGTGGACCAGCAAGGTTGGAGTGTCTAATAGAGTGGACAGTGAGTGGACACAGTGTTTAAACACTCCAGCAGCACTGCTGTGTCTGATCCACTCACACCAGCACAACACACACTAACACACTGCCACGTCAGCGTCACTGCACTGTTGAGAATGATCCACCACCCTCGTAATGCCTGCTCTGTGGTGGTCCTGTGGGGTCCTGACTATTAAAAAACAGGGTAAAAGGGGGATAACAAAATATACAGAGAAACAGATGGACTACAGTCTGTAATTGTAGAACTACAAAGTGGTCCTATATAGTAAGTGAAGCTGATAAAATGGACGGTGAGTTTAGATACAAGGAGGTGGTGTTAATGTTGTGGCTGATGGAGGCATATTCTTAATGTTTTTTTCCCGCTTCTTTTATTATTTATTTATTATTAATTTTTTTTACTTAGTACTTATAATTTCATATGTGTATGACATAATTTATAAATGCAGTGCAGAGTATTTCACTGAACACTGTAACTGTCTGTTTTACATATGACATCTTAAATCTTTAAGAACAACCTAAGTCATAGTAAGAGCAATGGAACGGTACATGACAGAGCATATTAAAACCATTTACTTCACACAACCTGTCCTAAGGCAGTGTATAATCATAATCAGCAATAAATATACATTTAAAAAGTTATTTTGTATTTCGTTTTTGTTCTTGTCTTTTCCTTTCAACAGGGTTGAGTGAGGAGCTATTGAGACCGGTGCTGAACTTCTTCCACAGTATGACAGCCATTGCTGTGACTGATGCTGAATACGCTCTTCTAACTGCTACTGCGGTGCTCTGCTCAGGTCTGTGACCTTAAGTTAATGCTAACAATGGAGAGTGATCCCGCTTTCCATTGATACTTTGTCAAGGTGCTTGTGTAGTCTGTGCTTATCTTATGCCTGGTCTTGGATTGTTCATGGAAATTCTCCTAATTCTCCTAATTCTTGGTAGACTGATGCTACATTTAATGTGTATCTGAAGAGCTTCTTGTTAAAAAAATGTTTTTTTGTTTGATTTCTTTTTTAGAATAAAGAACAGGCATCGTCCAGTGAAATATCACATATACCCACTTCGCTTTCCACTTCACGTTAAATGTAGTTAAACACATGTTTAGGTTCAATCATAAATTAATCAAAAAATGGCTATTTGGTTAAGTTGCCACTCAGAAGAGCTGTTTCTTCATGATGCATTAAGCACAGATCTTGCCTGTAAACACTATATCTGTCCACACAGATCACAGATCAGACAAGGGTATTAAAGTATTAAAGTCAAGCAGCACCACCTCCTCTCTGTTAGATAAGCTGCAGCTACTAAATACACTATTCAAATACACAGATTATAGAATGGTACAGTCTCGGTTTGTGCAAGCAGATACAGTATGATTTTGTATTGTAGTTGTGCTTACATGTTTAGTAACATAGCATACATGGCCATAGTGACATTAGATAGTTCAAAGAGATTTTAGACTCTTTTTTAGACTTTTTTAGAAAGAAGAAATATAAGGGAAAAGCACTTCCACAAAGTGAGTATTTTAATTAAAGCTTAATATCTGCCACTGACCATTCCCCTCCACGCCACCAGAGGTCACTGTCACCTGAATGCTGAGTGTTGTCTCCCACCTGTCATGATCAACAGCCATTTTAGATAGCATGTACACCCTGAACACATGGTACTCCTTGAGAAGTGTGTGCAGTGGCCCTTGCAATCATAAGAAGATTTTTTTGGGATTTGTTTAATAATCTAGGTTCACCTTATTTAGTACTTACCTCACTCCACTGATTCTTACATGAGGCTCTTGGGAACACTCAGTTCTTCAGTTTTATCAGACTCTGTAGCTATGTTAGTCTCCTCTCTTCCTGTGTTTAGTAACATGTTGGTTTTATTATATTCAGATTTACAAGGATAATTACTTTGACTTTTTTAATGTTTAACTGGCAGAAATCTCACCTGACCTTCTATGGAACTGCTGCCTTTTAAATACCATCAACAAATTGAGGAATTCAGAAATATAAAACTGTTATGATCAACACAAAACCAGTATTAGCTGTATATATAGTATAAACGGTTTGTTTCTCAGTTTGCTAACGTTCAGGCTTGATGGCCTATCTCCCTTTTCTTTACCTCATGTGTACTTAAAGTTAGCTAGGCAGCAAGCAGCCAGATAAATAAAAAGCCAAATAAAAACACGATAGCCAGCTGTATTGACCACAGTTTGCATAAATGGAGGTAGATGGACAGGTATGTTGACTTATTGACTTGTATTGTGTAGTATGGAATTCGAATAAGGATTAAACTTTATTTTACTGGACTTTTAGTTATAATCAGACTGACGCTACCAAGCAATTCTAAAATGTAGTTGGTTTGCATGCCCTGTTATGTTAGAAGATCTCTGGTGGCACCGCCAAGGTAGTGGTAGATTGAAGTACCAGCAGTAGCACCAGCACCTCCCCCAGTTCACACTCGGCTATCATAATATACTGTGAATTTGGGGCCACAATGGCACACTTAATGGAAAATGCAGTTGATGATTTGAACTGGCAATATTCATCCATTGGGGATCTAAAACCCCTTAAAACTGGCTTAGTGACACCAGACACTGGCAGGACCTGTGAGGCTAATATAGCTAAGAAGCAGCACCAATTAGCTTTGTACATTCTGTATACCTAAATTTCACACAGTTGCATCAAACTTTGGTAGAAGTTCTTAGTTAATTGCAAATAGATTTGCTTATGTAGTTTCTTAAACTGTATGACCTGCTGTTTTAAAAGAAAAGGATAAAAATGCAAACAAAATGATGTTATAATGACTGTTTAAATTTTTTTAGCTATGGGAATTTCTTTTGTTCGTTTTTATAGATAACAGTGTGTCATACAATGTCATATTGTTGTCTTTGTTTTGGCCCAGTATTCAGCTGGGTTCTTGGCCCAGATCTGCTAGAAAAACCAACATATAACACAACCAGACCAGCATAAATCAGCATAGAACCTATGCATGTGGCCCAAATCTGGCCCTAAACAACACTGTTGGTCCACAACATTCATGCCAGAATTAATCCACAAATATAGACATGAGCCAAAACGTATATAGTTGTGCAGGATCTGGTCTTATTCTGGCCCGGCAGTCAACCAACACTCGCATAGGAAAGCCAGAGTCAGCCCAGAACTGTTTGCTGTCTAGTTTCTATATACTCCAACGTGGACCTACTGCTGTTTGAGCTCCCTCAGTTTTACTTCATTCAAAGTATGACACTGATTTAGTTACCATCCACTAGAAAAGGCTGAACATTCATGGTTATTGTTACACAGAAAGAGAATGATCAGTTTTTCACAACACCATAGTACCAACATACCATGAACTGCACATCACATTATTACAGTTACATGCCAGTCATTAAGTTTATAAAGCTGGCAGTAACCAAATATTTGTATTAATGTGACACCATGAGACGTGAAACACAAAACACCGTCATGGCTGGAATACCAAAACATGTAAAAGCTGTTCAAATGAGAAGTTGTAATAAGAATCTCCCAGAATACACCATGTTTTGCAGCAACATTCTCTATTTAGTAAATTGAGTAGACTATTAGAATGTTTCTGCTATAAATTCACATCAGTTCTTTAAAGTGTACATTTGACATTAGAGGTGAGGATCAAATTGTGCTTGTTATTATTATTATTGTTTTTTGCTAAACTAATCCTTCAAATCCTATAATATATTCCCTTGTTTCTTTCTGGTGTGTGCATGAGGCAGACAGGCCAGCTCTGCGGGCAGTGAGGTGTGTGGAAAGTCTGCAGGAATTCATCCTAGATCTGCTCTCTAAGGTGTGCAGGAATGGTGAGGGTGCTGCCGTGGGGCCTTGCCGCTTCGCCAGACTGCTCGGCCGGCTCACTGAGCTCAGGACGCTCCGCCACAACCACCTCACTCTCCTACCACAGCAAGCCTGGGACATGCAGCACTGAGAGCCGCTTCAGGAATACAGAGAGGACTGGTTGACCCCGAAGCGCTAATCAGCTCCCTGTGTTCATAAAGATGTTTGAATAGGATTTCTGTGCTGTGTCCCAGTGGTATACTAAACACTAATTCTAAAAGCGTTTAGAGCATATAGTGTGTAGTATATTCATGAATGAAGGAGAAGGGCTTTCTTTTTGATTGAGGTTTGATTGTGGTAAGAGAGGATGCTTAAAGGTGCCATGTAATAATATTTCCGGAAACGCATTCACATGGTTTTTGATTTTTGCGAGGGAATCATTCCTCCTTTTTTCAGGCAATAGAAATCCACAAAGTCATACTCACACCATCAGGAAATTCTGCCAGTCTTTTTAAACCTCTTAGTCCAGCTATTGTTGTTTTTGCAGTAGAAAAACCAGAGAAACTCAGACTAACCTGTCCCCCAGAACATCCTCCAGCTCATTCTGGGGATCCTGAGCTGCTCCCAGGCCAACCCATGGATATAATCCCTCCAATAGGATGACCTTAAGATCTGATTTCAGTTGGTAAAGCTAATTCCTGTTGCTTGTATCCGCGATCCATTGTTTCGGTCATTAAACAAAGCTTGGTTGGTAAAAAGAGAGCTTTGCCTTATGGCTCAGCCCCCTCGTCACCACTACAGTCCAGTACAGTGACCACATTACAGCTGCCATCTGTCCCCAGCTTGTGGCAGGTCTTAGGATTCTTCTTCCCATCACTCCTGAACAAGATTCCGAGACACTTAATAAATTCCATCACTGGCGGCAGGTCCTCTCCCCTTACATGGAGGGGGCATGCCATCTTAGAGGTGCTGATTCGCATACCAACCATTTCACACTCGGATGCAAACTGCTTGAGTGTGTGCTGGAGGCATCCATGTGATGAAGCCAAAAGGACAACATCATATGCAAAAAGCAGATAAGCCACTTTTTGGCCTCCACACTTAATACCCTCCTGACCTCGGCTATACCTTGACCCCACTGTTCATGGATATCATGAACAGCAATGGCGACAAGGCACAACCCCTTGGTGGAGTTCGAAACGCCCATTCTGCCCATTGTACAGAATGTTTGTGATAATTAGTTGCCAGAACCTAGTCTTTTTACCAATATTAGAGGGCCACTTCTCAGCCACCTTTAAACCACCATTGCCAGAACTAGCCCTCCACTCAAAACCACTCGTACAAAAGACAATTAGCTTAGCCTATTGCCGCACTAAGTACTCCTGTTTGCAAGCCTACATTTCCAAAATGTTAACCTTAAATAACACTGGCTGACCTAAAAGTTTAAGTTTATCGAACAAAAACATTTGTTGTTCTATTAACTTACTTTTTTGATGTTCAGTGAACACAATATTTTAGGCAGCCTCAAAACATTCTGAATTATACTCCACACTAATATAGGTAGTAGTGTTTCTAGTACTGAGGCAGCTTGTGTTGGATGATCTAAAATTAATATTTTAACCTAACATTATTTCTTTGTTCAACAAACCAAAAAAAGTGACACAGGCCTAAACATTTTTTCTAACAGGGTATTGCGCCACATATGGCCGAGATCTGAATGTAAACGAAGCTCCCCAGCACTCCTGTTTAAATCCCTGTTTAAATTGTTAATGATTGTCACATAGCTCATGTCAACAATGGCAATCTTTGGCAGAAGCGGCCCAGATCTGTTCTGAGACACGTGGAGCACCCAAACATCTTTAAAATCATGTGGTGCCAAATACATTTTTTAAATGTGGGCCGCTATCGGACGTATGTAGGTTAGATGTGCTATTTCAGGGTCTTACTGTTATTGTTGTTGTCGTCATCGCCGCCGCCGTTGTCGTCATCACTTATTAATATAGTACCTTTCCCGCTGTTGTATATTTTTGTGCTACTATGAAACACGAGACATTTAAGTCTAAAGCTAGTGCAACTAGGCTAAACATATTTTTCCATTCTTGTTATCTCAACAAATCACATCATCGACTGAGCCGAAAATAAATCCATGTAGAAGACAATGAATGCCTCGTCTAATGCTAAACAGTTAGCACTGATTTAACCCACAGTAACAAACTTGAGATTTTTTACATGACTGCAGCAGCTGTTGACTTTGTGCAGCGTTGGTCTGTTAAATAGACGAGAGACTAAATAATTATTCAGTGTTGTCTTTCAGAATGTAAACAGCAGTCTTTTTCTGGTTCCATGTCAGCTTGCTAAATTCTTTCCAAATGGCAATATCTTCCTCTCCAGGCTAACTAATGCAGCATATTTGCATCAACTTTTTTATAGATAGATAGATAGATAGATAGATAGATAGATAGATAGATAGATAGAGCAATTTTTTTAACATACAAAAGAAAGAAAAAAGTAAGGAACAAGCGCTAAAACAAAAGATGGAGCTCCTGGAAAGGCTGCCACCCACAGCGGCACCAGAAGTACAGTACAGTTTTATTCATGTTTAGTCGTATGTATACTATGCTTGTCAGTTTAAAGGTGCAATTTGTAAAAGTTTTAGTTTAAAACATTCCAAAATTAGCTAGAATTATCAACAGAATGTGAAAAAATAACAGTTGTGATGGGGTGTCAGTGATGTCTGTGTATTGTGTTGCAGAGATATCTACGAAAGTTAGCATGCTAAGCAGCTAGTCCCGACCCATCCTGTCTCATAATAGCACTTTGAGGTTATAGTGAGTCTCTGTAATAGTGAATGAAATCAGCCCAGCATAAGAGGATGAAGAAACAGTGCTGGTACCCCGATGGCGTGTTCTAACCTTCTTTCAATCATGTTAATGGTGCTGCTCCTGGTTAGACCATTTAAGTACAAGTCGCCAATGAAAGCAAGAGTGAACATAACAATGGCCGAAGCTCGTGGCAAGAAACCACATTCAGCAGTGAACAAAAGAAGTGGAAATTAAGGCAAAATTAATATTTTTAGTTAATATTGATGCTGCTGTTTGGGAGGTGAGGAGGGAGGAAAGTGGGAGGAAGAGGGACTGCACATTTCCTTGTTTCGGGGTGGGCACCACAACTTTCCGGTGATATGTTGCCCCCTATTGTCTGGAGTATGTTTTCGACTTCGTTTGCATTGTACAGATTGCTCCTAAGTTTAATATGTCAAGTTTTCATAGCAACAGTTTCACAGAAACAGTTTTGGCCGCTCTGCATAATGTGAGATGAGTCTTTTACAAGGAGATGTAGTGACTGGCTCAGAAAAAAACGTGTGCTCATAAATGGCATCAGAAATCAAAAACTCACAAAAAGCCATCACACCTTGGTGTTCTGTGATATATACACTGACATGACACTTCCCATCAGTATAAAATAGAGAAATATGCATGTATTTTATACAGAAAAGGTCTGTGAGGCTGCAGGTTTTCATTTCAGTGAAGCAGATGCAAACCATGTTTAATCAGTTGGTCTTAATCTTCGATCCATCAATCAGTTGCATATGGTTGATTGGAATGAAAACCTGCAGCCACACTGGCCCTTTGCTGACTGAGCCCTGCCTTAGAATTGGTGTTCAGTATACATGGATCACAGGACTGGTCTAGGATCCTCCTGTTTATGGCTAGACCTGAATCCTGATCCTCGATCAGTCCACTTACTCTGTTCTGTGACCAGCAGAGTCCTCTGTTACAACACAACGGCAACTTATTTTTGATAATACAATAGCCTGATTCAATGTACTGTACTCTTGTACGTTTTACTCATGTTACCTTAGAACTGCATATACTTTACACTCAATTTCAAGCCTTAAAGTCTAATGAAAAGCATATGTAGTAAATAAAATATATATGTTTCTAAAGTTGTCTGATATGTTGGAACTACAACTCTGATTTCAAGACTGTGATTATATTATATATACACCAATCAGGCATAATATTATGACCACGTAAATGTATCTACAATCTTTATCCATTTTTATCAGCTCCACTTACCACACAGGTGCACCTTTACACAAGTGCACAATTACAGATTGTAGTCCATCTGTTACTCTGCATACCCATCACCTTTTTTTTTTCTTCAATGGTCAGGACCCCCACAGGACCACCACAGAGAAGGTATTATGGGGGTGGTGGATCATTCTTAGCACTGCAGTGACACTGATGTGGTGGTGGTGTGTGTTGTGCTGGTGTGAGTGAATCAGACACAGCAGCGCTGCTGGAGCTTTTAAACACTGCGTCCACTCTATTAGACACTTCTACCTTGCTGGTCGACCTTGTAGATGTAAAGTCAGAGACGATAGCTCATCTGCTGCTGCAGAGTTTGTGTTGATCGTCCTCTAGTCCATCATCAGTGGTCACGGGACGCTGCCCACAGAACTTTGCTAGCTGAATACTATTCTGAGTCCAGCAGTGACACTGAGGTGTATAAACACTCCAGCAGCACTGTTGTGTCTGATCCACTCACACCAGCACAACACACACTAACACACCACCGCCGTGATGTCATCAATATAAATACAGTACTGTCCTATAACTGGCGCCCTCTAGTGTCTAATCATCACAAAAGAGAAAACTCACCGGTGGTGCGGTGGTAAATCACCGTAGCCTATTAATGCATTACTGTAATAGACAGGCCTGTAAAGCCAATGTGCCATGCAGTACAGCCAAATCCCGTTCTTACAGGAGATTTCTAGGAAATTAAGACTGAAGTGAGCCATAAAGCAAGAGTTTCACACAGTACAATGAAACACCAGTCACACATACATCTCTGTATGTTCATCCCATACCCTTCATATTTCTGATCATTACTACTGCCGTGTTCTCCATGAGCCTATCCTCTGCAGGCCAACAATTATCACCTTACTAGTGGTTACTGTTCACTATGTACTTCATATCGTGTTGCAAGTTGTTGCTCACTGTTGCTTGAAACGTAAGTGAAATACACTTTCAGTGCTCTATAAAGACCAGAATAATAATTCATACCTTGTTTAATCAGTTGGCCTTTATATGGCATCTTTTACCCATCAGTCAGTTGCTGAAGCTGCAGCCACGCTTGCCCTTTGGTCTGCAAAGACCAAATAACACTAATACTTTGTACATGTATATTGTGGGCCCAATATTAGAAAGAAAACAGATGTATGTTCCCTGGGGCTTTAATACCCCGTGTCCACTGCATGGTGTATATATATATAT
>CM067484.1:16802230-16837269 GCA_034552555.1 Semaprochilodus insignis | reverse complement strand
GCTTAATCTGCAACAAGAGTGGATCAGATTACTTCAGTTTTTTTCTTGAAGAAAACTTGAAAAAGAAAAGGACAAAATGTAGAACAGGTCAAGAACAGTATCAGTAACACTTGCTATATTTGTGTCAAAGAACGACATACATGGTACCGGCATGACCACAAAAGGTTTACCACAAGATGCAAACCACTGATAAGCTTTAAGAGCAGCATGGTCAGGTTATAGCTTGCTTTACAAAGTGCATTAAAAACTGTTCAGTCTTGGGACAAGGTCTTACAGAAAGACTAACTTTTCAACCTGCACCAGAGTTCTGAAGGTGGTCCCTCTGCAAAAAGCTAAAAAATATGAAACATGGTAACATCAGCATGTGTGGATGGAACTGACTCACTCGTAGAGTGCACTCAGAAATTCTATGCATGTTGATGTTGTGCACTGCTTATGTGAAATAACCATTTTATTCATCTTAAATGTGCTAGGACTTCATATTGCTGTTCCTTTCTATCTGTTTTGAAAGCTGCTAACAGCGATTTAAAAACCAGAAGCTGAAAAGCACGGCATTTTGTACATGGTGTTGGCAGCACAATAACTCCGGACAAACAGCAGAGCGTGTTAGAACAAACACAGGCTGGCATGGATGGGCACTGAAGATAATACTTAGTATGAAAGTTCTCTCATTTTCCACCTTAAAGCAGTTTCACACTTTAGATAACTCAGATAACTGTTATCTTTTGAAAACATTCCTTACTGCTGCAGGTTGTGGACAACGTCTTCTATGACAGCGGAGTAAACAGAGCTCAAAAAACAAAACAAAGGATTGGATGATAATTTATCCATCAATGTTCCTGAACTTGCCCAAATTCAATACCTCTGATGCAAAAGGAAAGACTTTTTTAGAAATATTATTAGCTCTATTTTACGACTTAATAAGGCTTTTCAAGGATCTGTAGGAACCCTGTGTACATGGATAATGAAGCTGCTCTCATATTTGGTCCGTACCTCTTTGAGATTGACAGGCTGTGCAAAGATCTGTGCTGCGTCTTTCTCCTGCAGCTGATCCAGGGTGGAACGCTGCAGCATCAGAGCCGGAGTCAGCTGCAGCTCCATCACAGCCTGATGCACCTTTACCTACAGGACACAGAGCAGGGAAATGTAAGAGGGTCTAGTTTTGCTGTCCCTGAGTTCAAGAGTGTTAAGAATGTCTTTTTTGATTTGAAGTACGACATGGAACAGTAAACACATTGTGTAAATTCTCTACCATTACACCCAAGGGAATCCCCCGTACTGTGCTGTACATCAAGTCAATCTAGATGACGGTGCATTCGCCCTCTATTTCATTTCAAAACAAATCTGTTTCATTCTGAAACCTGCAAGTGCAGCAGTTTTAGAGATTGGTCAAAGTGATACATGCTCTTCTTTTCAGTCTTTTATTATATGCTTAAAACAACAAAATAACTGGAAACTACTTTATTTGGTGGCACTCACAATCAATCATTATCAGCAGTTACAAGTTACAAGCTACACCCAGTGGAAAAGCACTGATTGGTTGTACTCTTGTAAAGAGGGAAGGGCAACACTTTTGCTTTTAGTCTAAGCATGTACAAGTACAACTATGTTGCATGACCAGAAGTTTAAAAAGGGTGCATGCTTTATACACATTGTAGAAGGTATGGTCAGGTGACTGCTCTTCTAGACTGGAAATACTGCAATGCAGAGAGCTACTACACCGGAAGGCTGTCAAATAAAATAGGGAGGAAAAAAATGCTTTAAAAATTGTCAGTAGTTCCACTGACACCTGAGCAAATTTAGATCAGCATTAAAAGCTACCAGCAGTGCTAAATCCAGCTCCAAAGCTAAAATTGTGTTTAGCATCTCTACCTGCTCTCTCTTTAGTTTCTCCCTCTTGCGGATGAGCTCAACCAGCAGCCGTGCTCGTTCCAGGTCTTGCCGCAACTTCTGCCAATATTTAAGTTCTTGTCTTGCAGCGCTCACCTTCTCGTCTGGTTCGGCCTGTACGCGCACACACACACACAAAGGACACCAAATTCAGACAGAGAACACATCAAAGCTCTGTATGATAAGAACATAGAAGAAGAAGTATAAAGACGTTCTTTGCACAGCGACTCTGGGCTACCAACACAAATACTGTATTATGTAACAGAAGAGTTTAGAGCAATGAAACAGATCAACCAAATCAAATTAACTAGTGCAAAACAGGAGACAACTTTTGAAAACACGAACCTGATCTGCACTCCTCTGAGCCTGCAGATGTGAGTGCAACCGGCGAATGAGAGGCACTCCATTGCGTGATTGGCGCTTCAGTAACCAATAATTGTGCAACCTCTGCATAAAATAATTCTTTTTTTGAATTATAATTCCTTTAAAAACTTTGTTTAACCTGTAAAAAAAAACACATACACATATAAAAACATATATATACACACATATATAAAAAACATTCCATGTGAGATCTTATGCAATATGTAAAGTATATTATATAGTTTAAATATAAAACAACCATTTGAGATAACACATTTATCTGAGATACACTATATAACAAACTAGAAGAGAACTAAATCACTTGTTTATAGCTCATGGCCAGCTCATTTTAGTGCTGCCTACATCTAAGATGTTTCTTTTAAGTTGTTTACTGTTTCACCAGAATGCACAAAATCTAGAGGAGCATGACTGGAATCAGATTAATTCTGCTCCATCAGTTTACTATTTTTGTTGTAGTTGATGTGTGGAGCAAGTTTCTGAAATCATGTGAAGCAGCAACAGAGCTATACCAAAATGTTGTAACATAATTATGCATGACAAGGGTTTGGTATAGAAAACCTGTTCCAAACTGGCACCTGGACAAACGATGCCACTATCGGTTTGTATGTACCGTTAATTAAATTCTACACAGCAGCCACTTTCAAATGGATCAGCGGGAAAAGCGCTCTGCCCCATGTGACAAAAGCATTTGCAAGTCTGACTACCTAAACCACTTTGAGTGTTATCCTGTGCTGTCGAGTCATAGCTGAAATGGTAAGATGTTCAGTAGTGTGGGCTCACTTTACTAAATTTAGTGATGCAGCTCTTTGCCGCCTCATGCGTTTTTAACAATAACTACTGCATCATTTAACGTGTAATGGGTAGTAAAAAAGCTTTAAGTAAAAGATTCAAGATTTAAGTAAGAAACTGGTGGACAGGCGACTTTATGCTCATGTTAAAACCACAGGGAAGACAGTTTTGATAGTCTTTAGAGTTAAAATATTAATTAGGATATTCTGATAGCCTAAATCAGCTTATCAGGGGTGAATTAGTCAATTCGAACTGAGTCTGTACTGAATTAACATTTGGTAGTTTTCATAGCATAAACTGTTAACTGCTAGGTAGCCTAAATTTGTTTAGTGTAAGCTGTCCTGACAACCAAGGGTCAATTTTGAATTGCTTATGGTCACTAATCTAGGGAGATGACCACAGCCTTTCATTTTGAATCTTTACACGTCTTTTCATGTTTATGCACCAAATAATGGAGAGTAATATCAATAAGAATTATTGTAAGTATTGGTATCCATAAAATTCCAATGCATGACTCACTGTGTTAAATAGTGAATTCCCGCTTCACTTTCTTCTTCACTTGATTTATGTCACATAAGTGGGAATATATGTTTTTCTTTACAGGTTAAAAGAAAGGCTAATGAAAGTTGGCTGTACAGAAATCGTAAAAATAAAATAAACAAATATTTGATTGGTGCACCTCTAACAGAAACTGTTAGATGACACGGTTCTAAAAGGTTCTTGACAGATACTGTTTTTAGGGTCTACTTTTAAACTTTTAAAAAGTAGGCCAAGAGTAGTTTTCTTCTTTAGGTGCATCAGTGTTTCCTACACATGGTTTTGATTTGAATGATCAACTGAGCTCTCTCTGAAAACTCTTAACATGCTTGCAATCATCATCAAATTCATTCGCTCAGGGAAGGGGTCCAAATGCTATTATGAGTTTGATTTTCTACAAGTTCAGCATCCTCCCAAGGTGCTTCCCCGACAGTGCTAAACGTTTCTCCGGCTTTGTTTCAGATACGTGAGAAAACAATGATCATTGCAATATGGTAATTGATGATTCATGCTAACGTTGTTTGGAAAGTAACCAACGTAATTTACTGCATTTATAAGCTGCTTGCTTGACAACTTTAACTGAGGGCCATTTTTAATCTCATTATTAAGAGGTGTATATAAACTAAACTATAGCTTGCTTATAGTGTTTTACTGTAAGGGTTTGACTATCAAATATATGGGGGTAAAATATTGGGATATTATTTGTATTAATAACAAGAAGAAGAGTTAAGAAATACATTAATCAGAGAAAACATTAAAACATGAAGAACAGGGGTAATTCAGGACCAGGGATGAATCTAGAGTGTGGCTAGTGATCATCTCTATGCAGGCACTGATTACGAACATAAATACTGGGGTACTTACCTATGTGTAGGTATCTGTGGCACAGTGACCATCGGTGTTGCCACTTTTTTGGATGTTACGTCTTGGCTCTTTTTCCCCTTCCTCTTCAGTGTGACATCCTTCTTATTGCTTTGTCCTGACTTCAACTGCGGTGTCTGGATGTAGGCACTGCTCCCCCTGTAGGCCCGTCCACCCACCACCCTTCCCCCAGTCTCTTCATCGTCTGAGCCCTCTTTGTCCGCTGGCGAGTGTGCCTCGCAAAATGCTGTCTTCTTCACGGAAAACGTTGTCCCGTTCACTGTTGTTTCTCGCACCGGGTCGATTTTCATGAAGAGTCCTGCCCTCTGCGCGCAAGTGACGTGGAAGGCTGTGTAGCAGTTGGCCTTGTGGCATTGGATGGATGCTCCACGGCCCTTTTGCTTGCACAGGTAGCATGTCAGCTTCCACCTGGCCGGAGGGATATTGTCCACTCCTTCGACAGGCTCTAAGAAGACAGTGTTCGCGAAACATACCTCAGGGATCCAGATGGCACACACCACGTGCGCCCAGCGTCCGTCGCTTGTCTGTTTGAATGCTCCACCCCTATTGGGGCACAGTACGCAGTCCACAGGGCGGGAGGGAGACTGGAGGCAACAGCGGCACAGCCACTGACCCTCTGGAATATAGGGAACCCCGTAGCACTCCTGGTGCACAGCCAGGTTGCAGATGTCACAGAAGAGAATTACATTACTATTGAGGCACTCATCGTCTAAGCACACGCAGCAGAAAGCATCCTCGTCAATTGAGCTCTGCGGGGGAGCCTGGCTCCTTGATTCCAGGAACGACTCCTTCTCCAGTCGGTCCATCACTAGCTCAAAAGTGTCCGCTGACACAACCGGCTGGCCCTCTGACTCTCGCTTCTCGTTCACCATTTCCAACCAGGCCACGTCCTCCTCATCCATGTCGTACTCTGCTTCATTCTCCAGCTCTTCTGGAGACTTCTCCATGAAGCGGTAGTAAGCTGCGGGTAGAGGTGAAGCCTCCATGGGTATGAAGGAATCGAGCACCTTGAAGGTAGGCTCGGGTAAGTTGCAGTGGTTACTGTGCCAGTTATGCTGCGAGTGAGACTGTCCATGTGAATTAGAGCAGTGGTTCTGTGAGGAAGTGTTTGTATTCTTAGAGTCCTTCTTTCTGCTTTTATTGCTGACAGATCTGCGGCTCGGACTTGCCATGCCGGTCGCAGACGACTGCTCGCTATTCTCCTTGTTGCTGTTGCACTCTGCGATGTCCTGCGCAGTCATCTCGTCCTCTGTGATGATGGCCAGCGGTTCGAAGATGCTGATCCGGTGCAGCCTGCCCTCCAGGTCCACCTCCACCATCTTTTGGGCCTGGGCGTAGGTCAGGGTCTCTCGGGTCGGTGAAACTTTGAACCTATAGGGAGACGGGGAGCGTGGCTGTGCTGACCCCCTACCTCCACCACCTTGAGGAGCAGCATCACCTCTACTTCCCCCCAAACCCCCGGACAGACCCCCCCTCCGGCGTGGCTTTCTCATGGGCACCTTTATTGCACAGCCACGCTGACTTTGGACCTGCACACAGAATACAACATGAACTAAACCAAGTGTGTTGGAGTGGAGAAAACACTTATGGAAGCATAGGTGGATTCACACAAGTCCGTTCTAATGTAAACATGCAAGTTAGGTTCTCTTTCCATTATAGCCTTGTAAGTATTATTTATACTAATTTGTTTCAACTTTGACTGTGGTCAGCAGTTAATGTCTAATATCAGTGAAACTGCTTGGATGGTAGCAGGTTAGAACCAGTTAGAAGAGACTTAGAAGAATGCATTAAACATAACATAAAACAATAAATAACTTGTTATTATTATATGCCATTAAAACCACCACTAGTCTTTGATCTAAAAAGGGTCACCATTAAAAAATAAAATAATTCATTGATTACCATGTCAACATGTAAGAACTGTCAAAGAATTGTTTACAGTGGTGGAGATGGGAACCAGACATCTGAAGTGTTTAATGCCTCCAGAAGGCCATTACAGAAAATTATTACATTAAATAATTATGAATACACAGCATCATGTTTGAGACACTGTTCTGTGGTGGTTTTGTGATCATGTTTTAGCCTAATTTTAAATGATTTATTTTGATAATCCATTCTTGCTGCAGGGATACGTAAAGGCTGTTTTGGGTATGGGCAAAAGGACACAGCACATGTACATTTGGTATACAGCAAAAATATAATATCACAATACTTCATGACAAAATTATTCACAACAGACAACATGCAACTAATTATTTAGTTTATATGACATTTAATAAGTTGGAACGGACACATAAAACCTAGTGCCATAAATAAAAATACTACAATAATAACCACATTCAAACGGCACTGCACCAAAGCCAGCAAAACAGACCCAATTACACCCAGGTTGTAATGAAACTAGCAGTGTTATTTAAGTCTTGACAATATCTATGATACGCTCAGAAATGTATGAAGTATGATAATTTATCACAATAAAGATAAAATATCATCATGCTGCGCACATCTAGGTTGTTCTAAGGGAAAACTGTCCCCAAAGAAAACTTTTATTTCCAGATTTATGATTATTTTTGCCACTATCAATATTACATATAAACACTCAGAAGACACTTGTCGGTTCACTGGTGGTTTTAGATAATGAATAAAATGGTTTGTTGATAGAGACTCCTGGTTCCTATTACCACCACTGTAAAGACGTCTGAGTCACTAAGCTTCTCTATAGATGAACCTATTTACATCAAACCACTCTGAATGACTGTTTACATTTCAACCACTGAATTATGCAGACAATTTGACAAATCGGTGGATTTTCCCCTTTTATGACAGTTCAGAAACATATAAAAGCTGTTTAACCTGGCGTTTAACTGAACTCTGCATCTTCATGGTACTTAGCTATGTGATCTGTGTTTTGGCCTATTCGTGTAAGGCACAGGTATGAGGAGTGCTGTGTGAATAAAGACTGTTATTATAACAGTAATGTATAAAATGTCAGAATTAGACAGTGATTTAGTTTAATAACCTCAGGAAGCTCCAGTGTTTTTATTTTTGCTCTCTGGGGGCGGGACTTTGATCTTATTCGCAAGGCCTCCGGCATTTCGGCCTTTCATCGCTAAACTCGCCACTATTCTTCATGTCTGATACGGCGTTACGGTAGCGTGATACCACGATATCAAATGCAGGGCGAACTTTGATCGGCACATCGAGAAACAGAAAAGTTATTTAGAGTTGCTTAACATTCATCTCTCGAAGTGAGACGCCGCCAAACAGCTTGGGAAGTTTTTCCTCTCTCTTCCCAGCGTAGCCGCACTTCAGCGTCCAATCGCTGCGCTCGGAACGCGGCTCGAACCCCCTTTCGACCAATCAGTGACGAGCTGAGCGGATAAAGCGTTCGGTTACGCGTCCTCATTTCTAGAACGAAATGTCAGCCATGTTAACAGTTTTAACCCAACTTCAGACTGTAGTAGGCTTGAACTTAAAAGCTGTTCTCCTGACACAATAAAATGCACTGACAATGTCCCGCACAGAAAGTTACGGCTAATTAAATCACTGCTGAGTGACAACACGACCGAAAATAAACTATCCCTAGCTTCTAAATAGCCGCATCGCTAACTTAGCTTAGCCTAGCCTAGCTAGCGTTAAAGCCCGGACAACAAACTCGTTTCACTAAACCTTCCATATAGGCTTAATGTTTGTTCCGCGCTAGCTGCTGGTTGACACCGGTTGGGTATTTTCCGGAATATACGTACGCTGGTAAACACCCTGGTAAGACGTTTAACACGCCCTCAACAAGTAAACAAATTTGTTACCTTGGTTTAACTCTCCCGAATCAAGCGAGAACCCTGTCGGCGGAGCCTCCTCAAGTTAGCCAGCAGACAGAAGCTCTCTCTCCTCGAAAAGCCGGTCAATCTCGCCGATAAAGAAACAGCGGGTCCTCTTTCATACTGTCTTTCTGCAAACGTCTTCACTGGTAGCCGGAGACATTCCTCCGTACACCCTAACAGTTCGCAAGTTCAGGTCTGCATAGGTCTGTGCCCGTAGTTTAGCGTAGCTAACGTTAGCTAACTGGCTATTTTCAGCTACAAACTGTAGCTACCGACGGTGCCTGGCTGGCTAGATAGCAGCGAGCTGATACAGAGGGAGAGAGCGGGGCTTTCAGTCAAGATAGCGAGAACACGCCCCTTCAGAGAAAAAGAGAGAGCAGGCCGTCCACACTGCAAAGGCTTTAACGTGCAAATCTCATAACAACACATTTATTAAACGCTTGATGGCCAAGAAATCACTGTTGGTTTAACCTGGCACGTATTGTGAGGTCCAGCCTTGCGCGGCAGTGACCAGTGTTGATGGCAAAAGGTGCAGAGGTTCTGCCGCCCTTTCCCCACAACCTGCTCGCTCAGCTGCCTCCAACTGTGGGTTGGCAACTGGCGAGCTGCAGTCAGATCAGTCAGATTTGGCCGGTTAGCTCAGAGGCGCCTCGTAGTACCAGGGGCTGGATGTCCAAGTGATAAGAAACATATATATATGCACAGTATGTGTGTACGTACTCATTTTATTTATTTACGTATTTTTAAAATATATTTTAAAGCTTAGCTTTAGAATAAAAGTAAAGATACTAACTGTAAAATAGCAGTCATGGAATTATGCAGTAACCATAAACAACCTCCGAACAGGCGGATGATGAAACGACTTCCTTAACTTGCAGTGGAGGTTGATATGACAATTTTTTTCTAAACAATTTTGGATAATTTCTATTGGTCTGTCCATCATTAATATTAACTATATATTCACTAAACTGAAAGAGAAACTAGAGCTTTTAAATTGTGCAAAAAAAGAGCTAAACGTTTTTTTGCAAAACAAAATATATATCATAATATTTATTTGTTCAGATCTCATCTATCTATCTATATGTTCAAGATGCCATGTCATTATTTTGCTTTTACACTGTTTTTAGAAACTTTGTACACACAGACTGCTATGGAAGCCCATTCCCTTGCTTAAAATGGTTATCTTTCATTATTAATTGAATCATTAAGTAATTCATTTGAGATACTGTCATTATTTTTTTAAATATTTCATCATTATTTTGAGAAGTCATTGTTAGAAGTCATTATATATCTCCAAAGCATAAATCTCATTAAAGCATTAAAGCATTAATATAGTGTTTAAAAGCAATGAAAGTATCTCAAATTTATTGATTAATGATTCCATTAATAATGAAAGATAACTAAGCAAGGCAATGGGCTTCCATAGCAGTCTGTGTATACAAAGTTTCTAAAAACAGTGAAAAAGCATCTCAAAATAATGACATGGCAGCTTGAAATGAGAGAGTATCTCAAAATAGTGACCTAATATAGCAAAATAAAACGGTAGTAATACTATACTAAAT
This sequence comes from Semaprochilodus insignis, assembly GCA_034552555.1. NCBI lineage: Eukaryota > Metazoa > Chordata > Actinopteri > Characiformes > Prochilodontidae > Semaprochilodus > Semaprochilodus insignis. The sequence goes on along the minus strand of CM067484.1, from coordinate 16,827,404 downwards.
GTTAGTAAACGTCTACAGTGATGTTATAGTCATAACATATGTGTAATATCCCTTCAGAAACTGCAACAACTGATTTAATTATAAGAATGTTATGGGAACTCAAGTACATGTTAAAAAAGATAGTTCTTCACCGGTTCTTTCGTAAAAATGGCTCTTCTATTGTGACATGGTTGACATTTTAGAACCTTTTAGTGCTATCTAGAACCATCTAGACAAAGATTTAGTATAGAAGCATATATACATTCTCAGTGAATCTGAAGAACAATTTTAGCATGGAAAGAGCCATTCAAGCATGCAAATGGTTCTTTGAGTGTGCATGGTTCTCCAAAGAATATATTTGTTAATAGTATCACTCTAGTTCTTTTACACAAGTGTGTTTTTTTGTGTTTTGAGCCTTTAAAAAGTGGTTCTTCAGGGGATCTTGTATACAGAGCCTAGATAACTTAGAATAGTTTTGTACAACACAAAAAGGATTCATTTAACTTTTTTGGTAATATACTATACAACTGTTGCTGCATACAAAAGACCTGTGCCTTACAAAGCATCTGCATCCCAAACAACATTCACAAATGTGTATTTTCTTTCATCTTTTACCCAGATATAAAATAATTGTGCTACACAAAACAGCAAGGTCCAGAAATATGCAATCATGACCAAATATATGGTGTTTAAATCCTTTAATTAAACATCTTAGTGTGATAAAGACAAGCCAGTTTGGAAAATAACAGAGGCCTCCACATTTCACACCACTCTGTCAGGTCTTAATGTCCCTCTGGTCCAGCGAGAGACCATTTGGCCTGTGTAATCAGTGGGCTCATTTGCATTTGAACAGTTTTTCCTCTGGGCCTTTGACTGGTGAGTATCCTGCCCTGCCTTTCCACAGGTTTTAAAGGGAGCTAAACTGCTCCTCAATTATGTGAATGTTTTCTAGGTGACTCCCTCACCCCCCCAATCTTCCCTGAAGCTGTTTTGCTGATGAAGGTGTAGATCCTCAAACAGTGCACTAAACAGGGTGTCTGCATGTCTCGAATAAGTCTTACTTTAGTCTGAAATGACATTTTACAAATTAAAAGTCTGCATTAAATATATTATGTTGTCCTAAGGACAGTAATGTGCAAAGGCCAGGGACCACCCTTAATTTATTTCATTTCCAGTGAAATCGGTATTTCTGAGGAGGTTAAATGTAAGGTAATGCACTTGCATAAAGAAAGGTAATGTAAAAGGAAAGTAAGTGAACGAGTTGGCAAAAATCTTGTTTTGAATGATTTAAAGCTAGTGAGGAAACGGGACTCTTTAACAACCATGCAAGACTTGGTAGACCACCAACACTGACCCCATCAAATAAACAGCACTTAAAGCTTTCAACTTTGAAAGAGAGGAGAAAATCAATCTCTTCTCACTTTGCTTCAGATCTGAAATCTTCCACATCCATCCTAGCACTGTGAGAAGACCATTCAACGCTATGCCTCTGAAAGGATGTAGCCATCAAGAAGCCCCTGAGTGAGAAAAGAAGGTCATTAGAAAATTAAGACCCTGCTGGGGTTCTCAATGCAAAGGACTGACCACCCCAATATCCAGACTTATCCAGACAACACCACTAAATGTCTTTGAGATTATGTGCAGAAATTGCAATCAATTTCCAAGACTGAGCTTTGTAGGTGTAGAAAAAATATCCCTACACATTTCTTTGAAAACCTGAAAGCAACACAGCACCACCATGAACATGTATTATTTGGGTGGTGGATCATTCTCAGCACTGCCGTGACACTGACGTGGTGGTGTGTGTGGATCAGACACAGCAGTGCTGCTGGAGTTTTAAACACTGTGTTGTCCGCTCTATTAGACACTCCTACCCTGTTGATCCTGAACCTTTTAGATGTTAAGTCAGAAACGGAAGCTCATTCTCTAGTCCTTCATCAGTGGTCACAGGGCGCTGCCCGCAGGAGACTGTTGGCTGGATAGTTTTGGTTGGTGGACTATTCTCAGTCCAGCAGTGACACTAAGGTGTTTATAAACTCCAGCAGCACTGCCGTGTCTGATCCACTTACACCAACACCACATTAGTGTCACAGCAATGCTGACAATGATCCACCACCCACATAATACCTGCTAAGTGGTGGTCCTGTGGGGATCCTGACCTTTGAAGAACAGGGTAACACAGCATGCAGAGAAACAGATGAACAGTCTGTGAATGTAGAATTACAAACTGTTCCTGTACGGTAAGTGGAGCTGATGGAATGAGCATGGATAGAAGGAGGTGTTCCTTATAAAGTACTCAATGAGTCTATGTCTCTGACATTCAGACAGTATCTTATATAACACTGTGCTGTGCTATTGTGCTGAATTCTTAAAATCAGATTCACATGGTCTTATTTTTAAGTGGCGTTTGATTTGTTTTTTCCATGTGACAACCTGTCACGCTCAACATTGCCTGCTATTGATCTAGCAAATACAGAGATGTGCTGTTATGTGTTTTAGTTACTTAACACTGAAAAGTGCTTATAGTGCTTATATACACTCACTGCAAATTTGGTCTTAACATTAAAACAGTGCTATAAAGCTCTATATTTAGCTCGAAGATGCAGACACCCTGACTAAAGTCATTGTGAGCTTGTGTTGCACTACGCACAGTGCTTTTGAGAAACCAGAACAAGAACGGCACAATTTACAATTTATAGTCATTGGGGTTTCTGCACTTTAATTAGCTGTTTTCCATCTGACAAGTAATATTTCAACAGATCAGAATAGTGAAAAACTATACAAGTCTTAAGGTAAGCATTAGCATGAATCCATATTTACGTATCTCCACTGCGAAAATACTTTCTCTTCGGAGCATGAAAAGCCACATTGTTACATGTCTGATTCAAAGAAAAACATCTGGAAAAACTCTTCTACAGCTGTTGTAACATAGCACTTATAGGCAAAGGCAACACTTTTGCTGAAGAGCAACATTCATAAGGCTACATAACACCTGCACATGTTGCCTTTATAGATGCTGATGTAGGTTTGTCAAAAAAGCTGTCATGTAGCCTTACAAATGCTTGGGCCTGGACGGTATCTGTTTTTCATTCATTCATACCTGCCTGATATTTCTATATGATATATGGTATATGACAGTATTTGTGTAAAAATGGCTAAATGGAAAATAGGGAGGTCTGTTTACACGGTTACCAAATAAGGGAACACAGTGAGCGATTAAAACTCTGATCCCAGATAGCGAGCACATTATACCAGGCCATTTCACTGGTCGTTGTGAAGTTGACACCCCACTGTTTGCCGACAAATATCGCAAACAACTGAGAGGAAAAAATTAATAACTTGGTCTGATAAAATTATTTAGATGAAATTTGAAAATGTTTATGCTGACACTGTGCTAAATGAAAGCACTCCTTATTGAAAACAATTTTACAAAGCACAATAAAGGAAAGAAATGAAGGAAAAATGAATAAACTGGACTGAGAGTGGAAATGAAGAGTGGCTTGTGTAACACTCTGCTTAACCACCAGGGGGCCAACTGGAAAATTCTGAGCAGAACGTTAGTGCCAGTTTTTCCATCATTAGGTCAACAGTTGGCCAGCTTTATACTTGCTATCATGGATCTGCTAATTAGGAGAGGAGCTAGTTAGAGTTAGCTTCACTAGCATGCTCTGTCCACCACAGTACATATTTGATTCTGGCTAACTAAAGCAGTGACTCAAGTTTAGATGATCGCTGTGGAGTAACCAGTGGTGAAAGCTGCAGTCAAATGTATTCAGTGGTATACAAAAGTCTGTTCACTTTGCGGCCATTTTTGCAACAGTTGCTGGTTAACTCACGACTAGCTTCGCAGTACTGTAGATCCTTCCCTGCCCACCACATAACCTGCAAACTGATTAAGAATGTCTCTGGCAGTTCTGAAAGCAAATTTTTGTATGTCCAGATTGCCGTATTTTCTTTTGGCATCACCTTCTAAGCTTCCACACCAACAATCAGAAACCCCTCTAAAATATGAATGGCTGGGATGTGTGTATTTAGTGATTCAGATGTGGAATAGAAATTTCACGTTATACTTTTGAAATATGTAATCATTTTTACATGTAGCGGTACACCGTATAACCATCATACCGCCCAACCCTACTTTCAGAAAAGTGTTACACAAGGCAAATTGGCAACAAACAAAAGACAGTCAGCAATGTAACAGCAGTACATCCCTAAGTCAATGTCCACAGGTCCACAGTAATTATACATTCATCACTGAATCCTCATTGATTGTCATAAAAAATATTTCAATCTGTAACAACTGTATGTGTAAACTTCTTCCATACTGCTCTTCTGCATTAAACGTGTCTCAATAGTGTAACATCAACCACAGCCAGAACATCACTAAGTCATTGTCAGCGTGTTTCTCCTCTTCGAGTCTCTTCTTGGGAACGGAACGAAACTCTTCACTTCTTTAAATGATAATCCTGTTCAGAAAAACAGAAAAGAACATTTAAGATGATTAATAATTACCACCCACTGAAGGTATTAACTGCACTGCAGCAGGATTAACCTCAAGAGTACTGAAATGTCTTTACATATTTAATTATGCTGTGATGTAAGTAAAAAAGAAATTATGTTTTGATGTGAAGAACTAAGTCAAGATGGTGCTTCTTTCTGCAAAAATGACTGTATGCATACAGACCTCTAAAGGCTTAACTTTTTATTTGGTATTGTAGTGGGATTGTGCACTTACGCTTCCACTCCTCTAGGGGCAGCGTGGCATTGTCATAACTGTCATCATATGGCTTAGGCTCGGGACAGTCCTCTGGATCCCTCAGGCCATCGAAATAACTATGGGCCAGTGCACCATCAGCAGTGAGACGGGCACCTGCATCTAAAACCAGCATCTTCTCCAGCAGGTTTATTGCTAGAATAAATATCACATGAGAGTAAATGCACAGGGCATAAATCATTTGATAGACATGACATGATGAATAATAAAAAGGCACTGAAAAAAGTACTTGCGTTCAAATGTAAACACCATGTCTACATATCACTGCTGTCCAAAAAAACAGTATCTTTGTTTCTTTGATATATATCTAAATATATATATTTATAGTATATTTAAATACTGCTGGATGCAGTATTGGACATGTACACCGTAACAAAAAAGTTTCCCACAACAATTTTCAAAATTGTCAGATTAATTTAGCAGAGCCTGGTGTGATGATGTCAAGGCGCCAGACACATCACCAGTGTCATTCTACCTCTCCTACACCTTGATAACCTCAGATTAATGTATTGTAATTTACAAAAGCTACTTATAAGTGTGCACAAAGGGTACTGACGATCAGACAACAAGTAACAGTATGAGCTAATAAGGACTGGTGTATTTAGAGAAGTCAATGGTCATGTGAACTGCGTGAATTGTGTGAGTTTTTTCTGTAACCCTTACATTGGAACGCTCCAAGAAGGGGGAGGGGCTTATAGGTTATTAAGGAAGGCATGAGAGAAGATGGGAGGCCAGACAGTTGGGCACGTGTGCAGCTAGGTGCGCAGATGTTGGCTACGGGAACTAGATATTGTGTTTCCTGAACTCAGACATATTCTAGCCCCAAGGGGAAGTTATTTCACAGGCTGAAATGATTTTATGTCCTTTTCCTTTTCTTTTCTTTTTCTTTTGAAATTTGTTCTATTATTTTGAAAACACGTGTGGAACACTAAATACATTCTGGAATTCGGTTGAATCCAACTTGCACGTCTCTCGAGAATTCTTTTGGCAGCCTCACTCCGCCGACCAGTCGCGACCACATTACCACACCGGGTTACGTAGGCATTTTAGCTGAGTTAAATGTGGTCTGCGAGCCACGTACTTGAGGTAGCCTCAACCTAACAAGGGGACTTCAGTGGTATTTGACCAGACTGTGAGCCAGGTACTTAAGGTTGCATTAAGCTAATGAAGATTACTTTTAGCAGGCTACCACCCTGGATACTTAAGTTAGTATCAAGTCAACCGAGGTTACTTTTACCTCACTATAACTACATCTCTGGGACAGAATGCGTGCTGGTTGTCCCCTGACCTATAACCAGACCCCCTAAAATTAAATTCTGGTGATGCTGGTATATATAGAGTCTGTTGAAGTAACTGTGTTGACATTTGCAAGTTTTTGTAGTTTACTCACTGGAAAAGCACTAAAGCCACAAACGGACAAAGCATAGACAAGCCCTCTCTAGCATGACTGCGGTGGATGTGCTCTTCTACTCCATTCTTTCTGCTCAAAGGCCTTTTCTCTTGCAATATTATAAAAGCAGCCTGAATTTCATGCCTTCATTTCACCTTACGTTATTTGCAAACTTCTGTCAGGAATAGCCACTGGGTGTCCTTACCTCCTTCACTAGCCCTGGGAAACAGCGTGGCAAAATCTTTCCGAGGATAATGAGGAAGTGACCTCACGTAGGTCTTCGCCTATTTTCACAATGGAGATTAAAGCACAGACAAAGACAAGTCATTAACATTGATCTCATTTGCAGTCAGCTGGGGAGAAACGAAATCCAATTTATACCAACAAAGTCATCTGCCTCAAAGACTTCAATAATTCAGATGTCTTGTTCAGAGGAACGTACATCCAAGGTCATCCATGTTTTACAAACAGGAACTTGCTTGTGTTCTTGTATTTAGTCCCTTAAAGTATATAACAAACGGGCCTGCCTCTATCAATTATATTAGAAATCAAGAAATCTGATCATTTAGACATTTAAGGAATTTAAGGAGTTTCTCTCAGCACCCCCACCTTTCCACGCAGTTCACCATGTTCAAATTAGCTTAAAGTTCAGATCTTTATTTTTAGTAGCTACAGTTAACCAACCCTGAAACCAGGGGGTGCTGCTGCACCCTCAGTGCACACCCGCCTCCCCCCACCTTCTTGCACCCCCGTAAACAATACCAGCTTTCCATATTAACCCAAAATCCCAATAACCCATATCCTGGTGTGTCTGGTTGTACTGTAAAACCCGTCTTACCTCCTGACTCTCTAGTTTCTCAATGAATTCCGGGCCAGGTGTCCCTGTTACCTTCATTATCTGCGTAAGCTGGTCCATGTCTGTAATTCATGAGTTAAAGTGTATAGCCGTTCTCTGTGTAACATTAGAACAAGAGCATGCGTTTCCAATGAATTAACTTTTTTAACTTCCCGGAATGACGACTTTCAGTTTTTAATTCAGTGAAATACCGTTCCCTTCCAGATGGACTTGAAACAAGAAAACAGCTGGAAATATTCTGGGATTTCTTGGAATGGGTTGAAATGCTTAGAAATTTTTAACCAAACAATTTCTGAAGGATACAGTCTTTTCCTTTGAAAAGTGTCTTTCCGTTGAGCATTTCTCCCATTATGCACCCAACTGACCAGATATCCACTAAAGAGGAGAAAATGGTACAATCAACATTACACCTTTATCACATCACGAAGCACAATATAGGAGTAACTACAGCAAGCATCAGTAATAAACACAGAGGCTGGAAAAACTCTGGGATAGCAGAGAAAGTTCATGGGATATTTTAGATGGAGTACTGTGTGAGAGTCTTCTAAAGATATAGGAGGGGAAACAGTTGAAGCAGTAAACAACTAAAAGTTCACACGCCTTCAATCATCAATCATGATCAACAACCACTCCTCATGGATCACTGCAGGAGTTGCTGATTGTATCTCATACAAAGAATGCAATCAGATCTACACTGGAGAAACAAGAAGAAGACTGCTTGTTCACCATTGAAGCATCAGAATCGAGAACCTTACAGTGACTACACAGCCAATTTAATAGCAATGGTTACAGCATTAAAGGGGAATTCCACTCCATTCAAATTTTCTGAATAATTCAGTCATTAAGATGTAAACAGATTCTTGCATAGTGATTTTGCAAGCTTACAGACTCCGTACAGATTTCTTTACAGTGGGGGTGATGGGGACCAGGGGTCCACCATGTCTACAACACAAACATAGACAATCTATTTACTATCCAAAACCACCAGTGAACCTACATGTGTCTTCTGAGTTTTATGCAATGTTAATAATGAAAATATTGTGAAAACTGAACAAAGGGACTTTTCAGGGACTTTTTTTGCGCTACCACGTCCGGCATCAACAGATTAAAACAAGCGGATTAAAATACATTTTAAGCCAAAACTTTATCATAAACAACGTGTCAGACATCAGGCAGCATATATCTAGCCATTTCATCTAGCCAATAACTTTCTATGAGGGAGTATTCAGAGGCATTAAACTCGTCAACTGTCTGGTTCCTGTAAATAATTCCGGTTCTGTTTCTCTAGAATGGGGCATTTCATACCAAGCCACTCTCAATGACTATAGCAGCTATTAAGTCACTAAAGGGAAATGTGTCTACTTCAGCACAGCATTCTATTCCTCAGCCTCATCTGGTTGACAGAATTAAAGGTTAATTTTCATGTTTACATTCATCAGTGTTCTCTAGCTAAACAAATACATTATCAGTCATAGGGAGTCACTGTGGTGTCACCCAATCCTGACTGCAAGCCCAGCCATGGAGTTACAATCTAACAAATACAATCAAACTAGCATTACTGCAGCTCGTACTTCATTTGCCAAACAAAACAACAGTGATAATATCTTTATTCAGCACAAAAAGAATGAAACCAAACTGAGTCAAGGTGTCTAGATAGTTGGGTAGCTACTTCATCTTTTAGAGGAGGACAACAAGCTGAATCTTTTGCATATCTGATTTTGGATTATACATTTCAGTCAGCTCATCCTCTAAAATCCACCCCAAAGCAGTTGTAGTTTTTTAAAAGCTCCTCCCACCTTCAGGTTTAATCACCAGAAAGGGTTTTTTCTAGTCTGAAAAATCTCAGTCCAGAGACCACTACAGAATGTGTCTAAGCATGTTTACATGCATTACATATGGAGCAGGGGTTACATTTGTTACATGTTACTTTCAGAAACACCTCATCTGAATAACAGCGTTTTCCCCTCCTTCAGCTTCATAAATGTATTTCAACCTACAAGACTTTTTTCCAGAATTGTTCCAACTTATACATCTATTATTGAAGTGCTCACCCACATACAAACATACAAATAAATCTGGAGAAATGGTGATCAAAATGCTAGCTTCAATGCTCGAAATATGCATTGAAAGGGGGGGGGGGGTGTTGTGGTCATTGCATTTTTACCTTTGTATCACTTTAATGGTATTATTCCAAAAATTTGTGAAATTTATAGCTATTGACTGGTACATTATATTGTTCCTGCCAGTTCAAAGCTCTTAACTATTTTACTGTTTAGGTTATTTGGAAAAGTTGATGGATGGACCAGAAGAAATGGTGTGTTAGAAAGTATCTTTGGGGCTTTTCGGAATAATCAGTAGTATTTGTTTGTTACATTTGTGTTTGTTTTTCGTCGCAGTCCAAACAAAAAAAGGATCTTCAAAATGGGAACTTTACAGGAGACGGCTAAAATCTTCTTTACTCTAAATGTAAGTTAAGGTAAACAGATTTTACTGGAAGCGAATTTGGAGCATTTCTATTGGTTCAATCATCACAAAATCTTCATACTACGTAAAAAGCAGCTGCTAAGCTCAAATTAAGAAGAAAACTAAGAATGAAGAAATGTAGATACTTGTTTTTTTTCGGTCAGCTAGGATTTCCAAGCTTCTTTCTTGAGTCCAAAAATTGTATCAGCAAAGGTCTTTAGATTCAACAATTATTCACAATACCTGAAAAATCTGGAATGCAACGCATTCAACAAAGCCACTGAAGCCTAAAAGATGCCATAGGAATCACATTTGTGGGCACTTTAAATGGTTTGGAAAAATAAAAAAGATGACTGATGCAAAATTTGTTACAAAAGGTTGATATAACATGGAGGAACAACATGTCTGACAAATCATCTCAACTATGAAAATATAGTGAACTTTATCCAAGTACCACTTTACAAGGTACACGGCATACACTACAGCCAATTGGACTGTGGTTATGCTAAGTTCGGTATAAACCGTTGATACATTGTTGCTGTCTTCTGGACATTTTGCGAACGACAATAATAAACATCCTCCAAATTATAGTTAATTATGAAACATACACCAATCAGCCATAACGTTAAAACCCCCTACTTGTATCTACACTCTCTATTTTATCAGATCCGCTTACCACACAGGTGCACTCTGTAGTTCTACAGTTACAGACTGTAGTCCCTCTGTTTCTCTACATACTTTGTAAATCTCATGTTTTCCCCCTGTTTTTCAAGAGTCAGGACCACCTGACTCCTCAAAGCAGGTATTACTTGGGTGGTGGTTCATTCTCAGTACTACAGTGACACTGACATGGTGGTGCTGTGTTAGTGTGCGTTGTGTGGTGGTGTGAGTAGATCAGACACAGCAGCCCTGCTGGACTGTTTAAACATTGTGTCCACTCACTGTCCACTCTATTAGACACTCCTACCTTGCTGGTCCACTTTGTAGATGTCAGAGATGATAGTTCATCTGTTGCTGCACAGTTCATGTTGGTCATCCTCTAGTCCTTCATCAGTGGTCACAGGTTGGCTGGATAGTTTTGGTTGGTGGTGACACTGAGTTCTTTAAACACTCCAGCAGCCCTGCTGTGTCTGATCCACTCACACCAGCACGACACACATTAACACACCACCAACACGTCAGTGTCAGTGCTGAGAATGATCCACCACCCACATAATACCTGTTCTGTGGTGGTTCTGTAGGGGTCCTGACCATTGAAGAACAGGGCGACAGGGGGCTAAAAGTATTCAGAGAAATAGACGGACTACAGTCTGTAAATGCAGAACTACAAAGAGCTCCTATATGGTAAGCAGAGCTGATTAAATGGACAATGAGTGCAGATACAATGAGATGGTTTTAAGGCTAATGTTTAAGGGTGTTTTGAATTACAGCAGCAATTTTTAAAGCCTGTAAAATAAAAAAAGGCTTCTTCTGAAAAAGGACATTTTGGAGATACAACATTTGTTCTGACAGGGACAATACATACACATAATATCCACATAACTAGACAGCGATTAAAGAGCATTTTCTTTCTAATAGATCTACATGATTCTCTTAATTTGAACATCAATGAAAGGCTCAAACCACACCCAGTCATGGGCTACAATGCACCATGACTAGTGATTCTCCACCAAAAATCCATCCCTTTTTCAGTCTAGAACTGAGCGTAAATCAACATTTGGTAAACCAGCCCTGAAGGTGTGATGTGAATAAAGGTGTGATGGTTGTCTTGCCCGTCTGGGTGTAGTGCATCCAGTTTAGAATGACCTCGGGCGCTCGGTACCATCTCGTCACAACATAACCCGTCATCTCTGCATCTGCATGCCGTGCCAGGCCGAAGTCCAAGATCTGTAGCCACGGCAACAAAACACCATCAACACCTCCCACATCTCAGACACATTCAACCATGTCAGCATCACCAACATCAACTACTCCAGCTCCATGAACTACTTCAGTTATCACCAACACCTTCCCACCACTAGTTTCTGAAAAACCTAGGAGAGATAGTAACAAACCTTCAGCTCGCAGTCCTGGTTAACAGCCAGGTTGCCAGGTTTAAGATCCTGAAAATGAAAACATCCATCCAAATATTACTACAGGTTAAATATATTTAGCAAAGATTACATCAGAGTAGCCGTTTCACATGTTTATACACAATTCACTTTGCACTTTACTCTTGTTTATTGGATATTTACTCCTGATGTTACTTACAGTACCATGCAGAAATCAAAGTTTATTACTCAATTCCCAGCCTAAATAAATTGCTTTGACCCCTCTCCATGACAGCTGTACACTTTCATTTGTTGATGAGCTGGAGGTACAGATAAATGCTGCAAATTACACTCAGGATTTTGATTGTTAATAAATATAATTTAGTCAAATCACAAATGTAATGTGTGGCATCCATATATCTACATGACGTGTATACATGCAAAGGGGAGTCAGATTGGGGGAGTCGGAATATGGCACTACACCAGCAAAGAAAACATCAGACAAGAAAGAGCCATGCTGACTTGCAAGGCAGGGTAATATTACAGGATTTGATTACAGGAAGTTCAAACTTTTAAGGCTGTGGGAGATGTACAAAGACTGACCAAGCTTTTTGGACAGAGGTCTATTTATTTCTTTGCATGCCACCTGAAACAGGACTGAGGTTAAGTGACTTTTGACACCTGGAAATGCTATGAAATTCTATGAGACAGGAAAGACACAGACAAGGTTACAGCCACATCGATCTTTGATAAATAACATTAGCAGGAATTAAAAGACTCTACTGTCAGATTTTCGTTGTTTTTCCATTCGCCTTGAAACTGTCTCACTTTTTTTTATCTCTATTAGCTCTTACCAATGAGTGAAAGCCAGTCTGAGATTTATTCTTGTCTGATCTCTTGCTTGGTCACTTTCTCTATTTCCCTTCCTCGCTTCCTACGACAATATCTTCAGTCTCTTCTGAGCCTCCGCCATGATGTCCATAATAGGGAATTTTGAGCTAGCGTCTTCTTATGACTAGCTGAAGACCCATGGTTGGCATCTTTCCTCCAAAGTTACATAGTGCTTTAACGGGTGTTCCGTGTCCAGATTGGGAAGCATTATTGAGCATGCAGTTTTCCCTATTACAAGTCATTGTATCTTAAAAATGATTTTAAAGCTTTAATTTTAGGATAAAACAGTTATATAATGCTGCTTCAAGTACTAGTTATTTAATGTCATTGATGTATTTCTGAGAAGATTCAATATAAGGCACTTGCATAAGGAAGGAGAAAGGCAAAGGAAAATAAGAAAAAAAAAAAATAATAATTGAGACTCCTAAAAACCTAAGATTTAGTGTCCCCATCAAAACAGTACATAGGTTTTATCTTTAGGAGTGGGGAGAAAATCAAGCTCCACTTTTGTTTCAGACCTGAAAGTTTCTGTCCATTCTTCTACTGTCAGAAGACAACTTAAAAGGATGTGTAGCTGTCAAGAAGCCCAAAAAAAGATTTGCACTAGAACAATCTGAGATGTGGAGCAAAATGTGGAGATGACCGATGAGTCTACATTTGTAATTGGGACCACATGGACCATGAGAAGCACATAAGAACTTGTAGGACTAAACTTTAGAGGTTTGGAAAAACATCCCTACAGATGTCTTTGGAAAAACAGAAAGCCAGTATCCGGAGAAGAATGGAGGCTATAACAAGCATAAGCCTGACAGTACAGATTGGCAACATTTCTATGACGCTTGCGATTACATTGAACTATTTGACTGACTCAGTCGTCCCAACTAAAAAGGTTGTTATTCATCCAAATAACAAGCCTTGGGTATTAAAAGAGCTTTAATCAGTCATTAATAAAAGGCCTATTATACTGGAGATCCTCTGGATAAAAAGCCTGTCTCCAGTGAAGTGCGAAATGAAAAAAGGAAGGTAATAAATGAAGTATAGGATAAAAAGGGGGTAATCTCAGAGCAGCCTGGCAAGGGATCAAAACACTTCTCTCTATTAATCAACGTGCAAATGAGACAAAACAATCCATTAGGGTAAATGGAGTGGATGATTTTGATTTGCCAAATAAATTTTAACTCATTTTTCACTTGTTCTCTGAAAATACTATCATGCCTAGAGGGTCCCTTCTAATTCTGAACGATACTGTGATAACTCAGAAATGTGTCCCCGACCTGTATAAGAAGGTGAATATAAGAAAGGCAACGGGTCTTTATGCCATCTGTGTGCAGACTTTGAGCTATTGTGCTGTCCAGCTTCGTGAGGTCTTCAGTAAACTCTTCCAGATGTGTGTCTGGCCTGTTATACGGAAAGCATCCACTATAATTCCAATTCCAAAATAAAACAATGCCAAGCAATTGAGTGAATGTAGATCTGTTGCACTCACATTATCTCACTATACAAGCAGATTATTTTGGGCATAGTAAGAAACATGCTTGAAACAAGCCAAATCAAGTGCCAGCAAAGTGAAACACTTTTGAGTACTAATATGACTTCAAACAAGTACAAAACATCTAGAAATAAGTTTTATAACATGTTTCCAACTATCTTAAAATGGGAAATATAATGATACTAATGATCAACTAGATTTAAGATCATTTGATTGCCAAAGTATGTGCTTTTCCCCCAGTAATAGCCATGTGTTTTACCCTCAGTGGTGACCTCTCTGAAACAGTTTCTAACATGTCTAAAGGAATTCCTGTACCTGGCATGTACCGACCAATGAAATGATTCTGATTCACTACTGGAGGGTGGAGTGTCATTATCTTTTTTATACTACTCTGCTTCTGCCCCGATATGGATATTACAAATCATATTTGTTTAGGGTGGAAAAGAAGCGTTATGGTGTGATGAGGCAGCAAAACAAAATAATGCTGAAAAGAGTTGAATCTGTCTGCTCAAAGGTAACACAAAGGTAAACCGGATGCTAAAATTAACTTATGTGTTTAGGGTGATACTAAAGATTCTCTCTGAACAGTCTACAGCTTTTTTACATCAACTTTTGGTTTGGCTCCAAGCTTGCTTTGAATCTAGATAAATGTAAAACCAAAAATAGTGCCATGTATTAGATTTGCCTAATGGAAAACCAAGTGAGTAGAACTGAGCCAGTACTATGAGGTGGAAAAGTGGCTTAAGTAATCTGTTGTGACCACTCGAGGGTGGATCACTTTTATAAGATTCAAAAAATGTGCGAGTACAGTAAATCAGTGAATGATTTTGTTACTTTTAATTGTTTCAAGTACACACTCATGATCAAAAGAATAGTTGCACAAATAGCTACACCCAGAAGGAATCAACCGACAGGAATGAAACTTGGTGGGTAGGTCTGACATGGTGAGACATGGGAATGATTCAAGTTTCACGCTCGATTGGGCATGTGACATAAGCAAGGATGGGCCTTATTGCTGTACCTGACTGACCCAAATCTAATGTTGTAGTCTTCGCAGCTATTTTAATATGGTTTATTGCGCTGGCTTAACAGATTTGTATGTCAGTGTTTCATTTTTATAAGGAGAAATGCATCACCAAATTCTGCCAATATAGCGTCATAGTTTTACTTAACACGAGTCAAAAACATCTAGAAACAAGTCAAATAATATTACAACAACCTGTAAATAAGAAATAATAGATGATTTTAGACTATTTCAGTGGCTGAGACATATTAAATGCGATACCACAGACATAAACCAGTGCATCTCAAAAGATTAGAATATCATGAATAAGTTCATTTATGTTCATAATTTAATTAAAAAGATAAACTGTCATATATTTTATATTCATTACATGTAAAGTGACACCTTTTTGTTTCCAGTGTTTCAAATTATTAAAATATTTAATTTAGAGTAAATTACAGTATAAATACTGTGTATCCTTCTGTCTAGTTCAGAACACGCAACCACAATCATTGGGAAAACTCACAAAAGGTCATTACTGAAAAGGCTGGCTGTTCACAGAGTGCTGTTATCAAAGCATATTAATGGAAAATGTGGTAGCAAAAAGTCCACAAGCAACAGGGATGACCGCAGCCTTGAGAAGATTTCCAAGAAAAGAAGTGGACTGAGGTTGGTGTCAGTGCATCAAAAGTCATTACACAACAGACGTCTTCCGAAAAGGGGCTACAAATGCTGCATATCAATCCATTCCTGAACTAGGGACAACATCAGAAGTGTCTTATCTGGGTTAAGGAGAAAAAGAACTGGACTGTTGCTCAGTGGTCCAAAGTCCCTATTTCAGACAAAAGTCAATTCTGTATTTCATTTGGAAATCAAAGTATGGAGAAAGAGTGGAGAGGCACAGAGTCCAAGGTGTCAGAAGTTTCTGCAGTCTGTGATGGTTTGGGTTGCCATGTCACCTGTTGGTCCGCCATGTTTTATTAAGTTCAAGGTCAACACAGCCATCTACCAGGACGTGAGAACTTCCTGCTTCCATCTGCTGACAAAGTTTATGAAGATGCTGATTTCCTTTTCCAGCAGGTTTTAGCACTACAGTGCCAAAATTACTACCAAATGGTTTGCTGACCATCATATCACTGTGCTTGTTTGGCCAGCCAACTCTTCAGACATGAACCCCATTGAGACCCTATAGGGTTCTGTCAAGAGGAAGATGAGAAACACCTTACCCAGCAATACTGCTGAGCTGAAGGCCACCATCAAAGCAACCAGGATTTCAATAACATCTCAGCAGTGCCACACTGTACTGATGCAGTAATTTGTGGTAAAGGATCCACAACCAATTATTAAATGTATAAATGAGCATACTTATCAAAAGTTGGACATTTCTATATTGTACATGCTTTTCTGTTTGATCTTATGAATATTCTAATAAGATACTGGATTTCTTTGTGAGCTATACTGCCATACTGATCAAAATTAAAACAAAAACAGCTTGAAATACGTCACTTTATGTGCAATAAATATAAAGTATACAACAGTTTAACTATTTAAATTAAATTATGAACAAAAATGATTTTTTTCACAACATTATTCGAGTTGCACTAATACATGTGCCAGTGGATCCTGTATCTATGTTGCCACCACACTGGTCCGAGACACTGGTCATAACTCTCTTAAGACTGTCCTAAGACTGTGTAGGTTGTGGCTGTACAAATCATCACATGACCCAAACCTGATCTCGGAGTTACATTTCATAGGTAAGACTGAAGCTGTTTTTGGTTGTTTTTGGCTGTTACAACATTATGTTGAGAGCTAATGTTAACTAGTTGGCCATCACAGTCAGACTATTAATAACTAATATTATTGATAATGCTAGCTAGCTATGAAAACTGATACTTTATGAGAAACCATATAATCTAAATTGCCCATGATCAAGTTTTTTTAATCTGTATTGGTGTTTTTTTCCCCCCAAACTGATTATTATGACAAGCTAATTCTATGTGCTGAGTGACTAATTTATGAATCTGACTGTATTTAGTTGGCTAACTGTTCTCAGAAGTAGCTTTAAATTCATGCTTGACAAGCGTTGCTGAGTTTAAGCTGGAATAGTGCTGGTCTGGTGCTGGTTTACCTGGTTACCCAGTTTAGTGATGCTGGTTGACCAACATACCAGCATACCAGCATTAAAACACAATATATGCAGGTTTTGCTGGTGACCAGCATATTGACTTTCATTACTGCTGACAATAAATGCATACAAAACTCAACATATGCTGGTTGTTCTAGAAGGCTTTCCACCAGATTTGAAAAAATGCAGCTCCCCTTTACTAGTAATCGTTTACAGGACAGTCTTGCCTGAACCTGTAATGCGCTGATGTATTGCAGCAAAAGGCTGAAGGGCCAATGTGTCATCTGTGTATATATTTCTATGGGCTACGCAGATGGCAGCTACATAAGGCAGAGCTATACAACATTGTTTTAAAGTCAAGTCAAGGTTGACTTGAGAGGAACCAGACTTAAAAGGGGAACCCCACCTCTCTGCTCGACACCAGCTAGGACGACAAACACGACAGCAGTATGAAAAGGATAAGGTTTCAGACTTACATAAATATGTATATAAAAGCAACCTGTAATTGACCAGAAGTACTTAAATGTACAATTAAGTTAAGTAACAATGACATGCAGATCTGGAAGTCAGATGAAAATCAGTCACAGTTACCAGTGAAAACCAGTGTTAGGGGTTTACTGCAGTAAAACCCATAGATGCCAGTAATTACTCTTACAAGCCTACAGTGATGATCTAATAGTAAGAACATTCTAAAGGAATCTTGAACCCAGATGAAGCAGTTGTTCCAAAAATGCATGGACATTAAGTTTAGACTTGTCTTAAATGTCTAAACTAGCCAAGTGAGTGTGTTCCTATGCTGTTTCCCCCATCCCCGCAAGCTGCAAGTAGCTAATTGGGTAATGCATGATGTACTTCTGAGAGGTGAGTAGAAGTTGGTGAGGGCATGTTAAAAAACAGTATTAAAACGACACTCTGGTTCATGCATTTACTAGAGCAGAACCAAAATATGGACTGGAAATATCTGTTGTACGAAGTAACAGCACACTGGATTCATTAGTTATCTAGAAGTGTAGTCTGCTTGCTATGTGCTGATTCCGACAGAGTACATACAACCCCAGTTTACACAGAACAGCTTCCAATGAATTTTTAAGGTTTAACCCCTTAAACTGTAGACCTATAGTTGGGTCATTAATCTGTCAACTATAATATTGTAGCCTATGGTATTGACTGGACCGACTACAGGGACTTGGGATGCGTTTTGTGCAATGTTTTGAGACACAACAGTAGTAATAAAGAAGTAACAAATTGAGTGTATTTGATATTTTGTTACTTGTGTTTTACAAGTAAAATAAGAAAATATGTTCTATTAAAGTCCTGAAACTTTCTGACAGGCCAAATGTCCTCATACTTTCTTGCCCTCAAATTTACAGTGTAAAGTAAACATAAAGATCCACAATCAGACATCAACAGTATGCTGAAGACTGAAGTCTAAGTCATTTTGGAGCACTATTGGTCTGCTTGTCATGAAATTTTGATACAGTGCATAACAATGTAAAAAAGACAAACGCAGGTACAAGGGTTTGTTCCGACACAGAATGAAACGTAGAACAGAACAACATTTTATTGTGCCGTTTGTCTTTGAGTATCAATGTATCGTGCATGCTGAACTAAACGGAATATATCCATTTCTGTAACATTGTTTCTGTCTTTCCTTTGTGTATCTAGGCTTTAACGCAGCCTGCTCAGTCAGTGGGATGTACAGCAGTGGTGAACAGTTCTGAACATGCAAAGACGCTGTCACACCCCACAGGAAACCACCTACTGCAGCACTTTAAATGCCATGCCTGAGGTATAATGACATGTTTACGAACTGATGCACCAAAGCTTTAAAATCCATCTATGGTGGTTACATTCACATTCAACTGTCTACCCTCATCTTCATCAATAGGCAATCAATACTTGGGAGGATACATTTTAAGGCCTTTCTTGTCTCAGTTCTGATTTAAACAGCAGAACCTACATGGGGAAGACATGAAGCGACTTGAAATATCTGTCCACGCCTGTGAACATCCGTCTTGAGAAGATTACATAATGTGTAATTCAAAACATATTGCTTAAACCGGCCGGGTAACAGACATTAAGACGTTAAATGGCCCATTTAATAAGAATTCAAATTTAGCTCATTTAGTATGTAAATGCTGTCAACATACTTTTAACTCCCCAGTCCAAATATAGAAAAAAAACAGGCCTGTCTACAACAGTCTAGCCCCACCCATCAAGTTTGAAGTTATAAGGAGTCTTTCAGCCTGGACTGCTTTTTAAATGAACCACAATACAGGGCAGCCAATCAGAACAGATCTCATTTACATTTATCAGTAGTTTTAAGGGCACAGTAAAAAAAACAGCCTGTTTAATTCTAAGGGATAAAGGGGTTGGAATAGCATCGAAATGTTGGAAATGGAACATAAAACCATGCAAATGTTAAAAGTGGACCTCTAGAGGAAACATAAAATAGCATATGGGCCCTTGAAACACACTGTTAAATCATAACTGAATGTCGTTAATGGAATCAAATGATTGATGAATTGTGAATAAAGGTCAACTCTGGACAAGGTCAACTACACTTATTCAGCCACTTATCCTTAAGGATCTGCTAGAGCCTATTCCAGAGCTCATAGGGTGGAAGGCAGGGAACACCCTGGACAGGTCACCAGTCCATCACACGGCAGGTTTCCACAGCAAAATATGTAAAAAAATCAGTCTGATCTGAGTTGATGTGCCCAAATTGTTATCCTGGAGCTTCATTATATGTTAAGGCCTGTGAAACATATCCAGACCACTATAATTACCCTGTAAATGCTGCATCAGCCTACACTCTGGAGCAGCTAAAAGCATACAAATTACTAGAATCATAGGATTATGATGTTTGTGGAAGTGTCAGCCATATTTTTAGTCTTTTGCACACCATCAACTATGCCATCAAATGACAACAAAAGTGAGTAATTACAGACCTTACATACCTATGTTTGATGGGATTAATCAGTGTTGGCATTACCTAAAGGTCATGTGAGCCCTGCTAACTTTCTGACATTCTCTCAACCGCATTCACTGTCTAGCTAAAGCATAAGAGACTTAGTCATAGTAGTTGATTGCATAAGTCAATCGTCAATCATTGCCAATCAAAAATGATTAAAAACTAAATTATCAAACGGATAGTTTCTGTTCTAAAATCTGACTGGTTAAGCCACGCTTGAAGTTGCTGTAAAGTGCCTAAGAACATTGTTCCCTGTGATAAACTCACTGCAATGCACAGCCTCGGGTCCCTTATTCCTTTCACTCATCCTTCATGTGACTGTTTACCTTTGACAAAACGACAAGAGCAAGGATTTCACTCCCTGCCTCCAGAGGTCACTATCGCCTCAATTTTGACTGGTTTTACCACCTGTTTTTGATTAGCTCATTTAGCGGTTTTATGCCCGATTGTGAAGTCTGATGTAAATAGCCATTTCCCGAGCCAAACATGCCCGCACACCCCCAAAACAATGACAGTCACAGAACTTGTTTACAGTTGGTTCCTTGTTTATTCAGACACCATTGTGGGTTAAAAAGGGTCTGAAGTCTTTCCACTACGTTCTTCCTGTTAACACGTCCAAGTCCAAACCTTTACTGAGCCGTCAGAGGCCCTGTCTTTCCACCATGCAGCAACAGAGTCAAACAAACTGCTAATCTCAGCCCTGTGATGAGAAAGAGAAGAGGAGATGTCTGCAGTTGATAAGGCGAGTTACAATTCTTAACCCAATGAAGAACATTTGGTGCCCCTGGGCTCTAATGTTAGTTACCTAGCGAAACTACACTGCCACCCACCAGCAAAAGCTAAGCGGGCCATTTGCAGATCCTTGATACAATTTGTGGATTTTATAGGGTGTTTCTTGTTATAATCCTATATCTTTATGTTTCAATTGTTATCTGTTTCTATGTGCTGCCCAGCTTAAGTGAAGATAGCTAACCTTAGCTAGCAAGCTAGCCTTAGGTCTGCCTTAGTTAGCTAGCTAGCTATGTCCGTCAGCTCATCTGACTGATGAGTCTGACAACCGAAACACAAAGATTTGGGGTTTATAGCAAGAAACACCCTATAAAGTCCATAGACTATATCCAGGGTCTTTACACAAAGCAAATTTGGCTTTTATCAGTGGGTGCTTATGTTAGCTAGGTTTGCAAGCTAGCTAGCATTAGAGGCCACTGGCACCAAACTTTACTTTTCTTCATTCGTTTAAGAATTGTAACTCACTGCAGCCGACTGCAGCCATTTACTCTTCTCTTTCTCATAATGAAAGCGCTAAAATGATAACTGAGTAGTTCTTGGACTCAAATTTATTCAAACAATGAGAACCTCAGCCAGTGCAGTGGAGGCTAGGACCCAGACCTGAAGGTCGAGACGTCATGGCTTAACAAGCGGATTGTCAACCCTCACAGTTGGTCTTCGTCTTGGTTTGTGTTTTCCCATAAAAGTTCTGAGCATTATTCTCTGTTGTTTTTCCTGGTTTTGACCTGTGCTTTCATATTAGCTATCGACTCTGGTTTTTGGATTATGTTTTTGTCTTCTGCCTTGGTTATAGCAACACCTTGTTAAATTCACATCCTGTAATAAACCTGCACTTGGAATCCACCTTAAGGCCCAAGTTCAATCATTTACACATTCCTACAGGGAGTCAGCTGAAAGTTTTTCCTCTTCACTTGTTTTTGTATCTTATTAATATATGATTCCACTTGGTGAGTAAAGCTGCTTCCTGATAGGAATATTAAAACTTGCAGTGTCTCTTTAATTCCGTGTTGAAATCGTGATTACTGACAGATGCCGTTTATTCACTGCCAAACACTCACCCTATGAATGATGCCAGCACTGTGAATGTACTGCGGAAAGATAAAAAAAGAGACGAGTTAGTCTCCAGAAATTAGCCGTGCAAAAAATGCATGTTTAACAGCCTGATTTCAAGTACTGATTATTGCAGAAGCATCGGTTAAAACTATTTATGTTTTCACTATGATTGTTGCACTATGATTTAATATGGCAGTTTAAGAGCTTGCCAGCTCACACAGTGAGGATACCTTCAGTCCGCAGAGCATCTGATAAACAAGGAACTGCACGCGATCTTCTGTGAGCGGACCCCGAACTTTGGACAGGTCTGTGTACATGTACGGCATCACCAGGTAGCTGAAATACAAAATCGAGATCTGTTAAAGGAGCATTCAGTGAATTTCCTAACTGTTTTACTATGAATGTCAAATACATAATATCCTGTGAAAGTGAAATCATCTTAAATCTTGCATACAGTCATATGCAAAAGTTTGAACACCCCTGCTAGTCACTGTTGAGTGAAAATAAGCGAACACATTCTCTACAGAAATCACACGTCTGCACACTGTAACACATAATTACTGTTTATCTGCCCAAATTAACATATCGGAAAAAATTCAAAATGTGACCTGTGTAAGTAAATAAAATACATTTTATATTGTTACATCTTGTATCTTATTACAGTATATTGACTGTTATTTGCTTTATATTATTTTGGAATTTATTATTATTATTCTTATGGAGTTTGTATTATTGATTTATTGCTATTTTATTACTTGTTTGTTATTTTTACTATTGTTTGTGATTGCTTTTGGCTGATAAACTAAGCACAAAACAGGAATATGGCATCAAATGTTGCAGAAAACTTTATTGTATATAAGTGCATCTAAGTTTGATTTAATATTCTCAATTAGACCATCAACAAAATATGTTTTTCTGTTTATGTTCAGCTGTTCAGAAGTTTAGCATGGAAATGTACAGTATATACCTTAATATTTAATTATACTATTAAATATTAAATAATTATTAATGAAAAAATATTGGATAACATTAATATATATTTTGACACTGTTGTAAGAATAAGCTGATTTACCTTATTTTGTAAGTTATTTATGTAGATAAATAATTCTTATTCTACTGGCAGATAACTGTAGTTTGGCTTTAAGAAAAATACAAAAATACATTTTCACTAAACATCTAGAATTAAGTTGGATAATCTTGATTTACTCTTAAACAATCTAAAATAAGAAATATTGGATATTTTGATTCGATTTAAGATGCTTTCAAATGCCATGATATCATTTTTGGCTGAGTACAGAGCAAGGCTGGTCATTCCAGCTGAGAGATTCTTTCACTTTTGTGTTTCCCTTCTTAGTTGGAATTCCGAATTGGTCTGAACTTGTCGTCCTCTACCTTTTCCCCATCCCACACAAATAAAAGTCCCCAGTCACCCAATCACACCTCATTCCAACGCTCCGCCTCTCCAGAGTACTGATTGCATACACCTGCTGATTCTTCCCCATGCTGCATTTAAACAGGGGCATCAGACAGAGGCTAATGGTAGACCTGACTAATGGTAATGGTGGGGGCTCTCCAAATGTCTCAAAAACTGATTTTGGTTTCTAATGTTTGCTCATTTAAATACGTTGTTAAAACAGAAATATAATAAAACCTTATCTTGAGTTCTGCTTATTTGCCTGCTTTCTGCCTCCAATCATGGATAGACAATCAAGTAGTTTGACCGTCTATCCTGCATTGAGCACTAAGTCATTCTGTAACAAAAACTAAACCAGAGGAGCAAAGAGAATGAGAGAGAACACTAAAAGAGGACTGGGAACTGCTGAAGAAAAAAAAAACAGGTGCCAAACAGTAAATATGCAACAGTAAAGTAAGCTAGCTTACAAACTAGCGATTAGCTTGTAATCGGTCATTCATAAGAAGCACGGGCTGATAAACATGCAGGATTGCTATCATGGGTAAAAGGGGCGATACACGCTGATTGTTTTCCCTGGGGTCGGATGGGATCAATGCGACATGTCACACGGCTAGAAACGTCTGACATTGATAGGAAGATCATGACCAAGACTTCCACGTGCCACCCTGGCCCCCTAATTCCCCAGACTTGAACCCAATTGAGCACCTTGATAATCACATTTGCTCTATGGATCCTCTCCTACTTACTCTCCAGCAGCTGTGGGATGCACTGTAGTCAGCATGGCTCCAGATACTTGTGACAACCTACCATGTCCTTATTCAGCCACCCCCAACCCGTTTAGCTGCTATCCATGCTGCACATGGTGGTTACACTGGATATTAACTGGCAGTCACAATAATGTTTTAAGAAACATACTTAAACCAGCAGAATCATCTGCCAATACATTGAGACATCTTTCCGCAACAAAATGACTTAACGCAAATACATATGCCTACAAATAAGTAAAATAAACTTGCTTACAACATTCTCAAAATGAGACATATTAGTATTATTAGATATATTAACACGATTTAAGATTATTTAATTTGCCAAGCTACCATTTGTTGGAGTGAAAGCACAACTTTTTCTTTTCTTGACTTTTTTGTTTTGGAAGTGGCCTGGGTATACTACTGTGCTATCTCCCTGTATAAACAGATTCTAACTCAACAACGTGATTTAGATTTTTTTTCCTCCAGCAAAAGTGTGTGGTTGCTATGAAGAAAGCAATTTTACTCACAAGTCTTGAAAGGTTTCCAGGCGGGTGGACGGAGTGAAGACGTCCAGCAGTCCGATCACCTGGATCAGGCAGGAAAAGAGAGGATTTTTTAGCAGAAATTAATCATGTGTTACTGCACAGCAGGCTATGGACTGATACATCTTGCTGCTATGATACCGCGGTTATTGTATATCTGCACAGGCAAGCAAAACATCACAGGTGGTTGACACAGGTCATAATGAAACAATGGGCTTCTCAGTGAAGATGACAAAGACTATTAAACACGAAGCAGCTATCTCCGTTTCTAGTCTCTAAGGGGCCTGTCTCAACTTGAGCACTGAACACTTTCTTGGCTGAGACCAGATCTTCAAGCAGCTATGAATCAGACTGGACTTTTATGTCTGGAACTAAGCAAGACACTACCAGTCAAAGCTGATTAGAAATGTAGTGGAAAACTACTAGCTTTATTTATGAATGTATCCTTTGAATGCTTAATACCAAGCAATTTTAACCTAAATGTACCTAAACGTATATACACTTTAAGCAGGATAAGCAGACTTTGATCAAATCCCAAAGTCTGTATCATCATCAGTGGGGCCTGAGTGAGAATAATTAAGAACTCGTATCATATATATATATATATATATATATATATATATATATATATATATATATATATATATATA
>CM067484.1:16775490-16802011 GCA_034552555.1 Semaprochilodus insignis | reverse complement strand
GTGTGTGTGTGTGTGTGTGTGTGTGTGTGTATTTACACATATCATCAAAACAATAGTTGCACCCAGAAGGAAGCAACGGACAGGAATGAAAATTGGTGGGTAGGTTTGACATTATGAGACATGTGAATGAAGTTTCACGCTCGGCCACACATGTGACATAAGCAAGGACGGGCCTTATCACTGTAACTGACTAACTATATAAGGTCGTCCTGTGGCGCGGGCTTTCCATTCTGACTCTTGCTGTAGTGTTGTTCTTATCGATGTATTGCGTGCCATACAGATCATGCAGGCACTACCATAGCATGCTGTTGACAGCAGTGGATAGAAGACGGCACATACCAGTGACATGAAGCATCTGTGAGACCTAGACAAACCACGGAAAAGAAGAACCAACGGATTGTCCGACATACGCGAAGTGACCCAACAGCCATGATTGCGGACGTTCAGAGAAAAGTGATGCCCTCCTTGCGTCATCCTTTTGGTGACTACTTGCACACAGACCATTACGGCAACTGCCATTAACACCACATCAATGTTCGCCAAAGACTGCAATGGTGTCATGCCACACTGTCATTAAGTGACTCAAAATGGCAGCAGGTCACCTTCAGTGACACGTCCCACTTTTTTTTGGTGGAGACAACAACAATATGAGAATATTCACGCTGCATGGGATGGATTATCATAGGACACCATTAGGAACCTCTACAAACTCCATGCCGAGACGTTTGCATGTTGCTGTAGCAAACATGGCAGCTCGACACACTACTTCTGTATGTGTAGCTCTATAAATATTGGCCATATTAGTCTACATTTTTCATCATTTATTGTTCCTGGTAACCTTTATCTTCCTTCCGAATAGCATTGCATTCCGACAGTTCATTCCGGGTGCAACTATTCTTTTGATGATGAGTGTATATCACTTAAGCTCAATGACTTGCATGACAGAATGTCTTTAAATTATTAGTTAATATTTTCTATTTATAAGCAGAGTATACATCTGATTTGCTGTTGGACAGGTCTGATTACATCTGACCTGTTTAGTAAATACCATTAAAATAATTGATTGTATTATTTTGTGTAGTTTTGTGCCTAAAAACTTGCCCCTAAATATTTTTTTCCATAAAAAGCAGCACATTCTTTTATAACTACTTATAAGTAATAAGTACTTATTACTTTCAGTAATTCAATGCCATTATTTCCATTGTGTGAATGTGACATTCACACAAACTTGAAGATTTCCACAGAGTTGTTCATGCAGCTTGTGGAGTCTTGTTACAGTGGAGGCTCTCAAGGGGAACTAGAGCTTACTGTTGTGTTTGTTAGGTGGCTGCTGGTTGATTTATTCATACTTCTCCAATGAAAACATTGTTGTCCAGTGTTGTCTGCTGAAGGTAATGCTATAAAAAGCCATTTAAAACTGTATTTGAACATTTGAGGGAAATTTGTGATTTTTCTGATATTGCGAGTGCAATTGCCATTATTTTCTATACATTTTTTGTAGGCTAAGAAGACCAGAATACCACCTGTTCTGGCTCGACCCCTGAATGTAGTGTGCCAGACTGCAGTAGGCTGTCGTTGTGCAATTTCAACATAAAATGGACTAATCTCTTAGCCCCAGTTTGGTCTATGATTATGGATTTGACCAATGTGCGAGCATGTGGGCTTCAGCCTGGAGTTTCCCCAACTGCCCAAGCGTAGTCATGTGAACTGTGATGCAGGTTTAGTCTTAGTGTTTCTGGTAGCTAATGTGCGGATGTAATGCCATATGAATAACTAATAGTAAACAGCAATATGTTTCAAGTTGGGAAAGTTTACCTAATAACTTGTATAAATATAAACGTATTGAACTTGTGAACTGCTTTTAGATCAATTTGAATAATCAGATGCAACCAAACAGCCCTGTGATGGACTGGAAACCTGTCCAGGGTGTTCTTGCCTTCTGCCTATTGAGCACTGGGACAGGCTCCATCACCCACTCACACCCTACCCCCTGTGAACCAGGAGGATAAGCAGTTTAGATGATGACTGAGTGAGTGTAAAGCAACCAAACATGCATATGCTATGACATGACAACCACAAATAACTAGCAGGCCTATGCACTATGTTAAGCATTTAAGCCTCAAGCCAGAAAGAGATAAATGTTGGTCGTCATAAACAGAAAAAAGCCCATACAGCAATTTATAAAAACACTCACATTTTAAACTGTAATCACACTATTGGTCAGAAAAATTGCAATTAGATATTTTGAGGCATACGTCACTGCTGTTGTGGGCTTCCTTGCATTCAAATATGCTAAACTTCTCCTTACATGGTAATCGATCTCCAATGGGATATATTTAATATATCTGACAACTTAACATACAAAACCTTTTCCATGCTGCTTCTTTTTTCCTACCGTTACAAATGTGTTATACTTAAGATAACTACTTTTAGTATCATGTCATGGTGTTTTTATTCTCAGTGATAAAAACCTGGTATTTTTGCTATACACTTTATAGCGCCAGTGTTACATGCTCAAAAAAAATATATACAGCTTCATCAGTCCTTCTAAACAGACTTCAAATCAATTATTTTTCCTATTAGAAAAAGCCTTTACTTTACACTGTCACTGTACAACATTCCTACTGTTACTGGAGGTGGCTGCACAGTGACAGACAGAATGCTCCCCGGGTAGGGTGTGAATAGGCGTACTCTGAAAGATATCATCTCTTAGAATATTTGACTGGAGACAGTACATTATCTATACTGCTAAGAACTCCTTGTGAACATGTTAAGAATATTTTTTTATCAGACTTTGTACTTATACAGGTGATAGAGGACACTACAGGTAAAATACAGTTTACCAGGTAACCACGCAGAATTACAACATGGAACTAAAGGTCGCGCTGATACGAATGACGTATTGGTTTGGGAGCTGACACTTGCACTAAACATAGTATCGTATCAGTGATGGGGATACTGATACCTATAATCAATACCATGAAGCAATTTCTGAAAACACTGACGTTGTGAGTCGACAAGCAGCAGTAAAAATGCTCAAGACTAAATCTGTAATGCCAGTATTTTGTGGAAAGGCGGTAGTAGGTAATGGTCCAACTGGATTTTCATCTTTATGCCATCAGTATGCCACAGTTACACCAGATAAGCCAACATATAAACACAGTACATCATGCTGACCTTAGCAACTTACCTCAACGGCCGAGTCAGCCTTCTTTCAGTAGTCACTCACCTTTTGCTGCGTAGCCAGTTACAGTCTAAAGCCCCATTCGAGCGGGTTTTAGTTTTACCAGAGGATGTCCAGTAATAATAATGTAATAAATGTAATTCGAGTGGCTGTTTTGTACTGGATAACGATTGCCTGGATCGAAACATCATTGCACGGACATTTATATCAGCATTATGCAACAGGAGCCTCACTTCACCATAATAACAACTCATATAGACTAACGTTAGTCTAGTAAAGTGGATTTATTTAACTTACCAAATGCTGCCTACCAAGACAGAAAATCTCCTACCTTGTAAGAAATTCTTTAGAGATATTGTATTTCCTTTCGCCTAGTAGCAAAAGTTAGGATTAAGAGATGTATATCTCCAGCTCCTATTTAGCCAATAGCCTCATCTTCTCGTCACAAAAGAAAAAAGGGAGGCACATTTTCTATGAAGCTGAAGTCACTTTCTCGTTCGCCATATTCTTGTTTAAATTTTCTTGTTCAACCATAAATTGTACAGCAGTTATTATAACTCCTGCTACACCATTTAAGGTGGAACAAGAAAACTCAAACAAGAAGTGGGTGAATGAGAAGCTGATCTCAGCCTTGTCTGGTTTGCATTACCTGGTTTTGTTATTACATTACTAAGATTCGAGCAGGACTTTCTACAGAGAAGATGTCTAAAAACTACAGATATGACAGATTAATTACACCACATCCCCAGGTAAAAATAATGCCAAATAAAATAGGTCTTAAATTAGTGTTAGTCCAGGTTGTTACTGAGGAAATGAACATTAGAGAGGAACCGTTTATTTCTTGAGGTAATGCTAGCGTTGGTTTAGAAGAGGTGGGCGATATTGTAATATTGTAATATTGTTCAAGAAATTCTGTTCAAGAAAAGTCTCGATCAGCTGGTACTGAGAAACCCTAGCCTTTAACATACACACAGCAGCGCAAGTCCTTGAAGCATTCTATCAACCACATGGTGGTACACCACTGACCTCAACGTTGTCCTTCTCTCTATGCCCTGAGGACATTTCCAAGAAAGGCAAGGCAGGAAAACATGGAGGAGGAGACTCACATTTTCATGTTTCATGTGCTTGAGCAGCCTCAGCTCCCTGTAGGCCCTCTTTGCAAAGATCTCCGACTGGAAGGGCCTGTGCAGCTTCTTGATGGCCACTTTCTCTTTGGTTTTGTCGTTGATGGCTGAGCTGAAACAGACAGGTAGGCAGTGTTTGAGACCGTGGAGAGATAGTTAACCACAGATCAGCGTCTCACTATAGACCACAGCAGTTTACAGAGCGTGGCTTCCGAAATGTTTTCACCAGAGGAAAAAACATACCTCATGCAGTTTCTGCTGGAGGGTTAGGTGTATTCATTTCAGAGAGATTTTCCACATTCCCCAAGATTTTGTGGATTTAATACATTTCACACATTTATTGTAACACATATTATAATAATGTGAACTCTAACTGGCTTTTTCTGTAAATATTTGGGGACCATTGAACCAAAAGAAGTGTTGAGAAGCTAATCTTAAGTTTACAGTACTATAAGCCTTAATAACATTTTTCTTCCTTATTTAAAGTTTTTCAGAAGTATGACAGCAACGATATATACAGTACTATATGTATGTGTGTATGTATGTGTGTGTGTATGTATGTACGTGTGTATGTGTGTGTGTGTGTATGTGTGTATGTATGTGTGTATGTATGTGTGTGTGTGTATGTATGTGTGTACGTACGTGTGTGTGTATGTATGTATGTATGTATGTATGTGTGTACGTATGTATGTATGTGTGTATGTATGTATGTGTGTATGTACGTATGTACGTATGTATGTATGTACGTATGTATGTGTGTATGTATGTATGTATGTATGTGTGTGTGTGTATGTGTGTACGTACGTATGTGTGTATGTGCGTACGTATGTGTGTACGTATGTATGTATGTGTGTATGTACGTATGTATGTATGTACGTATGTACTTACGTATGTATGTATGTACATATGTATGTGTGTATGCATGTATGTATGTATGTGTGTGTGTGTATGTATGTATGTATGTGTGTATGTACGTATGTGTGTATGTACGTACGTATGTGTGTGTATATGTATTTGAAATGTTACAACATCAGCTAGAAGAGAATGTGCATGTGGAACGTTTCGCTTTTCACTTCAGTGCTTGTGAAGTACAAGTATTTAAAGAACAGACGAGCTAGAGGTGGGCAATATGAAAAACATATAGTATCACAATACTTCAAGAACTTTTCACAATATACAGTATGTCACCATATTTAATTTTCAGCCTTCTGATAAGCTGGAACAGGGAAAAAAGCCAGTTGTGCTACATTTTATGATACACTACTAAAAACAGTCAATACAGCATTTTTTATAGAATATTTGTACATACTGTGTTGCACTTTCAGTTAAATGACTCAAATTTTGCTATCTTTATAATGAAGCTTGCAGCAGGGCAGTGTTCAATAAGTACTGACGATACACACAATATGTTCAGTAAAGCATATTGTATGGTGACAATTAACCACGATAATGATTTATACTATCCTGTTGCCCAGCCCTACGAGGTGCTGCATGCTTCATGCAGTAAAATGCAGTGAAATGAGCCGTACAGCCGGACACAGTAGCTGATTTGACCGATTATCTATTTAGATAAAAACCAGATCTGTACATTTTTCTTGCTGTTCCACTCAGCAGCACAAACACTATGTGAAGAACCCACATGTAGGGCTGTGACAATAACTGCATTGCCACAATTGCCAAGGTCTAGTGATGACTACCGTGGGGTTGATCTCATAACCATCATCACCTCACTCTTCTGTTGGTGAAAGTTGATTCACCATGACTAATCACACAATTCAGTTTACTGATTTACAGTTCTCTGCTAGTGACGTGAAGAAGACTAAGACAATAACTGAGATCTTTTTATCTAAAAGATTGAATGTAACATTTTCTATCATGGCTTTCTGTGGCCTCAATAATGATAAAAAGCTGAGGGTGCTCTAGAAATTGAATAGCACTCAGAGTCACTGAGTCAGTATGTTATTGCTTCAAACCTGAGAATTAAAACTGTTTTTAGAGTATTCTTGTTATACTGATCGTTATGACTAAACAGGGTTAAATCCCCTGAGAGCTGCTCCAACAGCTGAACTCTTTAGACCATTAGATTAAACTAAACTATCACTGTGTTGTAAATCCACACTGTTAAAATCAGTGTTACTACAGTGGCTGTTTTCAGATGTTCTATGCAGTTTCGCTTCAACAGCTTTCCTCTGGCTTTAATCTAGAACTGGAGGGACATTGCTCCTCTTCTTTAGTTTTGGGGGCACGAATGACTGTATCCCCCAGGTAGTTTACACCATATGTCATAGCATTCCCAGTATGCATCCCAATTTATTCCAAAATACTAATATTACAATAAAGAAACAAATAATATTAATACAATATGTAGTGATTTTAAGTATGTCAATGTGTTTCTTTAACGATTTTCAAGGCCTCCTCGAGGAAGCCCAGTAACTAGCACCATCCAGTATATCGTCAGTACTTGCAGAGCATTGATCAGCTGCCTGCTGCCTACATTACAACATAAGTAAGTTCAGTACGCAAGTAACACCTTGGCATGTATGAGGCCATCCAGACATCCCTTCAGAGCTTGGTGCAACATGTACAGCAATTTGAACGGCTGCATTGTGTAAACGTCATTCTGACAAAGCGTCCCTGCCTGAAGAGTGTCAGGAGTGTAGGTGTTTGTAGACTGTGTTACGTCAAAGAGGAAATTTGTCTGTACCGTTGTGGATGTCAGGCCCACTTTGACCCACAGGTCACAGTACAGATCAAACCATCGTTGCAACAAGTCAGTGGAAGAAATTCCCCTCCTCTCTCCTACATATTCTACTATCAACTGAGTTTAAGGACCAAAGCAACTTAATCACGAAGTGGCAGACCATGTCTGAGGCACTTCATGCGTAAAAGTCTCCAACACTCTGCTGACTCTAGGGCTGCCCTCTAGAAGTTGACGAGTCGAATCATCAGTCGGAGACCCTTTGAGTCGACTGAGAACCTTCAAGTCGACTGACAACAGTGACGAGGTTTATTTACTTATTTATTTATTTTTGTCGTAAAACAGACAAAAGCTTACAAAATGCACAAGAACTTTAAGAATTTAAAAAGACATTTTAATAGTTATTAAAAGGGGAATAATAAATATATATTTAAGTTCTAGCTGGGCTATGAGCATGCTTGCTAAAAAATTAAATCCATGTGACAACGTGTGCTGGCGGTTCACCGTTGAAGGAAGCTAAAGCTGTGAAGCTGAGAAACGCGGGTGGAACGATGTCTCAGAAACAGTCTGGAGGAGCTTTTGAAGAAGAGAATCCGAACAAATTAAAGCTAATTCTGCTCGTCATTTAGTCAGACATCGAACACTGCTTCAAACCAGTGAGTTGACTTTCGTTTTAGACATAATGGCGGTTTGCGGTGAAGGAAAAACGGACCGAAGACGTTTGTTTTATTATAATTCCATTATTTTAGAACCTAAATTACAGATATTTTTATTTATTCGTTTACAGCTAAGATTATTTTTATTTAAAGACAAGTACAGTCACTTAATATAC
The DNA here is from genome assembly GCA_034552555.1 of Semaprochilodus insignis. Taxonomy (NCBI): domain Eukaryota; kingdom Metazoa; phylum Chordata; class Actinopteri; order Characiformes; family Prochilodontidae; genus Semaprochilodus; species Semaprochilodus insignis. The sequence goes on along the minus strand of CM067484.1, from coordinate 16,794,173 downwards.
CTGCCGATAAACGAGGAATAATTATTTCAGCAGGGGTGATATAATAATTAAACGGTTCAGGTCTACTGTCCTCCTTTTCATCTAAAAATAATGTAAATAGACTAATTTGGTTTTATTTACGAGCTCATTATTTATGAGAGATGAAAGACGAAGGGTCATCCTACTGAAGAAGCTGTTAAAAGTGAAATTAAAAAGACAGACTATAAGCGCTAATTTTTAGCATAAGTACCTGCTTGCTGTCCGACGCTATATTCTGTAATTAAATCAGGCTCCAGATCGTTCATCATATGCCACGTATCTTTTAGTTCAAAAATATGTTCCTGTGACTCTGCTGACTTTCTAAATGAGGACATCAGATCTGAAACGTATGCCAATTGATTTACTGATTACTAGATAATGTATATGGAGAAAAAACATGAACGAACAGTCTAATCGTCGGCCAGGACGGGCGAATCTGATTCGACTGACAAAATTCTGAGTCGGGTACAGCCCTAGCTGACTCAATAACTGCCAATCCTCCTGTGGCATTAACATCAACACAAAAACTGTGCGCTGGGAGCTTCATGGCATGGGTTTCCATGGCCAAGCAGCAGCATGCAAGCCTTACATCACCAAACACAATGGCAAGCGTTGGATGAAGTGGTGTAAAGTGCCGCTACTGGGTTCTGAAGCAGTGGAAATGTGTTCTGTGGAGTGATGAATCACGCTTCTCTATCTGATAATCTGGTGGATGAGTCTGGGTTTGGAAAATGCCAGGAGAACGTTACCTGCCTGACTGCATTACGCCAACTGTAAAGTTTGGTGGAGGAGGGATAATGCTGCGGGGTTGTTTGTCAGGGGTTGGCCTAGCGCCCCTTAGTTCCAGGAAGGGTAATCTTAGAGTGTCAGCATACCAAGACATTATGGACAATTGTATGCCTCCACCTCTGTGGGAACAGTTTGAGGAAGGTTGTTTTCTGTTCCAGCACGTCTGTGCCCAAGTGCACAAAGCAAGGTCCGTAAAGGCATGGTTGGGTGAGTTTGGTGTGGAAGAACAGAGACCTGACCTCAACCCCATCAAACACCTTTGGGATGAACTAGAATGAAGATTGCAAGCCATGCTCTTATGGATAAATGGGCAAACACTCCCACAGACACACTCCAAAATCTTGCAAAAGGCGTTCCCAGAAAACTGAAAGCTGTTGTAACTGCAAAGAGAGGACCAACACCATATCAAAGCCCACTGATTTAGAATGGGATGTCATTAAAACTCCTGTAGGTGGAATGTGGAGGCGTCCCAATACTTTTGTCTAGATAATGTATTTTTGCCATATTGCCCAGCCGTAGATAAAGCATGGGTAGTGAGTTTATCACACCCTGCAGAGCTTTTTTTTTGTCTCAGTGAACAACAGCATGGTTTTCACAGCCCCCTTTTTCCTTTTGAGATGTTTTCTTTTCATGTCTCACAAAACTTCAGTGGTTTCGAACAGGAAGTGTACGAGCGGCAACTGTTGGGATCTAACGTGCCTCGAGTTTTCTTTGGTGTCATAAATATACGCTCGAACGCCATGACTTCCACCAGAACTGAAAGTGATTTTTCACTCGGCCTGTAACTATTTAACACAGATATTAGACACTGAACAGAGTGAATACAGTGAAAACCACAGACAAAGCCACATCCCTCTAGTCTCACACAATAAGAAAGAGAATGACTTCAGCACGTCCAGCTGTAGCCGCTGACACTTCTTCATATTAGTTAAGACACATGATAGCAGGCTGCGTGTCCAAACAAAACAAACCATAAGAACGTGGAAGTGAGTGCACGAAAGCCAGGCTCCGTTTACAGTAAGTGAAATGGGCGGGGAACTTCTCAAAGTGATCAGAGAAGCGAATCGAGGGCATAAACAGGCAAGCATGGCCTTCAGGAGAAATGACCAAACAAGTGCTTATCACAGTGCCACAGTACCATTAGTGGGAAGACACTTCACAGGCCTTAATGCTGCCTCTCAACATTGCCATGCAGTTCATCCAAACAACTCGGTGAGGCAAACCAGAATGGCCTCAATAATGATGCATGGAAACTTCTGCTGTTCTGCAATCAGATAGCAATTCTATCAAGTCAGGCAATACCTGACAACTTGTTCAGCTGTTGTGCAGTCAGACAGTGTGGACCTGTAAGCCTGTTGTGGGAAAGCTGGAAATGATAATGCACGGCTACTTCAGGCTGCTCTGTAGTGAGACAGCAAGCCTGCAACTGTCAGGCAATAGTCAAGCTCAAGAACATCACAGCAACAGAAAATCTAGGACAGATAGTGACAATAATGCGCGGAAATCCAGACTGTTCTGCAATCTGCATTTGTCATGCAACTGCAGTTAGATGGTGGGAGACCTATTGTGGAAAAGCTACACAGGATCGAGGAGCAGCTGAAAGGCTGTCGATGCTCCTAAGACATTGCTGTGGAGGCTTTTGCACAAGCTAGTTTTGAACGTGAACTCACCACACAGTGCCATAGGCTCCTGTTCCGATCTGCTTCAGGCGCACGTATTTCTCCGGCACCTCCCACACGGTGCTGTTGATCTCCTCGCGCGTGAACCCGGGCTGCGGCTCCATGGAGAAAAGCGGAGCTCGAGCAGAAAAAGAACACCCGTCTACCGTACAACCCTGCCGCTCGTACACCCAGCCAACATGATCTCAGCGACGGGTCGACGGCGCGTGCGACGTAAAATCCGGGTTTTGAGTCTCTCTCTCTCTCTCTCTCTCTCTCTCTCTCTCTCTCTCTCTCTCTCTCTCTCTGTGTAAGTCNTACCGTACAACCCTGCCGCTCGTACACCCAGCCAACATGATCTCAGCGACGGGTCGACGGCGCGTGCGACGTAAAATCCGGGTTTTGAGTCTCTCTCTCTCTCTCTCTCTCTCTCTCTCTCTGTGTAAGTCGCCCTATAGCTCGGAGGGTGGTGACGTCATCCGCCCACTCCACGCCCACTTTTTCCCCCGTTTGAACAGGCGCCACTTTCAGATGTGAGTCATTACAGCTCGCGCTTGTGCAAGAGACAAAATGAAACATGAGCCTGCGCGCTGTTCGGCCCACTGGGGGCAATGTTGAAGGAACAGTCCAGCAGACCTACACATCCTATTCATTCAGCCATAAAATCGCTCTATTAGTCCCGTATGTGTTTTCCTAAAATAATAGATCTGCCAAATTCACTATACATATATATATATATATATATATATATCTATATATATGTATATATATAAACAGATAATCAGTATATATACCTGAATTCTGTGGCAGATGACCTCCCTCATAACTTCACTAATCACAGTATTTACACCAAAATCATGCACTCCCCTCTGTCTTAGGGTGCTTTAACATCTACCTTGTTTGGTCTTGACCTTTTAGTTTTTTTTAGTTTGCCCCAAATCAAAACAGCATGTGTAAACAGTGCATTGGACCACAGTCTGGACATTTGGTCAGATCAAAAGAGTTGGTCTTGGTCCAGCTCAAACTGAACCATGGTTTGGATCGTTTGCAGTGTGAAAACACTCTCATGGAAAGTTTGGACTTTAGGGACCAAATACAGGAAGTTACATAGGTAGACAGGCTACCACTTCCAAATAAACAAGAGAAGGAGAAACAGAAACAGAACTGAAAATAACCTGAGGTAGCACATGAGGTGAGAAAGAGATGCAATATTTTACTGTAATTTGATCTGAAAAAGTCAGAGGTCAACTTGATAAAACACATAAATATGCTGAATCTTATAGCTTATTTTCTGAAAGGAAGAGAGAGAGAGGGAGGATATGACAGGACAGAAGAGAAATGCACTATGCAGCAAAAGGGGCACATCAAACAGCTGAAAGGCGATCATCGTTATTGCCACAATAGTACATATACAGTAGACTTCTGCCTAAATATGAACACAAACACCCAATGAAATCCAAAATAAGGATAGTCTGACTCCACAAAAAGTTTTAAACCATAAAATTCAGTCCCCACTCTATACGGTCTATGTAAGTAAGTAAGGTTTTTGTGATGTCACTAACACCAATGCATTTACATACATACTGTATATCTGTCTGGTTGCTTTGTGTACAGTCATATGCAAATGTTAGGGCATTAGCGGCCATGAGAGCTCATATTCACTTCTAAGTTCATTAAATCATGTGCATACAACCATATATACTGTGATGTTCTAATGCAGTAAGCCTTGAGAGGCTGTGATTTTCCAGTGAAGTGACGTACAAGCACTGTGACAAACAGTCTTGAATAGCTTATGGTCTATATGGATGTCTTTGGTTTAAATATATATATATATATATATATATATATATATATACATGTATTTCTAACAAACCGCACCAGAGTTCATTTGGAAGTGACCAATTGGTCCTCTTGTTCGACGCACCAGCGTTCATATGGTAGTGTTCTCACCTGGTCTAATGAACCACACTTAATTGCACCAGGGCTTACTTTAATCAAACCAATCCTGCTGAGTGTGAACACATTATTAGGTTGATGCATTACTATTACGAGGATTTCATATATATTATATTCTTCTATATTAGAAAGAATGTCTGTTCTCTAGCTCTGTGCCTCATGAAGCCCTGTGTGGTTACATCTTACTTTAGAAACACCTTTTTCACAAACAGAAAATAAGCCCACACCATGCCACTTTCTCAGCTTTGAACAGGTCCTACTTTCAGATGGGTGTCAGTAGAGCTATGGTTGGTGCTTATAGGTCACTTGAAGGTCAGTGCAAGACTACATATGCAGTTCAACTTGTGCACTGTGTTCCAGCGTGTGGGAGGGTCCTACCCAATGTTTGGAGGGGAATTAATTGATCCCCCAAATTACTCCTGCACTATTGTACAGCACTATCATGATGTGGCATTGTAATTGCGGATAGTTAAAAATATACTTATAGTAATTTAAGGTTCAAAGTAATTTGTATTCAAAGTTTTATGTATTCAATAAGCATTCATCAGCATCACACAAGCACAGGTTAAAAAGTTCTATTCTTCATGTTATTTTGGCATTCTCATATTGAAATAATCTGTCACTTGAGAAGGAGATCAGTGAAATGCCTTACGTTTTGCTGATTAATTTAAGCAGGAATGTGATAATGCAGCAGAGTAGATTAATTTGGAAGCTTATTCCCACCAGGCAGTGGAGAATAAAACATCTCTTCTCTCTGTTTGTAGTAGCAGTATATTGAGAAGTTCAGTAACAAGTTCAGTAACAAGTTCAGTAAGTTCCTGAAAATTGAAATATATCATAATAATAACTTCTTTTCTCAGATCTCGAGATTTTTTAATTGATTATGTCAAAACAAGCTCATCGGACAAAAAAATCAGTCATACACCTGCATATTCAGCTACTTCCTTCACACTATAGCCTTCAGCATGCCCAAATGCAATCACTCCGTTTTAGCATACGGTCATATGGGTCTATCAGCAGTGGCAAAAATCCCAGTCTACAGGAAATTCTCCTCAGAAGGGCATTCTCATCAGTGCCAGGGAAGGTATTCATGAATTCTGACCGAACTGCACGATTCTTTGATGCAAGAGTGGCTGAACATTGATGTCGCCTACATCCAGAAACTTATCCAGTCCATGCCAAATCCAGTTGCAGCTGTTGTTCGTGCTTGTGGAGGTATTACACACTATTATGTATTTTTTAGTCACAGGTGACTAGATGTTCTCTCCGGTGAGCTTGTATGAAGAAATGGTTTTGCTTCTGTGCGGTGCCTCAGCACCCATAATGCCTATAACACTCCTGAAAAAAATAGTCCCAGTGTTTTGTAAGATTACATATATTCTGGTCTTTGCCAGGTTTCATTACAGTAAGCTGCCTGCTCTATGCCCCATGGATGCCTATATTATTATTCAATATATCACTTAAATGGCATGAATTTCATAATGTTCATAATGTAATGTCGTAAAAATGGGCACTGTTCCTTTGTTACTACAATGTCAGTAACAGCAGTAGCATTACTGTATGTGGTAAGCAGAAAAAAAAACATGCAAGTTTACAAACAACACATTCTTTCCCAAAATACAGCTCAGCTAACACATCGACTAGAGAGAACACTCTCCTGCATATTTGAATAAACAATCACACAGTGTTGGTGATGATGCCTCAATAGCTCCCTCACAGAGAGCTATTACATGAAATTGCCATGAATAGCCTGCACTCCATATGCTGCATCCTTAACAAAATAATTCTATGTAATACCAAAAAAGCTTCTTTGACTTCTTTTTAACAGTACCAGAACCATTTTTTGTTTCTATATAGAACCATTTTTCTTCAAATAAAGTAAGAACTTTATATGTTCTTTCCATCATAGAAAAGAACCATTTAAACTGTATGTTTTAAGGGTGGGGTGATGGGTGGGACCTTGTTTTAAGGTGGTTTTGGCCCAACCCATATTTTAAGTCAGTTCATAAAGGAGAGGCACATGCAGCATGTTATGAGGCCAACCCCACTAAGAAAACGTATTGTTCAGATTCACAACTATTTTACCATAATTAATTCAGTCTTTTTTCTCTGTCTGTTGCATCATAGACAGTTACTTTTGAAATAGAGGTTATGCTCACAATAATTACATTACAATACAGTACAATGTTAGCACATTCAGTTGATGACACTCTCAGCCTGGTTCCTGTATAGAGGTGTGATGCTCCTGCTGTCCTGTGAGACGGTTTTCAGGATCTAATGCTAGATCTTGCTAGTGACTTTTTGGCCTTCTTGTGTGCTTTAATTGTCATAATTGTGACATTATATGATTTGCAAACTGTATTATTTTTGTTTGCTGTAAACTCTGCTCGTCTTATGCCTCATTTGTTGTTTTCACTTTCGAAAATCCATAATACTTCATTTAAAGAATGGTGCCCAAATCTTTGCATATGACTGTATTGTAAAAATAAGAAAATATACTTACTGTACACATCAAAAAGCTCAAAAGTGACACTAAATGACTGAGAATTTGAGTGATATTGCTTGCAGTTCTTCACAGCTTTTAATGCCTTTGTGGCTTGGTGGTACAGCAGGTCACTTATGATCACCATATATACAAGACACTGAGTGGAAAAGGAATTGAAAAGTGTGTCATAACAAATTGACAGTGACTCCAAGAACAGCTCTCCGCTCTGAATTATTTATTCAACCCATTAATGGCAAACAGGGTCTCTCTGTAGATCAACTAAGGCCTTAGGCATTACTGGCCCATGCCACATAAACATTGACCACTAGATGGTGGTGCAGTGCTGTACATAATCCACCTGGCCTGGCTCTGCAGAGAATAGATAATGAGATGAGAGCAGATCAGTTAGAGATAAAGTGCTGTGTACCCGGGGTTCTCAACATTTTCTGCCCCAAGGACCCACCTGATAATAACAACAAAGTATAGCAGCCCACCAGGAAACTAAAATCAACTTTTATGAATACAATTGCTTTAAAAAATGATGGTATGTCCAAATTCAAACAGCAGAGCTATGAAATCACCCCAAGAAACCCCTCAATCAGTGGTTAGCCAGCAGCTATGTTTAATAGTTAATAGATGTTTAATTAGCTGCTACTCCAACTTAATTATTAACTGCTACTCTAACAATTTCATTTGTACATATATTTATATTAATATACTTAATATAATACTGATATGACTATACATGGTGTTTTCGGCCTACTGCAAACTACTGCCTCCAACTGAGTACAGGCCCACAGATCACTAGAGGGTGTTTTATGGCCCACTGGTGGTCCACAGCCCACAGATTAAGAAACCCTGCTGTATACCATCAAGCAGAGTTTTGCTGGAGCATAATGTATATAAGACTGTTTGTTGCACAATTCTCCAGCAGTGTGTATAAAAATTAGAGACCACCATTTATTTATTTATTTTAGAGAAAATGGTATCAGGTAAAGGTTATTCCTATTTCAGGTGGAACACTTAAAAGATTATCTAAGATAATTTAATAGCTTAAGGAGGGAGAAAGTCAAATGAATATAATTGAAAAAGCAAATATAAGCGGAAAAGCTATGCATAAAAAAAGGCTCCTGTCATTCCTAACAAGATCCAGAGGACCATCAAAAATGGGAGACCATCTAGTAGACCATCCAGTAGACCATCCAGTAGACCATCAATAAAGAGTAAAGCAACGTGATGTAAGATTTGGGGATTTGGAGACCTCTCTGGAGGAAATATGTAATTGTGTGCGATGTGATGAACATTTTGTGATGTTGGTTGTGCTTTGTACCTTCACAGGTGGATGAATCTGACTTCTGTGAGTGTGTTGAAAGAGAATTCAACGAGGATTCAGTTGGCGAAGGATGTAAGTGAGGATCTTCATCAGCATAACGTTGATTTTGCATATGAGATCTAACCATCAAGCTGGACTTCTTTTTAAGCCTGGGTGTGTGGTGTTAATACGCATGCATGTATGACGTCTCCTGCCAAATCCTTCCCGGTACCTCTAATTTTTAAATGTTTTTCATTCAGTCTTTACAAGGTGACTGGCAGCAGCAGTGCGTGGTCACCATACTTTAGTGCGTTCTTCTTTTCTTTGTACTCAGAAATCCTACTACTTTCAGTTCAAAGTGCTGGTTTGAGGTTTTCTTCTTTGAGAGAAAGAGAAGAGAAAACCAAGCTCCACCCTTGCTTCAGATCTGAAAACATCAACAGGTGTTTCTGTCCATCCTTCTGCTGTGACAGCTCAACACCGTGGGTCTGTAAGGATGTGTTGCTGTAAAGAAGCTCCTTACTGAGTACATGACATAGACACATCAAACAAAAAAGCTGCTGATGTTCCCAGAACAATGGACTGACCACCCCAGAGTCCAGATCTCAACATTATTGAATGTGCGTGAGATTACTTGGAAGCTAAGAAGGTGGTAACTAACTTCTAAGACACTTTGAAGGTGTGGCTTCAGATTTCTTAGCATACCCTGAAAGTGAGTCTCCTGAAAATAGAATGGAAGCTGTAATGAAGCTAAAGAGTGGACACATTAAACACTGAAACGGTCCATGTAATGTCTTTTAAATACATCTTCTGTTTTTTTTCCCATGCAGATAAATGAATAACTTGCCATTATGACTGGAAATCCATCAAATAAATGATCTGGCCTTTCCTCACCACTGAATAGACATAAACATGAGACAGGATATGTCACACACTCCCACCCACACACACTATTTATATACACATGCATACATACACTATATGTTTACATTCATAGCCCTGATACCTATATAGGCCATGTCTAATTTACAGATTATGGTTGAGTGCTTTTCAACCAATCATATGACCAATAAGGGCTATAAATATATACATAAACTATTCCCTCGGTGTTTGTGCTGGTAAAATGAAGCGGATGAGAAGCCAGCACTTCCCTTGACTTCCTGTGTTTGCAATGCAGAGATAATTGGTTCATTAGATGTTGTGTGTGTGTGTGCATGTGTTGTGTTGTGGTGGGCTCTTCCTTCCTGAAGTAACGCTTCGGGGTCTTGACTCTCGCCTTTCTCACACCACAGTTAAATGTCAATAGCGTGCAGGTAATGTATTCCTAACATGGGCATGTCGATTCATTCAAAATTCAGTTTGCTTGTTAAACAGCACTGCGTTTTAGCAGAAAGACATGTTTGAATCCATATGCACTCACGGAGGATAATTTTTTATACCTAATGCATTTTCTTCATAGCCAATATTGGAGAATACATCATGCAACTAATTTGGGCCTACTGTGAGCATCAGATTTTGTCTTAGCAGTTTTCTGTATACCTGAAGCGATCAAAATTCAACAGGCCTGAGTTATTCAAGGGCGGCACAGTGGTGCAGTGAGTGCTGTGGTCTCACAGCAAGAAGGATCTACAGGGATGCCAAGTGGAGCTTGGCATCCCTGAGTATGCGTGGGTTTCCTTCAGGTCCTCCAATTTCCTCCAACAGTCCAAAGACTTGGAGTCAGGTGAATTGGAGAGGCTAAATTGCTCCCTATGTGTGAGTGTGTGAGTGAAGGTATGTCTGTGTGTCCATCCTGCAATGGACGGGTGGCCTGTCCAGGGTGTTTCCTGCCTTCTGGCCACTGAGGCTCCAGCATCCCCTGCGACCCAGAAGGATAAAGTGGTTTAGAAGATAAGTGCATGATCTGGGACCTCAGATGATTCCTTACCTCCTTTTATAGTGTACAGCTAACTAGCCTAACTGATGTTAGCTAGCTGCAGGTTGGCAGTCCACTCAGATTATTGCTCTGCATACAAAGTCTAATTAGATTATAATCTCCTCAAACAGATTTTAAATATAAAAAGCCTTTAATTTTGGAAAATAAACTAAGACAGTAATTACAAGCAATCATAATAAACTGAGAGAAGAAATAATGACCAGGCCTACTAGAAAAAATTGTGTTGACAGTGCTGTTGCTGACACTGTGCTAAACTGGTTACAGCTGTATGGCTTTATTTACGATAGAACTTTACATTCTTTACCACTGTAAGGATAACAGAACAAAGAAATGAAGGGAAAGAAGTCAGTTGGACTGTGAGAGGAAACTGAAGGAGGAATAGTGTTGTTTTGTTAAATACTTTGCTTAAGCACCAGTGGGCGTCCTGGGAAACACTGAGCAAAAAGCTGGTGGCCCACCAGCTTTGCTGTCAGTGGGCCAACAGTGGCCTACTATGCTGTTGCTATCCAGAGGGTTATACATGTTTTATACAGCAACAACAAATTAAAATAGATTACAACACACACATTCTCAATAAATAATTTGTTGTATTCAATAAAACTATATTATATATAGTTATAAATTATATATAAATTATATATACCCATGGGTGCTAAGAGGGCAAGAACTTCCTGCCCATCATCGTTGCAATAATTATATTAGCTCTTTAATTTTTTGCAATATAATATTGAAAATATATTATTATTATTGTGTTTAATGCAGAAACCTGCACATTTTAAGTAGGGGACACCGATACATTATTCAGTATCGGTCTGATATTGGCCAAAATCACGTATTGGAAGAATAATCTAATGATCCTTTGGCCTAAACTATCTTAACGTATCTTATTCCATGCTTATTGTAAACCTTTGCACAAATGTTTGATGGTGTTGCAATTACAAACTATGCTGAAAGTTCTGTGTGTGAAAAAGTTGAAATAATATGAAACACTAGTATTGAGTATTTCTTCCTTTAAGGGAGGAGAATATCTGTTTGACAGTTTGAGCATGATGTTATTTAGATGGCTGGTTAAACCAAGTCTGGACAAAGGTATTATTAACAGCTTAGTTGTTTAAGAGAGGGAAAAAGTGGTACCAGACTGGCATCAGTATAAGCATAAGGTTGCACAAGGTTGCAGCATCTGTATTGGTATCAGACGTGAAACAGTGAAATCGAGCCAGCCCCTCTTTATTGTAGAGGTATTTTTTGCAGTACTGTTTGCTCACTACAACTACAGTCTACAACTACAGATTTCTTGTGTTGCATTAGCATCACGCTAATGGTATCACACATTCATTTTCCCAAGCTAATAATAAGTAACGCAGATCCATTCAAAACATTTGAACATTTTAAGTAGCATATTCTTTACTTTTTGCTTAAATCATTAAATAAAAATCACTGAAAAATCAATACATCCACACACTGAATATTGTATTGTTAGCATTGAGTAAGACGACACTTTTTAGTGCTTTCAAGTGAGTGCTCTTTATTAAACATGGAAGCAGTGGACACCACCAACCAGTGATACTAAGTCAGGAGAGCAAATATGTAATAAACAGCCTCACAACTCTCCCTGACGGGAGGCACTAGTGCTGCTACTAACCCACTAACCAGCCCCACACTGAAGCATAAGCAAATATATATAGATTTACGTGCATCTGTTTACATGACTTAAGTTTCTCACAGTCTCTGCGCTGCATTGATCCACTGTCCAAGTACACATACATACTACAGGTGCGTGTTCTCAACCACATACACCACCAGTCCCCGCTTTGGGGGATGTGCCCTCTTCCCCAGAAACCCTCAGCAGAGAGAGACTCGGTGTTGTGCCCTCCTCTATAGTGTGGCAGATCTCCTTGCAGCTGGCAGCGCCACTCAGTGGCAACAGCAGCACCAGTGCTCCCTTAGCCACTTTCTGCTACCCACCGAGCCACAAACGCCAGAAAAACTGCTGCACATGCCCTGTTGTATTTTCTTTAAAACATGTGAGTTAAAAAGATGGGCCCACAATAGATTCAGAGCCAAGGCCGTGTGCGCCTCCTCCCTGCCACCAATCCTCCTTGCTCCCCCTTGCGTCCAGCCTTGACGTCAGGCTTCACCAGTCCACATTCCAGACGGACTCCACTCGTCATGCCACCTTCACTGCCACCCAGCGAGTTTCTGCATGGCCACACTTCCTGTGCATCCAAGACCGAACAAAGCGGTAGCGGGACACTACAGTATTATCGGCCCTTACAAAAAGTCATGAATATGTCACATGTGGATTTTGCACACTTCAGATGTGCTGTCACATGGTGTCTGCACACTTCACCTGTGAACTTTATTCTTTTAGGTAAAAGTGCATATAAATGAGAAGTCCATTAGGCTCTGTTTTCTCACTGTAAGAGATCAGCAGCAGACTTTCAAACATGCAAACTGCCAACTAATCATTGTCAATTCATCAAGAAGGTAAATCCTTTCAACCAAATAATTGAGTCTGAGTAATCGTGACACCCCTAACTGATTTAATGGAACTTCGGTTTATGTAAAGCATGCCGGCATCTGCACCTTGAGATAAACTGTGTAAGTATTTCCGTGCATAATTCCTTCAACCAGCCTCCAGATCCACCTCCCTCTGCTGCTGCCGAACACTAACTGCACTAAAGTGTGTCAGGCCGCTCCCTCATAAATAAGTCAGCGGCTTTGAGAACTCACATTAGCGCGCCTTTTGACATTTCCTCTCTCATGACACACAATGAGAAGCATTGTAGGAGCATTGCCTCACTCTTTTGGATCCAGAGAAGGATTACAGCCAGAGAGACTAATAAACAAACAAACAAACGAACAAATGAACAAACAAACAAGCAAAAACATTCATTACTCTCACCCTTTCGAAAATCCCTCTCATAATCAGCTCAGCAGCTTCCGTCACGCTTCTGTCGAGAAATTAACAGCTGCTTGGGCTGGCAGCTGTGATCTGCTTTGTCAGTCACTGCACATGCAGAGGTGGCCCGACATAGAATAAACTCAGGGGGAAAAAACAGTATGTGTATATATTGGTATACTGGTTTTGGTAGGGAGGCGGGGTTGGGTTGTTTGGGGGTAGGGTGAGGGGGGAAGCATGCCTGAGCCCTCCTAAGGAAGTAAAAATTAAAGCTTGGGTTTTTATTATTTTAATAACGAAGACTAAAATAGGGTTCCCCAGCCATGTCTGAAAAACGTCAGTGCTGTGAAAAAGTATTTGCGTTGTCCTGATTTCCAGCACTATTGCTGCTGATTAAATGCTTCATTCAGCTAGTGAATGTATCTCACTAGAAGCTAGCAACTAGCAATTCTTCACCATACTTCACTAAAAGTACTTAGAATATTTGCACCCAAGTAATAAATTTTTAAGTTTAAAAGTTGGGGCAGTGTGTCAGTATGAGGTTTTGCCTCATGACTATTTCTTTTTACAAATTAAAGACATGTTTGAATCCATATGCACTCATGGAGGTATTTAAAGACCAAATGCATTTTCTTCATAGCCAGTACTGGACAATACATCATGTAACTAATTTAGTCCTACTGTGAGCATCAGATTTTGCCTTAGCAGTCTTCTGTATATCTGAAGAGATAAAAATTCTGGATGATCTGGGGACAGCACAGTGGCACAGTGGGTAGCACTGTCACATCACCGTAAGAAGGGTTAGATTCCTGGCCGGGGCATCCGGGGTCCTATCAGTGTGGAGGTTGTGTGTTCTCCCTTTGTCTACGTCAGTTTCCTCCCACAGTCCAAAGACATGCAGTCAGGTCAAGTGGAGATGCTAAATTACACCCCAGGTGTGAGAGTGTATGTCTGTGTGTCTGCCCTGCGATGGACTGTACAGGGTGTTTCCTGCCTTCCTCCCATTGACTGCTGAGATATTCAATGAGTGGAATAAACAATTATTATTTTAGATTTATGCAACATATTAAAATTGAGACAGTAAACCATTTACTACTTCATAATGTTGCTGTTCTTTTTCACAATGCTTAAGATGTTCAGGGATTGAAGACACTGAGTGGTGAAGCTTTTCTGGTGTAGGAGCATATGTTTCTCCATATTCCCTATATGCTTTTAAGCACTAATGGTGAGTCACAGAGGTGTTATGTCCCTTTGCCAAGGGAACCAACACACTGACACCTCATACCTTGGACTTTACGTTGCCCTTTTGGTCTTTGGCCAGGAACACACAATGTTCATTTTACCTCCATAAAAGATCAGAAATACTGAATTGTTTGACCAAATACTTGTTTTTGCTGTGTGATGGTCCATCCCACATGCCTCTGAGGCCAGAGAAATCGGCAGTGCTTTTGGACACAGTTAACATGAGGCTTCATTTTGGCACAGTAAATTTCTAACTAGCATTTGTATATGTAACTATGTATTGTAGTGCTTGACAAAGTAATCTTTAGCCCATGTGGTTATATGGCTTACAGATGAATGCTGAAGGGGTCAGAGTGCGCAGTTATTCAGCTTAGCCTTGCACGCTTTATGCACCATATAGGATGAAATATCTACACTCCCTCCTATGTTCTCTTGAAGAACGTTGTTTTAAAACATTGCAATACTTTTCTTGGACCATCTCTGCTCCTAAAGGACTAGGCATCTGCTTTATGCAATCACCTGTTGGCATCACAAATCACATCATTATTTAATTATTTTACCTCATTACTAGCCTTAAATTGGCCATCTTAGTTGCAGGCCCGAATGGCAGGACTGGATCCATACTTACAAATGAAATGAAGTTGACCAGACAAACCACGACATATCTTGTGTTCCTATTGTCTGCAATAAAATGCAAGTCAAAGTAAATTTAATTTAATAGAAATCACTGTTTTCTTTTTTCTATTTGCACTTTCCATACCGTCCCAACTGGTTGTAAGATAGCTTTTATTGTTTGTTTAAGAGCACGAAATACACTTTAAGACAAAATAGCAGCACTTAGAAGCACATGGCCATTTTATTAATGCAAACTGAAACAGAATCACAGATTGCAGAACATATTGTTATATTGACTGCATGGGACTAGTACCCGTAGAGAGAGAAAGAGTGTGTCATGGGAAAGGCAAAGCTAATCCCTCTGCTCATCTCCAGGAAGATATCATTCTTTTTTGTGCCAGTGGGTCACAGCATGGCTGTCCAGCTAGTGATTAGAAACAAGTTAAAGGTGCGCTTTCACATGCTCCTGCTGCTCCACTGAGGAATTAACCGCTGCTCTCGATCAATGAAGTTGTAGAAAAATGAGAGACAGAGGGAGAGAGGGAGAGAGGAAGAGAGGGCGAGAGTGAGAGAGCGATGCTTGTGTGATTAATGGGGGTGACCTTGTCTGTGGCCTGCAGTCTACATCCCCTGTGTGAAAGGGACCCTTAGGCCGGATGTTTGGAAGGAACCCCCAGCATGCAAATGCTCTCTTTACCCTGGAGAGGACTATAAAGCAGTACTTCTAGCAGTTCATTTACAGCAGGGTCGTCAAATTAAAGTCCCGAAGGACCACGCCACTTCCCGCTTCAGAATATATAACACCTGATTCAACAGCTAATCATAACAAGCTGGGACCATGTATTGATTTAACTATCAATAAAGGCTGTGAATTTGTTTTCCTTTTCTTATATTTTCGTACGCATAAGCATTTTGTGCTCTGATACATCATCTGAAACTCCAGTCCTGATTTGGCAATATTTTGGTTTCTTAATTTTAGCTGACTAAGGTTTTGCTGCCACCTTTAGTACACACAGAAACTGAAATGGATATATACTGAATATTGAGCAGTACAGCGCATTTAGTTTTAAAGGGGAATTTCACAAGTTTTTCAAAGTTTCTGAATAATGCAGTCACTGAGGTGTAAACATAGTGGTTTAGAGGGGTGTGATGTGAAATGGTTCATTGGTTACAGTTCATGGTGGTGATAGGAGCCAGGGATCACCTCGTCTACAACAAAAATATAGTCATTTTATTTACAACACAAAACTACCAGTAAACCTACATGTTTCCACTGCGGTTTTTATGTAATGTTGATGATGGTAAAAAAAAAGCCATAAACCTGAAAAAAATCTTGGGACCTGTATAGCATTACAATGCCCTGTAGACATATACTTAAATGGATTAAATTGCATTTTATTGTAATAACATAACAATGTGTCAGACATCAGGCAGCCTATACCACTTAATGTAATAACTTTCTGTGAAGGGGCTTTTAGAGGGGGGTGTCTGGTTCCCATTACCACCACTGTGAACAATTTGGACATACACTATATTGTCTAAAGTATTCTCTCACCCATCTGAATCATTGAATTCAGGTGTTCCAATCACTTACATGGGCACAGGTGTATAAAACCAAACACCTAGGCATGCAGACTGCTTTTACAGACAGCTCTCAGGAGCTCAGTGAATTCCAGCGTGGTACCGTGATAGGATGCCACCTGTGCAACGAGTCCAGTCGTGAAATTTCCTCCCTACTAAATATTCCACAGTCAACTGTCAGTGGTACTGTAACAAAATCAACAAAGTGGTAGGCCATGTAAAATGACAGAGGGGTCAGCGAATGCTGAGACACATAGTGCACAGAGGTTGACAACTTTCTGCACCATCAGTCGCTCCAAACCTCATGTGGCCTTCAGATTAGCTTAAGAAAAGTGTGTAGAAAGCTTGATGGAATGGGTTTCCACGACTGAGCAGCTGCATCCAAGCCTTACATCACCAAGCACAATGCAAAGCGTCGAATGCAGTGGTGTAAAGCATGCTGCCACTGGACTCTGGAGTGGAAATGTCTTTTCTGGAGCGCCGAATCCCNGTTGTTTTTCAGAAGTTGGGCTCGGCCCCTTAGTTCCAGTGAAAGGAACCCTTAATGCTTCAGCATACCAAGAAATTTTGGACAATTTCTTGCTCCCAACTTTGTGGGAACACTTTGGGGATAGTCCCTTCCTGTTCCAACATGACTGCGCACCAGTGCACAATGCAAGGTCCATAAAGACATGGATGAACGAGTTTGGAAGAACTTGACTGGCCTGCATAGTCCTCAACCTGATAGAACAGCTTTGGGATGAATTTCTTGTCCAACATCAGTGTCTGATGTCACAAATGCACTTTCAGGAAAGACTGGTCAAAAATTCCCATGAACACATTCCTAAACCTTGTGGAAAGCCTTCCCAGAATAGCTGAAGCTGTTATAACTGCAAAGGGTGGGTGGACATCATATTAAACCCAATGGATTAAGAATGGGATGCCACTCAGGTTCATAATGTGACGTAATGTGAAGGAAGATGAACGAATACATTTGGCAATATAGTGTAGCAAGTTTATCTAGAACAAAGTATTTCACACCAAACCACTCTGAATGGTTTTCTTAACGATTCATTTAAGTAGATAAATTGGAATTTTGATGTATTCAACATTTCAAGATTTATCTATATTTCAAAACTGCTCCTTAGTCCAGCCTTAATCACGACTTTTGTAGAAGTCAGAGGGGTCACTAAAAAGTATTTTACAATATATGCTCTGCCGTTCTAGATAGCAGCTACTGCACAGACCATATTCATGCAACAGCTGCAATTACAAACTAATCCAGCTATTTGTTATGGCATGTGTACTGATGTGACATAAAACAGAACTTTTAAATCACATTATGTCCAGTATGGCACAGGTTTATATAGAGGAAAGATCCGGGATAGAAACCAGTAACATCTTACAGGCATTTTGAGGATCTTCTGATCATATAGGACACATACAGGATGTTCGCAATGAGGAGATGGTAGAAATGAACATTTAAAACAGATCTAAAACAGAAAAGTTGGGAGTTCATACGTGGCTGCATTTATACAGCTCATTACAAATCAGGACAGAGAGGGATGTGACGATATTCTGTTCATTAAAAGTCTCAGGTGCGTCTTATTAAATCTTTTAACACAGCAGGAGAGTGAATATCACATGCAACCATCTCCAGAGTGCTCAGGATCCAGAGGGCAGGCGAAACTGGAGCTATAATCATACAAGGCCACACACCCAAGTTTAGAATCTAAACTAATTACTTTGCTAGTGCTTCAGTCTGAATCTGACTGCAGCCCACAAAATTCTTTCTGAACGCAACTGTAGCCCACAAAATTCTGCCTGAATCTGACTGTAGCCCACAAAATTCTGTCGGAATCTGACTGTAGCCCACAAAATTCTGCCTGAATCTGACTGTACCCCTCAAAATTCTGTCTGCATCTGACTGTAGCCCACAAATTTCTGTCTGAATCTGACTGTACCCCTCAAAATTCTTTCTGAACGCAACTTTAGCCCACAAAATTCTATCTGAATCTGACTGCAGCCCTCAGAATTCTGTCTGAATCTGACTGTAGCCCTCAGAATTTTGTCTGAATCTGACTGCAGCCAACAAAATTCTTTCTGAACACAACTGTAACCCTCAGAATTCTGTCTGAATCTGACTGTAGCCCACAGAATTCTGTCTGAATCTGACTGTAGCCCTCAGAATTTTGTCTGAATCTGACTGC